>CM060606.1:20798835-21423835 GCA_030578255.1 Tiaroga cobitis | reverse complement strand
CTCTCTCTCTCTCTCTCTCTCTCTCTCTCTCTCTCTCTCTCTCTCTCTCTCTCTCTCTCTCTCTCTCTCTCTCTCTCTCTCTCTCTCTCTCTCTCTCTCTCTCTCTCTCTCTCTCTCTCTCTCTCCCCAGTGTCCTTGATTATCTCTTTATTGATGGTTTTGAGGAGCTGTGTACGAAACCACAGGCTGAATCTCACAACATGCGGTGTTCTCTCTCGGTTTCTCTTTCTCAATGTGTCCCCATAGAGAACTCTCATTAACATTCCGACCTCAATATTGGCAGCCTGAGAGTCCAATTTAATCTTGCCTACTGCTGAGTGTGTGTTTGTGAATGTCAGATGTGTGTGTGTGTGTGTGTGCGTGTGCGTGTGTGTCTCTCTCTCAAAGCACCGTTTGCATGAACCAGTAAAATGTCCTCACTAGTTGGTTGTCAAAAAATGTAACTATATAAGTGAAGGCATTTGGTACAATAGTGAAACCATCTGTGTTTAATTTTATTCATAACATTATTCTAAATAATATTTCATTCAATAGTACCGTATACCATATATTATTATAATACAAATTTAATCATTATATATAATTTAAGCATAACGTATTCCTCTTTTTTCCCCATTTAAGTATGACTGAACCATAGAGTTCACTGCCTAATAGAGTTTCTGATAATATCAGAAAAGAACTTTGTAGATGCACATACTGTATATGTAATATTATTGCATATACAGTATGTGCATCTACAAAGTTCTGTTAAAAAAAAATCTAAACATTTTAGGCATCCTATAGACAAACTCAAGATAGTAAACTTTACAATGAGAAATTACAAAGTAACGTTTGGGTTTTTAAAAATGCACATAGACAATTTTTTTTTTATTTTTTTTTTATATCTTTGATTTTTAATGACGGTCAGGTTATCGTTTTTAACCCATGTTGTGTGGAAGCAAGTTACTGGCCAGCTGGCATTTAATCTCAAATTGGGCTATTAGTAAGTGAATTCTGATCCTGGTGTGTAGAAAATATGTTGCACTAGTTTAATTCTGCAAATCCACAACCGCTAAGGAAGAAATTAAACCACTAATAGGTTTCATTGCTTATATTTACAGAAATACAATACTACAGGAGCACCATATCCACCCCTTTTATAAATAATCTCAAGTATTTCAACTGAAGGCTTGCGTTTATGGGCCAATTCAGAGAGGAACTTTTCTTCCGGTTCGGCTTTATAATTGGCCGGAAGATATTTCCAAGGCTTGTTTTCATATACAGTAAGAACAGGGTTTTGTGTTGAGTTTGACAGGACCACACCACTGTGATTTACCTCGGGCAAATGTTTCTGTTGTGGGGCTCAACAAATCATGTTGAGCAAAGAGAAGAGCCGCATGAACCAAAGGCAGCCATCTTACTTTTCAACCAACGTGTCAGAACTTTAATCTGGCTTTACTCAAATGTAAATCAAAGCCGCCTCTGGAGAAAAAAAGACCTCTGGCACACCTGGATGCCTTAGACCCAGCTTATGAAGAACAAAACAATTATTTAGGATAAACAAGTCTGTTTAAAACAACCTGTCAAAAACATTCCAGAAAAACTAGTCAAAATAAACTTTAAAAGATTATCATTGAATGAAAACCAATGTAAACATTATTTTAAAGGGGCCATGCTCTATTTTTTCTGTGAAATACACTTCAACAATTATTGCATTAAAACAGTCATAATGTAATTTTACAAGATCATTTTGACTTTTCTCTGACCCTTCAGCTACATTTTTACTGTTTAAAACACAAAACAGATGACAACCATAATTTATTTTTCAATGAAATATAGTATGCACTACACAGTAAATGAGTACTCAGTGAAACGAGCCACAGTGGCTTCTACAGTTGCAGCAACTTCCATTTTTATTACAGGTATTTTGCGCTAAATTCCTAGACTTCGTCTGGATCAGATTAAGAACGATTATCAAAACCTAGATGGGAGTAGATTGAGTCCATCAACACCCCTATATACCTCTTCATAGGTTACACATTTCATTCGTTAAAGGGTTAGTTCACCCAAAAATGCGAATTAAGTCATTAATTACTCACCCCCATGCTGTACCAACCCCGTAAGACCTTCGTTCGTCTTCGGAACACAAATGAAGATATTTATGATTAAATCTGAGAGGTGGATGACTGCTACATAGGCTCCCTAAGGGAATGAAACCTGACGGCCCAGAAAGTCATTAAAGAAAATGTTTAAATATTCCATGTCGCAACAGTGGCTCAACTATAAGTTTATCAAGCGACGAGAATACTTTTTGTGCGAAAAAACAAACAAAAATAACGACTTTTTTCGACTATTCCTTTTCTTCCTTGTAGGCCTGAAACGAGACTTCAAGAGATTTCCACGACGCATGCGCGAGAATTGCGATCTCCTTCAACTACTTCAGTTAAGTTCTCGCGCGGTGCGCGTCGTGGAAATCTCTTGAAGTCTCGTTTCAGGCCTACAAGGAAGAAAAGGAATAGTCGAAAAAAGTCGTTATTTTTGTTTGTTTTTTCGCACAAAAAGTATTCTCGTCGCTTGATAAACTTATAGTTGAGCCACTGTTGCGACATGGAATATTTAAACATTTTCTTTAATGACTTTCTGGGCCGTCAAGTTTCATTCCCTTAGGCAGCCTATGGAGGAGTAATCAACCTCTCAGATTTAATCATAAATATCTTCATTTGTGTTCCGAAGACGAACGAAGGCCTTACGGGGTTGGTACAGCATGGGGGTGAGTAATTAATGACTTAATTTTCATTTTTGGGTGAACTAACCCTTTAACATTAGGCAGTTTTGGCTGTTGAATGTTTGATGACAACAAGTTAGCTTACATGTGCAAGCAGTTCTTCTATAGCTTGTCTCTCCTTCTTTGCTTGTTTTTAGATCCAGAGATTCTGTACCATCTCAGAAGATGTGTAGAAGTGCCCCCTACCGTACACCAGTGAACACATGGATTGCCGGAAAAACTTGTCAACGGCAGGAAAGGGTTAATTCGCAACTTCAGATGGAAACATAGACTTTCAGGGAACCAAAAATGTTTGAACGGCGTACTTGTAGTTTCTACACATTAGGTTGGACGGGAGAAAGTATAAAAAAAGAAAGAAAATAAGATGTATAACTCTTTGTTGACAAGTGGACGTTCAAGCCTTGACGAATATTTTTTTTTTTTACAGCATCTGGAGGTAATATGCTCTTTTCCTCACATTTAACAACATGCCTTGTAAAATTACTCTCAGAATCAACACAAATAACAATAAAAGCACATTCTGTTCAAACAAATTTGGACTCCAAAGCTCCTCTATCTCCTGCTGCCAAGAACCTTAAAACCATCAGCTAAAGCCTCCGTTCATCCTTCCCTCAGTCTCTTCCTCTCCAGCATTCCTCTGATCCTGCTGGAATAGAGGAGACCAGACAGAAAGGACAGCAACCTTTACTCAGGGACTTCCATATTTGGCCCTCACTTTCTCTCTTTTTTCATGAATCATTTTCCCATTCATTCAGTGTTCTGTACTGAGAAGTCAGCCTTTTTCTTTCTTTAACTCTACCTCTGATTCACCAAACTGGATTTCAACAACGCTAGTATTTCCAAGAAAATACTGAAAATAGATAGCTTACTCTGCTACATCAGTTTAAAATCTGCTACCCATCAATGTTTTCTACATAATGTATTATTTTCCAACAGGGAAAACCTCCACCCACTCTGATGGAATAATTTGTTAAGACTGATTCATACTGTTAACTTGTGTGTCAGTCTTTTTGAACGATTCATTAAAAGAACTGTCTCAAAACAGTGATTTGTCTATGAATTGCTAAAAGAGTCATGGTTTGGCTGATAATAGTATGACCCGGTTATACCCTGCTGTTGGATGCCGTAACTATTCCACCCCAAAAAATAACAAAAAAAAGTTAAATAAAAAGTCATACGTTTAGGATTCAGACTACACTGGTATATGATTCACTTAAAGAACCACTCATAAGAGTCATTCGCTTAGGAATCAGGCTAAATGGTCATGCTGCATGTTTTTGATTCAGTAAAGAGAACCAGCTCGTAAGATTCATCTGTCTATGAATCAGGCTAGATTGGTCCCGCTGTATGTTTTTAATTCGCTAAAAATAAATGGCTCATTAGAATCATTCATTCAGGAATCAGACTATACTGGCAGAACTACAATTTATGATTTTTGATTCACTATAAAAGAACCATCTCATAAGACTCATTAAATTTATGAATCAGGCTACATTGGTCACAATGTATGTTTTTGATTCACTAAAAAGAACCAACTGATTAGAGTCATTCATTTGGGAATCAGACTAAACTGTTTGTACATTCCTATCCTTGTTTTATTATCTCACCATACTACTGACATAATCATTGTCTCTCACGTTACCCATAATTCCTCCCCTACACCACATAACACTCATCCCAGACCTCCGTCCTCCAGCTTTGAGCCAGTAAACTGGCAGGCTGGCAGAGGAGCTCTGTGATCACTGGAGGATGAAGGGTAATGAAGAGGAGGGTGAGTGTGGGATCATTTCTGACAGACCCTCTTACTGCCACACGGCACAACGGAGTCAGAGAGAATGAGCTGCAGCGATCCGCAATCAGACACGCGCTGATTCAGCTAATCTCCAGTTCCTCTCTGTGGTTTCTGGATGAGTCTCATGAATGTGGTGATGATCATAAAGATCACACAGTGACAAACATAGTCATAAAACCACCATCACACAGATCTTGCTGTATCATGCAATGAATCCTTCTTTTGGAATAGGGGTGTGTGTGTGTATGTGTGTGTGTGTTTAAGAGACTGGCACAGCAATCTTGTTACTGTGCTTTCATGATCTCTGTATATGAAGGTAGACCATAGACTGTAAAAAAAGATGGACAACACCTTCACTCTCCATTGTTGAAAAGTGAAGCCGCCAATGTCCCAATATGGTGCTGACAGAGTCTTAGAGAAGGTATCACACTCCCGCAGAATCAGTTAGTACAGTTTACTGCATAACAACCCATTATATCAGTGTGAAATAAACAGTTATGGAAAAGTAGAAATTTGAAAAGTTGAAGTTCCAATCTACTCCTGAAGATCCCGAAAAAAGTCAGTTGGTGCCTCAGTGACTACTTCGCTCAGAGAAGCTTTAGATTACATGGAGATGGCGGGGTTTATGACCTATACTGCATCCAGCCATCTATGGGCGATCGAAGAGTTCTGGCTTCACTTTTTGGGACTTGTGCGGCACACTTGGTTTAGACAGTCTACTGTAATTCAGCCCTACAAAGACTTTTTCCAATAAACCTGTCACAGAGTTATTCCTGCCTGTCATAAGCCCATGCATATCAGCAGACACACACACTCTTACATATACAGACACACACACACACACACACACACACACACAGGGAGAGTGAGGCCCTCCTTTAATGAGAAATATTTCAGCTCTGATTAGTTCCATACCAGCTGGCAGGGATAAGTGCCCGCAGTACTGTCCTCTGTCTCATCACGTTCAGGACGAAAAATAATAATAATGGATAGAGAGAGAGAGAGAGAGAGAGAGAGAGAGAGAGAGAGAGAGAGAGAGAGAGAGAGAGAGAGAGAGAGAGAGAGACAAAGGAGCCAGTCAGAGAGTGTGAGAGAGTAAGAGACGGGAAGAGATGTAAATATTTATAGTGTATACCGTGCTCTTAAAAAGTATTTGGGCACATTAAAATATTGTAAAATATAAAATAAAATATTGTAAAATATTGTAAAATATAAAAACAAAATGTAAAATATTGTAAAATATAAGATTAAATATAATTAATAAAATAAAATAAGGAAAGGGTTCTAAATTATTATCTTTGATAATTATGCCACATATACTGTAGATGTAAGTAAATGTGCCAGAGTCATGAAGACACTGAATCACATGGTGAGGATAATATTTAAATGTACAGCAGCTGATTAATGAGGTCCTCACAGAAACAGAACAGTGGACTGTGTAACACTGTGTGTGTAATGTGTATATGTACTTTTTTCTCTCTCAGGTATCTGTCTGGACACTAAAGGCCTGTTCACACCAAGAGTGAATATTCGTGAAAAATATTTACTGCAAACTCGAAATATTTACACCTAAAAATGCATCCAGTGACAGAACAACTTTTGTCCTGCTATTTTTTTCTTAGTCTAGCCAGAAAAACTCATTAAACAATAAGATACCAGTTTTTTTTCGTGTCCGAAGCCACTTCTTTATACTCCAGAGAAATAGACTTTTGCCAGGGTAGGGTATGCCCTTTTCACTATCAACTTTCCTCTTTAGACTCTTTGATAGTGCCATTTTCTCTCACCAGCTAGCTTAAATGTTAACATCACTCTGCACAGGACGTACTAGCGTACCTCCAGCACGCAAACAATAAAAAAAATGCAGTTTAGTACTTGAGGATGCCAAGGAATAATTATAAGTGTAAAAGTAGGCTACGTCAAATAATTATTGCAATAAGTTAGGCTCCACTGTGTAACAAGCAAATTAAAATGATACACATTTATTATTCACAATATGGAAAGAGGAAATAAAACATAGTTCGTTAAGCGCATGAATCAAACATGTCATTAATGGGCTTATTCAAGTCCTCTTTTATTTTTTTAGTTATTTTTATCCATTCCGCATCTCCCACATACTGTATGTGTGTTTTAGCAGTTGCAAGATGCCGCGATATACCGGGAGACATGTGGGTCAGATATGATTTTGACAACTTCGTTAAGTTTTGTTTTGTATAAAGCCTTTCTTTAAAATGAATTTCGTTTTGTATAATTTTTATCTTAATTTTAATCAATGTTTCATCAACCAATTACCTGGATTTAATAAATAAGAAGCAAATATAACAGACCATCAGGACATGGAGGCGCCGGCGCGATCTCTTGCATTGCACGTGAACTGGAGTTGGTCTCACAAATGTACCAAGACTCAGCGTATAAGCTGCCTCACATACATGAGAAATATATATATAGAAAGCTTGAAATGTCTACTTTTAAACAAAACAATTCAAAACGAAAAGAAACCGACTACTCTCTGCTTTATGTAGCTACTCCCTATGAAATGTGCATTTATCTTTATAGGCGCGTTCACTATGCGGTCACTATTGCAGCCTACACTGACACAGAAAACACTAGTTTATTAATAAACAATTAAAATGTATCCTTGCTATATTTGAAACATTCATAATCATTACTTTTGCCCGGTCTTTGTGACAGCTTTATGCGATATTAGTAGCGACACCCTCTGGTTACATTAACGTGTCACCACCGCATTAGCACCAAAAACATGGGGATTTACTTAGACTATAATCGCACAACCTATTGGATATTCTATAATTAAATCAACTAATCGAATATTAGAAAATTATGACTTATCCCTGGTCACTACTGCTTTATTAATATATCCAGTGTAAAACCCGGACACCGACACACAAATGTGGCTTTTTGTTAATGACTGTCCTACAGGATTTAACACAGAGTAACAGCTCACTACCAGTTACAAAAGACACACAGTCTTGTCACAGGCAATTCTAGTTGCATTTTTCATCAATTCATTTTAAAATTATGCTTTGACTATGTTCTGGCCCGCCATCTAGTGGCGAAAAACTGTTTTGGCCCGATGCCAGACTTACTTTCCGACCCCTGCTGTAAGGGATCCACTTACAGTCTTTACAATGGCGTACGCTCTATAAAGGTCCTATAGATCACATGTAGAGGTCGACCGATTCATCGGTTTTGCCGATTAATCGGCACCGATAGTTGATTGGTGGAACTATCGTTATCGGCAAAAATCCACACCGATAGTTTTTCCGGGTTGTGTCCGTTGCTGGAGCGGCTGAGAAGTGCGCGCTGTCATTACACAGCACGAGAGCGCTGGGAAGAGACTGCTGGCATTATACAGAGCGAGAGCGGCCTCTAGAGGACAAATAACAAACTATCACTGGCTGAGTTGTTTACTTAACACGTGAGGCAGCGCGCAGCACGGAGAGAACACGCAGCACAGAGAGCGCTGACACTTCAGACGCGCATTTAAAACACCGACAGCGAAACGGTATGAATACAGAACACTAAAGTACATATTGCCATATCATTATAAAGTAATTCATTTGTTGACTAGATGCTGCATCAGCAGAGAAAGAACAGTAGTTTGCCGTCGAGGCTGTGAGGACTGTAACATTACCTCAGTCAAGCGGTTTAAACAATTGTGACAAAAACACACGCAGACCTGACCCAAATGTTTTATGGCGCAATTGTTACTATCTATTTGCATTATTTTATATCCGGCTGGTCAATTTTATGCATTCATTAGCCGACGAAATTGCATATTTAAAACTAGTGACGTGATTGCTTTCTCAACATTGATATGTTCATGCAGCCGACAGAAACGTAAACTAATCAGAAACGCGTTTGATTTAAGATCTTTTTAATCACTACAATACATCTTGTTATTTTGATTAGATTATTATCAAGTGTTCTAAAATAGAAGCTAATAAAGTGAGAGACTATATTACATACGTACGTAATACAGGTCTTTATTACATTTTAATGGCCATCTTTAAGCACGACTCTTTGTAATTATATGAAATGGTAACACTTTACAATAAGATTCCCTTTTTAGCATTAACTAAGGTTAATACAAGTTGTAGAAGTATTATTCATTGTTAGTTTGTTAATTTCAACATTTACTAATGCATTTAAAATGGAGTTTTAATTCTAATTTGATCTGTTATTACCTTAGTTAATGTACTATGAACTAACATGAATGATAAAGGTACAATTGTATTGCTCATATTAATACATACAGTAAAAACGTATATCGCATAATGCATATAGTTCATGAAAGCTAGTTAATACATCCTTGTTTACAAATGGGACTTGCAAAGTGTTACCTATGAAATGTATGTATGTTTCTAGGTTATAGCTAACGAAACCTGTAATATTTTAGTGTTTAAATTATTTTCTGTATAGAGTTTTAATATATTCATATTTATATATTTATTTAATTTAGCACATTTCAGTTCAACACTGTTTTATTGTGAGTGTTATGTTTGTTTTTAATCCAGTATCCATTAAAAAAAATATCGGTTGAATTATCGGTTATCGGCATGTACGGTCAAACGTAGATATCGGTATCGGTAAAATCCACTATCGGTCGACCTCTAATCACATGCACAACTATCAAAACTTTATGGAGTTTTGTCGACTGAAAGTGTTTTGGAAAAATGTTTCATCAGTTGAATAATTGGCATGTTGTTAAACAACAGTACAATCATTTGAACACATTGTACTTCTATCCATCACCGCCTCGTTTTCATTTCTGAAAAAAATTAAATATAGTGCTACCCTGATTAATGCACAAATTTGTCAAATGAGAATAAACACTAAAAGGAAGAATAATTGTGGAACATAAAAGAAGACATTCCAAAAAATATTATTTTTATTCAATGAAAGTCAATGGGGATCATTGTTGCTTTTTGGACCCCATTGATATTCACTGAATAGGCAAAAACTGTAACAATATGTAAATTTTACACAGAAGAAAGAATGTTACACAGGTTTGGAACTACATGAGGGTGAGCAAAAGATGACAATTTTAATTTCAGGCTGAACTATCCCTTTAAGAGTGAAAGCATTTGAGGGTTATGTGTCACCTGAGGCATTGCAGTTTAAGTATTATCATACGAATGGCACCTGCTCCCCTTCAGTGGCCCTTATAAAAACTTAACTGGGAGAATACAAGGATGAAAACATGAATCAGCATTTGAATTTTTACACCCTTTTACGTACTTTCTGAGGTATAAGGTCATGTCTCTAAAACGGCGTATGAATGTCTCCGTCTGATGATAATAATAACAATTATCCAGCAATAAAAGTGGGAGCAGTAATTTTGATGCCTCTCAGTTGCCGTAAGTGCTGCGGGGAAGTGAGATCTGAATGGGAAAAACCTGAAACACACACAATCTGTGTGATGTCTTCATATATTGATAAATTCTCACTTCCATTGTCAGAACTTGTTTAAACTTGGTAACAGGTTGTAAAAGAATCATTATTTTGAGCCAGATCATTTCAATGAACCTATGTCACGGTACGGTTACCAAAAGTGAAGGAGAGGACTCAAGTGCAGCATAAGGGGTATATTTATTAACAAAACACAAAGCAAAAACCCACGAGCGGGAAAACATAAAAGATAAGGCATAAAACAGAACCAAACTAGAAAACAAACCTGACAAGGAACAACATGAGCATGACAAGGTAAAACCGGGGTAACATAAAGCAAAGATCCGACAAAGACTGCAAACAAGGGGAGACTTATAAAGGGAACAAATCAAGAGGGAACACAGGTGGTTGAACTCAAACAATAATCAGGTAACGAGGGGGAGGGATCAGACAATGACATGAGCACATGGCCCAACATAACAAACACCCAAGTGTCACACAGGACAGGACAGACACGTGACAACCTACTGATCTTGTTCTCACAACCAGTTGGACTGATTAAATCAATCTTCAACAAATGATTTGTATGTTTATTCATGACTTATTTGGTTCTAATGGACTCAGTAAACAGTTACAGTGGTAAATAATTCAATGGAAGGGACAGTCATCATCGAATATTGTCATAAATTTATGTTTGTGTTTGTTCGTTATTGTATGACTTGGGATAAAGCGTTTGAGTCATATGGACCAATTTATTGATACTTTAATTGTCCTTTTGCATCCTTTTTGAAGCTTGACAGCAAAGGATTCTGGGGTGAATAATTACTTTAAATTTCCCCATTTTTCGGATATTACCTTTCATGTAGTGTGTAATATAGGTTGTGAATGTAAAAGGTCTGCAAAGCTTCAAAGATCGAAGTGCACAATAAATGGAGTTATTGTCTCCCAAAAGAAAGAACCGATTCTGAACTGCCATGCAGCGAGTAATCAGTAATTCCAGTCTTACTTCCTACTTGAACCAACAAAGGTTTGTAACAAATTTGCATAATGCCAGCCTATGGTTTTCATTGCCTGCCCATGAACAATGTCTACTTTGCCCCGCCCTCAAACACTGCCGTTGTAGCTGAGGCCTGGACGAGTTTGATTTGTGTTGTCGACACGCCCGAAAAGCTGGCTACGAAAACAAATCCACTTTGCATGCACTTCCAATGGATAAGGACTCGGCGACAGACTTTTCTCTGGTGATGTATGCTGGATAATTGAATCATGTTGTCTTCCTTAAATTTGACCTCAAGCTTGCATTCAGATCTGCTTCAATCCAATCAAAAAACGATACATAGAACTAAGTCCCTGCATGCCATTCAATTTCTTTCAAAATCCGTTTCTTATATACATCACAAGACAGAAGACCTGTCGCAAGACAAAATGGACACAAGTCTCTTCAGACCACCTGCACTTGTTTTCTCCCCCTCCACCTCCTCTGCTCTGTTCTTCATTTATGGAGAGAAAACAGGAGTAATTACAATGAAAACTTCCCCAACATGAGCGTGGGCTCGTAACATGCCACTTTATAGCCTGACAGGCCTCTCTGCTTTCATCCTCTCAGTCGGTCCAAACATGGAGTGGGTGATAGGTCGGAGAACGCAGATTAATACAGACAGGTGGGAAACATTAGGCAAAAATGCAGGTAATGATGAGATCACTCAAAAGCAGTGAAAACCAAAACTGGAGAGGATTTACTGGGTGGGGCAGCAAGGGAATTAAACGGCTATGCGTGTGAATGTGTGTGCGAATGGATTTTAAAGGGATCATTTGTGTGTGCATGTGCATCCGACGTTAGCTTGCCAGCTCTTCGACGCAGCGTGCATGGAAGCCCTGCAACTTTTTAATTAATTTGTTCCTGCCACTTGAAGTTTGTTCAGATGAATAGTGAGCTTTGATGAGAACCAGATGGAAGTCTGGTGCTTGGCGTTTGATTACTTTTAGCCTAGCTTGGGCCACACATGCAGAGAACAGCACAATCGGCCATGGCTTCAACAAGCTTTATGCCATCACCTACGCCAGAGGTCATGCTCTTCCTCCCAGAAAACAAGAGAAAATAGGTAACAATGGAGACAAAGGTCCTTCAGTCTATAATTTTTCAACAACAGAGGCTGTCAAGAAAGGCTCTCTTTTTTATGGGAAATTTTTGACTGGGAACAGAAGGCTTTGTGAAGGATTCACGATAAAAACGCCACCACGCCTGAATTTAAATAAAGCGTGAATTTGAAAACAACTCATAAAACATTTAAAATGGGGTGGATAAAAAGACTTGAAACCACATTAAGAAAAATGCAACCAATTAGGAGTCATGTGCTGGCATACTGGGTGGAATCTGAGGATTTGAAGAAAAAAAATGTTCACTGTGTTTTTTTTTTTCTTTCTTTATTTTGCATTCAGCATGAGTGTCTTTTTCAGTTTTCAAGCCTCTTCATCACACAGTTTGCCAAATTTAAAATGTTTAACTTCTATTTGTATAATATCTAATAATCTAGTATATACAATTACTTATTATAAACGCATATTTACCGGTATTTCAGATATTAGGCAATAATTTCTGAGGTAATTCACTCAATGTCATCACTTCCACACACAGTCAGTAATGACATAGTCTCGTGTAGCCAGACCTTCAGACTGACTGCATTGCAGCTTTCATTGGCCAAGGACCTCCCAGAGGCCAGCTGACTGACATATAAAACAACCAATCACAGTTTGTTTTGTCCAGCGTCGTGTTTAGGGGCGTGAAATGTACCGTCGATGTCCTTACAATAATAGACCGGCCACGTGTAAAACTCCTGGACATATTTTAAAGAGTCTTTGCCTCAAACTTTACATACTTCACATACTTTTGAAAACCCAGCGTTTAGTTAATCCTGATAAGCTTTGTAAACACAACGGCTTTCTTTTTCGATGAGGGGGTTTGCCATCACAACGGCTTTGTTTCCAGATGGACCATGAAAGAACGCTAAACACATATCTCCTGGATATCCTGTAGAATTCAACCAATCAGATGATGACTTCCAAATTGCTGAAGGGTTTCCAATTTTCTGTGCTATATGCATCAGACTGAGACTATGACATCTGAGGCTGAGACTAACGACTCAAATTTAAGCTTTAAGAAGCTTCTGATTGCAAAATTTGCTTCACTCCAAAACAGACATCAGTGAGATGCTGATTCAGTAATTTATGTAATTATATACAATTACATTACATTCTATAAAATTAATTTGACATATTTTAAGATATGTCAGTGCAAGCTGCTTTCAGTTAAGACAGCTCAAACATGCATTTTAGTCTAGCCTTGTCTGTGAAACCGGGCAATCGTATTTTAAATACGGCCTTCAACATCCCAAAGTGTCTCATTCCAATAAACAGAGCTCACTTGTTGTGAATTTGGTATAGAATCCAATTTTCTCTTTGGAATCTGAAAGGCCTGTTTTATGACCAACAGACACTGGAAGGATTCAGCTGTAGGATGCGGTTACAACACAAATGCACCATGCTGATCATGCTGACTCAACTGCACTCATGTACAAACGCTTTCTCTTCTATGCCAGTGAGGACTGTGGAACACGAAACCCCTGCTGAATAAGCCTGAGCTGATCACCTTTCACTGTTCTGATATCTTACCTTGGGATCGTGCTCGTTTGCAAGGTTCCCATCAGACTGTTTAAATCCCTCTACTACAACTTACCATTGTCTCTCAAGAAATCTGAGACACCCATTATTTGTGAGTTAATAGATTGCACATATTGTGAAAGTTCTACCTCTATGGCTTTCTACCAAATCATTTGGAAGATGCCTTAAAAAGGGGAAGGAGAAAGTACAGTATACTGTAGGTAATTGCTAATAGGTCAAATACTGTACGAAGCTGCTTGTGATAAAAGGGACACATCCACCGGATTCCACCAATTAAAACATGTGTTGAGGTACGGTCTGACATCCTGGAGACTGGAGCTCCTGAGCTTCAAAAAGGACAAAAAAGCTCCATAAACGTATCCTTAAATGTAGTAATGCTCTATGTATATTCCAAGTCCTCTAAAGCCAAACAATAGCTCTGTATGATAAAAATTTGGTCATAACATGAGAAAATTAACAGTTATTTTAAAGTGTAATAATAGTTCACAATATTACTGTTTTCACTGCATTTTTTGAGCAAGGAAAATGCAGCCTTTTAAAGGCAAAAGAGAAATCTTACCAGCCACAAAGTTTTGAGCAGTAATGTATGTGACCAAACATATTGATGCAATTTATTTCACATTTCGCCAAAACACTAGGCCTTGCAATATCTGGGCCCTCAAAAAAAGTGCCCTAATGTGTGACACATTGACCCACAGATGCAACGAGAGGCAAAGCATGTATAAACGTATGCAGAACCACATTATATTTCCTACCCTGTAAACATGTACCAGGATATGGCAGCACATGCACAGGATAGACTTTATTTTGAATGTATGTTTAAGAGTGTCATTCAAGAACAACAGATCCAGAGGATTCTGCATCAAACGTCTGGACCGCGGCCAGTCAGTAAGAACCTTTGGCAGCTCCTCAGTCGTCCTCAAAAGCTGTAGTGCTCTTGTTGCAGTAACAGATGCTGAAAGTACTTAATTGCATTTCAAAGCCCTGCGGTGCATGGCCTACTCCTGCATGCACTTATTTTCATAGCTGGAGCCTCGTAAAGCGCCGCTGTCCCCAAAAAAGCAGGTGCTCGCAGCCACGAAATGAAGATTAATCATAGAGAGGCCCTGAGTTTGGATCGACGAGCTGTTACAGTAACATCAACCTGTTTTTGTCTCTCTTTCTGTCACTGAATGTGAACTGCAGCATGGTGGTTTCTCTGAGTTTAAAGGAACGAATTATAAGCTAGCACAACACCAGGAAATTGGCCAAAATGGAGATACACACATGCCATGATTTGTATCGGAAAACAGATGGGGATTTTATACACGCACGCACACACACACACACACACACACACAAATACACACAAGCCGAGAGAGTAGTGTATTTAAGACACCTGGTGATACTGGAGAATCATCCAAAAGTTTACTCCAGTTTTCCAGTACGTAATTGTCAAAACGCTGCAGATCTGAACCAAAATATAGGTCTACAATTTCTGGGTGACTTATCTGGAACTTTCGCTCATGCACCGATTACTTCTTTTTCCTAGAAGATGTCATAATGGAACATAAGTTCATCCAAGAGGAAAATACTTTTGATAAGCTTCAAAGATCCTTTGAACAGATCCACTGACACTGCCATTTCAACCAGTGTTGCTCTGAACAATATTAAAATGGTTGTAACACATCTATACATACATACATACGGCTGTGCAGTGACATTTTTGCTCACATTTGCTATTAAAAATCATTATGGCAAAAACATTTTTTTCAGGTCCTTAGCACCAGTGCTAACACCCCATAAAATTAGCGTACATAAACCCCTTTAGGTTGTTCTGATAATATATTAAATTGACCAGCTAACCATACAATACTCTTTCAATAGATCAAGCTATTTAAAGGAAATACAGTTTATCCATCCTGACCTCCTATAAGAGACCCACATTGTGTCCGCATACACATCTAACCTCTCAACCCGAGATAATGCATTCCAACTGCAGGATTCACTGATTCATCCAGCATCTCCTGTTCACAGATACAGATCTGCACTACACAAGCCAGGAAAAGTCCAATTCATTCATTATTTGGTATGGTTTCACAAGTCAACCACTGATCAAAAACATCGTTTGCATTGTTTTTTTTTCTATCTGCAAAGCAAAAAGTCCCCACTCCTACTCAACCCAACCCATCATCAAAAGCAGTCCTACCATAAATCACACTACTGAGTCTCTGTTTTACACAGAACAATACAGGACAGTAACTCTGTAATCTGGGCAGGGGCTTTGAGCAAGAATGCAGATCCTTTAAGATGGGACTCTAGGATCAAACATGGTCATAAACGGGGTACATCTGCAACTCAGGCCATGGGAGGGTCCGCGTTTCCATTGGGAATCCGCAGAGGAATAAACAAAGACACATGTTGGAAGACCGCGAACGGACGTACGCAGCTGAGCACGTGCAGTAACCACAAAAACTCCCAGAGTTCCCTGCTCTCATTCAGTCGGTGAGAGAACTTCCACCTGTCAGAAAGAAAACGTCTCCAACTTTGCAGAAATCGAATAGTGTGAAGGAGAAGAGAGATCTGTGGACCAAAGAAAGCGTCAGGGTGACGACGGTCTAAAAAATATAGAGTTCCTATATATAATACAGAGTTGTTCTTCAGAACAAACACTCAACGCTACTAAACACCTTCTCGAAATACATTAAACGCAACTAAAAGTGTATAAGTATGGGGTAAAAATGGGGTAGAAAAAACGATTTCACGATTCTGAATCGATTCTTCAATACATTTTGTTGGTCATGGAACAACATTCCTGTCCCAAAATTTTGTCCTAACCATATTCATACCTCTAAACCTAACCCTACCCATAAGTTATCCCTAAAATCAGAGGGAAATGACAAGTGAATAGCAATGATGAAGAACACTGGTTGTAAGCCTAAACTTGACAAACTGTAAACTCAAAATCCCTCAAATCTGATTGGTTGATTGGAATGTTGTTCCAATCCTTGATCAAAAAAGATGTTGATCCAGGAACTTGTTGCACTTGGTTAAATGCACACATCATATCGAAATGCTTTTATGAAGCAATATTAAATGTAAACAGTCAGCTGTCTTATGAACACGACAAAACATGTTTAAATAGATATGTTTAAATATATCTCTGAATTGGTGTGAATAAAGCCTATTAGACCTGCTGCTGTTTATAATGTCAACAGAAATAATAAAACAACAATAATTATGAGGGAAAAATATTTTTATTACTTTTACTTTTATTATTTTATATTTGCTTTTATGTTTTGAAGCTAAATTTAGTTAGTTAATAAAGTTAATAACAACTGTTTTGATTTATCATTAACTTGTAATTATTTCAAAGAGTACTTATAATTACATAACTAATGAAATAAAAATGCACAAATAAATTATATTTAAAAAGTCAAAGTCGAAAAAGAAAGTAAGAATGTAGATCGAGAATTTTGTTTTTTAGAATCACATTCCCAGAATCAGAATGAGATGGGATTGTAAGGTGCCTATAGAATTCCCGCCCCTAATAATTAATATAGGTAATCACAGCAAAATAATTTAGAGCATTAATTTTGATTTATTTATTTTTTCGCTCATTGTCAACGTCCTCGGAACTGCTGGAACTCTGACGCCTGCCAAACATAAGGCCCACAGAAAAGAGCTTTTTTTTGAGCATCTAATTGTTAATAAATAAGCATGTCCATCAACGAAAGAAGCATCTGTCTCGAGACAAAGCTCTGGGATTGGCCGCGGGCCCGTACTGACACACAACAAGGGGACCATCAAAATACAACAGAGTCCTCCAGCTAGCGCAGCTGAAAGGCCTGTGAGGACACACGGGCACACATGACTAACTGCCTTTCCAGTTCCCAGGCTGGATTTACAACCATGCAGCAAATCAAGCAAGATTCAAAATAAATCTGTCACAAATGAGGAAACGAAGGATCATACTGATTGCAGAGGGACAAGGCAATAATAACCATATATTAGCAGCATTCCAAAAGTATGTCCAAATGCTAACGTCTATCGGGTTGGAAATGTCTATTTTTGAAGAGATTGCGCCGTCAAACCCAACATCTGAATGGAGTATCAGTATGGAGTCATGCATGTCCATAAACCGTCTAATGCATATAAAATGCTAAGAGCTGCAGCACCAATCTGATTGGATGTCAGTATGCACAGATTTTTTATCCCTCTGTTGAGAAATAGGTACCAGTTTAAGTAGGCTGAAAAACAAAGGTACCTGGAAATAGTTGCTTCACAAAAGAATATGGCAGTAAGTTTTGGGAGTTCATTTTTAGTCCATCTCCTACCCTGAAGTCTGTTTTGCAGACTCCCAAAAATGAACTCCAAAAAAACTTACTGCCAGATTCTGGAAGATGAATTCTTCAAACAGTGGTACAAGAGGATGTGGTGCTGGTCCTTCAAGAGTCACTCCCAATCTGTCTGTCTATAAAGCCTATAAAAAAATGTATCTTCATGTATTCTACTACACTTCAGCTTGTGATTCTTATTAAGTGGGGGTCATTTTTTAGGATTCTTTACCTAACCTAAATCTCTGAGATCCTGACACCTTGTACTTCTGGAGACTCCAGGTAGGTTGCAGTTCTGGAAAATAGTGGCACTGGAGACTAAAGGGTTCCTGATGGTTTCACACTTAATTCTGAATTAGTTTGCAGTTGACGTGTCTTTTCTTCTCCACCTGTTTTTGTCTGAGCCTGCTGATCCAATATTGCATTAGTATTGCATCCTTGTCATTGGCATTTAAGAATGTTTGACTTTACAGCCAGAGTTAGTTAAATATCTTTTTTGGCTTATTTTATCTGTAAAAGAAAACGTGCCTAATAATTCTGCACACCTGAATGAATATGAGGCATTTTTCATTTCATGAAAAATTATATATCACTTATAAATGATTAAATACTATATGAATAGTAGTTATTAAGATTAGTGTGGTTTGGAATTGGTCAAATGTGCCTGGAAAAAAAATATGATCATAAAATCAGTGTGCCTTATAATTCTGCACGCACTGTATAAGCTATATCAACAGTGCATATTTGCATGTTAAATCTTACTTTAAATGAATGGTAGCGCACAATAATTACTCAGAACTCAAGCATTATCTTCAAGTACATTAACCTGTCATCAGCCCAAGCACAAGCTCAACTCTTCACCACAATGGTAACCCCCAAAACTCCAACATAATAGAAACTCTAAATCCCAACATCACAAACACACAAAAATAAAACTTAATTTCAACGTTTACTTTCCCCATCCAGTCCCATGCAAAGCATGCTGGGAACTGGAAATCCCCTACCCGGGTTTTAGCTAAGATACATTAATGCCAACAGACATTATTCATGAAGCCTTGATGCAAACGGATTAAGTAAACTTCTGTTTTTCCAGTTTAAATGGATTGCACCCTGTGAAATTAAATTCAAAGTGTTCAACATAAATTGATCAAGCTGCAAAAAACAATTTTTCAGTGCAGTTGCTTGGTCTGTTTGACCTGCTTTGTGATATCAGTGTACATTTGAGCTCAGGTTGTTGATGTGGTAAGCCAGCGAGGAGGTAAAACGCTGTTGACAACATGCTCTGCTGTGAGGGTTAGAAGAGCAGCACAGGGAGCCAACTTACTGAAGCAGACTCTGAATGCATGAGCATAAGCAATCTGATTTAACCCAGAATATGTTGTGGCTACAAATACTTCAAGGCCTGGTTTCACAAACAGGGCATAGATTAAGCCAGGATTAGACCTTGGTTCAATTAAGGCATTTAAATAGCTTTTATAAATGTGCCTCAGAGTAAAACATTACTGGTGTGCATCTTGAGACAAAACAATGGCACTGACATATTTTAAGATATATCAGTGCAAGTTACTTTCAGTTAAAACACCTCAAATATGCATTTTAGTCTGAGACTAGGCTTAAGCCTTGTCTGTGAAACCGGGGGCATATAAATAAATACGGTAAACTATACTCTGTATGTTCAAATGTTTGGGGTCAGTAAGTATTTTTTAAGGAATTAATAAGACTTTATAAGACTAAGATACTGACAAATTAAGATACTGTACTGAAACCTAGGAGGCAAACATTTAGAAGATCCAAAAAGGTCATAAAGGTGTCATAAAATCAATCCATATGAATCGAGTGGTTTAATCTACAAATCAGCATATACAATTATTTCTGAAGGATCATATGACATTGAAGACTGGATTAATGATGCTGAAAATTAAGCTCTGGCCTGACAGATGTTTTCATTTGTAATATTTCAAAATATTACTGTTTTTACTGTATTTTTGATAAAAAACTGCTGCCTTGGTGAGCATAAGTGTCTTTTTTCAAAAACATTTAAAAATATCTTAACGACCCCACACGCTCAAACAGGCTGTATTAAGTATTAACAAATATAAATAAAATTAAAAATTCATATTCATTAACATATAAATTAAAAGTATACATATTAATACAATCATGCATAACAAATAAATATAAAAATAATATATTTATAAATAAATTAAATCATAAAAAAAAATACAATCCAAAAGTAAATATTTAACAATGGGTTTGCCGTTATTATGAAGAGGGTTTTTAAAGGGTGTGCATTTGCTCTATATACATAAAATATGCTTTCTGAGAATTACACTCCAAAAAGTCATGGCCACAGCTGTCATTTATATAATAATAAAAAAAAAAGAAAAAAAAATGATAAACACCTCATCAATCCCTCCACTGAGGCTACGTGTCTTTTTGGAGTCACTGAGGTGAGATAATCTATTGGCTTCTAAAACTGCATGTGACATGATCTCGATCACCCTCCACCACAGCTTAGACAACCAACTTCCAATGCATTCAAGCAATTATTTTATCAGTCCCATTCAGAGCTATTTGAAAAGAGGTGGTTTTATTAGCGATACATGCAGCCAACTGACATCTATTAATGGCAATTTTCTGACAGCCAATTAAGCCAAAAAACGTTGCTATAAACAAGAGTAAACAATTTCCTCATTGACAAAATAAATACAGCAAATGAGAAGGTGTTACAGCAATCCTCAGGGAACCTCAAGCCCCCTGGTCTGAGCCAAACTGCATATTGAGGTGCTGATAACGGTGCCATTCAGAGCAGCTTTGCTTGCGGAATAGGCTGTTTTGTTTTGTGATGTCACTAAAATGGACCTAATCCACTCTTGGCAAAGTGACTTGCCCCACCACTCAAAGGGCCTTTGTCTCCCTGAAGATTGTTTGCCCATTTGGAACAGATTCACATGCAGTATGCCAGTCTGTATTGCGTCTGAAGCCCTCACACTCTCGCATCTACACAACTGAGAACAACTCTCATGGGAAGGTACAATCAGGTGGGAATGCTGGTTAAATAATGATTAGTTCTTGTCTAGTCATGTAACATTAACAAGGCAGCCCCCATGAGGGCAACCCACACCATGTAAAATAATACAGCTTTTAAAGGGATAGTTCACCCAAAAATGAAAATTCTGTCATTAATTACTCACCCTTGTGTTGTACCAAACCACCCGTAAGACTTTCATTCATCTTTGGAACAAAAATAAAGATCTTTGTGATGAAATCTGAGAGCCCTCTGTCCATCCATTGACAGCTACGCAATTACCACTTTGACGCTTCGAAAAATTCCTAAAGAGATCGTAAAACTAATCAATGAGTCCACATTTTCTGAAGAGACTCGATCCCTTTAGGATGAACAGATTGAATTTATGCTTTTATTCACATACAAAACATCGATCAGCGAACCTAAACAGAAGCTCAACTGAACTGTTTGACGCATGAGAACAAACCTCATTGGTTCTTGAAGAAGCTAAAACGTGCTGCGTAACACAAGTATTAACCTCTTTGGTTCTCGCACGTCAAGCGAACACGCTTAAGTTTCCGTTTACCACAACTGATGTGTGAGTTGATGAATTTTTATATGTGAATAAAAGCCTAAAATTCAATCTGTTCATCATATAAAGCGATCATGTATCAGCTGTACTTTGATAACTGTGACAATCGTAATAATTTGTGATTAGTCACAGAAAACTGTGAGATTAATAGTACACCTTTTTAAAATGTTTCACAGCCCTATTTTTTATATAATTAATCCAATAAATCACAATAAGCTTTGTTACTTCTGATATAAAAAGTCTCAGCTTTCAGATTCTATCAATTGTATTATGAAATTCCAATGATAAATATTGTTTTGGCCCTCTTTAATGTGGCATGACAGATTGCTGTAGCGCCACAGTTCTAGCGGCAGTGCGGAGTGCTAGTGAACTGACCATCTCTTCTGCTTTACCACTAGTTATAGAACGAAATAAACATGAATGAACATCAGAAGGTAAGTTGAAAGATAGAGTACAACTAACTAAAACCCGTGTCATGTCACATGTAATCGTTGTAAAACAGCTTGTATACAATGTTACTTAACGTTACATTTACATCAGAAAAGCCATTCAATGACCATACAATTGATAGTCAGAATAAATGAACTCTTCAGCATTTTGCTAAATATAGCTGTGCTATAATGCATATTTACTGTTTTTTACTTAACCTGCTCTTCAATATGTAATTTATTTTTGAATAAATCCATCGTTTTTTATGACAGCCACCATTTAGAAGTTGATATTTTAAAAAATAGATAAATAAATAAATGTCATTATAAATTATTATTATAACATTATTATTGTAGAAAAAACTCATTATGTGTAATTTAAATGTAAGTAGCCTATACAAATCCGTTCATTTTAACTTTTAATATTATAGTAATATACCAAATGGGGTTCCCTGTATAGTTTACAGCAATAGTTGAGAGATATTCTTTTCCTTGAGGATATTTGCCATGCACTGTGTACCTGATAGGCCCAAATTAATAGATATCGCGGAAGCTTGTTAATCGAAACGAATTGTGAAATTTGTGTCAATGCCCAAACCAACCTACAGTAACAACAGTATATTGCGAAGATTACAAAGATACAAAATGACGTAATCATAGATCTATGATGTTTATCATTGAAACCTGCAAATACTGTTAGGATTATTCCATTTTCTTACTAGATCTTTTCACGTGTATATAAAAAAATAAAAACACTTACCGAACCCGTTTGCCACGAGGTTTATGTTTCTGCCAGCAATATCCCGCTAAAGATTCTCTGCATTCAGTATGTTGAAAAAGCAGGACTCTAAACAAGTCTGCTGTATTACATTCTCAGACTGCACTTGTTGTGATGTGCTGCAAAGGGGCTGTGAAATGACAGTATGAAACTCCTGCACAATAACTGCCCTCAAAGAGAAAAAGAGAGGGGTGGGCTGATGGGAAAACAGTGGAAAGGAATGAATGTAATCATGATGGATAAAGTTGAGAAAAAAATAACCTAGAAAACAGGAAAGAATCCTACCATGGCTAAAGCACATTCATCTACCAAAGAAATTTCCTCTTGCCTAAAAGAAATTTCTTCCCTAACCCCGAGATTATCTTTAGACTTAAAACAATATCCTCCTCAGCTCACGATATGCATCACATCAGTTTTTAGATTTCAGAATTCATAAGAGAAAATCTTTCCCTAAGAAGCTTATTTTCACAGATATGTCTTTACCGATCACATTCTTCTCTTACATTCCAAAACCAAGTGAGCTACCTGTGAAGGCAGTATTTTAAGACAGAAAGTCAGTAAAGTCTAGGCCAATCCCACAATGCCCTGCGACAAGCTCAGTAAAATAACGAATCTAAGATGGGGGACAAAGAGAGAGAGAAATGCTGATTAGAAATATAAACTTACATTTAATTCATTACAGAAAGATACTAAGATTTTAGCATAGCAACAATTTTTAGCATAAAATAATAAATTGAGTCGAGTCACCTTGTGCGAGGAGAGCTATTTTGGCCAATGTAGAATGTTTCAAATTAGTCACTAATGAGGTTGCATGCATGGGGTTAGAAATGAGCATTTTTTGTAGGCAAACCGGAAAGTTAGCACCGCATAGGTTATCTTGACAAAAAGCCAATAGGATTTTTCTACTGGCATAAGCAAACTACACCACAATAGCATGACTTCAATGTCACCACCACTAAGCTTCCGAAAACTCTTTCAAACTTTATTTAAAATCTACAAGTTGAAAATTTTAGAGCTTGAGAATAAACACAAAAAGACTGTAAAAGCGGACTAGTGAGTAGATGAGTTTTCCAGTTCAGCATGGTGACGTTTAATGTCCCCTATAGCCTCTGTAGTCCCATTTAGATATTTGTTAGAAACTGCCTTTTTCAAGCTTGAAAATATCATAAGTTCTGAATCATTACTGATTTATGCCTTAGAAAAATATATTGAGCTTGTGTTAACCACCGACCTTATTTCAGCCCATTAAAAAAACAATTGACTTCAAAGACAAATAATGTACACAACTTATTTCCGAGTTTTAGCACTCATTCCTGCAGGACACTATTCTTTCTGTCTTTAAACGGCAGTACAATCCAAGTCCTGCACTGGAAGCTCACTTTGGCAAATCACAGTAAGATCCTGAAGTGCTAATGGATGAGGAGATTGTTTTCATATAGAGGGACAAAGCGCACTGAGATGAAAAGAGAAGGTTCTGACCCAGCTGGGTAGTATGACTTGAGAGGGCTGAGGTCTGCATCAGTGTCCCAGAACAGATCAGCTATTCTGGGTTTATTTGATTAAAGCTGAATAAACACAGGCCCAGGAGAGATCTCCAAACCCAAACCACCAGACCAGCGGTGATGAAGAGCATCCATCAAAGCCATGTTACATGTGTACATGGCGTAAAAAGATGATGCACATATTCTCTTTTCTCTGACTGCTCTGGTTAAATGGTTAAAGATCTGGAAATTAAAAGGTTGCAGGTTTGAACGCATATTGGGGACCGATGTTGTTTTGGACCCCACTGACTTTCACGGTTTGAACAAAAACAGTTGAAACAGTCTTCACACTATCGTCTTTTGTGTCTGGCAGAATAAAGCAAGTCATACATGGTTGGAACGACATGGTTAGTACATTTTTAGATGAGTCTTGCCTTTAAACTGCATGAAGTATTTGTACTTTTAAGTTTAAAGAAAATAATGTTATTTTAATAAAAAAAAATATTGTGGATTTTTTTAAAGGTGTCAGGTGTCAATTTAACTACAAACAAATACATTATAATATATTGTTTTAATAATTTATCCAAGGCGACCTCGTGAAACGGTTGCTTTGAATTGTAATACGGTAAGATATATTTTGTTTGTTGCATTCAGGAAAAAAAAAATTGCATTACAGTTACATGGTTCTTAATTTAAATTAGACCAACATAATAGATTGAATTAAACCTTAGTAAATAAAGCAATACAAGTTGATCCAACCTAAGACCATTAATTAACTAATAGTGAATCAAAGTAGATGTTTTCTTTTGCTGTTTTTTTCCTCCATGTACAAATACGTGAACAGGCTGTGGGAAAACAGCATTCCACATGCATATGTGTTTCTATGACGAGTGAAAGAAAAAAAAACAAATCTCAAAATCTGTTTGTTCAGCACTTTCTGAAATCTGTTTTCCTCCCATGCATGTAAACTCTCAAATGAGAATTGGTAAAGTTTTCCAGCCAATTTCACATAAAGAAAAGAAAAAAAAGACTGATTAATTCCAATGCTCCTGTTTACTCAAGAGGGACTTCTTTGTGTCGGCTTTGGCCTTTCCCTCCTCTCCCGTCCCAGTGATGTCCTTCCAACATAAAGTTTCCGGGTAGATCTTTCAATAACAAACATTAGTGGCAGCTAATGGGGATCCAAATAAATAAAATAAATAAATAAATAACAAAGTGAATTTCTCAGCATAGCTTGGTAAGAACTGACCTCAGATGGCAAGAGATACCTAATTAGTAGTCATCTCAGTCAAACAAATGAAAACAAATCACTGTGTACTTTCCTTGGTCCGCTCCTCATGAACAGGTCCCAAGGGAAACGTTTTCTCAACAAAAACAATCTAGTCTTAATGCTAACCTCTATGATCGAACCATTGTATCCTCTTTGAGTTATCATTACCTTTATATTTAGAATAGGACTTGGAATAAGCGCTTTACTGAATATTCTGAGAATTTAAAGGAGACCTTTTGCTGAATATGCGCACAGACATAGATCATACAAACACTGTGTTCTAACCAGACGTGACGAACTGACAAGAGATTAGATTTTGGGAAGTCTGATTCATTTAAATTAATTGGTTTGTTTGGACGCTTTATATAAATAAACCCATTAAAAATGTGATTCCCAGAAGTCCCTGTGCAGCATTTAGTCTTTTTGGTAGCAAAATATTTAGTTAAATGCAGCCGTTTGTCACCGTTTTCGACGTTGTTATATAAATTAATATGTTTCTAGTTTATTAGATGTATTTTATCTGTAATTTTGTTATAGGCACTCTTCAAATGTAAGTGACGGAATCTAAAACAAAAATCCAGAAAATCACATTGTATGATTTTTAAGTAATTCATTTGCATTTTATTGCATGACACAAGTATTTGATCACCTATCAACCAGTAAGAATTCCATTACTAAAACCATTAGTAACACACTACGCCGTCAAGAATTAAAATCCTGCAGTGCATGTTCAGGGCCGTCTCCACACGCCGTGTTTGGAGGAAGAAGAAGGATGAGTACAATCCCAAGAACACCATCCCAACCGTGAAGCATGGAGGTGGAAACATCATTCTTTGGGGATGCTTTTCTGCAAAGGGGACAGGACGACTGCACCGTATTGAGGGAAGGATGGATGGGGCCATGTATTGCGAGATCTTGGCCAACAACCTCCTTCCCTCAGTAAGAGCATTGAAGATGGGTCATGGCTGGGTCTTCCAGCATGACAACGACCCAAAACACACAGCCAGGGCAACTAAGGAGTGGCTCCGTAAGAAGCATCTCAAGGTCCTGGAGTGGCCTAGCCAGTCTCCAGACCTGAACCCAATAGAAAATCTTTGGAGGGAGCTGAAAGTCCGTATTGCCCAGCGACAGACCCGAAACATGAATGGATCTGGAGAAGGTCTGTATGGAGGAGTGGGCCAAAATCCCTGCTGCAGTGTGTGCAAACCTGGTCAAGAACTACAGGAAACATATGATCTCTGTAATTGCAAACAAAGGTTTCTGTACCAAATATTAAGGTCTGCTTTTCTGATGTATCAAATAGGCTACATATGTCATGTAAAAAAATGCAAATGAATTACTTAAAAATCATACAATGTGATTTTCTGGATTTTTGTTTTAGATTCCGTCACTCACAGTTCAAGAGTACCTATGATAAAAATTACAGACTTCTACATGCTTTGTAAGTTGGAACCCTTACGAAAAAGAAGTTTATTCAAGTGTGCCATTAGTATACTTCTTTTAAACTAAAAATAAGAAAGTATACTTTCAGTCTACATTTTATGTACTTCTCAGAAATATACTTTATGTACTTCTCAGAAATATACTTCAAATTGCACTTAAGTATACTTGACTTATACTGACAGAAAAGTCTAAGTATATTTGGCCTATACTTGTTGAATGAGATATATTTAAAAGTATAATCAAGTATTCTAAGTATTCTTGGCTTGTACTTGTGTTTCCTATTTTGATTGAGTAGCTTATTAAATACCTTTTAAAAAAACATAATATTACACACTGTCTTATAAACTAACATGTTCAAGTTTATATAGTAACAAGCTTTCGGGTGAAATAGCTTATAGATAAAAGCATGGAACTGAACCTGAACTTGTACACAGCGATAATAATTACCCTTACGAAAAATAAATTTATTCAAGTGTTCTATTAGTATATTTCTTTTCAACTAAAAATAAGAAAGCATACTTTCAGTCTACATTTTATTTACTTCTCAAAAATATACTTTATGTACTTCTCAGAAATATACTTCAAATTACACTTAAGTGTACTTGACTTATACTGAGAGAAAAGTCCAAGTATATTTGGCCTGTACTTGTACTCAATCTTTTGATCGAGATATACTTCAAAGTATAATTAAGAATAATTAAGTATTATTAAGTATTCAAAGTATACTTGGCTTGCAGTGCATTAACTCTTTTGATCAAGTAGCCTATTAAATATACTCGTTTTTACATCGTTTTTCCAATACAGTGTTATGAAAATTATATTATTTTAATCAATTATAATGATTATAATTCTAATTCTGCATCTCTGAATTTTTGTGTAGGCTAGTCCACTGGTAGTGTACATTGGGATTTACTTTAATTTAATTCTAGTCTTTCCCCACCATTGACTGAATTTTCCAGCTATCCATGTTTTCACTGTTAAACGGTAGGGGGGCGCTATGACACATCTTCCAGTACAGAATCTCCGGATCAAAACACAGGAGAAGAAGAAGCAGAAACAAGTGATAGAAGATTGCTCTCTCAAATGTAAAATAATGTGATCATCAAACATTAAACTTCATGTCAATCAAAACTGCTCAATGTTTCCAAATGAAATGAAGCGTAACCCATGAAGAGAAAACAACTGTGAAGCTTTGGGGGTGTTGGACTCGATCTACTCCATCTGTGTTTTGATCATTGTTCTGAATCTGATCAAGGCGTAGTCTTTGACAAAAAAAACTTTTTTGTTTAAAATGTTGCCTTTCTTTATGAAACTTACCAACATTCAAGTGTTGATAAAAAAGGATGCATGAAGCTAATTCAATGTTTGTTTGTTTTTTTTAATTAAAGTAAAAGGTATTTTTTTCCAAGTATAAAAAATAACATTTGAACATAGTACTATAGGCCTCCTGCAAGTGCAAAAATAATATATAAATAAAGTATAAACTAGAGATGCACCGATTGATCGGCTGGTGACCGGAATCGGCCTATTTTCACGTGATTGGCCATGATCGGCGACCGGCTGGTCAGTCTGACATAATCCGATTTTATGCCGGTCAAATGCACTCGGGCGCCGCATGATTAACATGGCGCAACATCAGCATCACACGTGCACACGGAACGCGCACATGTAGGAAACCTCATGAATTACGGCCGTTTCACACCGCAAGGTGCAGCGCGTTTTTTTGTTTGTTCGGCGTGCATGTTAATCAATGAGTGCATTCTCACCGGGAGCGGGAGCAGCGTGTGAGCAACAGTGAAGCGCGGGTTTCGCCGCCGAATCTATTTTTGCTGCGCTCAATTTAAGTGAAAGCACACTTTTGATGGACAAAATAAATATGATTTCATCCAAAAAGTGCCCAAAATGCAAAGAATGTGCTTGTCTGGTGTGTTTTAACAAGAACTGAAGTAGGCTAGGCTATGTCAGAAAGAAAATGAAGACTCAAAAACATTTATAGAAAATTTACCCATTTAAACTTGTTTTTATTATTTCCCAATCGTTTCCCTGCACATGCTCCACTTGTCCTGTTTAGCTTGGCTGGACATGTGTCAGATGAGAGAAGAACTGTTTGAGAAATATAACTTGCCATTGATATACAACAAGTGATTGCAATAGGCCTGTGTGTGTGTGAGAGAGAGAGAAATATCTTTATACTGCAAGGCTATATTTATTTAATTTTTATTTGTTATTTATATATTATTTTATTGCCATTACCTGTTTTCATACAGAAGTTTAGTTTGCTAAATATATCAATTTTTTTTAATTGGATATTGGATGTGAAAAGGAAATGGTTCTTCCATAACACTGCACTTTAGATGTGTGTGAATTTTCCAAACTAGGAGTCATTTATATAGTTCTATTTTATAGCGATTATCTGTTAAAAAAATGTTCTATGCAAAATGTTCTATTAAAGAGAAGATAGAAAATAAATATTTGTGTGTGCTGTAAAGTGGTTTGAAAAAATTAAACCGGAATCGGCTAGAATCGGTATCGGCAGGTCAAACTCAAGAAAAAATCGGAATCGGGATCGGCCTAGAAAATTGTAATCGGTGCATCTCTACTATAAACTATAAGTATAACTTGCAAGTATACTTGCAGTATAGAACTACTAAACTAGTAGTTTACTGAGAGTATACTTCAAAGTGTACTTTCATAAACTAAAAATTTGCTACAAGTATTAAAATAGTAAACTACTAGTATACCCATAAGTTCACTTGCAGTACAAATGAGAAACGTAATTATAAACTAGTTGTGCACTTAAAGTTTACTACTGTTACACTTATAGTACACTTAAAAATATACTTTTATATACTACAAGTGGGCCAATTTAGTCCCAAGCGGTATTAAAATAGTACACTTACAAGTTTACTACTAGTACATATTGACATTAGTATACTTACTACATAAAGTATACTTAAAAATATACTTGAACATTACTTAAGTATACTTGAAGTATACTTCTTTTTCGTAAGGGAAAACCGGCAAAATCAGCAGTGTATCAAATACTTGTTCTCCCCACTGTGTATATATATATATATATATATATATATATATATATATATATATATATATATATATACTGTATATTTAGTTGAATGACTTAAATGTACTAAAAGCCACAAACTGATTTGATGAGTAATGAGTTTCAGGATTTCTTTAACTACAGTACAGTAAATCTCAGTTTTAACTGACTTGACATGAAGGGCAAACAAGGCACATAAGTGGTGATGAAAATGCATGCGTTTAAAAGGAAGATATAAAATGCCTTTGCTGTGGAAAGTATTACCCGACTTTCAACACGTCAACAGCATATAAGTGCAAATGGAGAGGTCTGTAAAGAATATCATTAGCTACAGGAGATGACACACAACAGTGTCAAAGTGGGGAAAGATGAGCTTCAAGCACCACTGACTGTTACAAGTTACAGTACGTTTTCGGAGCACTGAAGAATCATTACGACCTCCCTAAGAGCTCAGCTTTTTTTCTGAGGATAATCGCAACATAAAGCTAAAGCGGAAGAGAGATGGATGATGATTAGCACACGCTGACCACAGCTAGTATTGTTTCACTGCAGAGATTTATGAGCAAAACAAAGGTGCTGTGAAATTCCTCCTTCCGCGCCACACAAGGAGAATACCAGAGGCATACATTATGATGGCAGAAGTGAGTCTCTGGCTTGAGCTTCGGTTACTAATCTAAGGATGGGGAGCAGACGCAGCAGTCACTGATGTCTACGTTTATGAAGACAGATCTTCCTGAGCGTGCACCCCACCATCGCACAATCCACTGTAGATCCGCTGAATCTCAGGGCAGGAATTATCTCTCATAAAAGTGCCAAACGTGAGAGGAAACAGGGCGAGCCGTCCTGCGGCGGTTCTGCCCTTCCCACCTCCTCGCCGCAGCCTTCTATTCCAAAACAAACCGCCCCTCTCCGCCCTGGTTGGCCGCAAAACTCACAAACCGGGGATAGGCAGATTAAATATCACCATCAGATCACCATCAGCCCAATAGCATGACCACCATGGTGAGTGTAAAATAATGTGAAAGAGGTTGACTAGCATGTTGGTAAGTCAATGAAACATGTAAACATGCACTCTCCTGCTGAACAGACCAGGGTTCTGCTGCATAAACTGCTTAGACTATAATTAGTCTAAGTTAGTCATCTGCCAGTTGCATAAACCTCTGTTACCCTCTATGTCTTAAGAACTAGTCTGACTAACTAGCAGTTAATCAGTCTTATTTTTCTGATTCAAATGAAATGATGGTGAGATGTCTTGTAAGACTAGTCTGAGTGTTTTATGCGGTCACCTGATTTTCTTCACTTTAAGTTGCATTAAAACTCCATTCATTCACTTATCCAACACATCCATTGGCGAACTGCTAGATGGTCAGTCTATCTCTTAAGCCATATGTTTTATTTATAATGCGCTTTTTCTACACCCAAAACGCTACAGCAAAAACAGGCAAAAGAAAAACAATAAGCAACAAGGATAAAAGTGCTAAAATAGTAAGATAGTTAAAAATCACCTTCAATAAAAGTGCCTTAATCAACTTTTTTAAATGTTACAGAGCATTTCTGTTAGCTAAGGAAAGAGCATTCTATAACTTGGGGGGCTTTGAATAAAAAAAGGATAATTCCCCCATGGTCTTAAGTTTACATGAAGGCTGATGAAGAAGAAAAAAAGAGTGTTAGCAGAACGGAGAAAATGTGACAAAGTATATGGTCTGATGAGGTCACAAAGATACACTGCTGCTATCTAATTGTTTATATGTCCATCAAATGTTAGCTGAAGATCCAAAATGACACCAAGTGGGAAGTACCATATTTGACTCGACAACCAAACTAATATGATCAATCTTTCGAGTATAGCCGCTATCGTATCAATCAGCATAAGTTCAGTTTTGGAGCAATTCAGTTTCAGGATCATTTCTTTTAGGCACACTCAAAACAGCAAATGTGTAGCTGACATCAGGGATGGCTAGTGGTGATGTGAATTTGAATATCATTAGCATAGCAGTGACAACCAAGGCCATATTTCCTAATAATCTGTCCAAGTGGAAGCATACATATGTTAAAAAGAGTTGGGCCAGACACTGAACCCTGAGGAACACCCTGTCGAGCTGGCGAGGTATTGAATTCATGATTTCCCATACTAACAAACTGGGCACAATTAGTTAAGAGCTAAACCAATCGAATAAATTACCAATGAAGACATGGATTAAACATAATGGCTGTGTTTATACAACTACCCCCAGGTTAGATTAGCATATGCTAGTTAGTGCTGGTCTAGCTGCTTACTTGCAGTCAAGTAGGAAAAACCAGCACACCAGTATCCCATGTTGGGGACCGGTGTCCAAAACCTAACATGGCTTTTAACAAGAAAACTTATAAATTAAATGATTTACAGTGATTATAACAGAACAGTGCAGAAAAAAAATTCCCCAAATTCAGGTCTTCACCTCATTGTCTAAATCAAATGGCCACCAGCTAAAGTGGCATATGACCAATATTATTTGATTGATGTTCACCATTATCTCTAGAGAAATACGGTAATATGAGGGTGAAAATGACCAAACTGTATTCTAGACTATCTGCTCAAATGACAAATGAAGAGCTTTTATCATTAAGCCCCTGGCTTTCTTTAAAAGGAATGAACAAACTGCCTGGAATTAGACCTCAATTTACTGAAGAGACAGATTTCCTTATCATTATCATCAGTGGGCAGAAAGGAAAAAAGAAAACACAATGTGCGCCCAGATGATAAACATGAAATATGAAAAGAGAAAAGAACATTATGAACGTAGAAAACACGCTGGGGCTGGCAAAGCACCCCAACTCTCCTTCTAAGCCATTTTAAGGTCATTTAACTAAACTTTGGCTATGGTTTGACAGCTCAGTTTCCATATTTACCCATTCTTTGGTCTCCGCCTGTGTCATTATGAGCTGGAAGGGTAATATCCAAGGCCATTAGATATGATTTACATTACAAGATTCACATTTACAGCAAATCGATTTTCAAAGGATGTCTCGACCACAGACATTTGGCTGAAGTATCACAGATAAAATGATGATCTATATTGACAAATGGTCTATTTACACAGGCTCATGACACTAGCTGAGCTCTGGTTTGCTTGCACATTTAGTAATGGATCAAACCGAACTGCGAAAGAAGATAGCAAGAGAGACTGATGTATAAGAAATGTACACGATCCCCCCATAATTTACAGGCAAAGCCTCTTGTAATGTCTGGAAATTAATAACTTCCCTTTTTGGCCTCTGGGTGTCACTATATAGAGCTGGTTCAATGCCAGATATGATGTGTGGAAAAATAATTTTCTTATTCTTTTCTATTATAAAAAAAAAATATTGACCTGGCTACATCCAAAACCTCAAGTGCAATAATTAACCATCACCATTCCTGTAGTAAGGGTTTTGTGTGTATCTGTTAATTGATAACTAGCTGAGGTAATGTAGTTATTCTTATTAAATGTTACCATGCACAACTGTATCTCTGCGTGGGGTAGAGCTAAATAAAAACCATGGAAAAATGCTGAATGAAAAGGAAGGGATTCCTAATCCCAATTTCATAATGATTTATAACTGTTCAAATCCATAAGTTCCATAAGACATGCATAACAGTGGGCAACTTTCATTTACAACACCACACACTGAGACAGGAAAGACTTGCTGTTATTCAATAAAAAAGCTCAGATTCTTGCAGCTTTTCCTCAGTAGATGGGGGGAAAGAGAGAGGGGGAAGAGGGGGGAAGAGAGAGAGAGAGAGAGAGAGAGAGAGAGAGAGAGAGAGAGAGAGAGAGAGAGAGAGAGAGAGAGAGAGAGAGAGAGACGTTATCACAATATGCAGCAAGTGTTTTGTGTGTGCTTGATAACCAAGAATTTCACAGCGTCGCTGGAAACCCATTGTGGCCTCCCTGACGCCTCAGTGTATATACTGGTAGACTATCTTTTGTTTATAATCAAACACAAACACACATTATTTGTTGACTCATTCTTTGAGTATCAAACAAATTACTCAATCACAAGAGATTATAAAACCTTTAGGAGATGCTGTACAAAAAGTGATCCAATTATAATTCACTCAAACAACCTTGCACATCACAAAACAAATTATTTCAAGTCTGCATCACTTTGTAACATTTAAAATCTCTAAACCATTCCAAAAGAGCTGTTTTCCTATTGTTATGTTTGTGTGTTTGCATTGGTTGTGTTCAACTTTTATTGTGAGTTAGTGTGCTGGCAATAGCTAATCCCACACATGGAATCTGTGCCCACAGAGTTAACTAGAAAGCTCTGAAGAGGTCTGCAGAATTTGAACGGCCATCATTCAAAGTTCTACCCTTGCAGTTCCCTTTCAAGGGAACTCGAGCTGCGTTTGAGACGCGGTGGGAACGCTCTGCGTGATTGCGTCATGAAGCACGTGTAAAATCAGTCCAATGGAAGCCCGATACGTCATAGGTGACGTCATAGACCAGGAAACTATAAAGCACCCTTGCAAACAGACCGCGCCAGCTTCTGTTGTCTTCAGCAAGCACTCTCTGTGATTCTGTCCTTGTCTATTTATTGTTGTCTGTCCGATCACATTGCTATATATATATATATATATCATTATGGCGAGCAAGCAAGATTTCAAACGTTGTGTTGTTCCCTGCCCTCGTTTCATTACGGGTGGGGACACACATCAGATGTGTGTTGCTTGTTTGGGAGTTGAGCATGCCCAGTCAGTCCTCGAGGGGGCTGATTGTGAGCATTGCATGAGTTTGTCCATGAAAACTCTCCGCTCCCGCCGGGCATTCTTTGAGGAGGATGGTTCGGTTCGTGTTCCCCGTGGTGCGGGTCCCGCTGCTGCTGAGGCACAGCGGCGGCGTGCATCATGGGGTTCACAGATGGATCTAGTAGCGGGGTTTGAGACGGGCCCAGCCCTTTCTCAGCCCTTACCTGCTAGTTCCGGTGTCCCAGCCCAGGAAGGAGCCCGCCCTGCGGTTTCTCCTCCCCAGGTTGAGGCACCAATGTTGCGGCTATCCAGTTCTGAGGAACCGGATGTCGTTGATATGGGGGATTTTGAGTTTTCGCCAGCTCATATCCCCGATGATGAGGAGTTAATGGAGGTTTTATCTCGTGCTGTTACTAAATTAAATATTGAGTGGCCAGCTGATGATATTGATGTTGAATCAAAAAAGAGTCTTCTAGATGATCGTTATTTACCATCTAGATCACGACCTCCTCGTCGGGAGCTCCCGTTTTTTCCTGATCTTCACACTGAGGTGTCTAGATCATGGAATAAACCGGCATCTTTCAGAGTTCATAATCCTCAAACTAGTAATTACAGTAAAGTGAGAGGTATTGATGATTACGGTTATTTGACGATGCCTCGTGCGGAAGAGACGCTTGCGAGCTATCTCTCCCCCGAGTCAGCGTCATCACTGAAAGCCCCGACGTTACCCACCAGACCATTAAAAAATACATCAATGCTGGTGGGTAAAGCGTATTCGGCAGCAGGTCAGGCGGCAGCATGCCTTCATACAATGTCGATATTACAAGCCTATCAAGCTGACCTGCTGAGGGACATAGATGAATGTGAGAAAGTTAGTGCTGATGCAATTCGAGAATTACGTCGCACGACAGATTTATCTCTCCGGGCCACCAAGGAGACGGCCAAATCTGTGGGCCGTTCTATGGCAGCCCTGGTGGCCACGGAACGTCATTTATGGTTGAATCTTTCTGAGATAAAAGACAAAGATAGATCTGTTCTTCTGGACGCACCGGTTTCTCCTACAAGTCTGTTCGGCGATGCTATAAATTGTGTTGTCGATAGGTTTCAAGAAAATAAAAAACAAGCGGCTGCGTTTCAGAGGTTTCTTCCTCGCCGGTCTAATGTCCCCGAGGCTGCACGCAATATAAAGGTTGAGCAGCCTCGTCCGTCTACGAGCTCCTCATACAGATACCAGCAGAAACAGAGCGTTGCTGCTCGGGCTCCTCCACAATCTGGGGTTCCCGAGTGGCGTTCGCAGTCCAGGCCTGCTGGGGGCAGACAGGATCTGAGGACTGTCATGTCTAAAAGAACCTGGACTATGAAGAAGTCCTGACGCCAAGTGTGCCAGGCTTCTGAGGGTGGTCCCCTCCAGGGAGGAACGATTCCGAGGAACCGTTTCTCTTTGGCGCCCTCCGGGGGGCGGTTCTCCGAGGAGAGTCGCAGCGTTGCCACATCGGTTGTTCCCTGCCGGTTCGCCGTTTCAGGGCACCGAGGTGTCAGCGTCCCCATGCAATCCTCTGAGGAGGATTGTAGAACGGTCAGTTCGGTTGTTCCCTGCCGGTTCGCCGCTTCAGGGCGCCGAAATGATTGTTCAATCAAATCCAGAGGCCAGTCTCGAGAGACTGGTTCCCTTATCAGAATTTCTGGCAGCGTGGAAACTTCTGCCAAATATTTCTTTATGGGTCCTGCATATAATAGAGAAGGGTTACAGAATTCAGTTCGGTTCTCGTTCGGTTCTCAGATTTCAAGGGGTCCTTCCCACAGTGGTGGACCCACAGCAGGCTCTGGTTATGGAGCAGGAAGTTCTGACACTTCTTCAAAAAGGAGCGATAGAGGGGGTGCCTCCTCCCAGCAGAGAGTCAGGGTTTTACAGCCGTTACTTCATTGTTCCGAAAGAAGATGGAGGGTTGCGTCCTATTCTAGATCTGCGCCAGTTAAACAGCAGAGTTCAGAAACTCAAGTTCAGGATGCTCACACTAAAGCAAATTGTATCACAGATTCAGTCCGAGGACTGGTTTGTCACAATAGACCTGAAAGACGCTTACTTTCATGTATCCATCCATCCTCATCACAGGAAGTTCCTGAGGTTCGCTTTCGGGGGCGAAGCTTACCAGTATCGGGTTCTACCGTTTGGCCTAGGTTTATCACCCTTTGAGACTCCAGGGCATTCGCGTATTAAATTATATCGACGATTGGTTGATTTTAGCTCAGTCAGAGCAGTTGGCAGTTCGGCATCGAGATGTCGTTCTGTCTCACATAAAGGAGTTGGGGTTGCGGCTCAACATCAAGAAGAGTGTTCTCCTCCCTGCTCAGAGGACCACTTTTTTAGGTGTAATTTGGGATTCGACCACAATGCAGGCACGTCTATCTCCTGCTCGGATTTCTGCGATTCTCACAGCCGTAAAGAATGTAAAACTAGGCCAGTCACTCACTGTGAAACAGTTTCAGAGACTGTTGGGGCTCATGGCAGCAGCGTCCAACGTGATTACTTTTGGCCTGCTGTACATGAGACCCCTGCAGTGGTGGCTCAGAACCAAGGGGTTTTCTCCGAGGGGAAATCCGTTCCGCAAGATCAAGGTCACGCGGCTATGCCTTCGTGCCTTGGTCATGTGGAAGAAACCTTGGTTCCTCGCCCAGGGCCCAGTGCTGGGGGCTTCTTGTCGACGCGTCACGCTTTCGACGGATGCTTCCCTCACGGGATGGGGGGCGGTCATGAGTGGCCGCTCGGCGCAAGGTCTTTGGCAGGACCATCATCTGTCATGGCACATAAATCGCTTGGAGATGATGGCGGTATTTCGAGCTCTCAAATATTTCCTGCCAGACCTGAGAGGCCATCATGTGTTGGTCCGTACGGACAACACGTCGGTGGTATCATATATCAACCATCAGGGGGGTCTGAGGTCACGTCACCTTTGCAAGCAGGCCCATCAGATCCTCCTATGGGCCCAAGGAAAGTTGCTATCTCTCAGAGCAGTTTACATTCCGGGGCGTCAGAATGTGGGAGCAGATATACTGTCAAGGCAGGGGCTGAGGCCCGGGGAGTGGAGACTTCACCCCGAGGTGGTGGAGCTCCTTTGGGAGAAATTTGGTCGTGCTCAGATAGACCTTTTCGCATCCTCAAATACAACCCATTGTCCCATGTGGTTCTCTCTCACGCACCCAGCTCCTCTCGGACTGGATGCGATGGTGCAGGTTTGGCCGAGGCTTCACCTGTATGCTTTTCCCCCGATATCGTTGCTCCCGGGGGTTCTGGAGAGGGTTCGCCGGGAAGGGGCCAGTCTGTTACTAATAGCCCCTTACTGGCCGACTCGAGTATGGTTCTCGGACTTGGTGTCTCTTCTGAGCGGCTCTCCTATGGAGATTCCAATCAGGAGGGACCTGCTGTCCCAGGTAGAGGGCACGATATTTCACCCTCGACCGGAGTTGTGGAAACTGTGGGCCTGGCCTCTGAGGGGGCCAGGCTCATAGAATCCGGTCTCTCGACTGAGGTCGTTGAGACCATTCTCCATTCCAGAGCCCCTTCCACGACAAAACTGTATGCGCTGAAATGGAAATTATTCTCCACCTGGTGTGGTGAGCGTCAGTTAGATCCTGTTAACTGCCCTGTCGGTTCAGTTCTCGATTTTCTGCAAGACCGTTTCTCTGCTGGATTATCTCCTTCCACCTTAAAAGTTTATGTGGCGGCTATTTCGGCCTACCATACCCCTCTGGGGGGTACTTCTATTGGGAGAGATCCTCTGATTACTCGTTTTCTCCGTGGTACATTGAGGTTGAGACCTGCACTGCACTCCAGAGCACCGGCTTGGGATTTAGCCATTGTACTTGAGGGTCTGGCTCTGGCTCCGTTCGAGCCCATTGAAGAGGTTTCAGAAAAATTCCTCACTTTGAAAGCTTTATTTTTCCTTGCTGTTTCATCTATCAAGAGAATTGGAGATTTACACGCCCTGTCGGTTGCTCCGTCATGTTTGGAATTTGCACCTGGTATGGTGAAAGCATTTCTATACCCTAGACCGGGTTATATTCCTAAGGTCCCTGTCAATGTTGGGGGCCCAATAGTGCTGCAGGCCTTCTATCCTCCACCTTTTAATACACCAGATCAGGAACAATTAAACCTGTTATGTCCAGTTCGGGCATTGGATGCCTACGTTCACAGAGCTGCCCTGTGGCGTAAGTCAGAGCAATTATTTGTATGTTTTGGGTCACTCAAAAGAGGGTGCCCTGCATCTAAACAGGTTATGAGCAAGTGGATAGTCAAGGCTATTTCACTAGCTTATGAAGCGGCCGGTCAGCCTTCACCTATGGCTGTACGGGCCCATTCTACTAGGAGTATGGCGGCCTCTACGGCCTTAATTTCAGGGGTTTCCCTTCCTGATGTTTGTAATGCGGCAGGATGGTCCTCTCCGCATACATTTGTCAGGTTTTATGACCTTGACCTCTCCACTCCAGGGGCTAGGTTGCTTGCTTCTTAGTGTGCGCAATGGACTTCACACAGAACGGGCATTTGTCACTATGGCGTAGTGGGTATGGGGTTCCCACCGCGTCTCAAACGCAGCTCGAGTTCCCTTGAAAGGGAACGTCTCAGGTTACGTATGTAACCCTGGTTCCCTGATAGGGAACGAGACGCTGCGTTTGCCTGCCATACTTCCTGCACACCCTGATCGACTTGCTTCAGACTTTTCAGAAGCTGGCGCGGTCTGTTTGCAAGGGTGCTTTATAGTTTCCTGGTCTATGACGTATCGGGCTTCCATTGGACTGATTTTACACGTGCTTCATGACGCAATCACGCAGAGCGTTCCCACCGCGTCTCAAACGCAGCGTCTCGTTCCCTATCAGGGAACCAGGGTTACATACGTAACCTGAGACGTTTTGTTTATTATTTATTTTGGCTAATTTTGCTAATGCTTTCAGCTACCAGTAAATGTAGTCTTTTAATCTCCATTTAAAGGCAGCATTAAAAAAAAACAAAAACATTAGCAACCCATTTTACTTTGATAATGTGAATTTCCAACAGAAAACCTGGGCTCATTGGAAAAATGTGCCTCTACCTACATTTTTGGAGAGAACTCCAATGACACTAGAGGCAGTAAAATGGCGACAATTTTTATTCCTTTAAATTATTGATTAATAGACGTATTTTTTCACAGTCCTTGCACCTCAAATGATATAACCTCAAAACATTTTTACCATTGGGTATGATTTGTAAACCAATACATTTTGACATTTGCATCAAAACCAGATTCACATGTATAGCTTTTCTGATGTAGTAAACTTATTGCTCAGTTGCTCACCTGGTACAGCATTACACTTGAGATTGGGTATGTGTCCCATGAAACAATAATCAACATAAAATGTACGGATAATTAAACAAATTTGCTTTTAGTTCACATTTGACTTTGTTAACACAATCGTTTAGGTTTAGAGTTTTAGGGTAGGTTAGGATTAGGACATTTTAGCAAGACATTTTATTTCCAAAATGCTGCGATAGGTGCAACAACCGACGCAGAAAGTTGCCAGATTCATGTTTATCTGTTTCGGGTTAAACCGCATGTACAAGCAACATAATATCAGAAAATGTCAGAAAGGTCTTCTTCAGAAATGTCGCCACAGACATGTATTTCCAAGGGACCTGGGATGTACAAAAAAAAAAGAAATATTTTTCCATTGAGAACTCATTGGATTGGCGTTTCATTCCAGAATGGACCAGCATAGCTTGCTGGGCATGGTTTCTCTATGGCAGGTGATTGGAGGGGAGGAGCTGGCCTTGATGAAGTCACCCCAAAAGGAAAGCCGTTGCAAAGGCGGAGCAAGATATTATATTTTAATCAAAGTTTCTGAGGAAAGAATTTTTTTCTTTGCAATGACATGCACAATAAGATGACGAATGTGTATTAATAAAGAAAACAGGGTAGATTTTCTGAAAATCAGCTCAGAAAATGCCTGGCAATGAACAAATAATCACATAATAACTACTGCGACTCCCCCCTTTCCAGGTTACCAGCGCGTAATACCCTTGAGTGCATCCAGAACGCTGCTGCTCGACTTGCCTTTAACCTCTGGAAATACTCTCAGGTTACACATCTGCTCAGGTTCTGTTACTTGCTGCCAGTATCTGTCATAATTCAATTCCAGACACAGTTCATGGCCTAGAACCCCATTTTACTTTCAATCCTTCATGAAGCTGTAAACCCCCAACCCGGGCGCTTTGATCAGCCACCTCTGTTCTTCATGCCCCCCTTCACTGCACACGAAAGTAACCATTTCAAACTTCTCCATCCTTGTTGTTTGTGACCTGAGACTCTTGGTTATGTACACATTTGCTGTTGCTACCTTATGCCTTTTAACCTTTTGTGGCCTAGCTAACTTAGAAAATGTTGTATATTCTTAGCTACTTGTATTTGGCTTTGATAAAATAGCATGTGAACACCTGACTAGTAAACATCCAGCACAATCTAACTTAGAACCAGTTAAATCCTATAACACACTGTTCAACAATATTCCCATTTGATGCTTATTCTTCTGTGTTATTGTACTATCCGTACACACACTGGCCTCTCTCCCCCACCACCCCCCACCACCCCCCACCACCCCCCACCACCCCCCACCACCTCCCACCACCTTCCACCACCTTCCACCACCTTGTGTCACTCATGCCGCAAGCTTTTCAGCACACCTGCTAGTGGTTAAGCTCAATCACATCACAAAGTCAAAACTGCAACCAGCAAGCCCCAATACTGAACTCTACAGGACACACACTGAGTTCAGCTGAACAGTTTACTAACAAACACACTGAGGCTAAGTCTACATTAATCCGAATACATTTCAAAATGCTCTCCGTCCACACTAGCATTTTCCAAAAGTTGCTCACTCTCTCTGAAATGTCTGAAAATGCTTAAATCACATTAGAACTTGAAAAAAACACCTTACTACTAAATAGCTAGATGGTCTAAACTTCCCCTTAATGTTCTGCTGCAGAACAACTGTAGCAACTGTCAGTAGGCTACATTTTCTGTTTTCTTTGCAGGAATTTAAAGCTGCATTCCATAACTTTTATGGGTTAAAATTTATCCAAAATAAATTTGAGCAAGTACATAACCAGCCAGTGTTCAACACTATCTGCTTGCCTTAGCTCGATTCAAAACAGTAAGCTTGTAATAATGTTTTTAATTCCAGTGGTACTGGTGGATTTCCACGGGAGATTCGAGCATGTCATTACGTCACATCTGTACACATAAAGAAGGAGTCTCGGCTAGTAGGCTATATTGCGTGTGAGGATGTTGGAGGTGGAGATTTATAGCCTTTTCTCACAGCACTTGATATAATTAAACTTATCAATTTGATGGCGGATCCAGAAAGGTTCAAACAACAATCACCAGTGACAACAGATTCACCCGCTGTAAAATGCAAAAGACTTCGGACTTCGGAGTGGCTACAGAAAAAAGGAGACTGCAACTGGACCCATGCGAAAACAAGGATACATATCGGAAGGGCATTAAATGTAGTCACGCAATGCTGATGTTGTTAACATTAACAATTTGAGAACAAAGTATAATTTGCACGGTTTGACGTGATATGATAAGCGATCGTTAGATTTAATCAGCACGATTTACTTCCCCTTAGTTGGTCAGAACAAAAGTGGATGTTACTTACATGTTCAGATGACATTTTTCAGTGAAAATTCGTATGTTGGTTATACTTCCAAAAAGTAGAATCTGTGACTCTGAATGACAGTATCCACACCGGCGTGGTGACTGACAGCCGCACATTTTCCTCAAAACATTGGATTCATCTGCACTGTGCCATGCCGAGGCATAACATAACCCAAGTTGATAATTCCGTGAATAACTGCAATTGCAGATTTTGAACAGAGATGGCGACAAAGAGGAAAAACTACGGACTGCAGCTGTGATACAAAGATTGTACAAAGTAACATTTACCTTTAGCAACGATATGAAAGTGAATAGCAGGCACATGCCGGCAAAAGCATAGATCTATGGGTACAATATGCATCACATGCCAAAACATGCGTCATCATTTTTTAATACCTCAGTGTTCACAGTTCCCTATCAGTCACATTCAACATTACGTCAGACGTGGTAGAAACCATCACTTCAGCGAGAGCTCCCTCTACGAGGCGAGCTTACGCCCTGAGGCGGAACCTGTTCGTTGAGTGGTGTTCTTCACATCCTCTCACCGGGAAGGCCCCCTTAAAATGCCCGGTCATAGCTGTGTTGTCCTTCCTGCAGGAATACGGATACATGCCCAAGGTTCCCACCACTCCTTTTAGGGACCAAGTGGTGAACCTGCAAGCACTGTCCCTGGAGGAGGCAGACCAAGCCCTAGCTTTGCTCTGTCCCTTCCGCGTTTTCCGCCTGTACGTGGACTGAACGCAGAGCTTCATGACCTCAGACCAGCTCTTTGTCTGATATGGAGGCCAGCAGAAGGGAAAGGCTGTCTCTAAGCAGAGGATCGACCACTGGATAGTGGATGCCATCGTCTTGGCGTACCAGACCCAAGGCGTGCCGTGCCCCATTGGGTTGAGAGCTCACTCTACCAGAAGCGTGATATGCAAGTCTCGCACGCCAATTAGCATTGGCTCGTTTAGTTTACATTCTTAGTTACACTCTCAGGCAAGATACAAATTTGTCAGATCATGTCAGACGTAACGTCTCGGTTCCTTCCTTCAGGTAACAAGGGTTAAATACGTAACCGAGACATTCACACAACAACACGAAAATGACATTTTCAAATTTATCCACTCGGGAGACCAGCTTTCACAGGTCAAAAACACCATCTAAGTGTGGATGGAAGGCCAACACAGAGAGAAAATTATGTGTTTTTAAATGCATCTATATTAAAGGTACAATATGTAAGAACTTTGTATCAAAATATCCAAAAACCACTTGCACAGTGTTATTGTCATGAACTGCTCCGAGACTTGGAGGTGAAGATCCAAATGCAGCTTTATTATAGAATAGTCGTACAGGCAGGGTCGAGTATCAGCAAACAGGATAATGGAGAAAAGACAGAGAGAATCCAAGAAACAGGCAGAGGTCAGGGCAGGCAGCAATAATCAGAGTCCAAGAACAATCCAAAGTCAAAAACAGAAAACAAACACGGGAAAACGCTCAGAAATGCAGACACACAGTACAACAAGACTTCGCGGTGAGTGAATGAATGAACATGGTATAAATAGACTGAGACTAGCAGGATGACAAGACACAGGTGAATACAATCAGTGATAATGAGGTACAGGTGAATGTGATCAGTGATGATGAGTCCAGGCAGTGAGTATGGGAAATGTAGTTTGTGAGGAAGTGATCATAGTCTATTGTGGAGTGCCCTCTGGTGGCTCTCGAGGGCACTCCAGCTGGTGATCGTTACATAGCCCCCCCCCAATGAGCGGCTTCCAGACGCTCCAAAACTGTCCAGGTGGGTGGTGGCATGGAGGCGGATCCGGGGGCGGGATGGAGGGCCAGGTCCGTGGAGCAGAAGAGGACCTGGAGACTGCGACAGGACGGAAGGCCAGGGCGGAGCAGACAGTCCATCGGGCGGCCAGGGCGGAGCAGACAGTCCATCGGGCGGCCAGAGTGGAGCAGACAGTCCATCGGGCGGCCAGGGCGGAGCAGACAGTCCATCGGGCGGCCAGGGCGGAGCAGACAGTCCATCGGGCGGCCAGGGCGGAGCAGACAGTCCATCGGGCGGCCAGGGTGGAGCAGACAGTCCATCGGGCGGCCAGGGCGGTGAAGACCCTTCGGTCGGCCACGGTGGTGAAGACCCTTCGGGCGGCCACGGCGCAGGAACAGGCACCGGCTCAGGAACAGACACCGGCTCAGGAACTGGGACAGGAACAGACTCTGGCTCTGGAACAGGAACAGACTCGGGAACAGGAACAGACTCGGGCTCGGAGGCTGCCATCTTGTCCGTAGACACTGGCTCGGAGGCGGCCATCTTGTCCGTAGACACTGGCTCGGAGGCGGCCATCTTGTCCGTAGACACTGGCTCGGAGGCGGCCATCTTGTCCGTAGACGCTGGCTCGGAGGCGGCCATCTTGTCCGTAGACGCTGGCTCGGAGGAAGTGACGTGAACAGTTTCTGGATCAGCAGAAGTGATGTGAACAGTCTCTTGTTCGGCCATCTTGTCCATAGACACTGGCTCGGAGGAAGTGATATGAACAGTCTCTGGTTCGGCCATCGGCTCGGCAGAAGTGACGTGAAGCGTCTCTGGCTCGGCAGAATTGACGTGAAGCGTCTCTGGCTCGGCAGAAGTGGCGTGAAGCGTCTCTGGTTCGGCAGAAGTGGCGTGAAGCTCAGTCTCTGGCTCGGCAGAAGTGACGTGAAGCTCAGTCTCTGGCTCGGCAGAAGTGACGTGAAGCTCAGTCTCTGGCTCGGCAGAAGTGACGTGAAGCTCAGTCTCTGGCTCGGCAGAAGTGACGTGAAGCTCAGTCTCTGGATCGGCAGAAGTGACGTGAAGCTGAGTCTCTCGATCGGCAGAAGTGACGTGAAGCTCAGTCTCTCGATCGGCAGAAGTGACGTGAAGCTCAGTCTCTGGATCGGCAGAAGTGACGTGAAGCTCAGTCTCTGGATCGGCAGAAGTGACGTGAAGCTCAGTCTCTGGATCGGCAGAAGTGACGTGAAGCTCAGTCTCTGGATCGGCAGAAGTGACGTGAAGCTCAGTCTCTGGATCGGCAGAAGTGACGTGAAGCTCAGTCTCTGGATCGGCAGAAGTGACGTGAAGCTCAGTCTCTGGATCGGCAGAAGTGACGTGAAGCTCAGTCTCTGGATCGGCAGAAGTGACGTGAAGCTCAGTCTCTGGATCGGCAGAAGTGACGTGAAGCTCAGTCTCTGGATCGGCAGAAGTGACGTGAAGCTCAGTCTCTGGATCGGCAGAAGTGACGTGAAGCTCAGTCTCTGGATCGGCAGAAGTGACGTGAAGCTCAGTCTCTGGACCGGCAGAAGTGACGTGAAGCTCAGTCTCTGGATCGGCAGAAGTGACGTGAAGCTCAGTCTCTGGATCGGCAGAAGTGACGTGAAGCTCAGTCTCTGGATCGGCAGAAGTGACGTGAAGCTCAGTCTCTGGATCGGCAGAAGTGACGTGAAGCTCAGTCTCTGGATCGGCAGAAGTGACGTGAACAGCAGCCTCTTGCTCGGCAGGCGTGACGTGAACAGCAGCCTCTTGCTCGCCAGGCGTGACGTGAACAGCAGCCTCTTGCTCGGCAGGCGTGACGTGAACAGCAGCCTCTTGCTCGGCAGGCGTGACGTGAACAGCAGCCTCTTGCTCGACGGTCTCTGGCTGGACGGTCTCTGGCTGGACGGTCTCTGGCTGGACGGTCTCTGGCTGGACGTGGAGATCAGGTGATGACCTGGCGTACCGCGGAAGGAAGCTCTCCAGACATCGGCCGAGTGCCTCTCTCCAATTCAGACCCGAGAGATCGGGGAGTTCCCTCGGGTCGACCTCCTTAGCCCCTAGCCGGTAACACAGCTTAATCACCTCATCACCGAGAGAGCAGGAGGCAGCGAGAGGGGCAAACCCCCAGGTATACTGGAACAGGTCGCGGCTATCCAGGGCCAAGGCCGCGATCTGACCGGCGAACTCCCGGCTCATGCTGGGAAGATCAGGTGAGATCTGTGCTGCTGGATCTGGGTGTGGCGAAGTCTTCTGTCATGAACTGCTCCGAGACTTGGAGGTGAAGATCCAAATGCAGCTTTATTATAGAATAGTCGTACAGGCAGGGTCAAGTATCAGCAAACAGGATAATGGAGAAAAGACAGAGAGAATCCAAGAAACAGGCAGAGGTCAGGGCAGGTAGCAATAATCAGAGTCCAAGAACAATCCAAAGTCAAAAACAGAAAACAAACACGGGAAATCGCTCAGAAATGCAGACACACAGTACAACAAGACTTCGCGGTGAGTGAATGAATGAACATGGTATAAATAGACTGAGACTAGCAGGATGACAAGACACAGGTGAATACAATCAGTGATAATGAGGTACAGGTGAATGTGATCAGTGATGATGAGTCCAGGCAGTGAGTATGGGAAATGTAGTTTGTGAGGAAGTGATCATAGTCTATTGTGGAGTGCCCTCTGGTGGCTCTCGAGGGCACTCCAGCTGGTGATCGTTACAGTTATATATTTCTTTCAATTATGTACTTGAATTATCCTAAATGTTTCCAAGAATTTGTAAATTCAGAGAAAGTCACAATTTTAAATAGTGCCCGTCCCTTGTCACTTGTCGCCTGTCAATGACGTAATATCCGCGTTATCTCTGGTTTTCACTTGTACTGCCATAGTAACCATGGCGACATATGTGGACAACTGCGTAACGTCTAGCGGCACGCTGTTGTTGTTTCGTTCAAACATTATGGATCATGGCCAGCAGACTTTGGGACAAAAGGAAATATAAAACGAGGATCAATATCGGTGTGGCATTTTCGAGATGCCGAGAGCTTCAGGACAATCTTCGATTTAACAGAGCTTCACGACTTGAAAGAGACGCCTCTCTTGCATGTACTTTATTAGACAGGTGAGCAAATGTACATAAAACAAATCAATGTTATATAGCTCAGCATGATGAAATGTTAGAATATGATCAGTATGTTATTCTAATGTTGATATAGCTTACTGCTAGTCTCATATAGCCAACAAACTATCACATAGAATAACATTTTAACTTTCAACACACTCAAATGCTGTTTAGTATGATAGTGTAACGTTAGACCAAGTAAAACACCACTGCGTTACCTCACAAGTTTAATTCGTCTAATAAACTGACCTGTGTGAGTAGTAATTCTGCACTTGCGTGTAGTTCGGTAGAATGAAATGTCCACATTCTTTTATATCCGCGGGACTCGCGTGTGGCACTGATATCTGTCTCTCATTAGCAATCGCGCTCTGCTTCATACCACAGTCATGTTAAAAAACATGAATGCTTTCATTCATCCATAAACATCATTAGATCCACCAGCATGACGGCAAGTTCCATGATTCCGCTTATCACTGCGTCATCAATCTACGCCTCTGTTATTGTAAGAGGTTAGTGACCCCTAGCGGCGAAAAAACTTACATATTGTAGCTTTAATGTAGACATTGTCCGAAAAACTTCCAAGGATGTGAGGCTAACGGTGTTATGAGGAAAATGAAGAGACGTGAGTATCGTAGCTATTTTAGCAATATTCTTATGAGCGGAAAGCAAGCTAAGCATGTTGCGTTTTAGTGCATTTTGACCAAAATAAAATGTTAGGGAGCGCCTCACATGTAACATGCTGTAAATTATTAAATGCTGCTAAACTTAACAGGAGATAGTGAGTGTGAAGCTGAGCCTACCTGGACTAGGCGGTCCTTTAGATTTAGATCATTTAGCTCTGTTGGTGAAGAATTTCTCTTCCAGCTGCTAAATCAAAATCTCGATGCTGGTTGTAATAACAACAAAATGTATGTGAAGAAATTTAGTACAGGGCTCGACAATAAGGACTGCCCGATGGCCCGGGACCAGCGTGAAAGATGGCCTGGACAGTTGACGAAATTGTCACTTGTGTCATTTTGTCACTGATTTGTAAGTTTTTTTTTTTTTTTTTTTTTATGTATTATATATATATATTGGATATATTTATTATATATACTGTATATATAGCCTAGGGCTGGGCGATATGGACCAAAAGTCATATCCCGATATATTTAGGATGAATACCGATATACGATATATATCCCGATATTTTTTCCTCAAAGTGAGAGCAAATGTTCAGTCAAAGTCAAAGCCAAATATGACGTCACAAGTAGCCTAGTTTTATTGAAAGTTGAAACTGGCTATTTCAGTGAACAGGTGCAAAATCAAATGAATAATAAACAGGTTTCTTCACCTGGTTCATAATTAAATGGTCAGCTGTTCAAATAACAATAAAATGTAAACATAAATACTGTATAGCAACAGGAGGACCTTTTTTGAAATCAAAGCTCCATAAGGTGGCTGCGGGAAAATTAAGTTTGCAGTGAGCTTTGTTTCGGGGCTGGAGCTTTTTCGCAGTGTTTCCTCTAGGATTTTTTTCCCAGCTGTGGTGGCAGTGATAGTCCCATGGGCCACGCCCCCTTGCCACTAATCTTGCCTAAGTATTATAATATGAAAGGCTCCAATAAGAGCGGCAAAGCGATTATGTGCATCCCGTGCGCAAAATGATGCACTCGAAGCAACGCGCAGTCACAGCGTGCAGCGCTTCACATTTGCACAAAGTGAAATATTATATCTATGCAACAGTTTATTGAGCCTTTTCTTTTAACAGTTTTAAATTTCAGTTACAGTGCGCATGAAGAACAATTTATAGCGCTCTCTACTCCAGTGCTGCAATCTAACAGACACCCGGGAGAAAGGAATATGATTTAGAAAGCGCAGTAAACTCCAGTAAGATAGTAATTTTATGAAAACCATAGACATTTATCTACAAATAAAGTACAATAATGGGAACATTGATCTTGAAGAGAGTGTCGTCGTGTTACTGTCGTAACCGAACGCAACGCGCTGTTTGAATGCTGAATCAATGGAGAATGACTGAGGAGAGATGAGTTTTCATTAACTTTAACTTAACGACTTAAATATTAATTTTTACCGCACATTATGCAATCGAATGACTTTAGAAGTCTTGGAATATAGTGCACAAAAACTTTATGGAGCTTTACAATATTTGTATGCCTTTAGTGGGGCTTAACGATAACACAATAGTGTGCATAATATCGGACTTTACTGAGAAGCTGCAGCCGTGGCGGGATGATGTTTGGTGTGGCGGACCATCACGGCAGAATGAATGTAGCGGAAACACCGTTTCGGGTTGTCGATGGCTTGCGGCTGGGGCTTCTGCAGCGCGCAGTTTCACGCGCGGGGAGCAGTGCAGAGAGCTCCGGGTCAGCAGCTTGCTTGGAGCAAGGATCACAGCGCATATTTGCACCGTATCGATATATGCGATATGGTCTAATTCCATATCGCATTTAAAAATATATCGATATATTTTTTATATCGATATATCGCCCAGCCCTAATATAGCCTATATATAAAATAGACCAAATATGGAATTATTTGTACAGACTGTTCTCTATAATGTTAATATACAGTATGTACTACTTTTATTTATTATTTAGAATTTATTTAAGATAAAACTTTAAAATGACAAAGATAGAATAAAAATATTTAAAATTCAATAAAATATATTTCAATATTTTTCTCCGGGAACGTTGAGGACAACACACACACACACACACACACAAACGCAAACACAAACACACACAGACACACACACACGAAAATCAATAACCATGTGAAATAAATAAATATTCAAATTCAACATTCAAAGACTGAAATGTGACATTGCGAGGCATGAGATTACTACTATAACTCATGATTCCCTGGAGTTATACTAGTGCATCTATGCAGCTGGGATACATAAAGGCCACAGAGGGGAACAATCTTCCCCTGAGAGCCGCAGGATTTACAATGCTGCCCGCCCAACACACCCCCCGATTTTATATGATTAAAAACAAAGGAGGCTCGATTGGCAGGACCAGAGTAAACTTCACAATTACAAACCTGTGTGATGTGAGCGGTCAAGGAACGTAACCTGATTTGCATACGATTACACTAAGGGGTCGGCTGAAGAGAGGAGTTAATGAGTAAAACAAACACGGTCAGGCTCAGCGAAGCCATGTTTGTTTAGAATGTCAGACTAAAGACTAAAGAGCCATTTTATCCAGCTCATCTGATTATAAAGGCAGTCTAATTTAATTTGTCATAATGGAGTATTGGAAATTACAATAGCGTTTGTTGCTAATGCCTTTGTTTAAATTAGGTATAGGCCTATGGAAATATACAAATCATAAATGCAATAAATATTTAAAATACGAACGTAAATATTAGATTATCATGATTGGACTTAGAAGATTGAGCAAAATGGCTGTCATGATGGTGACGGACGAGGCTAAAAAAAAGTTCAATAAACAGAGCTTGAATGACATCCATTTATCTTTTCATACAAGTTTATACACAGCGCCTGCATGACTTCTTTTGCCAGGCACTTATGTATTAATTCAAAATGGCTGGACTCCTCAGAAAACAAGGTCTTCTGTCAGTGCGAATGGATGTGACTTTGTTTGGGGAATGTTAATTAAAGTATTACAGTTTTCTTGTAATAGGCTGGTATAAGCTGTTTTTTTGCATAGGGATACTAGCCCCTGAGGAAGAACACCAAGCTCTCGAAAAGCATTAATGCATGTAGCAAGACCACAAAACAAGGACACTCGCATTCCATCATCTGAAGCAAAGATTTCTTCATATCAGATGGCCTGACACCATGACAAAATGGAGAAACATTCTCAAAAATCTTTAATCAACATCAGCTCCTACCATCTGGTCTTTATTTTACGAATTGCGCCCACAAATAAAAAATAAAAAACTAGGCTAATGTGTTCGCCCTCAGAAGCACAGCTCATATCGCAACCTCCATCTTCAAACTGTGACCCATGTGACCCCAAATGGATCAACAGCTCTACAAAATGTTTAATCAGAGGCCGATTGTTCCCCTGGAGGACGGGGCGGGCAATAAGACATCCCTGTAGACTCATCTGGAGCTTTCCAGGATTGTTGACAGTCGTGTCAGATGATATTTTCATCCTTCCATTCAATGGTTACATAATGGAGACCCTGGTAGAGCGGCTTTGATCAAGCTTCTGTTGAAAGCTTGAGGTTTCCTCTCTGTCCCTCCTGCCAGACCACTCGAAACACTTTCAGGAGCAGAGGATCTGCTTGGAGCTCCTGCCAGCATACTGATGCCATTCTACAATGTCTGTTGTAAACTTCACACTTGCAAATGTGAAAATGAAACCTCTGTCGATTGGATCGGTTAAGCTGGATTTTAGAAAGTGACAAAGCGCTAAAAACTGAGAATGTACCTCAACCGCTATGAGAACTTTCTCTTTTTTCTTGCCTCTATGCTGAATTGTGAAAAACAAATATTTGTGGGAAAGTCAGATGCAGCTCATTTAATAAAAGTTGTCCATATGGATTTCAGAACTTTAAAATCACAGTTCACAATCACTGTGTTTACGTGCACAAAAAATATTCCAATGTTAATCAAAATTCAGTCATAATCTGATCACATAATCATTGTGAAAAAGAGGAACACATTAGCATACTTTTAAAAAGTGTTATTATAATGGAAATAATTTACTTTAAAAGAATAAACAAATTGCATGTAATGTTTTCAGATGGTTAATTACATGTTGATCGCAATTCATTGAAGACCTAATTTACTGTATATCTATATTAAAAGCAATTAGCTGAACTTGACAGTAAGTAGTGTAATTCTGAATAACAAAAAAAAAAATTCAAATTATAATCAAGTAATTTACATGTGCTTCAGTTGGTCAATACATCCAAATAAGTGTACTTCTTTAAAGGGATAGTTCACCCACAAATGAAAATTCTGTCATCATTTACTCAGCCTCAAGTTGTCTCAAACCTGTATGAATTTATTTCTTCTGCTGAACAAAAATGAAAATATTTTGAAGAATATGGGTAACCAAACAGCTGATGGCCCCATTGACTTCCATATAATGGGGGGGGGGGGGGGGGGGGGGGGGGGGGGGGGATATGGAAGTCAATGAGGACCATCAACTGTTTAACCACCGACATTTTTCAAAATATATTGTATTGTTTTCAGCAGAAGAAAGAAATTCAAGTACGTACACTGTTGTTATATTTCCAGACACTATAAATATTAGAAATGCTCTAAAAATTACTGTCCAGTGCACCTCTATACATGAATCATGATTATCTTCACACATCTGGCCACCTCATTCCAGCCCTGCAGTCTGCGCACCAGCCTTTGTTCGTATCACTGCGCCACAGACTCTCTGCCTATCCGCATTACATAGTGGTACAGCAACCCCTCATACTAACGTCAGAGCTTTCAGTGTTTGGCTTGTGGTGAACTAGCCTCTAGTTAACATTTTGTTTTTAGCCCCCTGGTTATTAACGTACTCGTGTGTCGAGATCAGTGTGTTCTGGCGTGTAGACTGCGTGTCACTATAAGACCCCATATGCTAGTTGTTGTGACACTTGAGCACACATTGTAATCAGGCCTTGTGCTTTATTGGCTTTGTTTGTCAACTGTTTGTCTGGGCTAAACATACTAAAACAATGCCAGGGGCAAGCCTATTATACGCACAAGACTCGTGCAAAATAATGAGTTAAAATGTGCATGGAATGGTGAACAGCTACATTTTTTCTTAATGACAACTTTGTAAAAGTTTAAGGGACCATTTTTTCAGCTGCGCAATATTATGTTATGATCTCAAAAGCTTTTACCATAGCATATGATTTCTAAAATAATACAGTACTAGTTTTACTAATTCTAGACTAATAAAGTAAACAGCTCCATATGAGTGGCTTTTCTGATGTAGTAAACTTGCTCTGTAGATCATATGGTACAGTTGCGATGGGGAGCATTTGGAAACGAGTCCTGTAAAACGTGAGTCACGATAAAAGAGTTCAAAGGCGCAAAGAAGCAAGCTAAAATGATATGGTTGTTCCAGTAAATGCATTTTTATCTCACGTTTGCTTTGTTCATTCTATCGGTTAGGTTTATAGTAGTGTATAAAGTGTATTTTAGTGTAGGTGGTATGTTACATTTCAAACGCAATGTAGCATTAACCTTTAAGAGGACATTAATTTCCAAACTGCCGTGATATACAACCAATGAATGAAAAACACAGATTGGTGCTCATTGGTGCTTTTTACCTAACTGGACATTCTTCTTTGAAAAAGTGCCATGCAACGTGCTATGTACATGCTATGTAAGCAATGTAATATCATTTTGCAGAAATGTCGCCATAGGCATGTTTTTCCACAGAACCTGGGATTGGTTGACAGTTGGTTTAGCCATAGCTCCTTATGTTTAGCTATTCTGTCAGTCCATACTTACATTTCCCTGCAAATGTTTGGAAGCTGGTCTTTAAAATAGGAAACCAGTGTGCCAGTGAGCCCACCAGGCTGCTTCACAAATGCAAATCACAAGACTACCTTGATGGTGCCACTAGAAAGTACCACTACTACCAGCTTTAAGATCATAAGGTACCAAATGAACCGATTCAAAGAAATAAAGTAGAAGATTAGCCTAGGGGTAGTGTAGCATAGTAGCAAAGGTCTGGGGTGGTAAGTAAAAGCTTTCCCATTCAAACCAATCCATGATTTCCATCAGGAACAAGCACAATCCTTTTTTTGTGATTACATTTACCAGTGGTCCATGCTGTCTGATAATAATGTTGTACAAAGCTGTTATTTCCAGAAACAGAACCTCTTCCTGCCCGTACAACTGGCCAGCATTGATCGTGGCTCTTTAGCACATCGACAGCACACGAAAATCACTTTGACAGCTTGAATGAGGAAACAGATGAGGTGGAAAATCAAAGCATGATCCATTACCAAAATGAGAGGCTTAAGCAAAACACAGGCTGATGAGTTAAGCACTTGAGCTGGGTTGCTATGACATTGTCAAAATGGCTCAAGTCATTCTCAGACATTTCTTGACTGACTGAATTAATGAATGAATGAATGGATGAATTTATATAGCGCATTTCCTATGTAGTACTGTAAACCCAAACCGCTTTACAATCATGTCAGAGGGTCTCTGCTCAACCACCACCAGTGTGCAGCATCCAGTTAGATGTACTTTTTTGTTGAGGTTGTGTTTCCCGTTCACTGTTGTATCACACTGAGCTACAGTGGAAATGTTATTTTTCTTCCCTGCATTTTCCTTGATTTATTTCAAAAATTTGGAAATGTATGATGTTCATGTATCGCATTTGTGTCAAACTCAAGAACCTGCGATATGAACTTCTGGCATCAAGTAAGCATCAAGCCTGAATTCATGCAGCAACACACAAGCCTTTTAGTCCAAAAAAGCCAACATTTCCACCATTGAAACTCACTGTGATACAACAGTGAACAGAAAAAACACAACCTCAACACAAAAGTTCATCCAAAATTGAAAATGTTTTGTACCGTTTATTCATTCTCAGTCCTTGCAAACCAAAAATAAAGTCATTTGTAGGTTATTTTTTCAATTACTGGCGGCCATGTTATAACATGGGTTTCAGGTCACTGGGAATTATTACAAACGTGATCATCATGAAACCTAATTTACAATGAGGAGAACCATATTTACCTCTAAACGGTCATTAATCTACACATAACAGAACCCAAACCCCAAAATGATGCTATAAACTGCTGAAATCATCTGGATTCAGTCAGATTTACTGAATGGAAACTGTTGTTTGTGTGCCTGTCACGATGTGAAACCTTTTTCCAAACAATGGGTGAGTACACTTTATGTTAATCAATGCTGCTTCCTATAAAAGCCTGTATTAAAAAAAATAAAAAAAATAAATTGATAAATGAATGTATTTTCTAGTGAGTTGCATGACAGCCGAGTCTCCATTCAGTTTAATTACAAGTGGCCAGTACATTCTTCAACAATTCTATTGTTATTGTTAAATATAACTAAAACTAATAAAAAAAATATGTGTACATTATTCAACAATTCTATTTTTATTGTTAGCTAAAACTTAAACAATTACACAATGCTTTCATTAATTTAAATAAAGATAAAATAAAATAATTAGAATATACATAACTATACATAGAATATACATTAAAATAAACATAAACACAAAATTAGAACTGTTTCCCTGGCAATGAACTAAAATAAAATAAGTTCAAGTAATACAATTACTAAAACTTACATATAAATAAATAAATAGAAATAAGAAAAGAAAATGTAAAAATAAAAGCAAATTTCAAAATATAAACACTTACTATGATGATATGTAATAGATTAATATTAAAATGCCCTGCTCCCTTTGTGTTCTACAGAGGAAAAAATGCAATTTAGGTCTGGAACAACATGAGGTTAATTAAATGATGACCGAATTCAAATTTTATGGTGAACTTATAAAATGTGAGTGAACTAATATAAAATGTTTGGTCTCCAGCCTCCAGCCTTTTAGTAATAACACATGAAGCTGAATAGATATATATTCTTTCCAGATGTTTATTCCATATTGAAGTATTGCATCATTTTGTCATTTTATTTGAACAAGTTTATAATGCATAGGTCAAAATTAATTCACACTATCTGTTATTCTACTTCTTGCACACGTGGATCCAGACACTTTAACCAAAGAGGAGCAGAATAACTCAAGTAGGCCACAGAACCACCTGGCATCAGGATCTAAGGGATCCAGAATAGATTATGGAAGGAACTACATGTATTTATACCTGCAACCTGAGTCCACCAGTGACACAAATGAGTGAAATTTGTGTCAGTAGACTTTGCTGGCTCACTATGTACAAGATAAAATTGGGTTAGAAAGAAAAAAATAAACCCTATCCATTACTTCTACCACACTAATAGAGGCCAAGGGAAGATGAGTCTAGCTAAATTTAATTGAGAGTGTAAGTACAGTAGCTGCTAAATATATTAGCCCCGCATGTGGCTGATGTAAAGTGCAGAACAGCTGGTTTCAAACTGTTTAAAGATATTACATTTATTACAAGCACAGTCTATAGTTATTTCAGTGTTTTGGCGTTTTGCTGCTAAAAAGAATAACTCATTGGATAATTTTTTTTTTTTTTTTAAATGAGGAAAAAATGATCTGTACAGGTTTTAGGAAACTTCTTTTTTTTTTCATCTTTATTTAATAAGAAATAGTATTTACAGACCCAAATCTACAGAGACACTACATGCTTATACATTCATCCTTACATTGATACCCCAACAACATACATGAGAAAAGGTTTCATATACTTATAATAAACATAGAATAGGAAACAGTTTTTTTTTCTGCCAGCAAGAAGAAATGAGTCAGTCACAAGCGGCTTTGTTAAAGTGCATATAACAAAAGTATTCACATTCCTGCGGGAGTTTACGAGTCTTGGAAGCACGAGAAGTAAACACCTCCCATCTCTGAGCATCTCAGGACACTGGGCAACAGACTCGACGTGGCTAAAAATAAATACAAAGTACTGAGGAAAACAAAATAAAATTCACTTTGAGGAGACGCTGAATCATAATGTCAGCAAACTTCAATGCTTTCTCCGGCAGAGACCTTTTCTGCAGTTCACAGGAGCTTAGCTCTTGCCTCGTCAGCATTTTTTTTAAATATCATGGCCAGCAAAATATTTTGTTGTATGAATATCTGAACAAGCAATAAATCAAAAAGAACAGTGCCTCTGCTCAAAAAACTAGCTTCATGCTTTCTTTTTTATAAACACTTGAATGCGTGCAAGTTTCATAAAATAAAAATCAACATTTTGAACAAAAAGCTGAGAAAATGTTCACTTGTTTCTGCATCTTTTTTGCCTGTGTTTTGATCCGTAGATTCTGCACTCTTTCAGAAGATGTGTAATAGCGCCCCCTACCGTATAACAGTGAAAACACGCACAGCCGGAAAATTCCGCAAATGGCAGGAAAATACTTAAAGGTATAGTTTGCCTAAAAAAACAACAACTTTTGTTTACTCACTATAATGTTGTTTCCAAACCTCTGTGTCTTTTTTCTTCAAAGAAGATATTTTGAAGAATATCTTTTTTTTCCCCAAACAATTAAAGTCCATGGGGTCCAAAACAACACTGATTGGACCCCAATGACTTTCTGTCACGGCTGGATAGTGGAAAGGATCGAGGACTCAAGTCCAGGAAGAGGATTTAATAAAGTAAATATAAATACAAAAACTAACAAACCAAAACAGACAAAGAATAAATCAGGTCCAGCAGGAAACACGAGGAACATGATAACAACGAACCAGCACAGGACTACAAACACAGGGAGACTAAATAGGGAAGCAAACAAGGAAGGTAACGAGAAAAACAGGTGAGACAAATTAACCAACAATCAGATAACAAGGAAGGAGGAGTCAAGACAGAGACAGGAACACAGAACACCACATGTGCAAAATATGACAGGACAGACTTGTGACACTTTCACTGTCTAGACAAAAACATTCTTCAAAACATCTTTTGTGTTTCACACAAGAAAGCAAGTCACATATATTTTGAACAAACATTAATTAAAAAAAAAAAAATTCTTGTCAAGCTGAGAAACTTCCCCTCGGTCAAGCGCTGCTTTATGTTGCCGGAACCCTCCGTCTGCAAGAGCGGGCACCAATCATGCTGTTTCAAAGCAACGGATGCCCATACAACTTTCCACTTCGCCCAAGTGCTAATTTGTTATGCACCACACAACTTGCAAAAACCATAAAAAACCATCTATCTGGTGTCCAAAACCTGGGGGTCTTTCCAGTGGATAACTGGTGTAATAAAACACGGCACACAGATGAGGATAAGACGGAATGAATTCCTGCATTAGGAGAATGGGGCCCTCACTGCAGGCTCTTGGGTTGCATTCAGCTCCCACATCACCACATGGAGGGCGCTCACTTCCTCTCTTTCTCTCCTTTTTCTTTCCCACTCTCTCTCACTTTTTGTTAGAAACAGACTCAACAGCAAAGAGTTTATGTTCAAGCGAGAAAAGCTCCAAGCGCTGGGAGATGTCTGTTTGGTTAAGGGATCTGTTGGACCAACAAGGTGTGAGACGCAGAGACAAAATATGTCTTTATGTTTGTAATCTGGGATTAACTCAATTAATGACAATTATACTCTAGTACCAGATTAAACCAGGCGGCTCCAAGAGGCAGACTAAACACACTGGTTAAACTGTGAACTTTGAACAATGAAGAATTAAGCATTTAAGAAATGATTCATGTGAATTTATGGTTTTAAAAGAATAGTTATTCTAAAAATGAATATTCTGTTACAATATACTCACTCTCCACTCTATACTCAATTTTTTCTGGTGAACACAAAAGTATCAAACTCCAAGAATCACAAAAACACACCATGAAAGGGTACTTTATTTTACAGTCCTGTTCCGCATGTACATAAATTACAATAACTGGGTTATAACTAGGTACTAACCCTGAACCATCCCTAAACCTAACCTTAACCCATGTAGTTACCTTATATTACCAGTACTTTCTTAGGGAAGTACACTGTACAGTATGTACAATGTAAATACACGTACTGTAAAATAAAGTGTAACCCATAAAAGTAATCCATATGATTTGTGCAATACATTTATGATAAATTCGTAGAAGCTCTTAAGAATGTTCATAGTGCAATATTTAAGTCCAGATGTTCTTAAGAATAAAATTATTGAATATGAGGCAAAGTTACCTTGTCAAATTCGACAAATTCAATATTTAACACTGGTAAATCGCAATGATACAGTTATGAACCTTTTTTTCAGATGTGTTGGTTTCGAGAAATTAACCGTCATCTGAATCCAATAAATTCATTAAACATCTTACCTTTTGGGATTTAAGATGGGTTTGAGGTGATCCTAAAATTTAAGAGGTTATTTAAGGATATTTTTCAAAGAATTTGAATAATTCTTAATCTTTTTCGTATAAGAAAAAAAACTTTGAGTCTTTTTGAGTTAAAAAATAAGAAATAATTGCAGCAAGCAATATTTTATTTTTAACAATTGTGGCTTAAATAGAAGCTTTTAGGTTTTTTTGTTGTTTTTTGGTCGTTTTAAAGTAACATTTTTATAGCAAGAGCTATGTATAGATTCCTTACTATGCCTAATTTTGCATTCTACGAAGAAAAAGATCAGAATAACTATTTGTAACAACTTTTTGGCTGAACATTAAGCTATACGTACATCATTCATTCTGTTTGAATCGCTTAATACAGTCTGTTTTTATCTACTTTGCATCTTCTCTTTTCCCTGGTGGCTCTCTGTGCTCCTTTCTCTCAGTCTCTCACTATTCACAGGAAGCATGTCTGTAATACTAACTCTATGTGCCTTCTGAACAGACACACTTCGCTCTGCTCCTGAAGTTCAGTCATGTCAACACTTTCCAAAGATAACACCCCAGACCTCACCGCCAGACTGAGGCCCCGCAGAGCGTCCCTCATGTGGCCAAACCCCACAACCCTGCAGGTCTGAGATCAGTGGCGTTTAATATACGAGTGGCCTGCAGAATGGCCTTTATGTGCTGCTTAAAATACGACCCTGTTCTGGCTGCACTGATATAGGAGGTGAACAGGGATTGAGGACTGTGTGTATGCAAGAAAAAAAGCTTAAATAAGCACTTTTCAATTTAGAAACAATTTAGTTTCATTGAACCCACACGGTATATGTTGATATGTTCTTTTTTTAGTAAATCAACCATGTGACTCCCGCTCAAATCCCCCAGAATTGTATATCAAGGAAATTGGAGCAACTTTCTCAAGAATTTCCTCCCCGGTCTTTACAAAGAGCTGAACTCCAGATGAACAAAGTCTAAAAAGAAGTACGTCTGAGAAAGATCCCCATCCTGGTTTGCTTTAGAAGGTAAATTGAGATTTCCAGGAAACAAAACGAGGCAGGCGCAGCACTCAGAGAAGTAATGAGAAATCTGCCGTGGAAGTATGCGGGATCACACACCGCATGACGCCCGAGCTAGAGAACATTCCTTGTGCTTTCATTTAGGTTCTTGCTCCCTGAAAGACCATCTTTTCACTCAGGAGGTTCCTGAAAATTCATGAAAATTGGTTTTGAGAACTACAGGGTCGCCAAGTTAATGTACAAGTTAAGCTATAAAATGTCACCGATGTGAGTGAGACAGAAGGCTTGTGGGAGTAAGACAGACAACAGATGAAAACCCATTCTTAAGGGTCAGGAACTTTCCACAGGACACGTGAAATCGAATTCCTCTTTACAAGCTTTGGCTGTTTTACAGACCATCTTCATCTTGATATTCCAGCCAAAGAAGTCGCATTTTAGGGACAAACTAAGGTGTTTTCCTAAGGTGCTTCTCACTCAAAAGCTACGTTCACACACGAGCAGAATATGGGTTTCAATCCTGTTTTAGAGGGCTAAATTTGGTTACGTTCACACACAGTTGGGTTACCAACCAGAGTGACAACTGGATTCTACTGTAGGCTATGACTTAAGTTACTCCCTTAAGGCAGTTTAACTTTAAGGGATTTAAACAATGGCACTGATATATTTTTGGGATGTTGCTCAAGTTGATTTCAGTTAAAACAGCTCAAACATGGATTTTAGTCTAGGACTAGGCTGTGAAACTTGGGGTGAATCTAATAATCGATGCTTAATATCTGAAACAACTCAATAAATGTATTAAACATGGTATCTTTTGTGATTTTTTCATTTTAATATATAGGATATTCTGAGTTTTTATATGCATTAATATGTATTTTAGGGCCAGATTTACTAGCAGCTTGCAAACCCCTGGTTTGGCGTTAAAAAAACTATTGTCAGGATTTACTAAAGACACGTAGTGAAAAATTAGCGCTGAAAAGGCAACGGACAGGGATATTTTTGCGGCTGACCTTATTGCATATGCATTTGTAGGAGTTTCCCTTTCAAGTGCAACATTTATGGGAGGCGAGTGTTGAAATGAATCACGCAAGGTGATTTACTAAAGTTTGTACTCATTATTGTACTGGTGTTTGCGGCATTATTCACCACCCCAAAAAGCAAAAACCGTCTTAAACCAGACGCTACCTGGTAGATTGCGTTGGTCATTACGGAAATGATCTGTGTTCTTTAATTTGTGCATCGTCAGTAGATCAAGCGCTGTTTTGGAATCGCGCTCTCACACTAATTTGCCTTGTTTAGTAAATCTGCCCCTTAATGTATTGTTGAATAAATAAAGTTTTAATAAATAAGACAGTTTATGTCACTCTTTGTCATTTCTTTATGGCTCTCGCAAAAAAAGAAGAGGAACTTGAATTAAGTTGTTCGCTCCTGCACACTCAAAAAAATGGTTTTGTGGCACTATTCTTTTTACCCAAATATTTTATGTTAAAGTAACAGATATATTTATTTTACCTCCAAAACACTATTGTATTGCGTTTAATTAACTTAACCTTTATAATTTTCGACTATACTTAATTATCAATCGTTCAACTAATGTAAAGGGTTTAATTTTGCGATCCAAAAAAAAACAAAAAAAAACGATGTGCTGATTTACAACATATTGGATGAAGATGGCGTACGAAGAAGGTAGAAAGTTGCATGGTGTCAGAGCTAGAAGTCAGACAGGTAAGAAAATATAAAGTTAATCTAAAGGTAACGTCTGGGATGCTTTTATATTGCACAGAAGAAGAAAAAAATGTTGGCTGCTTGTTCAAATTTCTTAATTCAAATGAGCTTAAGCAAAACAATTGCTATACATTTTGTCTAAACTTAATTTGATTGTGTTCAATCTGCTTAAATATATGTACAATTTAAATTGACTTTATCCATTTGTGTTGGATTACATGAATGATTTGTGTTGTGACTGAAACTGGGCGGTGCTTGTTAGTTCCCAGCATGCATTGCATATAGCTGAATTAAGAGAGAATACATGTTGAAATTAAGTGTTATTTTATGTGTTTTTGAGAAAATGAGAAAAGAGGAAGATCTTATAGTGTGTAATTGTGTTTAATGTTCAATTACATTGGAATTATTAGAACCATTTAAATTACAGTGGGTTACCATTGTGGAGAAGAGTGGAGCATGTGGTTAGGCTGTGGACTGATTCAAATGATTTAAATTCATAAGGCTGAAGAAGCATATAGATTTTAGCATTTAATATGTTATTAAATGCTATACTAGCTAATGGCTATTCTAGAAGTTCAATCGAATAATCATGTGAATTAAGCTCACTTTATTCTTTCAGTGTAGTTTTAAATAAAGCATGTTCATTAAACTTATCCAGTTTAAGTTACAGGGAAGCAATTCCATTGATTTGGTTGGACATTACTATTTTACATTGATTCTGTCTCATTCAGTTGTGTTGTCACAACACAAGGAGCTTACATAGATTTTAAAAAATCCATTAATGTTAATATAAAATAATTTACTTGTGTGGAACCACTGTCCATAATAAAATTGAGTAACTTTAAAGAGTAATTTTTTTGAGTGCAAGCTGCTATATAATTTGAGAGTCACACCTGTTAGTAATAGGGTTGTCGATCCCAAACACTGATTATGTGAACAAAACCAAAGACATTTATGCTGCAAATACTATCATTAGGCATTTGCTCTGAGCTTGCACCTTTTGAGCATCTTCTCTAAATAGGAACCATATCAGCTGCCCTGCTAATCAACATCTATGTTTAGTTTGAATTTAAGGAGCCGCTATTAATGGCCTGATAAAAATAAGTCCATATTTTCATCTTAGAATGTGTAGCGCGCTCACATTTCAGCAGATGTCCAAAAATAATCCAGACTTCTTTTCATCTGCATCCCCTGCACAAGCACCGATGTCATGAGCCCCGGCCAAGACTCACACCGGCTCCGTCCGCATCTCTTTTCAGCCACTGTTGGATATTCTCAGAGCTCTTTAACACGATCGACTCTATTCATAGAGTCGAGGTCTCCTTGAAGAAAAGTGAGAGAGCGCAGGAGCAAGATGAAGAGAAGGAAAAAAGAAAGCGCTTGCAGTGTTCACAGGACATGGGATTGTTTCTTGGGACCATCAATCAGGATGGAGTTGACAGGACGGGTGCACCCCCCCTCCAGCTGAGCCAGTCTGAGGGGGGTTCGGCGGGGTCGGTGTGGAATGACTGCACGTTCCTTTGCTGGTCAATGGCACAATGGAGGAGCACCCAGCTCTCCCAGAGCCCCGGAGACATCACCGCACACCAAAGGTCTTTCATCAGCACAACACCCCCAGCCCACACTCACCATGATCTAAGAAAGGCTTCACACACTCGGACGTGTTCCAGGAACCCTGGAGAGACAAACCGCGCGCGTGTGCGTGTGTGCGTGTGCGTGTGTGTGTGTGTGTGTGTGTGTGTGTGTTTGGGGGGGGGGGGGGGGGGGGGTGACAGTTTCGCCTTTTCAAAACAGTTTGAGTGGGAATTCTTTCAGCTATAGAATCTGTTGGCCTTGTTTTTAACTGTTTACGTCATTACACCTGGGAACAGTCTGCAAAACAGTTTCCAAACTATAAACAAAAGATTGTAAGCTAGCAATGTAAACAGAAATGAAAGAAAGAAAATCTATATCTTTCTGATGTTAGTTCACTGTGAGCATGACAAACTGGTTTTGGGGGACCATCTGTGATTGTTTATATGCTTGAGTGTGTCTGCCTACAAGCATGTGTGTGTGTGTTTCACATCCTCTCCGCAGCAGTCTGTAGAGTCACCAGGCAGGATTTGGAGGTGAAAGGGTACAACCTCACAGGATCACGGCTGTCATTCAGAGAAGATCCACCTGTGACTTTTAACAATAAGTGAAACATTTAAGTAGTAAGCTACTCTTTTTGTACAACAAAGAAACCAGCCCAGTCCTGATAAGCTTAAATTCAGAGTAATGCAATCTCTAAGGCACAGTACTGAAGGCGATACACTACAGGCAAATACCTAACCAAATGTATTTATGTATTTATTTATTTATTTAACATTTATTGTTTAAACGGAAATGCAATTGACTAGTCTAAACTGTCAAAATACTCCCTCACCCTGCTCATCTTCTGAGTGAACTTTTTTTTTTTTTTTTGTAGTTGATTGTTATATGTAGCAGGTGGTTGATTTATGCTATCCTGGGTTTAATTTGACATGCCTACTCCTGTCTGGTGGCCGAACAATTTGAGTTAAAACATGGTATTTAATTATTGATTTAAAAACTTGATTGGGACCGTTACAGTATAGTATAAAGTATTAAACTGGCTGTTTTTGCTAGATTGACCCACTTTGAAATTTAAAAAAGAAAAGGTAACATCAGTAACCAATAGTCATAAAGCTCAGTATTGTTTACATAGATTATTTAAATTAAAATTTCATCCAATTGAGTCTAATTTGTATATTACCATGACAGTTTTATAGGAATGTCTCATTGTTATTTTAACTAGTCTATTCACCTTTAGTGTCTCCCCTGTAGTCCGTGTACTGTCAATTGTTGATTCTAAATTGGACATGTCCTCAAACTGAACACTGTCGTACTTTTACAAGAAAAACATTCTTCGTTTTTGCACATTCATTACTTCAGTGTATAAGTCTGACAGAAATAGTCAAAACAGCTCCCGCCACATGTCGACGGCACAGCACCTGACTGCCAACAAGAACCTCAGGCCTCCCTGCGAGTCTTCAGACGTGGACACTCTGGCCTGAGACACATGGCTCAAAGGTTCAGACATGCTATTTAAGGAAGTCCTGCAGATCCTACAGCAGCTGACTACAGAAAGGTCACCGGCAGTCTCTCTCTCTTTCTTTCATCTCTCTGTTTTTTATATCTTTTCTGCATTCTGACACAGCAAACATTGAGAAGTAGTTCCATTCTCACCCGTTGTTTGAATTCATTTACTTTTCAATTGATTTTAAGATACTCAGAACCCAAAATCTAGATGTTATGACTACAAGTTAAGAGATGGATACAAAAAACTGTCTGAGCCCAGAAAAAGTCATATTTGAAAACAGCACTGACCTTTTTAAAGGGTCATGAGAAGAGTTATTAGAGAGTGTTGAGATGGACTCTATACTTTTTAAATTATCCCTTTTGCTGTGTTGAAAATCCTTTACCTAGTTTGGTTTTCCCGGTCATAAATGACCGGCCTAATACAATGTTGCTTATAAATCTCGTTATCCTACATTATCACCAAATATTGGTTTCCATCTTTCTTTCAATTAGCACAGGTTTTGTATTTACTTTTGGAACTGACTGATCGTATAGGCTACATTAATCTGAGTTTAATCACTTTAGTTTTTGAGTGGAAAAAGTTCACAGAAGCTTATTCACTTAAAAAAAAACTGCATGTGATTATCAATCACTTCCAAAAACAAATGCAAAACCTATCCTAATTGAAAGAAAACAAGTTAATAAAAAGATTGAATCCAATATTTGGCAATAACATTGCATAAAAAAATGTGTAGACTGCTGATTTTTGAGCAGGAATACCACAAGTCAAAGAAGATGAGGGGAAAAAAACACAAAAAGTACAAAATATATAAATATATATTATATGTGAGAAAAAAAAAAATCCAAGATGGCAGACGAACCAAAACGATGTTTAATTAAACATATATTTAATTCAACACTAAAATGAATTATTAAAACAAGTTTAGTGTAATTAGAAATTGATTTAAGAGTTGAGTCTCCCATGCAGAGCGCTATTTGTTTGGTGGATGAAGTTGAAGTTCTGTGACATTTAGAAGACAGCTGTTTGTGTGGACAAGGAAGTAGGAAGTGAAACGGCTTACAAGGTTTTAACTGACCAAACAGAGGCTTAGACTGAGAAAGGAGCGCCGTAAACTCTCTGCTTAATGATTTCTTCACAGTAAAGAGAGTTGGAACAGTTGTTGTGGTGGTCAACAGCCAGGACCGGAAGATGGTATCTGAGAGACTGCGATTTAGTTACTATCTTCAGCTGGTGAACTCAATGCCACAAGCATTACCCACAACGAGGCCAATAAGTTCAGTTTGGGGAGTCAGTGCTGAGAACTGACACTGTTGTTAAACAAGATTAGATATCTTCCTCCTTTCTAAGGAAGACTTTGTGAATTTGTGGGGAGGGGTTCTTATAGCCACCATTTAACAGATAAGACAGAAGACATAGAACATTATAGACATAAGACATCTCTCATGGGTGAGAAAGGGAAATGGGACACGACATTGGCTGGAAGCAAACCTGCGTCTCCCACACTGGAGAATGAAAACTTAATGTGACAAATCATTTCTGACTGGCACTATACAGGCTGTCCATATGTTTAGTATGTGTTTTTGGTTTAAGGTGAGGGGGTCGTTACTATCACCCTGCAGTATGAAAGCAACACACAGCACAACGCAGCGCACACACAGGTTACTTTAACACGGACACAGCCCAGACCTGCTCTATAACCCACTCCTGGATTATACTGATTCAGATTGAATTTGAAGCCTGAAGGAAAGTATTTTTATTTAAATGGGAGCTTGACCATTGCAACTGTTAAATATCTCTTTGTGTAGAATTTTTTGACAGAATTTCTATGAATAAACCCTTTAAAGAATGATGAATTAAATGTTATCACATTTTACACTACTAAAAAAAAAATGTATATATATATATATATATATATATATATATTTCTAAATCCACTGGCAGGTATCATAGACATATAGGGATGCAATATATATTTGTACCTTATCAGTTACCAGCCGATATTATTATTATATTTTTTTTAACATCATACTGACCGACATTTAATTTGGTAATTAAAGGTGCTCTAAGCGATGTTGGGTGACGTCACTTCTTGTTGACGTTCGAAGTATTGTCAAACAAAACGGAGGCTAGCTAGACCCTCCCTCCTCCTCATCCACACACTAACCTTAACTTCTTGTCGGTTATTGGCTGGAACACTGTTTGTTATGTTTCGTGGTGCGGGTTGGCCCAGTTTGTTTTTGTTGCCGTTTGTGGAGCCTGGGCTGTCTACAGAGACCGCATTTTTTTTACAGTGTGTTCAGGGGACAGGCAGCTAGCGGATAGTGAGGAGATGTTTGCTGTATGTGACAAAAAAATTTTTGGCCTAAAAAACGCGTGACATTGCTAAAGCACCTTTAAGTGTGCATGCTCAATTCACTTATTTTTACATTTAGAATACATTTTTTTTTATAATATTTTCTAACACTAACTGAAAGTTAATCTTTAAAAAACCAATTGTAATACTTGAATAAATTACATGTGAACTTCTCAAAATATTTTGCCAATCTTAAAATTAATATCCATTTTCACACTGTAGTACATTATGATGATGTAATGCCTAATTACACTTGTAGCATTTAAAATATATTATTTTAGTGGGTTTTTTTTTTTTTTTTTTTTTTTAATCAGTCATTTATCGGTTATTGGCCATAACATAAAAACAATCATCGGTACTGGCAAGAATTTTAAAATTGATGCATCCCCATTTACAAAAGCAGTCCATAAAACTTCTGAAGTCATATACAGTAATTGAATAAGGCACAAACAGACAACTTATTGACAGCAAAGCTACATTTAGCTGAAGGGAAGATTATCCCTTAATAATCATTTAAATTTCAGTCTGTTCATCACACAAAACTATCATTTGACTTTAGAAGAGTTGAAATATAGTGCAAAGGTTTTATGGACAAGAACTTGTGCACTTTGATAATCTTGTTTAGTGTTCCATGCGAAAAAATAACATTATACAGGTTTGGAACAACATAAATATAAAAAAAAATAATAATTTTCATGTTTTGTGTGAACTATTCACTTAAGGCGTCTTAATACAAACACATCGCTGGGATTTCTCAAGGCTCAGTAAAATGGATGGAACATCTGTTCAGTGGCTGTGAAGCTTTTGATGTTTGACAATATATCGTTGCTGTAATGTCTACTGAGTGACAATGTTTGTGTGACTGGGCTGTAGTTGTTCTGCTTTGATACTCTAAAAGCCACAAATCCATAAATACATGATGCGGGTTGTCAGTATTCCAGAATTGTTGTTTAAAAAAGAACATCTTGTGGATATGCCTCTCGGTACCAAACTCTAGTGCGGAAAAGCTTAAAATGATGATACCACTGGCAATTTTGGTAAACAGTGATTCTACACTTTCTTACCATTGTTTACTTTTTCAAACAAAGAATAAAGGCTACACTGAATAAAAAGCATAGTATAACATTTTATGTCCTTAATCTATCCTGTCTTACCACAACCACAATATAAAACAACACAACAGATCCGCAGCCACAATGAAAAAACACTTGCTACATTGGCTAACTGATGAGAAGTGGTTTGCCTCAGCCGTCTGTTTCATCTCCAACTCATGCTGACAGTTCAGTCATTATTCAATGTGCGCAAACATGCTCTTTTAAAACCTTTCCTGTCAAAGTCATACAAATGACGCCTTCTATTTGCCTTTAGATTAGTTCACCCAAAAATGTAAATTCTGTCATCTGACTATGTCTCTTCGATGGACCACAAAAGGATGAAAAGGATGCAAAGAACAATAAAAATATCATAAAAGTAGTCCATACAACTTGTGCGCTATATTCAGGTCTTCTGAAGCCATACTAAAACATACCATGGTTTGTAAAAATGTACGTTGAAATTCACTGATAATCTTCATTCCCTAATTTAAATAATTCCTGCCCGAGGACTAAACAAAAAAGGGCGTGGCCTGGTCGAGTTGCGTAAGTAGGGAGTTGAAACTCACATTTTCGAAACACACGCTGAAAGCAGTTGACCAATCACAACACACCGGTCCAGCCGACCAATCAAAGCACATTGCGCTTTTTGGAACTAAACAGAGCATTTCAGGTAGACTAGGAAGAGAGGTGCTGCAATAATGTAAAATATGTGAAACATAATGTGTTTTTTGAACATTCAATTATGAAAACCTATTCTAGTAGACCACGAAAAAAAAAAAATCAAAAAAGGGCATGATAGGGTCATTATTGTCTTATTGAGGAAAGAATCATTCAGACAGGTTTTGTATTGTCAAGGTATGCACAATATTAAGATTCAAAGACGTATATGTTGAGCGCGTCGACACAATGGCCAATCAGAGACATGTTTAGTGCGTCAAAACAATGGCCAATCAGAAGTGTTTAAGAATCCGTTCAACTGAGCTCAAAATGAAAGAGGGAAATGCTGGTATCGTCGTATTTTTTAAATTTCAGTACCGACTCTGTACCGAAGTCGGTACTTTTGACAGCTCTACTAAGGGTGATGTCTAATTTAAAAAAAAAAAAAAAAAATGAGTGAGGGGGAGGGTAGTGAATGACAGAATGCATTTAAGGGTTAATATTAATTTTTACTTCATTTATGAAGTTGAAAACCTCAGATCCCATTCATTGTAACTGCAATGTTTCAAGAAAGAAAGTAAATGATACAGGTTTGGAACAAGATGAGGGCGAGTAAATGATGACAGGATATTCTTTTTTGAGTGAACTAATCCTTTAAAATGTAAACTAGTGACAACAAAACGTGGGATTCGGACCGTCTCCTCAATAAAATGGAAACAGGCTCTATGCTTCTTCAAGTGTTGTGGTACAAAGTGAAGTGATGGACTCTCATGACACCTTTACTGCTCGTGGAGCCGAGCGGGGAATAATGAAGTGATTCCTGAACAATGACCCGGCAGATTAAATGTGTCTCTTATCCGTCATTCTCACAGAGCTGGGGCCTTTCTACACCCACCAACCCTTTTCTTCTCACTAGTGACGGCTAACAAAGCTTTCTCAATTTTCTGCCACTTGGGCGACACCAAGTAAATGTTCAAAAGCAGGGGTGGGACAAGGAGGGGTCCTGCTTCACAGGCAGGGCCTTTATGTGGACCAAATGCTTGTAACACTCAAAAACAGAAGAGTAAGAAGAGCAGATAGAGAGATTGTGTGTGTCAGCTTCAATAGGTTACTGATCCTACTGCCATGAGAACACGATACAAGACACCTTTGTTTGGTCACAGAAGGGTGTGATGATTCACAGTGTTGTATTCATGACAAAGAAAAAACAAAAAATTTTTTAAAAATCTTTAAAACGTGCCTTTTGTCCCATTTTCAAGAAAAAGCTTGAATTTAATGCTATAAATAAAATGTCAAGTAGAATAATACATTTTCCTTACATGTGAGTGTACACAACTTAATCATTATTTTTAATAAAGTTTTAAACATATTATTCAAGGTTTCAATAAAATGATTTATTAATTCATAGATATTATTACGTTTTTGGGGGTCACACCACATGACATTTTACAACCTGATCTACCCTTGTCTTGTCATAAAAAACTTGCTATAAAAAGTTAAAGTTTTATCTAATATAAATTTCTAAATATAAGCAGTGAAGCGTTATGTTTTTCCCCTTAAAGACTATGCCAAACTACTTAAGATTTTCTTTTCAAAAATGTCATTCTTTTAATGAAACTTTTTTTCTTCACTATGATATCAGAACAGTTGTACCACCCTGACATTTGTGACCCTCTGTCAGTGTGATTTTTTTTATTGTTTATATAGTATTAATTCATATTTTTAATTACCATTTTATATTTTAAGTTTTCATTTTGATTTTAAAGTTAACCATTTTGCTTTTGACTTTTTTTTAAATATATTTCTGCTTGGCTTTAATTAATTATTATTTAAGTTTTAGTTTTAGTTAGTTTAGTACCACCTTACTTTATTTTATTTTATTTTTATTTCAGCTTTCTTTCAATTACCGATTTTTTAATAATAACAACATTAATACAATTAACTTTAATTCAGAAATTAAAATATCCTCATCACAGAAAACATGTTTTCAAGTCAATGTACAGAATGTATGTAATGCATGTTTCATGTATTTTTGATTATATATTAATGGATCAATACAACAAAAAGAGTCATTTCATTGATTCTACTATTTTGTCATAAAATAACCGTACCAAAATAGTTTCTCTGTTTATATTTAAACTGTAGCAAAGATATAAGAGTATTTGAGGTGACTGACGCACTTCACTAAGTATAATCTCAAACCCTCAGTAGGGCCAATTACATCAAGCCAAAAATGGCAACTTGCCCTTCAACACAACAAATTCTGATAAATGGAGACCCGATGTGTGATGGCCACAGTGTAACACATCGCCTAACACCACTGCCTGCTTTGTGTCAATTATTATGGGTCATGTCTTGATAGCAAGACCAGACCTGTGAAAAAACAATGTTGCTAAAACTGCTTTTTCCCATTACTCAAATCCTCACTCTGTTTTTGTATTTGAATGCATTTGTATTTGAATACATTTATGGAAAGTGTTGGGTTCATTCTTAGTGTCATTATAAGGCCTATTCATTGCAAGTAGGAATTTTCAAGATGAGTTTTTTAAACGGAAGACTCAAATATGGCTAGTGTAGGTAACTTATTTCATATTGGTTTGAATATGAGCTATTCAATAAGGTTAAGGTTCAATTATCAGACCAAACTTGTAATCATTTTATACTTGGTGTTGTTTTGTTGCATTAGAAATGGTGTTAACGGGTCTGTAGTGTTTGAGTGCCAGGCTTTTGAGGTAAATGAAGGCAATGCCTAGCAACTAAAGCACAGGAAAATGTTCCCATTGTGTCTTTCTGCCAAGTCCCTTGGGCTAAGTATTTGTTTGGCTTGACAATGAAGCAACAGGAAATCAACAGATGAGGAAATCAAATCAAATTGCCTAAACAAACCTATTGTGCTGCCTAAGCCAGGTGTGGTTAAACAGAGATTAACCTACCAACTTTGGACGTTCAACACACATAAGACACCCAAAACAATTATATAAGTTAATTGATTAATTCGAAAATATTCAACCACATTAGGAGAGGTCATGTGTCCGGCTACCAACTCCACTGTGTCCAACATATTTTGGGTAAAATACAGTATTTTCATAGTCTCTCCACCTGCTGCAGAGTCTCTAACGTACAGTAATTTCAACTTTATTAATGTAAAGGAAGATTCGACTTCCCGTAAGAGGCTTGAAACATCAGAGGGGGAATAAATTGCTGCGGAAAAATAAGTTGAAGTTACTTCAGCAGGGCTGAGGATCTTTGAACAACTTCTTGAGTAATCCAAGTTTTTTGGGATAATTGTGGAACATTCTATATTTCAAATGTCAGGATAATTAGGTTAATACTGCAGCAGTGGGTGATTTTACCTTGGTGAACAGCCAACGACAAGATGCCTACACCTGTGAAAGCTCAGATAGGAATTGATGTAATTGCTGTTCATTTGTCATTCAATGGAACAGCAGAGGAATTTAAAAACAACAAACACATCTGCTGTGTCATCAAAAATAGTCTTTACTGCTATAAAGAGAGCCAATTGGAAATATACTAATAAAAGAAACGGAAATGTTGGTATAATTTGCACACCCTCATGTCATTCCAGACATTTAATGCTTTTATTAAATGTCAGCAAGGAAGCACTACATAGATCAAAAGTGAGAGTGTTTATTCTATTATAACACTGTTCTTTTGAATTTTTCTAAACCGCAATTCATCCTGAATATTGATAATGACAAGAAATGCTTCTTGAGCAGCAAATCAGCATATAAGAATGATTTCTGAAGGATCATGTGACTGAAGACTGGAGTAATGATGCTGAAAATTCAGCTTTGCCATCACAGGAATAAATTAAATTATTATAAAAATATTAGAATATAGAAACAGCTTTTTTAAATTGTTAAAATATCTCACAATTTTACTGTTTTAGTTAAAAATGTAAAAAGGTGAGCATTAGAGACTTTTAAAAAAGAAAACTATTTATATATAATTTATATATCATCTTTCAAAAATATTTTAATAATAGATTTATATTATATGCAATGTGTATTATATATTTTTTATTTTTTTATTTTTCAGATGATTTTTTTTAAAAATGGTAGAAAATGTTCTTCATTCTGTAGAATGACAAATTCATTATGGCAAAATTGAGACACATTTCCATTATAAGGATCTAATTTCATAAAGTAAAGACTGGAAAACCGGCACTTTTGGCCTATCCCAGAGCCTGTAATACCCTGCTTCCTTCTTGGGATTGGAAATTAGGCTTGAACTTCTAGCTCTATTTTCCTTGCCATTGTCTTTTTTTAGGTCAGGGTTGGCCAAATAAGAATTACAATTAGTGTTAAGAAGGCTAAGAGGTCTAATGAGAGGATACCGGGTTTAAACTCCAAGAAACTGAGGGAAAGAGAAAGAGAGAAAAAACAGCGTGAGAGCTTGAGTGAGAGAATGGCGAGAAAGAAAACGTGAGATAGGTTGGAGACCAGTGAGACAAACAGAATCAGGTTACTGCTGAACGCTCAGATAAAAATACCTCCACGGATGAACATGTAGACAGTTTTAATCTTTTCCTCTTTAAGCAGTGAGGGACGCAGAGGGGGTTACAATGGAAACCAGATGGTCTGGTGGAGATGCTGTAAATGTGTCTGGACAAATGTGTTTTTATGTGTGTGTGTGTGTGTGGATAGGCCATACACCATGTCATGTGTCTGTCATCATTTAACTGTTTGTAAGTCTCTGCTTCCCAGTCTGCGCTCTCTGAAAGGACATAATCCATCCATTGTTACACATGTTCAGACAAGAAGTCTGTGACCATCAACCCAACAGTCAAATCTTTAAAGACATTCACTTTCAAGTAACTTCCAGAAGGTCAATGTAAGAGTTATAAAACACACAAACACATACACACTCACACACACACACACACACACACGAATTGCACCAGCTTGTAGCATTGTTTATTTGCATTCACAGTTTGCATTGCTTTAGCAATCGATTCAATAAATGAATTATGCAAATCAGGTAGGCCACATACACACTGCTAAATTTTACGAGTAACATTCACATTTAAATCCTGGAGTGAATCCCCAAGAATCAGTGGTTTTGCCAAAATCTCCCTTCAGAATATAAATATAAAGGCAGCTATATATTTTCATGAACAAAGTCTGATTTATTATTATGAATATGAGAAAAATGTGGAAACCATTTTGGAAAATATAGTACAAAAATCTATTTTAAAAGTAACTTTCCCCAATACTGTTTGTGGCCCCCTGGGCCCCCAGTTTGAAAACCTCATCAAAATTATCATTTTGTTTTGAGTATGGAATAATTCCGATGACTGACTGACACAGTGGTAACCATAGCAACATTGTTTTACTCCTCAAACTAACATGGATTATTAAAAACAAATAATGTTGAGTTTTGTGAAAAAGGCACATACTAAGCCTTTTACAATTACAGAAAGTCTGGATGTTTTTGCCGAAAAGAATGACACTGACTGATAACTGAATTCACCCTGTACATTCTGTTTTTTTCTCGCACACATAAACGCATCCATCTCAGTGAAAAAGATATTTTATCAACCCTAATCGCACATGCACTGCACCCAGATGTCTATTCGATGTGTTTACATCTGGAAGACGTCATTTTTAGAGCATTTTCTCATTTGCAATACATCTCGAAAAAGTTCCCTGTCAGATGCTAGAATGATATTCAGCAGATGTTCTCATGGTTCATCATTTAAAATCCCCTCTTTTGAAGGTGTTTATCAGATAGCAGTTAGCAATAAACAATAAGTCTTCAATAAAGCGCTCTTTATAGACATATGTGCACTTACTCTGAAATGACTTCAATTACTGAAACAGTTCATTCCTGTTCCTGGTGAGAGTTCAGAGTTGGGTCAGAGTTGACTTCATCAGCTGTAGGACTTGAGCTCTCTGGATATGAATACTTTTGTGATATGAGAGAAAATGCTAGCCTGAGGCTGTCAGAACACAGTAATCCACCTTTATGAGGCTTCTGTATTCCCTCTTTACTTTAAGTGTCTATTCCTTGTGCGTGTTTGACAACGCCAAGAATGCGATGCGACTACGATAGGGAAATTTTGTGAAAGATTGGACATGAATGTCTTTCATTATCTCTTAAGTGTTCACGCTGAACATCTGGCTGGTGGAAACATCACCACAGAATTTACATCGCTGATAATGTCTGCAGCAGACATCTGTCCATGGTGACTACTGTTTCCTGCTGATATGAAACTGCGGACAGTTATCTGCAATTTCATAGCTTTATATTTGCACGTCGTTTTGAGGAGGACATTGGGAAAGATACGGAAGAATTTTTTCCAATACAAGAAAAAACTTTTCGAGTTCCTCTTCTCGAGGAACTCGACTTGCTTGAGTGCTAAGACTAAAAGGCCTGAGTTGTGGAAAATGTACACCTGAAGACAGATTCTGCAGGTTCTTTCACTGTTTCAATCTAGCTCAAACACAGACTCAAGACTCAACACAACCACGCTTTTATGACAATCCTGGAATGAAAAATTGAAAATTAAAATAGCAAAGGAAAAGTACACAGACCAGGGCAGCGTAATTTAAAAGCAGTTACCGCAATGACTGGCCCAAGAGCGGCGAACTCAGTTTAGGACCTTAGATTGTCCTGCTTTTTCCTGCCCTAACATTGTTTACTTCTTGGAAAGGCACAAGGAATTATTAAAAATGTACAACTTGGAGAGTCTCCTCACACACAGTGTCTTTCAAAGCTTTTGCAAAACATCAAAAATGGGGCAAAAGCGACAAATTCATCAAGTAAAATTTAAAGGATCATGAATCATAGCTCAAAGCTAACTGCAAATCAGACAGGGTTTCCATAACAGCTCGCTGAACAGACAAAAACCTCCAAGAGCGTGTCAACTGTAGGTTAAGTTGCTGCTCTGTGGCATGACTTCTGATGTCAATGGGTCATTTCTTGAAAATCAGTCAAGATTTTGTCCTACCTGACCACAGTGAGTGTATGCAGTCAAAACAGCAGAGAGCCCAGAGTGATGTCATATGGGTACATGCACAAATAATGGGCAGTTTAAGTGATCTCAGCGCTGATAAAAATTTATTTCAATGTTTCATTATGAACAGAGGGAAGAATTCACTAAAAATGATCTGCAAGGGGGGTGGGGGAGAACATGCCAGACATAAACACGGACAAATGTAGACAGATAAACATCTCAGGGCCGTGAAGTCCATAGCTGCGAATGCTCCGCGTACCCATCCCAAACCATTTGAGAGAATTAATTTGTGGACTCGCTAATTAATAAAATTCCCTTGTCATTGGAGGTGTAACATAAAACTAATGTTGCTGTTGCTGCCAGATCACCGGAAATCAGATCACTGAAAATCACCGAAAATATTTGATATAAACTTACTAGACAGAGGGGTCATTTACTAGTGGTGTCAACAATAATCGATTCGGCGATGCATCGCAATGCGGGAAATGTACGATTCAGCATCGATGCGGCAAAGTGCCATAATCGATTATGTCACTGTTTATTTTCTGGCCTTGGACAATAAAGTTTTGAAGTTTCACTTACTTCCGGGGGCATAACAACAATAAAGATGGCTGAGGCGGAGGGAGATGACCGCGATATGGCGCCATTCACATATAGCGCCTAAAAACGCTAGGCGCACCGCGTTCTCCTTTTTCCAAAGCGCTAGGACGGTTGCGCTCTGGAGGCGTCTGTCTGTCGTTGCGAAGCAACCATCAGCTGCGCTCTCCGTTACAGCAAGCAAACCGTTCTTGTCACGTGACCTACTTGCTTGTGGCATTCTGAAAAGTTGAGATGTTTTTATCTCGATGCGGCGCGGACGCGCTTAGAAAAAACGAGCGCGTCGCACCGCGACCGCCTCGCTTCCATTATGAGCGCGCATACCGCGCGCCTACATTTGAAATAACGAACTTGAGCGTGCAAAAGACGCGATATGTGAACAGGCTTATAGACGGGTAATCAAAAACGCGCCCAAAGCTTTGGATTTAAATTTTATTTTATTTAATGGCATTTATGTTAAAGATACAGGAGAGTTATAATACACACATAGCAGCCAATAAATCTGTTGTTCGATATCTGACTGCTTGTATTGCCTCGTGACTGATGAAAAATTTGCCTTGTTGTGTGCAGTAGAATTGTGATGCATCGTAGAATCGAATTGAATCGAATCGTTACCTGGTGAATCGTAATCGAATCGAATTGTGAGGGCAGTGCCAATGCACACCCCTATCATTTACACAACAATGTTTACAACTAAAAACGGAAAACTTTGTATGTCTTTTGGCTGTTAATTTTCCCAGTGTTTTCGGGGCCTGAAAACGTCTCTGGTTACGAATGTAACCTTAGTTCCCTGAGAACAGGGAACGAGACAATACGTCATCGACGTTATGGGGAACGCCTCAGGCGTGACAGGTGTCTGAAATCAAATACCAACTCACAGCAATCATGTTGACCGGCGACAGCCCGTGCATCATCAGCTCGAATGATGAGCGCGTCAATCTGGATGTATAAAAAGGGTGCCTTGAAACCGTGACAACATCCTATCGTCTGAAGGGACTGTTGCAGGCAGGCCCCGAGGTATGGCAGGGAGACGTATTGTCTCGTTCCCTGTTCTCAGGGAACTAAGGTTACATTCGTAACCAGAGACGTTCCCTTTCGAAGGGAACTCAACAATACGTCATCGACGTTATGGGGAACGAAATACCCACGCCGCCATACTGAGGGGAGTGCATGCCCAATGGCAGTGACAACTGTCAGAACCAGTAATACAAAGGACACACTTACCCTAGGCTGGGCTGTCAGTGACAGCACTCCCTACCGGTCATAGCCCAAGCTAATGAACCGAGAAACTGCCAGAACATAGTTAATGGGAGGTATATCTGGGCCAGCTCAAAGGCTTAGGACCACAACTTCCTAATAGAAGGGGTCCCTTCTAGGGAGTGTGGCTAGGGGACTCAAGGGAATCCCAGCCAGTCACTATTCAGGAGAGCATGCCTCCTGACATGCCACCAGGCTGGCCTGGTGATCTAAACTAAGATGCACAGTCTGGCCATAGCCTGTCTGTCCGAGACAGAGCCTCTGGAAACTGCCTTGAAACAGGCATTCAAAACTGAAGGCCTGCAAAGCTGGCAGAAAACATTCAGTTCCGGATCACAGAGACGGGACCACCTGTAGAGTGTAACTAAACCTCAAGAAAGACGGAAGTCGTCCACTCAACCCATGGGTCTACCCAGTGCTCGTACTGAACACTGAGGAAGTAAGTTTTTTTAGAGGGATCAAAACCAGGAAGGTGCTGATGCCAAAGACCTGATTACCACCTATGTGGGGAGCTCCAGTTCTTACCTGAGAGCTCACATCAGGAAGGCCGGTGAGGCCTGTAACCTGTCGAGCACAGAAGGTGAGAGCTCATATCAGGAAGGCCGGTGAGGCCTGTAACCTGGCGACCACAGTATGTGGGAGCTCATAACCAGGAAGGCCTGGCGAGGCCTGTAACCTGGCGACCACAGTATGTGGGAGCTCATAACCAGGAAGGCCGGTGAGGCCTGTAACCTGGCGACCACCGTGTGTGCCACAGTGTGTGGGAGCTCATATCAGGAAGGCCGGTGAGGCCTATAACCTGATACCCAGAATATGGGAGCTCATAACCAGGAAGGCCTGATAAGGCCTGCAACCTGACAACCACACCACGTGGGGGCTACATTAGAAAATACATGAAACAAAAGTGCATGTACTTAATTATTCTGAGTCCAGAAAAGGCCTGGATCAGAATTAAGAAGTTAGCCAGAAAGGCGTCTGTCGTACAAACTTTGGCGACAGGACGCATCTAGAGTGGGACCCGAAGTGAAAGACTTGGGTCTGGCCACATAGAAAAGGGACTGAAGCGTACAGCGCATGACCCTTACCATAAAAATGGATTTTTAGAAAGTACACAAGATGCTCCATCATGTGACTTACCATAAGTATGGTTCTGACATGACCAGGAAGGCCAGATGAGGCCTATAACCTGATAGTCAAAATGTGTGGGAGCTCACATTCAGGAAGGCCTGATGAGGCCTGCAACCTGACATGTGAAAGCTCACAACCACACCCTAGCGACCACAGTGAGTGGGAGTTCACATTCAGGAAGGCCTGGTGAGGCCTGAAACCTGACATGTGACAACTCATAACCAGGAAGGCCGAGGAGGCCTGAAACCTGGTGACCACTGAATGTGGGAGCTCAAAACCAGGAAGGCCGGCGAGGCCTATAACCTGACAACCACAGTAGGAGGGAGCTCATATCAGGAAGGCCTGACAAGGCCTGTAACCTGACAACCACACCATGTGGGGCTAGTTCCAGAAAGGCCATAAATATGGATTTTAGAAAGTACATGAAACAAAAGTGCATGTACTTAGTAAATCTGAATCCAGGAAGACCTGGATCAGAAAAAGGCGTCTGTCGTAACAAACTTTGGCGACAGAACGCATCTAGAGTGGGACCCGAAGTGAAAGACTTGAGTCTGGGCCACATAGAAAGGGACTGAAGCGTACAGCGCATGACCCTTACCATAAAAATGGATTTTAGAAAGTACATGAAACAAAAGTGCATGTACTTAGTAATTCCGAATCCAGGAAGACCTGGATCAGAAAAGGCGTCTGTCGTAACAAACTTTGGCGACAGAACGCATCTAGAGTGGGACCCGAAGTGAAAGACTTGAGTCTGGGCCACATAGAAAGGGACCGAAGCGTACAGCGCGTGACCCTTACCATAAAAAATGGATTTTAGAAAGTACACAAGACGTACCGTCATGTGTCTTACCATAAGTATGGTTTTGACATAATCAGGAAGGCCAGATGAGGCCTGTAACCTGATAGTCAAAATGTGTGGGAGCTCACATTCAGGAAGGCCTAATGAGGCCTACAACCTGGCAGGTGACAGCTCACAACCACACCCAAGCGACCACAGTGAGTGGGAGTTCACATTCAGGAAGGCCTGGTGAGGCCTGAAACCTGACATGTGACAACTCATAACCAGGAAGGCCGAGGAGGCCTGAAGCCTGGTGACCACTGAATGTGGGAGCTCATAACCAGGAAGGCCGGTGAGGCCTGTAACCTGGCGACCACCGTGTGTGGGAGCTCATATTCAGGAAGGCCTAGTAAGGCCTGTAACCTGAAACCCAGTATGTGGGAGCTCATAACCAGGAAGGCCGGTGAGGCCTGTAGCCTGGCGACAACAGTATGTGGGAGCTCATAACCAGGAAGGCCGGGTGAGGCCTGTAACCTGGCGACCACAGTATGTGGGAGCTCTTACCAGGAAGGCCGGTGAGGCCTGTAACCTGACTACCACAATATGTGGGAGCTCTTACCAGGAAGGCCTGGCAAGGCCTGTAACCTGGCGACCACCGTGTGTGGGAGCTCATATTCAGGAAGGCCTAGTAAGGCCTGTAACCTGACTACCACAATATGTGGGAGCTCTTACCAGGAAGGCCTGGCAAGGCCTGTAACCTGGCGACCACCGTGTGTGGGAGCTCATATTCAGGAAGGCCTAGTAAGGCCTGTAACCTGCCTACCACAGTATGTGGGAGCTCTTATCAGGAAGGCCGGTGAGGCCTGTAACCTGGCGACCACAGTATGTGGGAGCTCATATCAGGAAGGCCGGTGAGGCCTGTAACCTGGCGACCACAGTATGTGGGAGCTCATAACCAGGAAGGCCGGTGAGGCCTGTAACCTGGCGACCACAACATGTGGGAGCTCTTACCAGGAAGGCCGGGTGAGGCCTGTAACCTGGCGACCACAGCATGTGGGAGCTCATAACCAGGAAGGCCGGTGAGGCCTGTAACCTGGCGACCACAGTATGTGGGAGCTCATATCAGGAAGGCCGGTGAGGCCTGTAACCTGGCGACCACAGTATGTGGGAGCTCATAACCAGGAAGGCCTGGCGAGGCCTGTAACCTGGCGACCACAGCATGTGGGAGCTCATAACCAGGAAGGCCGGTGAGGCCTGTAACCTGGCGACCACCGTGTGTGGGAGCTCATATTCAGGAAGGCTGGATAAGGCCTGTGACCTGACATATGGAAGCTCATAGCCTGGAAGGCCTGGTGAGGCCTGTAACCAAGCAACCACCACATGTGGGAGCTCAACTCACTTTACAATACATTATCTTCGTTTGTTTTCCCAAACATGAACCAGGCAAGACACTCCTAACAACCAAGCTGAAGCGGGCCATCAGAGAATTCTTGAACTCATCATGGGCCCCGCCCCAGGCCTGATGTAGGAGGAGCCTGGGAGCGATGGTGGTCAGGAGACAAGATCCAGGGAGGTGATGTCTAACGTTCAGTCCGAGAACGTTTACTCTGGATCACCTCCCTGAGATCCTGCCTCCCGCGGGAGTTACGCCTCCTGCGCACCCTGCTCCCCCTGCTAGGAGGAGGGGGTGCACGGGAAGCGCCTTCTGGGTTCGTCTGTGATCCTCAGACCACGACGGACCAGGCCCTCCCGCCTGCCTGGGCTGGGCCGAGGACCTCCGCGGTATGCAGCTCTTAAACGCCGCAGAGCGCGCCCTCGCCTCCCTGAACTTATCGACCACTGTCTCGACAGAAGGTCCGAAAAGCTCAGAAGGCGAAACCGGCGAATCGAGGAGAAAGGTTTTTTCTTTCTCCCCGATGTCAGCCTGATTAAGCCACAGATGCCTCTCCGTGGCCACCATAGCAGCCATCGCACGACCGATGGAAACCGCAGACTGCTTGGTGGCCCGGAGAGTCAAATCCGTGGTGCGGCGCAGCTCCGCGACCGCGTCAGGGGACAGGCCGGCCCCCTGATCGAGGTCCCGCAGCAGGTCGGCTTGGTAGGCCTGAAGGACCGCGAGGGTGTGTAGAACCGCACCCGCCTGACCTGCTGCCGTGTACGCTCTGCCATTCAAGCGCGAAGTTGTCTTGAGCGGCTTGGATGGCAGGGTCGGAGCTTCTAGTGAAGATGACCGACCAGAGGCGAGATAGTTAGCCAACGTCTCGTCCACTGGCGGCATCGACACATACCCGTGCTCCGCGGCTCCCTCCACAGCAGCGAAACTAGCCCGCTGATGCAGATAGAGACGCGCGGAGAACGGGTTCTTCCATGCCTTCTCGATCTCAGAGTGAAGATCGGGAAGAAATGGAAGGCTCAACCGAGCTGGTGGCTTACGGGTGGGGAGGAACCGGTCATCCAAGATACCACGAGCGGGTTCCTCCCGGACGCGCCTCCACTGCAGCTGCAATCTTTCCGTGGCGCGCCCCATAACATCCACCAGCTCAGCGTACACTGGGCAGGAGGGCTGAGATGGTTCGGTCTCGACCAAACTGACATCATCAACACCCACCTCCTGCCCGGCCCGAAGAGAACCAGTTACAGATCCATCAGAGAGAGAAAGAACATCCTCAACATCGACCTGTAACTCACCCTCGTCAGCTGGCAGATCATCCGAGAGGTTAACACCCCTCTCCAGATGATCTGCCAGCTCCATCTGAGAACCCCACGAGATCAACCGCCGCTGAGCCTCAGCCCGAGCGGGACCGGAACCGCGGGGTTCAGATGCCGCGCCCACTTCCCTCGAGAAGTGGGACAGACGAGAGCGGAGAGTTTTGATCGTAAAACTCTCACAGTTCGCGCAGAAAGCTCCCTCGAGAGCTTCCCGCGCATGCTCTTCCCCCAGGCAAAACACGCACAGATCGTGTGAATCTCCCGGTGTCAAATATCTAGGACACGGGTCAGCACACTTGCGGAAGGTATTACGCCGCTTCTCTGCACGCTTCATCTTGCACGTTGATTATTTTTCAAACAGACAAACAGTCCCTGAAGACGAAAGGATGTTGTCACGGTTTCAAGGCACCCTTTTTATACATCCAGATTGACGCGCTCATCATTCGAGCTGATGATGCACGGAATGTCGCCGGTCAACATGATTGCTGTGAGTTGGTATTTGATTTCAGACACCTGTCACGCCTGAGGCGTTCCCCATAACGTCGATGACGTATTGTTGAGTTCCCTTCGAAAGGGAACACAAACTTTTAGAAACTTTTTAGTTTTTGAAAATGATACGTTATGATCTCTGTGTAAACTACAAAAATGTGTAAAAACGTTGACGGCATGCGCATGCGTATTACGTGTTCATTCTACTGTATAGGCGCATAGTGTTTCTTTACGTGACATGTATAATTATAACAATAATACAACATTTTAAGTCGTTTTTGCAGATCCGTGTGAATGGGAATCGTTCTGACAACGTTGTCGTCCGTATGCGAAAAACGCAAAGGAAATACTTTTTCGCTTTTAGTACACCGTTGTTGTGTAAACGTACCCTAAATCAAATGAAAACCCAAAAAAATGTCATAGTATTTCATTTTCTCCATAGGGAAATTTACTTTTTACAAAAACATATATTCGTTTAAAGATAGACCAACTACACTAACTATCCAAGGTTGTTAGTTGATAGTATAGTATCAATTTGCATTATTTCAACTTTTTATAAAGAACACTTTTACTTATAATAGACCACTTTTTTTAATATATATATTATATTATATAATGAGTATAATATACTTACTATATTACACTGTAAGCATAATATATTTTTTTATATTATAAGTATTATATATTTTTTATTTTATTTATAATACTTATATTTATTAAATTATACTTATTTTTAATTCTTAATTTTTTACACATTTAAATTGACACCTGCCATGGTGTTTCTAATTTGTCATTTCTGTTTTAGATCTGTGTCTTTGAGTGTGTCTTGAGCACACTGGTTAAATAAGTCACCATTCGCCACTGTAAAAGCTATAAAAAAAAATGTATAGGAAAAAATTTTTTGTTTGTACTGACTTGTGTAAATTATTTTTTGTTTTGCCTCATTTGCTAACTGTACATTTTATTAATTGTGAAACTGAATAATATTTACATCCACTTCTCTAGATATTGACGTTGGTCATCCATATCGGATAAACTGCACAATGAGCACACGTACTGTTTCATTCATATGCATTCTATGGCTAATGAAGAACTAACTAACCCTACCATATTCATACCTTATTCAAAACCCAGACCTAATTTAGTGATTTACTCTCGAAGCTCAAAAAACTAAGTAAACAACTCCAACCTTCATTAACTTATATGTCTATAATTTGGGCACAACCGCAATGCGCCATTAAATATTACTCTTGGGTGGGGATTGGGGCGAGTTCGCTAGTGAAAATTTACCACTCAAGTCACCTCACAATCAGGGCTGTTTAGGGTTCTGCTAGTTACAAATGCCCCCAGAACCCTGTGCGAGACCATTACTTCAGATTTATTTCACATGTTTGAAAATTCATGATGTCTTTATTTGTATGAGGGCTAATGGTAATAAACGGAGACCAGTTTTATTGGGACCACACATTGGCATCGTTAAGTTTAATCAGGAGTCTGGCCTTGTTTTTACGTTATACAGCCAGACATGTTGATTATAGCAAATCAGCGTCAAGATCTACACCGACCCTGCGAACCTTAATAAACCATTAGCTCATCTGCCCCCAAAAAAAACCCAAGAGCACCAGATCTCAGGCTTTCCGTCAGCCCAACGAGTATCTCCTCCACAGCCAAATGTTTGTGATAGTAAATGACTATGATTAAGGCATTCTGGATACCGTCGGAAAGCCACGGTTTGCTCGCAGGCAGCGTGGGGGTTTCTGGGCTCTGAAAATTAGCCATCTGATGGTGATTGGTGCTTTTCACGACTGCTGCAGCAACCATGAGCTATGTTGTGTACATTACCACACATCTCACTGCCACTGACCGCTGAGGTTCTCCGCAAACGCGCTAAATGACAGGCATTACGTATAAGGACCTAAAAGACTCATCATTCATGTTTAAGAATAAACAGATTATTTACATGCAGCTTCCTCTGATGTTTAACTCTTGGACCTTAAAGCTACCGCATTCAGGAAGTCCTGTTTAAATTTGGATGATCATATGGTAGCAATTTGAAGAAAAGGTAGACAAACCGTTTTCATCGGTTGCAAAGAGAGAAAAAGAAACTGCTCACTAAACACCAAGCAACTTTTCAGTGCAGTATTTCAGCAATAACCACCAACCGTCTAGTTTAGATGCTAAATGTGCTAAATAGCATTGCGATGCATTTAAAACAAATAATTGTCACGTGTTACAGTACAAACACACCTTTTATCTATGTAAATTAGGCTCATAGGTTTACTTGTATATCGTCGCTGTCGAGTAGAAACCTTGCATCTCCATATTTTGTCTTTTTTCCCCATAAATCATTTCTATTGGTCACACTTTACGTCTGTCTGTGGGTTTTGCAAATATTTAAACAATGAAAAGTATTAAAAAGAGCTTGTGACTAAACCTCGTCGTAACTCCACTAATCCTCAAACTGTCAGTCAAACCTCGTAACTCCATTCACCTCTATTGTGAATGACGTGCCTCACACAGTTTGGACCATCTCTGCTTGTTTGCAATGCAAGGGTAAACAGTACTGGTTCTTTGAAGAAGTACAGATTTCTCTTTTCATAATTTTATCAAATTGATATTTAATCAAATGATTAAATCATTTAAATGTAAAGTGTTGATCTCACATACACTTTCAACTGAAAAACAAAAATTTCCAGATAGATAATATTTTAACATTTTGCTTGATGAAAATGTAAAAGCCAAAAACTTAACTTTTGAAACATTTAATTTTGTTGTCTTAATAATATCACATTATTCTCACACAGTATTACTTCTTTTTTTTTATACATGAAAAAATATGCCTTTAATTTTTAAGAATGGGGTCCCTGATAAGGATACTCATTTTATTTGGGAGTCCTTGACACCAAAAACCCGTGTTCTAGAAGCCATTAGACTCATGCTTACACAGTTGACACATGTAACTTCCCATAATAATAGTGATGGACAGTCAAAACATGGAGGTCATTGAAACCATACTGGGCACAGCAGTAGCCAAGCACTCTTGTCATTTAATGAAGTGGTCAGAATGGACATGGAAAATATAAATCAGGCTTAAATGCACAAGTGCAACAGCTTTCACTAATGATCCCAGACAAGTGCAGGAAAATAGTTCTCATGGCGTTGTGTCATCAGGTCTGTTGACAGCTCACTCGGGTGAGTTGATTTATAGTGGAGCAGTGTGTTCAGTCCTGCTATGAATAGCAGCAGCGCAGTGGTTTTGAATTCATTCCTTTCATCAAACTAGAGATAAAGGGCCCTGAATGTATGATCAAAAGCACAGCCAGATGTCATTGAAGATGCTGCAGATGGCTAATGTTTATGGTAAATGCATCTCTCTATACATGAAATTACTTTAACAAATAAATGTTGGGCACTTCTTTAGGCATCTCGGAAAATAACTGTTTTAGATTAGCTTTCCATTTAGACTGAGGTAAAAATTCTGTGCAGGTGGTTGAAAAGCCCTGTTTCCAAAATATTGGTGGAAAATTGGATCAAAATACAAATTATTTGACACGAATTATGACAGTTCACAGACTTTGGTCATTATTATTGCCTCTGCTCAAATTATGCATGATAGACCACAAACTGCAGTCGATTTTAACTCCAAGAGTGTAACTGCAATTAAATATCTAAAAATAATAATAAATGAAATTAAACAAGTGCATAAGAATAACGTAAACTGAAAATAAAATGAAAATGACAATATAAATAAAAAACTCAATTCAAAATATTATTAAAACATGAAAAATACTAACACTGACTCAAAGTCATCCCTAAAAGCTGCCTAAATCATGGATGGTTTGTCCCTCTCTTTCATCAACACATAAACCGAGAGACGCTTTTTAAGCCTAAAGACAAGCAGCTGTCATCTTGGGTCATCCGCTTAGAGAGCGAGAGAGAGTCTCGCCCGACTCTTACCTCCCACACACAGGTCCCACCCTTTGACCCAGATAGGCCTTCAATCACACAAGCACACAGCTGGTCAGAAAAGCGATCCCATCATCGCTATGAGGAATGCAGCGTGGTCTAGGACAGGTCCCGGGACAGAGGATAGAATGGCAGGAAAACATTCAACAAGCTGTAGAGAGGCAAGGCAACATCTGCAGAGCATAGTGGTTCTCTTATCAAGTTGCTCTTTCCATACGGGTTTAAATAGTAGATATGGAACATTGATTCCACAAAGACAAACAAAGCATGTTATCAAGACATAAATCAATGGCGTGTTTTTGAAGCCACCGTTCAGAGCTGTTGATAGGTGAAGCTTCTCGGAAGGGTTTGCTACAAGAGGCACTTGTGCTAAGCTTCTGCCCTCTTTCACGGTTCGCAAATTGCGAGAAAGGCTTCCAACAAAAGGGGAAAACTACTCAAGGGCAGGTGTCTAAGCAGGTCTGGTTCGTAAAATCTCTCTCAACAGATTCTCAGCACTTGCCAGGAGTTTCAGCAACTTTATTTTTGGACCCAAATACCCCTAGCAGAAGAGCTTTGGAGTTTCCAAATGGTTCTGCAATGCGTCAGGCATGCAGCATCAGTAAATAGTATCAACGCTTGAGTTGACTGCGAGAGATAACTGCATTTCTTTCTTAGGGCAGTTTTTGTCCCTGGTACCCTTAAATAACACTTTTTGCGAAACGTACAAATTAAAATCTGACAGTTCTGAGCTTAATGGCTTTTGCAGGCTGACGGTTAAATTTTCCTCTGCAGTCTGGAGAGGGAAAACTGTACGAGCCACGTGTGCTTGGCTGCAGTGCAGCACGCCACTAACTTTATACTGTTCGCTACAGACACACACTTGTCTTAAACACAGACTACCAGTTCCTGTAGACAACGGCAGTGAATCACTAAGACATTTGACTGTCGGCATGAAGTCTGGTCCACACAGAGTGGTGCAGAGATGAAGTCGGAACCCGGAAGACTGATTCGCCGCTGGTTCCTTCAAGATTTTTTTTTTCAGTTTAAAAAATAAAGCTTGTGGTTAAACATAACTTATCGATACTTTGACGTTTTCTTCTACATTGTAACTGTCTTATCTAATTTATCAATTTTCACATATTCGGTATGGGTGGGTATAATTTACATTGCAGAACAAAATGTCAAAGTATCTTCAAGTTATGTTCACCACAAGCTTTATTTTACTCATACTCAAAAAGCCCATAATAAAACTCCATAGGAAAATCTCGATGGAACCAGGGGGTGGGGTTTTGACAGCATCCTTGCACCACACAGCAGATTATCCCAGCTAAGAACCGCCTATTAAAACAAGAAGAAGAAAATAGATCTGCTACACTGCTGCTGTTGCAGAGCAAGTATCAAGACTTACTACTGCCAATACATTCACAGACATTGTAGAACTGCTGCCAAATAAAAATAGAAAGGAAAGTAGTTGCTACTGGAGAAGTTACAGCAAAAGTTTTTTGTATGTATGTTTTCTGTATTAAATATGTACAAACAAAATGTACAAACAGTGCCAAGTGCACTGGTAAAAACAATTTTTATGTCCAACATGCATCAGAGGGTCCATATATGGTTCATGGTTGTGCTGTCCGAGACTACGAGTCACCAAGGTAACATAAACCTCAGAAGTAACGTGCATCCTACAATTCCAGAGAAACTACACAGTTTTTATTCTTAATGGGATTTGAGGGTGCTGTCTGTGACACTTAATCCTTCGTGATACATAGATAGCCGTAGCCGTCCTGCTTTCACACAATGACACAGACGTTAATCTGGGATATGGCTTATGGAGGTAATGAAGCCTGATTCTGTCAACAGGGTTTAGGGACATGAGATAAACAATGAGATTGTGAAGAAATATACAGTGTAACTACGTGAGATAATTAATGTGATAGATTGAAACTGATCACACAAACTATAAATTAAGGGGGCGTTTACATGACACCGTTTTCAACAAAAATGTACAACTTGTTATGCGTTTTGGCCGTTCATTTAAACGACAACATTGTTTTGGGGGCCTGAAAATGTAAGCTTTTGAAAACTGATTTTAAAGTGAAGTTACTGAAAACGATCCAGTTATCTTCTCCATGTAAACAACAAAAAAGTGACATCGCCAACTACTGGCCTGGCAGCAAAATACAGCGTTTTAGTCGTTTCACGGATCCATGTGAACGGGGATTGTTTTGACAACGTTGTCGTCTGTACACGAAAAACACAAAGGAAAAACTTTTCCTTTATTAGTACATCGTTGTCTAAACATTCCCTCTTCAACCAAAATGGAATTAAATTTAAAATGTTTTAAACTCCAATATGTTTTTTTCCATAGGTGTGCGTGTGTGTGTGTGTGTGTAGCACTACCCTGGCATTCATGTAAAGTTGCTGCATTAGCTGTTTTATATTGATTGAGAAATCAAGCATGGAACAAGTTTAAACTAAATCATAAATGTTGCGGCGTGAGGGCATATTAACAACAGGAAATCTTTACCACACAGTAAAAATCAAGCAAGGGCCTCAGTAAGTATAATGTACACATCCGTCATTCAACAAGCAACAAATGAGAAAATAACTCCTAAATCTGATGCAGCTAGAATCTGCTGACTGAGCAAGAAATTTAAATGGGTGAAGATGGAGTATAAAATGTTTTTCTGGCCATTCATAGTTTATTTAAATGAAAACAATATCTAGTTACTCACCTATGCAGGCATGGACTCTGACAGACAGCTGTGTTCTCAGGACAATACTGTGCTTCTTTCCTCTCCTGAGGAACAAACACAAAAACAAATGATCATAAAGCAGAAACCTGAATAAATAAACAAAGTTAACAGGAATAGGCTGGAAATATGGTAAAACGTTTAATGTCTTTCTTTGCTGCGATTCACTTATTTCTCAATGCATAAAAACATCCTGTGAATTAATTTAAAAAATATTACTGAATCATTTAATGAATCATAAAAAATGTGATTAAATTACAAATGAATTGCATAATTTGCCTTAGGTAAAGTAGTCAAGCTACAATACTTATGTTGTGATATTTAAATTACTGGTTACATTTTTAACAATGTAATTTTTCGGTTTCGAACCAGGGTCTCCACCGTGGGAGGCGGGCACGTTAACAGGGACGCTAAAGACTGCAGCATCTAAAGTCAGTCGCTAGAGCATCTCTTGAGATCAGGGGAGTGAGGTTTACACACACAGCTCTTACTGGCCTACGTTCATTACACCCACCAAATGTAATCAGTCCTCCTTGACCAGCTCCGAGCAGGATTTGAACTGGGGTCTCCGGCGTGGGAGGCGGGCGCACCACTAGCAGTCTTGTTAGCGTGCCCTCCTCCCACGCCGGAGACCCAGGTTCGAATCCCATTCAGAGCGGATCGAGTAGGATTGGTCACATGTGCGTACATATGATGCTATTTTTAAACAGTTGAGAACTCACAAAGAGCTTAAAGGAGTCAAATCAGTGCCAGGAATTCCACCATTGCACACACTGCTGCAAGACGCAGTTATTCCACCTGTACTGAACTGTTATGATCAACATCACATCTTTGACGAGAAGAACCTGGTGTGCTTGAGCATTACATCCCATTTTTGTTTCGTTTAGAAGTCTTTGATCCATGTTGCATTCAAGCCGAACCGCACCAGAGTTCGTTTGGAAGCGAACTGAGACCAATCTTTTCAGCTTGTTTGGTGTGCACCAGGATTCGGATGGCAGCCCTCGTACTTTTTCAAATGAACACCAGAGTTCGTTTTAATCTAACAAAACCTGCCAAGTGTGAACACATCCTAAAGTTTGAGCTGAAGTGAGGGAGTGATGCTAGATGAGTTGTCACAGGAGTAGGCTAAACAGCCTCATGTTATGATTGATGACTAGATAAACAAGCTCTCAATTGGAACTCCATATACAGGATAGGAGAGCATTTTGATAGAGCACAATGCAACCAGTCTTATTTATATACACTTGTGAAGGTGAATGTTCCACAGCACCTCTGTTTACATCAGTAGACTGATGCTGTGTGTTGCATCTGCTCTTATATTTAGGTTAAGTGATATAAGCTACTAAAGTCTTGAGGGAGCGGAGCCATGTGTGGCCTTGAGCTCAAAGACAGTAAAGACCCAGCCGACTTCCTGTGACCTACTACTAACTGCCAGGAGACTCAGGGGAAGGAGAAACTGGAACGACTAAGGGGGCGAAGAGAGCCCTGTTGTGAAGAAAGGGTCAGATGGCGTCCGGACTTCCCTGACCCCTAGAGCAGAGGTGGCTGCGGGAATGACATGTAGGTCACGTCATCCATATAAAGAGTGACAGACAAGTAAGGGCACAGTCCCAACCCACTGTTTTCCATAGATTATCAGGCCAGATGAACAGAGGAACTGTCTGTCTCATGAATAACGAAGTAAACACACAATGGAATGAGATGCAGCTGCATTTGAGTTGGAGGATAGATGAAGATGGATGGATGCTTAACGTTCAGCTTTAGAACAAGTCGACCAACCGCAATCCATATCGACAGCGACTCTGTAGTAACATTAGGGCTGGGCGATAAATCGATTTTATCGATTAACTCGAATGTGTAGTTTACGTCGATTTGTTTGAATGAAAATCGTTTTTCTCTTTAACAAACGCCGACACTCCCCTCTGGGCTCCCGTAGTTCCGACCGGGCTCAGCGCTTGCCATGATAGAGATACACAAAAAACATTGCAAATGAACAAGACCGCGGCAGCACAAGCACACCCGCCGAAAACATTTACAAACTGAATCTGCAGGGCTGCCAGACTCACGCAATTGTCACTTTCCACACGCCACACATCCATGTTCTCACGCAGAGAAAAATCGCGAAGCAAAGAGGACACAGACACCGACAGTCAGAGAAGGTTACTATTGATATGAAATAGATTCTCAGCTCTCAGATTCTGTCAATTTTATTACGAAATTCAAACAATAAACACCGTTTTGGCGCTTGTAAATGTTAGGCTACGTGACAGATTGCTGACAGATTTCAGTTCAAGCGGCACTTGAACCGATCATCTGTTACTCTTTACTACTAGTTAACGTTAATAGTAAATAAACACGAATTATCAATATGTAATTTGAAAGATACAGTATAACTTACCGAAATGTAATGAAATCGATCGATCAGTTTTTTTCAACCATGGAAAGATGTCCATAAAACAGCTGGAGAACAACATATGTCACGTAACGTTACATTTACCTCAGGAATGCCTTTTAATGACCCATAGCACGCATGTTAGTTGGACTTAAAAGAATTGCTATAGAGTGGTGTATTTTGCTAAATATGATAACTATATTACCTATATCATAAAAATATTATAACGTTGTTATTATAAAAAACACATTATATTTAATTTGAGTTAGTTACAACCTTTGATAATAATACCAGCTGACTCTCTGAATGTTTTATTAAAACATAAAAAAATATTTTTTTTTTTGGGAGAACTAACATAACACATTAACGTATCTACTGTACCTAATATTTATCCAAAGGAATTGATATTGAATCAAGATCAGAATCAAATCACAAGAATTGAATTGAAATTGTGAAATTTGTGTTAAGCAATAATAAAAACAGTAGCATACCAGTTATTGTACCATGTAAACATTGTGTTTACATGGTTAATAAAATTATGGTTAGTTACCAAATGTTTTGACAATCACAATACACTTATTGATACACAATACACTGTTTTTTCTACACATCCCCCCAATCCCAATCCACCCATTTTATGTTATGTTACATTTTCACTGTTTACAAAGACAGGGCCTGCCCTCTTGTCTTTTTGGCTTGTTGTGTCTGATTGCTCTTTAATCCAGATAATATCCCAGAAGGGAATATCAAAACAAAATAAAGTTAAAACTTGTTTTGAACGATGTCTTTGTCATCTGCAGATTGATTTTAAGTAGGGCGAGAAAAAAATCGATTTAAATCGTAAATCGGATTTTATTTTATTTTTTAATCGGGGAATTTTTATTTAGGCCATATCGCCCAGCCCTAAGTAACATCCATGTGGGTTGAAGCCTCCATTTACCAGACATGAGATAAACAAGGAGTCGACAAGATGCAACACAATAAAGAAATGCAGACAAAACAGAAACTCATGGAGATAGAAAAGATTTGATTTCTCTAGAAGATTCACTCCCTCAAACCTACAGCGTATGACAGTGCTTCAAGTCAAGTCAAGTAATCTTCATTTATATAGCGCTTTTATCTATGTAGATTGTTTCAAAGCAACTTTACAGAGATAAACATTCAATTTACGGTAACAGATATTGTTTTGGCTTTATAGCGATTTTTGAATTATGTTATTTCCAGCTAAAGTTAGTTGTAGCTTCCCGAAAGTAGTTAGCTTCCCGAAAGCGGGATGCAAAGAGTGAGACCTATAAACAAATGCAGCATTGTGTGAGTTACACAATGAAAGTTTGATGGTCTGGCTGGCAGCATGCCACAGATGGGGGCATCTCCATTAGTGACTACCTACCAGCAGTCTTCAAAATGCCCTGCTACACACTTAAAAACACTGTAGCGATATAGCACACAGACTTGAAGAGCATTGTTTAGGCCAGAGGAGACATGTAACTTTAACATGTATGCTTGTATCATTGTCTTATCACACTTTCAAAATACTTTCTGCAAACATTCTACCTAATCGGTAACACTTTACTTGAAGGGGCGTGCATAAGACTGACATGACACCTTCCTTCATAATGACAAAGACACTGACAGGTTATGATGTATTGGTTTATATCAAGGTGTCATAACAAAGACATCTCAAACAATGTCATATTTGCATTAAAAATGTCATAATTGAGCGAATGACACTTAATGACAGTTGTCATAAACATGCACAAAACCTCCTTCATATTCATGACATGCGTCATGACATGATTATGAAGGTGTCATGTCAGTCTTATGCACACCCATTCAAGTAAAGTATTACCGATCATTTATTAACCAAAATGTTTAGATTATTCTGAACACACGTACAGGGCTCCAGACTGCAGCCTTTTTTCTTCCCGGTGCGAAGAAAATTTTGTTAGAGGTCGCCACCACCACGTTGCCCAACTAAGATGCCATTATTTTTTCCATATGAGAAACAGCAAATGAAACTAAAACGGAACGAAACCACGCTACTCGATTGACCTGCGCAGCCCAGACCGTTTATCAGCTCGGACCAATAATAGCCAGCACAGTGCAAGCTCAGAACAGGCTAAAGAAATAGTCTATTTTTTTTTTTTTTACATTATTTATTTCAGGGTTCATACAACCTTTTGAGAGTGAAATTCAAGCACGTTTTTCAAGGACTTTCAAAAGCTTCACACACTTTTTTCCAGCACTCCGAGGGCAATTTTCAAAATACAACATATGGACACATGCCTGGGCCAAAGACAGTATGTGGCAGAATGGCTTTTACTAAAGGAACTTGACAGAAAACATCATGCAACTTAATCTTTCTGTTATTGAAGCTAATGAGTAACTGGATCTATTTCATAATGAACTTGCGCTTTCCTCACCAGTAACATTAGCCTGGCTACTAACCATAACCTTAATCTACAGCACCCTACATGCTCATTATCAAATTAAACAGAAAGTCTATGAGATACCCAGAGGAATCCAGTTTTTACATTTCTGGAGCAATCCGGAGAAAAGTGCAGGAGAACTGGATTCTGAGGGTGAAGCTGTATGTCTTGGCTTTACGTCTTGGCTCAATACTGTGAGAATTTCAGCGTGTGGGTGCCTGCCAAGCGACTACATGGCTGTGGATGGTCTAGCACATACAGTACGGCTGACATAGAGTGTATCATCCTGCACTGGTGTCCACGCCGTTTCCCAGAGCGCAGATCTGCAGCCGGATGACTCAGTCTTTTTCCACAGCTCACGGCCCAATGATTTGAGTTACCCAGACAAACGTGCCCAGCTTTGTGAAACAGAATAGCCCCTGCAACCTGAGATCTATTTGGGGCCAAAAGGAGAAAATGTCTCCAACATCGGCCACGTAACACCAGCCAAAGACACAGACAGTCTCATTTTGCTTATCCAAGACAATTTATCCTGACTTTACAATTTCACAACCATGAACAGACCTTTCACAGCCGCTCTGTTACTTAAGAAAACAAATAAAACACTGTTGCACTAACAATATCAGTCAATAAGCGAATAATTTTAATTTGGGCATTGGCAATCTGCAACAAAGTTGTTAAATTGGAAGAACTTAAAATATATAAATCTGCTACATAATTTATTATTTACAATAATTAATGAATACACCATTTAAAATATCATTGGAAATCTATTATTATAAAATAATTTTTTATGAGTATACTCTATAAATTTTAGTTAGCCCAGTGCACCCATTTCAGTTTAATTGTACCCCTTTAAACTTTAACTTTTTGTTACAATCAGTATTATGCTTCCATCTTTTATATACATATAGAGACAAGCTGCCGTTCAGTGCCAATTAAAGATACAACAACATTGAATAAGGGAAAGGGAAAGATTATATCATGAGTAGTCATCCCAGCAGACACAGACATCAAAAATTGTGTACAACTGGATAGATACAAACAAAATATGTTCTATTCTCAAAAATTTAAAAAGTAAAAAGTGTAGTTGCTGCCTGAAAAAAAAGTTTGGCTGATAAAGTGAAAGGAAAATAAAGTGTTAGCAGCTATTAAAGGGTTAGTTCACCCAAAAATGAAAATTATGTCATTAATGACTCACCCTCATGTCGTTCCAAGCCCGTAAGACCTCCGTTCATCTTCGGAACACAGTTTAAGATATTTTTGATTTAGTCCGAGAGCTTTCTGTCCCTCCATCGAAAATGTATACACAGTATACTGTCCTTGTCCAGCAAGGAAATAAAGACATTATCAAAGTAGTCCATGTGACATCAGTGGGTTAGTTAGAATGTTTTGAAGCATCGAAAATACATTTTGGTCCAAAAATAGCATTGTATTCTCTTCCGGTTCTGTTGTCAAACCACGTTCAGTGGCGCTGATGACGTAAGACGCTGCTGACGTGTATCTGGTGTGTCCGTGTATTCAGGTTCAAATAAATATGGCTGGGCAGAAAAATGCAAGTCTTCCTCTGTGTCGAAATCCTTGTTTGCGAAGATTGTTTTGTTTAGAGCGTGCGTCTCCCTCAGACTGTAAACGAAGCTTGGGCGCACTGATAACACGTCAGCAGCGTCTTACATCACCAGCGTCACTGAACGCGGATTGACAACAGAACCGGAAGAGAATACAATGCTGAATAAAGTCGTAGTTTTTGTTATTTTTGGACCAAAATGTATTTTCAATGCTTCAAAACATTCTAACTAACCCACTGATGTCACATGGACTACTTTGATGATGTCTTTATTTCCTTTCTGGACAAGAACAGTATACCGTACATACATTTTCAATGGAGGGACAAAAAGCTCTCGGACTAAATCAAAAATATCTTAAACTGTGTTCCGAAGATGAACAGAGGTCTTACGGGCTTGGAACGACACGAGGGCGATTCATTAATGACATAATTTTCATTTTTGGGTGAACTAACCCTTTAAGCAGACAGTTTCCAAAGACTCTGACAGGTAGCTTGCGTGTAGTTGCAAAACTACTTCTAGTCAGTAGAATGACTAGAAGTGGTACCATAAGTTTTAATCTACAGTCAAGCCCACTGCATGTTTTAGACCAAAGTTTAATCTTAAACTTCTTAGATTGAAGTTTAATGGAAAAAAAAATAAGTTTAATCTAAGCAGGTTATTACATCTCTAACATTAAGTTCATTATTATTCTTTAAAGAAGGCATGGTATGTTTGGACAGAAGAAAAGACAAAAGAATTATAGGAATACTGGATTCTAAACAACATAGAAATTCCACAATTTATCAAGACCTTGAAGCAGATGGGAGGGAGAAACACCTCATTCGTGGCTGCTCCCAAGTATAAGGGGCTTTCCTTGCCATTAATGCTTAGATAACACGCCTACGTCTGCTTCGATTAAAAATACTGGCTAGTGCGGTGGCTGTGCCACCCTTTCGCAATAGTTTATTATCAACATTTAGAAAATATCGCAAAAGTTTTGCGCAAATCTGTAATGGAAACCAGGCTACTGGATCATTTGATTCACCCACCTCCCAAATCCGACCTCCACTTCAATCCCTCACAGCCTCATTTCCATTTGTAACTAATTAAATACTGTAGTGTCTATCCTGACTAAAGTCTCTGGCAGAGAGAGCAAGTGAGGAGTACTGTAGATTCAGGACCCTGCTCTGGCAAATGAATGAACAAACCTAACCTCTGCAGGTTAATCATCACAACTCCTCAACAGACCATCATAACAAATGCTTGTCTATAGGGAAAGTTGAAGTTTAAAGCAGTATCAGACCTCTGAGTTGAACTAGCACATCGCTCTACTCTTTATTTACTCCCAAACGTCTTATAAACCCTGATCCCGGCCCCATGCAGTCTCTCCTGGGTCTGTGGAGTTTTACCATGCGGACTCTAACCAACTTTATTTGACTGTTCACTACTAGCCTATTTATGGAACATCACACTATGAAGTCCCATAAAAACACAAAGGGAGAGAAAAATTGAGAGGGAGAAAATTACAGAGAGAAGACCCATTGTCGACAGGTAGCGTTTACCTCCTTTACCTCCTTGCACCTCCATACTTGGACCCTGTTCAAAAACAACCATTTGCCTATAGTGCAATTAACAGCAGACTATACAGGGCCTCCTGGAACCGATATGACTCAGCAAATAAGCTAGAAATTAAGGTTTCCGAGCACCTAGTGCATTTATGGACCAGCACTTCTCAGTGCAAGAATGAAGCCTGAAGGGAAAATGATGCCTAAAAGAATCGCATGAGCAGGGTAAGATTTGTGAAAGTGTACATAAGATTTCAAGCGTAAATTAAATTTGCGTGTGCAAGAGAAGATTTGTAAGCGTGTAAATCGCATATCAAGTGTAAGAAAAAAATATTTGCAGCATTTTACTGTTATTGGTAACAGTTAAGTGTAATACATGTATTGTGAAACTGCAGCTTCATGCTGTTGCAAATGTCTAATGACTTATTGTGTACATGCGGCAAAAAAGTTCACGAAATAACCCGATTTGTACAGTTGCGTCTTTCTTTTACCTGCGCTTCCAATTTTGGCACGATTCTCTCACTGAATTAAAGCTTAAAGCTGCGTTCACACTACACGCGACTTTGTCGCTGCAGGTCGCCAGTGGCTGCGCTGGAGGGCGTTCCCACTAACTGGTTGCCTAGTAATGTTTGTGAGTGACATTCACGGATGTTACTCTATTCTAGACAACAAACACGTTTTACTGCCGCTACAAACAAATATTTTGGAAGGAAAAGTCTAAATATAAATGGAATCAGTACATAAAATGCATAATATTAAAGAAGAACGAGAAACAGTGAGTGCTCTTTGCCATCGCGGCTATTTAACTGCAGCAAACGGGCAAATACCGGTCTATCTGGGTTCCCGAAACCATTCTGTCATGGAGTCAGTACAGTGAACACCACTGTATGTACACGGAGATATATCATAAGTTATAGGACAGTTTCTGACGCCTAAAATGAGCTTCTTGTTCAACTTGCCTCGGTCAGACACGGCACTGAAGAGTGACGCACTCCACTGACTTCACTCCTATTGGTTGTCGCTCGCGAAAATCGCTCTTCATTTGCATAAAGTTAAACATTTTTCAACTTTGTCGCGTCGCTGGACACGCCCCACCGGTCGCCAACGGTCGCTGTCGCGCGTGTTGCCGGAAGTCGCCCGCTCACCATTGAAATGAATGGTATCGCGTCGCTTGGTCGCGTGTAGTGTGAACCATAACGTGTGAACCGGGTTTTAGTTTTGCAAGCGCGAAGAGGAGGGCGGGTCCACCTTCATCATGCAGCCAATCAGATGAGCTTCTCGCTGACACTCGATTTACTCTTATCTGATTGGTTCAATAAACACGTCAGTCTTCAGAACGCATATTTATCTTCATTTGGCTCATTCTCGTTACTTTTAATGCAAACATACATCTTAAATAAATACATAAATCATGATTGCTTAATAAGCTGTGCACCATTAGGCTGACTATATTAGTTAATACAGAATTCCGAGCGGTGTTATTGGATTTAAATTTTATATATTATAAGCCTATCTGTTACACCACTGAGATGTTAAACTTTACAACATACAACAAACAAACAAACAAAAAGAAAACATTGAATACCCATTCTTTAATACCGAATAATACCATTCGATGCAGTGTTTTTCACATCATGTCTCTGTTCATGGTATTTAACTAGGCCTACATTCAGCAGCATCAACATTACAAACAAATCTGGCCTGCTGAGGAGGATGATGATGATCAGGGACCTGCACAGGGGGGTTGCTCAGGTTGCTCTTTTTTATGCAATTACAATTAATGACTAAAGTTTCTAAAAGGACACAAAAAGCACCATGGAAGTATCATGTGATCCGTATGTCAATGAAAATCTTGGCATACCTGTATGACCTAGAACTCTTTGAGAGTTCATAACAGAAGTAGCAATATCCAGTTTCTGAATGAATTATTATCAGACCTATAATTAATCAGTTAATGACAAATCAGTTGTTCACAAAACTAAAGATTTTAGAAAAAATAATAAGTATACACATTTATATATATATATATATATATATATATATATATATATATATATATATATATATATATATATATATATATATATATATAATTGTTTTTGTTAAATGTAATGGTAAATATTCTTTAGAAAAAAGTAAAACATTACGGATTAGGCCTACTTTTATAGTTTAGATAAAGTTTGTTTAGATAAATATTTATTTTAGTTGATATTCTTCCAGGTCAATTACAAGTTTTAACAAAATGTTACTAAGAAACGCTAAATAATCATTGTGACATATACTAGAGATGAATTTGCTGCAAGGTTCAAAGCAACACAGAAAACCCTGGAAACCTGTTAGGAAACAATTATTTCTGCAGTTCCATTTCTCGCCACTAGTGGTGGTGGAATTACACACTGAAATTTGTTTTTATATTTGATTCATATAAACTGTATGTTTAGCTGGAAGCATCCTAAATATGTAAAAATCTGCTAAAGAATTATCTAGGGGTGTGCATTGGCACTGCCCTCACAATTCGATTCGATTACGATTCACCAGGTAACGATTCGATTCAATTCGATTCTACGATGCATTGCGATGCATCACAATTCTACTGCACACAACAAGGCAAATTTTTCATTAGTCACGAGGCAATACAAGCAGTCAGATATCGAACAACAGATTTATTGGCTGCTATGTGTGTATTATAACTCTCCTGTATCTTTAACATAAATGCCATTAAATAAAATAAAATTTAAATCCAAGCTTTGGGTGCGTTTTTGATTACCCGTCTATGGGCCTGTTCACATATCGCGTCTTTTGCGCGCTCAAGTTCGTTATTTCAAATTTAGGCGCGCGGTATGCGTGCTCATAATGGGAGCGAGGCGGTCGCGGTGCGACACGCTCGTTTTTTTCAAGCGCGTCCGCGCCGCATCAAGATAAAAACATCTCAACTTTTCAGAATGCCACAAGCGCACCGTAGGTCACGTGACAAGAACGGTTTGCTTTAACTGAGAGCGCAGCTGATAGTTGCTTCGCAACGACAGACGCCTCCAGAGCGCAACCGCCCTAGCGCTTTGGAAAAAGGAGAACGCGGCGCGCCTAGGCGCTATATGTGAATGGCGCCATATCGCGGTCATCTCCCTCCGCCTCAGCCATCTTTATTGTTGTTATTATGCCCCCGGAAGTAATTGAAACTTCAAAACTTTATTGTCCAAGGCCAGAAAATAAACAGTGACATAATCGATTATGGCACTTTGCCGCATCGATGCCGAATCATACATTTCCCGCATTGCGATGCATCGCCGAATCGATTATTGTTGACACCACTAGAATTATCACTAGGAATGCAGTGACATGAACATTTTGGATGATACCGATAACCGATACTTATTTTTATCTGAAAGCCGATAACAGGTATATTGGCCGATAAATCTAAATCCAATTTTTAAGAGCCTGATTACAAAAACAAGTCTCACCATTAAAATCCATGACCAAAGCATACAATTATAATGATGTTCTCATTATAATTTTTTGTAGCTTATATGACAGATTTGCATGTTGCACTTAACTATATTTTCTTTTTTTTTAAGTGATTCCAATCATATTTCAAGCAATTCAAAACCATCATGTGGAACAGAGACTGAAGTGTCTCAGATAACATTAAAAATTGACATATATCGGCCAATACCGATATGGTGCATCCCTAATGATCACCTGCCAATCTATTCATAACGTTCTCAAAAGACTGGAAACATAGAAACACATACACGGCACCTCAGTGTTTCCACACTTTCGACCTCACTTCCTCTGCCTGCCATTTACTTCAGCAATAAGGGAAAAATCCAGTGGTCCAGCTGAGCAGCCTCCTACCCCTCTATCCATATAATCCGCACAAATATTTGAAGCGTTCCCATTAAAAGGAACTAGGCGTTTCTCCAGGGCCAGAGGCTAACCGAGCCCGACGAAGCTCCTCCGGCACATCGGCCAGGAAAAAAAACGAGTTCAAGAAAAATATAAGTGGGTAGAGAAAGCAAGAGAGGGAGACAGAGAGAATAGGCAAGGTATTCACATATAAAGAAGTGAGATTTCAGACACATTTATTCGTTGATGTCAACAGTCATCTTAGGAGTAAAAGCGTTCAGAGTTTTGAGCCGTTTGATACAAATATTTTACAACAAATAAATATTTATTTAAAATAAATTACACAAAAAAAAATCTAAAATATTTTTACAAATGTATACCTGTTTTTAATGAAATAATAAATATAAATATATAAAAAATGTTTGTGGAGGGGCCAATAAAAAAATTGGCAAGACTGGGCCACAAAACAGTTGAGCCCTGGTGTGAGAAAATGTTGTTGGTGGTTTGCCAGAAGAGGGTCCGCGTTAACAGCGAGTGGGATTAAATCCGGGGCCCTGTTTCAGACTCTGACAGCTTTTTCTGCATGAGGTGGTGTGGTAATGATTAGGACAGTTAAGCCACTATGAAACAGAGATATCCACCTTACAAAATTAGGCGTTATAGGATCATTCCTCAATCAGAGAGTAAAGTGACTTCATATGACTGAGGCACCTGTGGAATGCAACTTGTAATCTGTATCCATTTCTGATTGTCCCTTTGGAATCCCATCACAGGCCTCCAGGTTCAACATTGAGAAAGAAATCTTCAAGGACATGGATAAGCAACAAGAATAAGTTGCATGCAAAATCACATTTTTATATGATGACGTTATTTATCAATGTGCATCAAAGCAATGGAGTAAATGTACTGTTGCAGTTGTTAGAACAGTTAATCTCAGTTTGAAAAGAACTGAAAGCCAAAAGAAGGGGAAAATGAATACTTGAGAATTAAGAAAAGCCTGATAATTCATCCCAGGCCTTATGTAAACAGTAAGAAGATACAGTAGCAACAATGAAGAAGGAACCTCAAATTATTCCACGAGGCAATTAGCCTACATTTTGTGTTTTCAGCAATTGATGAAATGTAGGTCAGAGACATCACATAAAGCAAGATAGAAAAACCACAAAAGAGGGAAGGAGGAGGAGATTGGGTTTGGTTTAATCATGTACTTCGGCCAAGGTTTTTAGACCCCGTAATAAAGCACAACTTCAGTAAATGGAGGGGGCTGTGAACTCCAGCCCATCCAGGCTATAAAAGCCCACTGTGCTGAATTACCCTGTTATTAACAGTAATGTAGTCCTCCATTCCTGCTTTCCACAGCCCACTCAGACACTCTGCATGGGTCTAATAATGCACACCCTTGATAGCCTCTTGGGAGGGGGGGGAGGGGGAGGGGGGGTCCTGAACACAGACAGAAAGAAGAGAGAAACAGCTTGCCAGTTGGCACTACCATTCATCGCTCAGAAACCAAAGAAGTGACCCTTCAGCCTCTCACTCTTCCAAAAGACATCCATTCACTTACTGTCTTATACTGTCGAACTATATTTTGAATTTGAGCCCAATCCAGTGGAAATGAAATGGCGCTAGACCTGCCTCCAAATTTACACAAATACATCCCTAAATATTTGTGGCCTTGTCCAATAACACCCTCAAATACCAAAATCTAGCCTTCAATCACTGGCATTTTGCAGGTTCTGTAGGCCATGTCAACTCGGTGGCTAGAAAAGATGGCAGTGTCATCAAATAAAACTGAGTCAAAAGCTACTCATTGAGGTAAAAGAAAAACTTGTTTGTTTTATTTGGTATGTTTACATGGGTTTGCACCAGTATCAGATTCATCTGACATGAGAGTTCAGGCAACCTGTTAGCACTAATTTATGGAACCTCGCTTTTGCCTCGGATTAAAAAATAAAAAGGTAATGGTGGGATAAAGTTTAAAAAGTCAAAATTACAAGAAATAAAGTCACACCGCAAGTTCTAAAGTGACATTTTGAGATAATCACATTGTGTTATATAAAATTCCTATTATGATAAGTAAAGTCAATTGTTTGTGAGATATAAAACTAGCATTGTGAGATAAAGTCAAAATCACTAGACAGTCACAACTGTGAAACACAAAGCCACATTGCGAGAGATAAAGTTGCAAGTGAATTGTGAGATATAAAAACTGACATTAAGCGATTAAAATAACAATTGTGAGATATAAAGTTGCAATTATGAGAAATAAAGTCAATTGTCAGATCTAAAACTAGCATTGTGAGATATAGTCATAATTATGCGAAAAAGTCATAGCTGTGAGATATAAATCCACATTGAGTGATAAAGTCGTAGTTATGAGAAATAGTCACAGTTTTAGAATATAAAGTCAAGTCACGTTGTGAGAGATAAAGTTGCAATTATGAGTAATAGTCGCTTGTGAGATATAAAAGTAACATTGTGTGATGTGATATGTCACAAATACAAGAAATAAAGTGGTGGAAACAGGCTTCCATACTAATGCCATGGATTTAAAACTGCAATCTAAAAAGATTCTAGGGGATAAATAGTCTTTTAAACCATGATTAATTTTAAAAGAAGCATCTACTCTTGGACTTTGCTCAACCCAAGACAATTAACTCTGAATCAGGCCAATTTTCTTAAAACCGGAGGCTGACATCATCTGTGCCCTTGCCAACCAGTCAGGTATTTTGAGGGCTCGCTGAATAGAGGCCTGTCACAGAACGACTGTGGTATGAGCTCAAGACAAAAGAACATGTGCTGTGAGATTTTAAGGTCTTTCTGATAGCTTTAGACGGAATGTTTTATGGAATGCACATGACTAGATTGTGCTTATAGTTGTCTCCAATGTAACAAAATGTGAAATAACCTTCAAAGACAATAATGAAAGTTTTTAAGGGTATTTGAATAACTCATCCATGTAGTAGATTGGTCGTCCAATCTACTACAAAGCAAAAACTCTCTCAAGGTCAATAAAGGGACACCAGGAGAAATTATTGTTCAAACTGAAGATCAATATCATTGCAATCTGGACTGTATAAGACAGCAAAAAAGAAAACAGGTTCATGGATCATCATCAGACACTTCAGTATTAGAACTAACAAAGTGATTGTCAGTATACAGCAAACATGTATTTAATGTCTAATTTTAAACTCATATATGAAAACACACAAATGCTTTAAGTGTGAGTAGCTTGTTTGCTTGTTTTTGACAATTCGGAAATCAGAACATGGGGTAAATATTTAAAGGAATACTTAGCCAAAAAAAAAAAAAAAAAATCTGTAATTATTTATTCACCCTCATGTCGTTTCATACCAGTATGCTGTTATTTTTCCCATGGAAAATAAAGCAAGAAACTTAATGCAGCCCTTAAGTGCCAAAATTACATCAAAACACCACAGACTGAAATTGAACCCATTGTTCACTGACAAGTCTATTTAATTATATTCCTAAGCCTAAATGTGGGGTATGGGATCAAATTTGGGCCAAACATATTTGGCTCAATGACGATAAAGAAAACACAAAATACAATTTAAAAATGTTAGATTTAAAACACCTATGCCAAATTTTTGAAATGTAATCTTTGTATCCATGTTGGTTACATATGGTTTTCAAAAACTGAAGAAAATATATTTTTTTTGTTCCACAGAGGAAAGTCATACTGGTTTGTAACAACAGTACCGTAAGTAAATAATGACAATGTTCTTTTTTTTTTTTTTCGTTGTTGCTTACCCTCCATCCTCCTGAAAGCCTTCCAGTTCATCTCTCTGCTCGGCCAAGGTGGATTCCAGGTCCAGATAACTGCCATTATGAGATAACTGTAAAGCACAGTCATCGAGCTGAGAGAGAAACAAAATGAAAAAGACAGATTAAAAGAAATAATCATATGCAACAAGTATCAAAGTTCCTTCTTAAAATATATAACTATGATGAAAAAACATTACATCCAAGTGCAATCATAAATACATATTCAAGTAAACCATCAGTAATACCAGAGACTAATACTGATGCATTTGATATGCATGACATCAGGCTGATATAATGCTGAGCCTTGACATGTAAGCTATGTGCATCACAGGAATGCACCATCATTTGTATATTCATAACATCACACAGATTCATAAACTGTGACTAACCACATTCAAGCAGTTATGATTCATATTTCAACTTAAAATCAATTATTTGACACAGATACTGTTAAACACTAGGTGTCATTAAAGCTTAAAGTCATTATGCGGTCATGTTTCTAAACTACCTTCATTAATGGGCACGTTTTGTCAGAACGTCATTTCAAAACGCGTCACATTCATTTTAATATCTCAACTGAGGAATCAAAAGAACTTGTCATAACTATAACACACTCTTATTCAAGGCATTCAGGCTAACTGATTATAGAAGTGCTGTGAGAAGCCCATCCACGCCATTTGGAGATATGCAGCAGTGTTCAGAGATCTGCTCCGTTGGAGGCCCGTCTGTTTGTTGACACTCAATTACAGCCCAGCGATGGGATTTGAAACCTCCCAGGGGGCTGTTGCTGGGCAGCAGCGTGAACTGTCAATCAACGTGTGAGCCCGGGTCACCCGCGACTCTAAACATGCTAATTACACGCACTGTTCCCAGTTGATTCCCCCCAGCCCCAGATCAGGCCTTTAAGCCCCAGTCTGGCTTACTGAGCCACTTCCAGCCCCAGGGACAGGTAAGAATATCCTTCATGCGTTGGCACCAAGTGGAGTTTACTTTTGCCAGCACGTCTAGAATACCAAAGGGGTCTTTGCTGAAAGTCTCTGTCCCCACCTGTAAGATCTTTGGAATCCTACTAGTTTTGATTTGCATCACTATATGAAAACACATGCTTGGACTGGGGACAACTGATTTAGCTAAAATGATATGGGATACAATTTGGACCAATGACAAAATAGAGTATCTACGATAAAGAAAACACAAAAAAATTTTGTGAAATTGACTCTTTGTATTCACATTGGTTTTATATGGTTTAGAAAAACGTATAACACTTTCATATGGTTTTGAAAAACTTTCATACCATTTTCAAGAAAGTTTACATTTAATGCCTCATGCGTTGTGTAAACATTGAATAAAATCATTCATGTAAAAAAAGTTTTTTAAAGATTTTTACGTTTTGATTTTATTAGGTAAAACTTTAGTTTAGTGTCCAGTTCTTTGTATTTACTAGTTGCTTATTAGCATGCATATTAATAGTAAATTGGCTGTTTATTTGTACCTATAAAGCACATATTAGTTCCTTATTCTACATGATCATATTCTACATCCCTTAATCCTACCCAAACCTAACAAAACTAAACTTAACAACTACCTTACTAACTATTAAAAAGCAGTAATTAGGAGATTATTGAGGCAAAAGTAATAGTTAATAGTAAGAATTGGACCCTAATCTAAAGTGTGACCATGCATTAATATTACATATTGGAGTTGCACCACATGACATTGCCTTGCCATTTAAAAGTCAAAAGATCTGACTATTTTGGAGACTTGCTAACCTTGACTTGAAGTCATGAGGGTCATTTCCTGTTTTTTATGCATGTTGGTTGCACCAAATGACTTTGCAGACGTTTTTTTTTTTTTTTAAATATAAAGTTTTCTTTTCAAGAATTTCTTCTTCAGTATTAAACCAATAGAGTTCTATGGAAGCTTTTTTCCAACAAAGAATAAAAAATAAAAAAAGGTAATTGTGACTTTTTATCTCACAATTTTGATAGAGATAGTTCATGCAGTGTAACAGCACAGCGCTTCTGGATTGTATGTCGCACGCAGGCTCACTATTGGCCAACGCTGGTCATGTGTGAGATGCGTGTGACGTACAACCTAGAAGCGCTGCGCAGTTACACTACGTGAACTATCTCGAGGCCCACAGAGAAGGAAATGAATAGTTGAATAAAGTAATTATTTTTGTTTGTTTTTTGCGCACAAAAAGTATTCTTGTCGCTTGATAAACTTAAGATTGAGCCACTTGGACTATTTTAACGATGTCTTTAACTTTTCTGGGCCGGCAAGTTTCAATCCCTTAGAAGCCTATGGGGGAGTGATCCAGCTCTCAGATTTAATCAAAAATGTCTTAATTTGTGTTCCGAAGATGAACGGATGTCTTACGGGTTGGAACAACATGAGGGTGAGTAATTACTGACAGAATTTTCATGTTGGGGTGAACTAACCCTTTAACTATAACCTCTGTAACGATTAATCCAACCCAGAGTTTTGGTCTGTGTTTTCCATAAAGTCACTGTCTCTGTTTTTTCCTCTGTCTTGGGCAGCACTGAGATAAAGACGACAGACTTTTAAGCAGATTACAATTGGCCCGGTAACAGGATTACCGCTTTTCTCCACCTCCCAACACCTTTGACTGCATGTGTGCTGCGAATTACACACCAGTCAGTCAACACCATTAGGTGTGGCAGCTAGAAACCTTAAGCCTCTTTTACACAGAGATTTCAGAAAAGTTGTTCCGGTAAATGTTCTGGTATATTAGGATTTGTTCATTCACACTGTCAGAGCTTTCTTGAATTCTGTGCGAATTTGACCAGATTTAAATAGCTAACTATCGAAGGAGGAGAAAGTCTGTATACAAATGGCTGCGAACTGATTTGCTGAAAAAGCAAGTTTCAGTTGTTCTAGGATGGAGTCGATATACACAATATTCAAAACATCCTACTTGTGAATCAAATTGATGTCTGGCCAATTTTTTTCCCATTGCATTTTTAAAAAGATTTTAACGCAAGTTGAACATTACGCTTTCCTTCCCATGTGAATATTAGGGATGTGTCCATATTTTTAAACTGACTGTTTATTGCGTTGTCTAAATGGCTAGTCCACTAATCGTCTTAAGGAAGCTCTGTATAATAAGGCTAGTTTCAGGTTAAACTGAACCTGATCGGACGTGTTTCTTAGAGGCGTTTGCATAAGACGTGTTCTTGGAGAAGCAAAACAAAATGGAACAGTGTTCAAGGTGCGTTTTTAACCTGACAACACTCATGGCGGGAAGCTCAAAAAACACCAGACGATGTGATGCAATCTTAATCTTAATGCGTATGGCTTTAGAGGCAGTGCTTTTTTGAGAAATTTAAGGGCACTAGTTTTCCAAGAATTCTTTATCATCCAAACTGTCAATGCACACCAATTACAACATACTGCTAAAAGTATCAAAACTATAAATATACATATGGGAAAATAGACATGATTGCTTTCTGTCTAGTCAATTTCTGGACGCAGATTTGTCAGTAAAATTAATGAAACCAGGGACTAAATGTGTCCTGTTCCAGGTTGTCCCTTCTTCACAACAGCCCCAGCCCTTGGACCATCATGACCAATTTGTGAACATGAGATACATTGTAAAAAAAACTATTTTCCTAAGTTGTAAACAAAACATTACCTTACAATGTCCTAACCTTGACTGGTTTTCAGATTATCCATTAACAGGCTCTGTCATTCAATTTCCTGCCACAAATTACAGTAATTTAATTAAAAGTGGAGAGAAAGAGTGAACGGAACAGAGACAGAACGAGTGAGGATGCTACTATGACTGGTAAAGGCATTAAGGGTTGAAAAGCTTTGATCCCATGGCCACTCTATTCATTTCGGAGAGCTGGTGGTTCCCAAACATCATGTCATGTTGGAGAAAAGACACACAACATGTGGTCAACCATGGCAACGGTAACTACACTGCCTCAACTTTCTACCTCAAGGGTCTACATTTCCTATCAACCCATGATAGAAAGCCCAAATTTTCTTCTTACAACAAGCTCAGTGAGGCATGATATAGGACAGGGGACTAGGAGGAAAAGGATGAGGGCTGTTACAAATAGAGAGAGTTTAATTGAACATGTCCTTAAGATAGAAAATGTGCTATACAAGATTACAGCCCAGATCTGAAGCTCACAGGACATCCAGACACGCAATCCAAAGTCAGACTATATTTAGGGCACATAGACCTGGTAGAGGCATGTCTGGTAGAGGTATAGGTGGAGAGAGATAAGATGTGAAAGTAATCATGACAAAAAAAAAGAAAAGAAAAACATGGACATTCCACTCATTCTCGTTCCATTTACCAGTTTTAAAACCATTTACAGCACGGCAAGAGGGCATAAAGTAGAAAATGACATAACTGTCCTGATATTATACAATGAAAAAAAAAACAAGCCTCAAAAAGTACCAAATTCTTTTTCTTGATGGTTACACCACATGACAAATTATTGAACTAAATTTGTTTGACGAAAATGGTCTAATCTTTAAAAAATGAATGCAAATATTACATTTCTAAGAACTGAACGAAAAACCACGGCAAGTTTGTCAAGGCAAGTTGGGAAAAAAATAGAAGAGTAGTTAACAGAAGAGATATCACAGGTTTATCACTTATCTTAAAGGGTTAGTTTATCACAAAAAAAAAATTTGTCATCATTTAATCCAAACCTGAATGAATTTCTTTCTTCTGCTGAACACAAAAGAAGATATTGTATGTATATAATATGGAAAAGAAACTATGGAAGTCAATGGGGCCCATCAACTGTTTGGTTACCAACATTCATCAAAATATCTTCTAATATCTTCTCCTCTTTTACAGAAGAGGCCAGGAATTCCAGGAACGTAGAGAGATAGTTTATCCAAAAATTAAAATTCTGTCATCTTTTACTCATCCTTAAGTCGTTCCAAACCTATGACTTTTTCGATATTTTACTAAGTCTCTGAGTTTTTTGTCCAAACAAAAAGTCAATGGGGTCCAATGTTGTTTGGATCTCAACATTCTTCAAAAATGTTGTCTTTTGGTTTGGAACAACAAGAGGGTGAGTGAATTCATTTTCATTTCTGATCTCATTCTATTCTTCCTAAAGTAACAAGAACTAAACCTGAATCATCTCATAACTTCAGACTCTGTTAGCTTAAAATAACTCTGATTTAGATCCAAGACTAAACTCTTCCTTTTAAAACATTGCACACATTAAAGTGCCTGATACCGCTGGATATAAATCCTCAGGCAAACATTATATATAGCCCATTATGTTGTTATAAGACCCTTATGTTAGACCCTTAAACTAAAGTGTTGCACTTCGTTCTCGAGCCAGAACTCCCTTGTCTTGGCTTGAGAGTTGTAATGTATTTACATCTTCAAGAGGCAGAAAGTAGATTGCTTCCTAAGAACTTGGCAGGGTAATGTGAGCGGGGGGAAAAAAAATTTTTGGTTCATTTTTTCCTCCTTTTCGTGGTCTCCAGATGTGCTCCATCTTTCTCAGTTTGACCCAGATATTTCATTGCAAGAGACCCATTGCAGGTACTTCAGATTAGTCACCCGGCCGGGAGCGAGTCAGGGACACTGATAACCATCAGACGGATAAGGCCTCCAGCGTGCTCGAGTTCCATGCGTTTTCATGTCAGCTGTACCGTGGATCAATCAGACTGAAGCTAACAGCATTCCTCTGCCGCTGAGCTGACTGCCAGGTTCCTTGCATTACTGTCAACAGACAGTAAGAAGGTGAGGGCCGGCTTCAACCGTAATGTGCTGGTGTTTCTTTCTTGGGAAATAGTCACCCTTCAATGGTCTTCGTCATCATGTCAGTTCTATAATCTCACTCTCTCTGTGCCCTTCAGCAAGTGTTTCATAAGGCTCACAGTGATGGGTGTGAGATTTGCCAGCCTTTCTTCAAAATGACATCAGCCCCTTAATAGGGCGGTGACTCTATCTGAAAACTCATTTTCACTCATTTACAACTCTTGTGACTGGAACACAAGGTCAGATGACAAGACGATAAGAAATAATGTACGATTCATGTAAAACACAAGAAAAAAAATAGATGGAAGTTATTGGGTTTTTTTTGCTCTTTGTTTTTTTTTTTGTATAACCGAAATTCACAGTTAAAGCTGAATTCCTAGTCACAGAGCTCAAAACAAAAGTATTGTGTGAGTGGCTGAAAAAAAATAAGTATTTAACTTTTATTAATTAGATTTATTATTTATAAACGTAGATTTCTATTTTTAAATGGATATTATTTGCATTCACATTTCAGATGTATCATCATTTCTATCAAAAAATATTTTTGCATAGCTTTTTTAATTTTTAATGTATGTGATGTGTACTTTATCTAAAGTAACTGAAACTTTACTTATTGTAAATTACTTACTGAAACTTATTTACTATACTCATTTTTTTTTCAAATGTTAAGTTCTTTAACGTTTGCTTAAATGTTTACTTGATTAAGAAATGTTATTGCATTTTGTTTTTAAATGAATAATTACATTGTATTTACAAAATATTTAAAAAAAGTGTAATATGTGTATATAGGCTATATAAATTTTCCAATAATAACTTGGACTTATAGTGTTACTTATACAGAAAACTCCAAGACAGCCATAAATTAATATTTAGTTAAAAAAATTTGCCATACATGGTCAAATAAATAAATACTGACTGGTTTGCATATTTCAAAACATTTAAAAAAAACACTATTAATAACTTTTTTTTTTTGTGGGGATGGGGTGGGGTTTCAGACTTTATCTGCAAATGTAAGTAAGTAAGTATCATTTATTTATACAGTGCTTTTCACAGACAGGGTCACAAAGTGCTTTACAATATGCATAGACAATAAAACATAGTCGAAAAAAAAACAGTTTGGGAAATAATGAAATATTTAGCTAGCTTAACCAAGTTGACACACATAAAATGCACCCAAATGGGCAACACTTTATAATAACTGCACGCTATTAATCATTAGTTAAGCATCAGTAAAAAGTTAATTCATCATTTATAAAGCATTAATAGACATAATAAGGATGTATAAGGATTTTCTTGATTTATACGCATATCTATAATGTGATTAATAATTGTATTTTCAAACTTTTAATGATTATTTATTATTTCTAAATGAAGTTTTGCATTATTTACAAACCAGTTATTTAGGAGTTGTCAGTGGTTCATAAGATCACTTAGAAAGTTTAAGTAAATGATTAAAGCATTTTTAGCTGTATTTATAAACTGCTTATTAATGTCTATCAATGCTTTATAAATGAATGAATGAATTTATAAATTAACGATTTATTAATGCTTAGCTAATGATTAATAGTGTGCGGTCATTATAAAGTATTACCCTTGGAATGTATTCAGGAAAACTGGGTCATTTTTTGACATTAAGGTGACATTCAAAAATGCCCCAATTTAACTGAACTCACCCTAATAATACATGGAATTATTTGTGAATATACAAAATATACAGGTATGGTTAAATAAACAAGCTCCAGATTAAACAGTAGTGCACAGGATTAAAGCAGTAGCAAAGGCTGCAGTTCTGGGAGAGCAGCTAATCTGAGCGCAGAGCTCCTGGATTAACAACAGTATAACTGACGGTTCCACCCAGCCACTGACCCTGTGACCCTGTGGTCATGAGGACGGAAAGTCGGGCCTGGCCTTCCTCTTTCAACCACAGAATACAGCACTGGCAAGCGAGCACAGATCTGGGGATGTCCTAAAAATAAGAGTTCACTGGGAACTAGCGTCGCTTTCCAAATCCACACACAAAATTTCATCCTCAATTTCATCTCCAAGCTCAGTTTTAGCCCGTGTAGGAAGGGAATAAACTTTTCTCATTCAGACTTTTTCAGTCGCTGCAGTCACCCTGACTGAACTCCTCAGGTCATGGCGAATAAAATATAAAACAACATCCTCCTAACTGCAATGTAGCATATTAACCAAGCTGCTTTTATTAAATCTGTGGACTGTGAAACCGACAGCGGTCTGCGTGTTTCAGAAAGTCTGGTTCTACATGATCAAAGGCGTAATTAAATGACATAACAATGTGCAGTGGCTAAATGAATCACTCGTTGACATGCTTCGGCCACTTGATGTGTGTTAGCGAGAAGTATTTTTGAGTTTGTTTCCATTTTTAAGATTATAACAGTGTCTGTGGCTGCCTTCTAAATACGCAGCGGCAAATTAGCAAACATGTTAAGAAGGGTTTGTCACATGTATGTGGACCACAACAGCAATAATTCGTGTTTCAGAGGCGTGCGAAGCCAACGAGAAACGTGGAGCTTTTTTTTTTGCAGACTCTGCCGAAAAAATACAGAGGAAAAGTCGCTGGCCTGCAAAAACCTTCACTCTGCACAACAATGTGTAAGGCTAATCCAGAGTTCAGCCGCAGATGTGAAGGGCTAGCCTATATTTTACAGCATTTAGCATAACTTCTCATTACCAGACTCTGTAATTTCGGCAAAATTCATGCGCAGACAGAAAAGTCTTCCCGAAAAAAAGGAACTCAGTGAAGACCTGCATCCATCAAGTGTGTGTGCAAGTGTATGTCTGTGCGTGTGTATGTGACAGAGATAAAACAGAAAGTGAGAAATGTCGATTTACTAATGAAATAATCTGGCTATTCAAAGTACCTTAAATTATGATCTTAAAAGCAAAGAGAACTTTCATATTTCAGAGTAAAATAGGATTTTCAATGAGAAAAAAATGACTGGTGAGACTTCATTTTAGGCTATCTGTCAAGAATTGATTTGATCATGAAAAGTGGGCTTTAAACACCCAAAATAATGCCTTAGTAGCTATATTTGGCTGTTGGTTAACATTATCCAATAGCCCGCCCAGCCTAAGTGACATCAGCAAAAAGTCAAAGTCGTTTCAGATGAAAAGCAAGTTCCTTTTGGAATAATGTGCAGTGATAAATTGTTCACAATAAGTGCAAGAATGTGATATTACTTTATCAGTTGGGTGGATGTTTTAATCTTCTGCAACCAAGTAGCATTTGGATCAGATGTTTTATGGAGTACGTCCTTTAAGGACTAATCAATCTGGAAACAAGATAACTAAACCATCTGAAAATACATTCTATCCATTAAGCTCAGAAGGCATCACAAACCATATCACTATAATTTTGTTGGCACATTGACACAACATTTCACCTGTTTTGCACTACACATACTAGGCAAAAAAATAAATCTACACCACAAAGTGACTGCAACTATTCAAAATCAACAACGGTGTCACACCAAATGGTACATATTTCTCACTGCATCCTGAATAAACTATTTATAATGCTGCTAAAAACATGTCTGTATATCTTACATATAAATATTATAATAAGTCTTCATTTTATTCAAGTATGAAGACAAATATGTCCTAGGGCATTTTATAACCAAGTTCCAAATTCTTGATGGAATTGTTGGATAACTTTAAAATACTCCACTAATGCACATTTTGATTAACAACATAAGTTACGACAGCCTTGTATGACACCCTGGACAAGTAATAAAACATGGCAATCTATTACTCTTTGCTGTAAATATAAAAACAATCAAGACAAAGATGGACTGTGTTTTCATCTGAACAAATCCAACTGGCTCATTTGCAGGCTGATGTTAAATAGCAGGCCAGCACATAACATCTCCTTTCCTCCCTCTCTCTCTCTCTCTCTCTCTCTCTCTCTCTCTCTCTCTCTCTCTCTCTCTCTCTCTCTCTCTCTCTCTCTCTCTCTCTCTCTCTCTCTCTCAACTTTCTGTCTCACTGGCTCTACTTCACTGATGCTTTATTTGATCTCTGTTGTTCCTTATACTGGCTGCTTAATTGTAGTAAATCTGGGAAAACAAACTGTTTCTTCAACAAGAGTTTACATCATATCTCATGTTGCTAAGCTGACAACACTTTTAAACTGAAAATTGTGTGGATGGTAGGGATGTACAGGTTCCCTATCAGCATTGGGTTTAAATCCAAAATGTTGCCTGCATTTCGCTTTGAAATCAAAACTTCCGGCATCGTCTTGTCAGTCAGCTGGCCTCACTTTTTGTCACGTGATAAATTAAATGTTGGGTTGAGCAAGTGATGTAATCGGTGTGCGGCTGAACACAGTGTAACACCGGTAATACAGACTATCGCAGCAAACCTAAGTGGAGGGAAGTTGAAAAATGTGCTGGCCTGGGACCTTCTGATGCACCAGAGAAATCCCCTGAGGATTCATCCCTTGCTGGATAGAAGCCACTTAGAAATAATAAAGGAAACACCCAGATATACATGTATGAATCATAACTACATTGATCTTATTTTGGAAAAACTTAGTGAGCAAATTTGGACCAGAGTTTTCATTTTAATTACAATACTGTTTCTGTCTTAGATTCGTGTTAAAGTAGTGCATTGTGGACCACTGGAATCCCCAACAGCCATGTCATAGCCTACATATATGAAATATATGGCAAACACCTGAAACCAACATAACAGTAGGCTACACAGCACTAGGTACTGAAAAAATGGTGCTCACTTTTACATTCAAAGTTCCAATGGATGCCGTTTACTGGAAAAAACAATCCTTCAGATCTGGTGCTTTCAGAAGTGAACTGGATCTTGCACGATTGGGCATGTTTTGTTTCAAAATACAGGTATGAACTCCAATTATGCATGTTTAGATCTGTGCTTCTGACACAAATTATGAAAATATAATTGCTAAATTTTATCAACATGAACACATCATGTTCAAACTGACAAACTTTATTTATTTATTTGGAGAGCGAGACCTAATAATGGACATTGTAAAATACAATATGGTCAGTGTCTGAATTGCACACGTGGTCAAGACAAGAAGTCATGGTCACATGAGGGCAAAATCCAATAGTTAAGAGTGTAGCGATATATAATAATAATAATAATAATTAAGTACATTTATATAGCGCTTTTCTCGGCACTCAAAGAGCTTTACATAGAAGGGGGAATCTCCTCAACCCCCACCAATGTGGTGAAGCACAATATATCAAGCACTTGCTTAGCACAAGTCAATTTCAAAATCAAGGAACTTTCTTTTAGGTCACCACACAGCAAATCCACTTGACCAACTGGAACATGTTGCAAAATCTGCCAGGAGAAATCTTTCCCTCACACGCAAAGTTCCGGATCGTGTGGAAACAACCAACCAGCTTTTCTTAGTGTGAAGAACATAATCTAAAGAACATTTTTTTACTAAGAACTTTCTGTGCAATGAAAGGTTCCATGGATGTTAAAGATTCTTCATGGAACCATAAATTATAATAAATAACTATTATTTTTGAGTGTATTTGAATTTTAACACACTATAACAAGATATTCTGCTGAGTATTCATCCCTTAATAGTGCTTAGAATAATCAAATAATATAATTCTTCATGATTTTTGTCCCATTTTTTAACTACAATGTCAACAGTTAAAGACATGTTTCACAGGAAGTATGTCTAAGAAGACATTAGGTAATTAGGGTCATCAGAAAGTATGAAGCAGAACAAAATTCTAATTGTAAAACAAAAGTCAAATGACTAATGAGCATCTGGACTTGTTTATCCATCTGTTGAAAATGTTTCACCATTTAACCAAGTGGCTTAAGGAACCGTCTTAATGATGGGGATTGAGTGCGAGTCACAGAAATACCTCCATGCATGTTTGTTTTTCGGAAAGGCTAGTACTTCAAAATCACACAAATGGTCCACTCATAATGAAGCAGCTGAGATGCTCTAAAAAGTTCCATTGATGACTGGTAGTGGGTGAGTCACATCAACACAGGGTTGACATTCACCTTTTTGGAAACTACAGTCTAACTCGGAGTACACAAGAGAACAGTAATGTTCCTATACAAACAACAATAGGAAAAGCTACACCGAACAGGAAGGTTCGGCTCCTCGGAAGACCCTTTTTATCTGAAGGGTCATCACTGACAATGCCAATGACAGCTGAAGATTCCTGAGTATATGGACATGGCATGCTCAAGCATTCAGTCCACCCAAGTATGGCCCTCAGCTGCTGTGCATTCCTCTAAGACCACAATAACAGCACTCCTAAAACCTGCTTAAGGGATAACACTGTTTATGTGGTGGAAATGAACCAAGTTTAAGACAACAATTATATCTTATACAGTTGGAGAAGAACCTTGATTGTTTTGGGTCATGCGTGTAATGAAGGAGAGCTGGGTAATTTAGAGGTGAGCTTTATTACAGGCTGTGAGAAGAGACAGAATGTGAATATCCACGATATCAACACCAGCTACCTGTCGTTCCTATTAGGACATCAGCAAACTGATTACTCATGATTGTAAATAAACAATGCAGCTAGATTTGTTATTGACTGTATCTAAATAGAACAGCATAACTAACTATTCCAGCCTGAAAAGATGTGCTTTAGAAGCACTGATAACAACAAACAACCCCCTGGGTGCACGGGACAACACCTTGGTGCAGTGCGGACCAAGACGCACTGAAGTATCCTGACATCATATCACTTCTCCCTAACAGTGCCTTGGCACAGCACAAAATGATATGGCAAGTCATTTTAACATTAAATCTTTTACTCTAACATAGTAGTTTATATTAGGCTACTACTAAATATTTTTAATTACATTGAAAAAAAATGGAATCATAGGGTTAATTAACTAAATTAATATTTATTCAAGTCAAAATTATTATTTAACATCAATGAATCAACAAAAATACATCAATTTATAGCAACAAAAAAAAGCTCTTTAAAGTAAAAATTGCAGGTTTTAATGTATTACAGTGTAGCCTACTGGTAACCCAACAGTGACTATCTGATAAATTTGTCATTAGAACATGTACTTTTAGTCACTATTACAGTAGTGACAAGTAGCTGTCCTTTAGTTTTGATAACAATTATTATTTTTATTTTATTTTTATTAATTTTAAATGTAATCTGTGGTTTAAATATCAACTATTCAATTCAGACTTTAAATACCGGTTTAACTAGTAACTATTCACTAAGTACTAGCATTGTATTACTGTTACTAGTGTGCAAGTCCAAGTACTTGTTGAATAGACTTGTACTTATTTATTAACACTAAAAACTTAGGATCTGTTTATTAGACACTTGAATCTACTTACATTTCTACTAGTAACATATCTTATCTAACTAGTTACAATTGTTGTTTACAAATTAATACTCAGAATAGCCACTTAATAATTGCAATATACCAGTTTACTAGAATACTAATTGGTATATGTATTGTCTAATAAATAGATACTAATGTATAGTTGCAAGTAACTAATGATTAAGTACTAGTAGGCTATCTAATGAACAATTAACATGATAGTCACTATTAAAATATTTTCTATTAATTAATAAAAAAAACTAGTAGCATAAATATAGATGTTGCTAGTTCTAAGTTTTGGGGAATAGATGATATAAAGGCTTGCCATATAACTGCATGATGCCCTGCAGAATTACTGCAATAACATTAGTGCACTGCATAAAAAATAGGTATAAATACCTCTAATAAAAGTAAATAGAATGTCATGTAAATAGAATGAATAAAATTATGTTTGCTTTAGGGGTATCATACCTTGTGTGGTGCTTTCAGAAGTCTGTGAACTCCAGCGATCTGATTGATGAGCGGAATATCCTCTCTGAATGTGAAATGTGGGGGTCTGGTCGGCTCCGGAAAATTTGTGCTATTAAATGGATCAGTATCATCTAAGAACTGCACCCTGCATGCAAATGTAGCCATGATACATCCATACACGTTGATTTGGGAAAAGTCGGTACAACAACAAAAAAGTATATACCGACTAAAAATCTTTTAGATCGGTCGCAGTGTAAAAGTGTCAAGAATCCAGGTACACTCCGTCCTACTCCGATGTCCTGTTAGTGTTTAGTGGTTTCTGTATTTCTACAATAGTTTATAGCAAGAGAAGGGCCGGTAATATCCAAGGGCATGTCGGGCAGGCAAGGTGCTGAGGCAGACTGCTGCAGACGGGACGGGACATCTACAGCCTGTCTGATGTCTACAGCGATGCAGCACGTGAGCGAAACTGGGGGACTCCCTCCAGTCACAACAGTGAAGAGAAGAGTGAAAGAGCCGGAGTTTTGGCGACACCTAGAGGTGGGGTTTATATTACAACACGGCGACTTTATGCAAAATTATCTTTAAAATCGTCCATTTATTGTTTATTCTCTTGTGAAAGCGCAGTACATAGCATCATTTTTAAAAGGAGTACTTATAACACAAATAATATACTTTAAATAATATACTTAAGTGTGAACAGAATGTCATTTTTTAAAACAATTATTTGCATGTTATTTACAATAAAATTACATGTGGCTGTTTGGTTACCAACATTCTTCACTTTTGGGTGAACTATCCCTTGATAGTTGATTCATTGATAGTGAAGTTGTATTTTATTTCATTAATAGGCCTATTATATAATAAAAAAAAGACATTTCAACTAGGCTACGTTGTTTGTATATATATATATATATATATATATATATATATATATATATATATATATATATAGGCTATATAGGCTATACTTTTAAGTAAACTAGCCTATAGTGCAAATTTCAGAAAAGAACAATTGCCAAGGATTTCACGAACTGCAACATTAAAAAAAGAAAAAAAAAACGTTATTGTGGTGAATTGTGTTTTTAACTGAATTGTCTCAGAACATCTCACCCTAATTAGTTTAAGCATATTAGCACTCATAGTAGTCTTGTTTCAGCATCCGACAAGGAAGCAACGTTTTCAACACTTCATTCCTCTTGAAAATTGCTTGAAAATCTGATTGTGTAAGCACATTCCATCACACATAAAGCTGTCTCTGGGTGGGAAAACTGATATAAATCCAATCTATTATTTGCGTCCTCTACGCAAATATAACGGATTCCACCACTTCCATGACGATGCTAATATCACGTACCGAAATGTTCTATCCAATGCTCTTTTTTTCGCATAGGCCCACATGTTAATTCTTGTTTGAGTATCCCGGTTTGCTCAATTCTTATGGTGCGTTCACGTGCTATGGTAATTATGGTAAATACCAAAAGCCGACGTGGAAAATGCACATGAACACCCCCTCATGTGGTATTTTCCACTAGGCAACTCGTAGAATATTTTGATGCACGAGTTGCCGAGATGAGATAATAACCTTTGACCTTTTGTGGCGGAGAGAAACGCGAGCGCGAAAGTCGTGAATGGTAAAAATATGTACTATTCATGATCAAGAAAATATACAGCATTATTTACCGTTTGAGTTTTGATAAATCATTTTCTTGCTGTAGCAATGACTTAAGCAATCTAAAATAGCTTTAGCTAAATAACAGGTCTGGATCTCCATCTTTTTACCACATTACGACAACAAAAGCACTTGAACGCAACACACTGGTAAATACCAGTTCACAAGTGGAAAATATCATATTTGCCATAGCACGTGAACGCACCATTACTTCTTGCTGGTGAGGTGATGTGTGGTGGTGCTAAACTTCCGTATGCTGACGTATTTGGGAGGAGTGACGCACACATCTGGCCTGAACAACATTTAGTGACCCTAAACTGATTGACCACCTGCGCTCACCAGTTTCCAGTGGTTATTGTGATGCAATTATGCAGCAACTACACTGGGTGGCAGTGTAAACGAAGAGAAAAATGTACAGTTTTTTTTTATTGCTTAGACACTAAAGACTCATTCAGTGAAACATTCACTCGTGTACCGAATCTTCAGACCAAGTCTGCAAAACTACAAGCACATACGCTTCACACAAAGTTTGCTATGTAAAACAAACTTTTTGCAAAACTCTAAACACAGTTCTCTACATTACACACATCATTAAAAACTAACAGCTCTTCTGTATCATTTGGGAAACACTGCAATTTAAATGCCACATTCATTGACTGATGTGATGACCTACACACCCAATGATCCTGTGTGAAAACACAATACAAAAATTGACCACTTAGAAATCAAAACTCTGTGTTTTGAGAAAGAAAGAAATTATTTTTACCCCCTTGAATTTCTGTTTATAGTTTAAATGTATATATTTATATATATTTATGCATATATATTTATACATACACATACATACTACACACACACACACACACACACACACACAAAGCGCTTTAAAATTAAAGTTGAAGTTCGGACTTGGCTTGTATGCATGTTCAGTGTATATAATGTCGTTAAAGATACATCCTTGGATGTGCTGGGACACATCTTCAGTGCTGTTCCTGAGGTCATTGGGTGTTTCGGATCTTTCAACATCATACACCCTCACCCAGGTGACCGTCCCAGGGTTGATCAGCCATCTGGGCCCATTCTGCAGCCTCCATAGTGGACTTAATGGCTTTCCTCTTCGCAGACCAAGTAATGCCAAGCAGCATGTGGACCTTACACAGTGACCGACCAGCAAAGCCTCTACACCCAACTTCAATGGGCTCACAGCGTGCCTTCCAGCCCGCCCTTCTACACTCCTCCACCAGCTCCTGATACTTAGACCACTTCCAGTCATTCACCTCTTTGATGCGGTCCTCCCAAGGACTGTGAGCTCTATCAAGAGTACCTGCTTCGAAGAGGCTGATGTTAGCACAACATCTGGCCTCAATGCAGTTGCCACGATGTGGACTGGGAACTTGAGCTGCCTCCCCAGCTCCCAATCTGAAGCCGAGGTGAGCAGCTCAGCTGCCGGCTTGGGCTGTGAATGTGGCTGCTCACCGGCCTTGACAAAGGTGATGTTCTGCCGGTCGCAGCTGTGCTTATTGTTGGGTTGTAAATGTGGCTGCTCACCAGCCTTGACAAAGGTGATGTTCCACCGGTGGCAGCTGTGCTTATTGTTGGCCATAGCTTTGGAGATGGACTCTGCAATAACCTTAAGCACCTGATAATGCCACCAGCGGTAGTGGCCCTCCCCCAGGGCTGTTTGGCAGCTGCTTAAGATGTGCTCTAGAGAACCCCTCCCAAGGCACCGAGGACATGTTAGTGAGTTATTCCTACCCTAGATGTGGAGATTTGCCGGGCTAGGAAGGACATCACAGACTGCTTGGACCAAGAACTTAATCCGCTGTGGATCTACCTGTCCAAGAGATCTTCTTTTTCAGCGCACCCTCCCACATCGTCCATGCTCCCTGCTGCCGCATACCCACCAGCCTGTAGGTCCTTTCCTCTTCAGCACCTGCCCGCACCTCTTCCAGGACTAGCTGGTGTCGGTCTCTACCTTGTCTTAGCGAGGTTTTCGGTTGGCTCCTAACCCTGCCCGGCCCGTAGCCACAGTGCCAACCAAAGCCTTGTGTCTCAGCCAGGACTCTGCTATCTCTAGGCTTTCCTGTGCTCTCCACTTCCTACCTGTCCGCACTGTGATGCCTGCTGATGCCACCATCGGGTCCTTGGTGCCCCGATAGAGTAGTGCCTCTCTGGTGCAAGAGACCTTAAACTGCTCATTGAGACTGCTGAACGGGAGCTGAAGCTTGTTCCTCTTTCCATGGAGCGCTGCGCTGCTCAAGCTACGTGGCAATCCCAGCCACCTATGAAGGTAGCTGATCTTCTTCTCCATGGTTTCCACTGTTGTCAAGGTTACCTCATACACCAGCAGTGGCCAGAGGACTCAAGGTAAGATCCCATTGGTATATCTAGGCCTTAAATTGACCTAGTAGGCCAGACTTTTCGACTGTGGCGAGCCAAGATTCAAGCTCCCTGATGGTGGCTTGAATGGCTGTCGCATCCCTGAGGCTACAGTCAAAGACCTTGCCAAGGCTCCTGACAGGCTTCTCAGTAGGGATGGGAATTGATAAGAATTTGACGATTCCGATTCCATTATCGATATTGCTTATCGATTTGATTCCTTATCGATTCGATTCCTTATCGATTCGATTCCTTATCGATTCGATTCGATTCCTTATCGATTCGATTCCTTATCGATTCGATTCCTTATCGATTCGATTCCTTATCGATTCGATTCCTTATCGATTCGATTCCTTATCGATTCGATTCCTTATCGATTCTCTTATCGATTCTCATTGGGTGAAGGAATAAGTACAAATTGTTTGTTTGTATTAACTCGCTTTAATATCTGATCAGAAGACACAGCACAGAGTATAGGGGTGTGAACCTACACTGGCCTCACGGTTCGGTTCGTTTCGATTACGATTATCATGTCATCGATTCGGTTCAATTCTATATCTCGATGCATGGCATGCACTGCATCCTCAATTTTCACTTTTACTTCAAAAGTCATGTGTGCGTGCGTGCGTGTGTGTGTGCGTGTTCGTCTGTTCGGGAAGTCAAAGTGACAGAAACAGTGACATTCCAGTTTAAGTTTCATGGGACTAAAGTCTGTTTATGCCATTAAGAAAATGAAATTCTGTAAAATAAATGTTGTTTTTAAAAAAAAATTCATTTAAAAGCAGTGCTCATTCATCAGTGTATAAAGTTACACGTGTTGCTGTGTGGCCAAATGTTTTTGCATATTGGAGGTAGTTCCCCCCTTTCACGAAATGGAAATTTTACACGTGTTGCAAGTGACCGTATTGTTATGAGGCGCCGTCATACTCTCGTTGAGTATGTGCGCGAGTTTGTGTGTGTGTGTGTGCTCGCGTCTCATATGAGCATGTGTGTGGAGAGTTTGTGTGTGCGCGCGCACGTCTCATATGAGTATGTGCCTGGAGAGTTCCGTGCATCTCGTGTGTGTGGAGTTTGCGTGTACAGCATGTGCGTGAGCGACTTTAGGTGTGTCGTTGTGCATTTCATATGTATTTGTTTGCGCATTCACCAGTATACATGTATGTTTGACTATGTAGTATATGTGTATGCAAGTGTTTCATATATGTGTGCGTGAATGAAGTTTGATTAAGCTCTAGACGGCGCCTCATATATTGTCGTCTTTTCGCGTGAAATATGTAGAGCGCTTCTGCCTCCATGCCATGTTTGCTGCATTCTGAACCAAAACAACGCAGCGCGTCATGACACATTTGCAACGAGCGGAACCGATAAGCAGAATCGTTAAGCAGGCATGCTAACGGTTCCAAGGAATTGGTTCACATTGGTTCTCGATTCCCATGCCTACTTCTCAGTGATGGATGGAATTACAATACCATCCACCTGGAAGCGGAACTACTTTCCCCCTCACACCCAGTTATGATCCCCTTTTTAAGCAGGTGCCATTCTGCCTCCTACTGTCTTCATGTATTGCTGCTAATGCACTTTAATTTCCCAACTGGGATCAATAAAGTACTACTACTACTACTACTACTGATGTTACTGTAAGTTCCCCGAAGTTACTCAAAGCCTGAAGTTCCTGTAGTAGTTCAGGATGAGGTTCTTTACCTTACTAGGTACTTGGTGGTGATCCAGGGTTATCTTAACAAGCTTGTGGGAAATGGAGCTGTATGCATTGGCTAGGTCAAGCCAAAGCACCACTAGGTCTCCCTTTCCTTCAAGAGCCTCTCTGATCAGCTGCGTGACAACCCCAGTGTGTTCTAGGCAACCCGGCACTCCTGGAATGCCACCTTTGTGCACAGAGGTGTCGATGTAACCATTATTGAGGAGGTAGTCTGTCATCCGTCGGGTTAGGACACTGAAGAAGATCTTCCCCTCCACGCTGAGAAGCGAGATGGATCTGAACTGCTCCAGTTTGGTTGAGTTTTCCTCCTTCGGTATCCAGACCCCCTCAGCGTGCCTCCACTGGTCTGCTACTGTGCCCCTACGCCACACTACTCGCAATGATCTTTAGGAGCTCAGGGCAACACTTATACACCTTGTAGGGTACACCACTGGGTCCTGGAGCGGAGCTGACTCTGGCTACTGAAACCACCTCCTGCACTTCCCTCAAAGTGGGTTCTCTGATGTTGAAGTCCACCATAGGAGATGGTACGTCCAACAGGGCTCCGAACTCTTGCTCCCTTTGAGGTTCACTTAGGGTGTTGTGCAGCTACCGGTCTACTTCCTCCTTTGAACAAGTCAGACGTCCACTTCGCTTCTGCCCCAAAAACTGTTTTGTGAACTCGAACGGATTGGCTATAAACGCAGCTCTCTTCCTTGCTCTCTCTCTCCGCCGCCTTCTGTGCCACTCTGCTCTTTGGGTCTCACTGGCTAAGCCAGTGTCAATATGTCAAAGATACATCCAAGGATGCGCTGGGACATAGGACTGGGATATAGGCTATATATATATATATATATATATATATGCATACAAGATACAATATAGATTGTTTCGCAGCAGCTTCACAATAGTAACAAATTCAAATTCTGCTGTGAAGCAGTTCCAAAATGCCAAAAGTGTCATTATTCAGTCAGTCAGTCAGTCAGTTCGGTATTGATTAATTTCAGTTCCATTACTGTGTAAAATTCATCAGTTGTGCAAACATACTGTATATACAGTGTATTTGTGCACATACATGTACCTGTGACAAACTCCTGTGCACTCCACTGCACACTGAACATGCAAAAGACACAAGATAGTAGTGTTTTACATTTTTCACATTCGTGTGCAGTTTGGTGTGTATGTGGCTGATCATTTATTGTTTGTGTGTAGAGTTACTATGCAAAAACACCATTTTTGGAAAAGGTAAAATAGTTTTGATGAAGTTTTTGCTTTTGCAAGAAATGAAAGCGTAGCGTAAGTTCCGCCAGGAAGACTCAATTGTTACGTCATGTATTACCTTCTCATCTATCCAATCGCGTTCTAATACGTGAAGTATAAAAGATCCTTACTTACACTCGTCTGAGTTCGCAGATGCTGACGCTTTCACTTTCCACCATCCTCCCCACCTCCACCAAGACGGTCTTCGCTCCATCCTTTCCACCACCACCAGGTCGGTCCCTTCCAAAACCCCAAGGGGGGGTCGGCTGCGCCCCTGCCTTCATCTTCAGGCAGGATATGCAGAATCCGTACCCTCGGATCGCGAGTTATGGACGGGGCCTACGCCAAAGAACTTTATTGCATATATGGCTAGCTGGGCTGTTAATAAAATGTATTATTGTTCAGTATCTTATCTCCTGAGTCTTTCTGGTAGAAATGTCTGATGTGTTGCATGTTGTGTGTGTGTTTTGTGATTTTGTGTGTAGAGTTTCAAGAAATGGAGCCATAGTTTTAGAAATTGTGTGTAAGCAATTTGAAAAAAACTGTGAAACAGTAGGTCTACGCTTATCTTAGCCAAATTAACTGCAGCTGATCAGTAAAAGCACAGCCAGACCAGACCTTTTTATGAATATACTGTATTGTACTGTAATATACTGTATATGTATATACTGCAATTATGTAAATATTTGAAAGTGACTACATAATTAAAATAAAATAAAAATAATTATGTAATAATATATATGTATATATATACACACACACCTATATGTTACCAGAGACAATTGGAGACACTGTGTTTTTCATAACCTTCATAATATTTTCATAAAGCTGGTTTCTTATCACTTTATATATAAATTAGTAACCTATCTACAGCAGATAATTGATTATTTGCTTTTTTGTATTTATCAACACACACACAACGTTTGGACTTTGTTTTCAGTTTATACCGTTTCGGTTTGTCATAGTTATTAATTGATTAGTCATTTAATTCAGCTGTGTTAACACTATTGAAACATAAACACATTAACAATACTAGTATTGAAGTTCTCTCTGTTTCTGTTCAGTTTGTCTTGCCTCGTTAATGCTATGTAGATGTTTTCTGTGTTCCTGTTGCCTGAGACTTATATTAAAATACTCCTGTTTTTTCATCATCTTCGTGTTTGAGTTTCCTACATGCCGTGACAGAAGGCAAGGCCGAGACAAGATTTCCAGCGTGTTTTTTTTAACTTTTATTTTCATCGTTTGAAGTTCGTGTTTGTTTTTCTGTTCCCGAGCACCATGGATCTGCCAGCGGTACAGCTTTTGTGCCTTGAACAGAAGGACAACTCACTCGAGGCACATATGGAATTTCTCAGAATCGCAAATGAAACATCATTCCCGGACAACTGTCTCTGTACCTTTCTGCTCGTCAGCCTGAACACTGCTGTGCAGTGCAGTTGTCCGGGGAAGGCCCTCAAGTGAGCTTCATGGAATTTGTTGAGTGGATGCTTGTGTCCTGTAAATCGCCATTCACCGTCAGACCCATCGACTACAACACCAGCCCCACTGAGTATCCGGTGCCCAGCTAAAACACCCTTTCTTAGGTGACCCAAAACATACAAACAGTTGTTCCAATCTCCTCCACAGGGCAGCTCTGTGGACATAAGCATCTAAAGCCCTAACGGGACACAGCAAATTAAGTTTCTTCTGGTCTGACGTCAGAAAAGGCGGAGGACAGAAAGCCTGCAGAACTATAGGTCTAACAAAAGTAGTTGGCACCTTAGGAACATAACCTGGTCTCGGACAGAGAAAGGCCTTAACCATACCAGGAGCAAATTCCAGGCACGAGGGAGCCACCGAAAGCGCTTGAATATCTCCAATTCTTTTAAGAGATGAGATAGCGAGAAGAAGGATAGTCTTTAGTGTAAGAAACTTTTCCGAAACTTTCTCGATGGGCTCGAAAGGAGCTAGGGAGAGACCTTCTAAGACGATGGCCAGATCCCACGCTGGTACCCTCGTGCGAACTGCAGGCCTCAGCCTCAAGGCCCCACGAAGGAAGCGAGATATAAGTGGGTGTCTCCCGAGAGAACCTCCGCTTGAAGGGGCGTGGTAAGCAGCTAAGGCCGCCACGTACACCTTCAGTGTGGAGTGGGATAACCCTGTGAAGAGACGGTCCTGCAGGAAATCCAGCACTGTACCAACCGGGCAGTTAACTGGGTCCTGCTGGCGCTCTCCACATCAAGAGGTGAAAAGTTTCCACCTCGCGGCATATAACTTCCTCGTGGCGGGAGCTCTGGATTGGAGGATGGTTTCAACGACCTCAGTCGAGAGACCAGAATCTATGAGCTTGGCCCCCTCAGAGGCCAAGCCCACAGCCTCCATAGTTCTGCGCGGGGGTGAAGGATCGACCCACTCGCCTGAGAGAGTAGATCTCTCCTGATCGGTATCTCCAGGGAAGAGCCGTCGAGGAGAGACACTAGGCCCGCAAACCATACTCGGGCCGGCCAGAACGGGGCTATTAGCAGAAGACTGAGCCCTTCCCGGCGAACCCTCTCTAGAACTCCCGGGAGCAGAGCGATCGGGGGAAAAGCGTACAAACGTGACCTCGGCCATGGATGTACCATCGCGTCCAACCCCAGTGGGGCTGGCAGGCTGAGAGAGAACCACAGTGGACAGTGTGATATCTCTCGGGAAGCAAATAGGTCAACCTCGGCACGACCGAAATGTTCCCATAGGAGCTCCACCACCTCGGGGTGAAGACTCCATTCCCCAGGCCTCGGCCCCTGCCTCGCAGGATATCTGCCCCCTGATTTAAATACCTCGGGAGATAAAGAGCTCTCAGAGAAAGAATTTTCCCCTGGGACCATAGAAGGATCTGACGTCCCAGTTTGTAAAGTGGGCGAGAACGCAGACCCCCCTGATGGTTGATATAAGAGACTACCGATGTGTTGTCTGTCCGGACAAGAACATGGTGGCCCCTTAGGTCTGGGAGGAAATGTTTCAGAGCCTGAAACACTGCCAACATCTCTAGACAATTTATGTGCCATAGACGGTGATGGTCCTCCCACAGACCTTGAGCTGGGCCACCACTCATGATCGCCCCCCACCCCGTGAGAGAGGCATCTGTCGTTAGCATAACGCGACGACAAGGAGCTCCCAACACAGGGCCTTGGGACAGAAACCGAGGATCTTTCCACATAACCAGGGCGCGATGACACCGTCGAGAACTCATGATCATGCGAAGCGGATTTCCCCTCTGGGAGAATCCCCTGGTTCTGAGCCACCACTGTAACGGTCTCATGTGCAGGAGGCCAAAAGGTATCACGTTGGACGCAGCTGCCATGAGACCTAACAGTCTCTGGAACTGTTGTTCAACTCCCAACTGTTGTTCAACTTCAACTCCCTTGTCTCCACACCTGATCTCACTCCCTCATTTCCTCGTCATCATCTGTCTCACCTGTTTGCACATCATTAGTGTTCATTGGTTGTGTATTTAGTTCCCTCTGTTCAGTCATTCCTTTTCGGTCTTTGTTTATACGTCACCTTTGTGTGTATGCTTTGTGTATTTAACTTTAACTAGATCCTGGAAATAGAATAAATTTATGTTTGAATTGGAACCTGTCGACCATCGTCTTCTTCAACCCGCACACACCCGTGACAATATGCGGACCAGAGTGAGAGATCATTATGAGGCAGAGGAGAAGAGAATACAGAGATAAAGAAAGGACGAAGATGATTTTAAACAGGCATTAAAGCTAACCAAAGGCATTAAGAATCACTTCTGGCTAGAAAGTGAGTTTATAGATAATGAAGGGTAGAGACAGGCGTTAACAGACCAAGGGAAAAGTGAGCTCTTTAAAAAATTTACAAAGATTACAAACTTGGATCAGCTTCAGGAAAAATGGCCCTTACTGGATTGGTGTAATGTGATTAAAAAACAGATAACTCTTGAAACCCTGAGACCACACCCGAACAAATTTAATCTTCCAAAAAACACCCTTTTGGACTCACAGTTCACTGCATTAGAAATAAAGATTGACCCAGTATTAATCCCGCATCTGAAAAGAAAGGCACGAAAGCGTTGGCCTGGGTTATCAGGAGGGGTAACTATTCTGAAAAATGTATACATGATGGTGATTTTATGCATAAGGCTAGTGAAGTGGGAAAGTGACATAATCTTTGAGGCTGGAAGGGCAAGAGATATTAGACCGGTGTTAGTGGACAATTGGACACTGGCAAGATTGATGGTAATGGTAGTTTTGAGAAATAATCCAAGCAGAATTAGTCATCTGTGGGTAGAGATATGACGAAGCAGAGAAGAGACAGAAGAAATGTCAGTGGCAGCTGAGAATGTCGCAGCTCTGGACCAATAGGAAGGGCAAGAGAGGGAATAGAGGGAGGATGCTCTTAAACAAAAAAGAAAGAAAAACTTTAATTGATTTATTTGAACCCCTAACATTAGATACCTACACTAAAGAGGAACTTAACATATTAATAACCATGTGGGAGCTGTAAAAACGAACAAGTTCATTCAACTTAAAATAATTTGTAACCTGGCTGCCTTAAAATGTTGTGTTAAGTAAGCTAAGAAACTTCAGTTGTTTGTACATATATTGGAGTTCTTTAAACCTAGAATTAATCGTTGAGGTAACAAAGGTGAAGCTGACAAAATAGTCTGATCAACTTTAATTAAAGTTTAATGAATTAGTTTTTTAGTTACTCCAACAAGACATTAAAAGTTCTGTAAACCTAAATCCCAGTTAAGACAACATAAAATGAGTGACACCAACAAACTTGTCTGCTATCTTGAGTTGTTTAAACTAAGCATCTTGTTGAGTCAATTTATAATTATTAGTTGTGCAAACAATATAAAAATTGGCTAAACTATTAATTTAGTTGAATTAACTTATTTTTTTAAGGCAGCCAGGTTACTTTTTCAAGAATAGTTCATTTTAGTTGGAATGTTAAGTTCATTCAACAGACTGAACTACGCAATTTGCCCACACAACTTAAGTTTCTGTTTTCTAATAGTACTACATTAGAAAACAGTTTTATTATAAAGTGTTTAAATTATTCTTATTTGTTTTGATTATTTTAATTTCTTCTATGTAAAGCACTTTGAATTACCATCGTGTATGAAATGTGCTATATAAATAAACTTGCCTTGCTTTACATAAAAATTATTTATTGGCATAGAAGAACATACAGAATGTTATTTTATTTTATTTCAAAGTAGACAAAATCCTTCTTTGTATTAATGTACTGCATGTTAAAACACCTTACCATTACACAATAAAAAAAAAGCTTATACTGGCTTAAAAGTGCCGTAGTTAATTGCAAGCTGAAAATGGACATTTCATAACATGTTACATGAACATTTATCTAAAAAAATATGCAAACAAGCTCTAGTACACAAAAGTACAGTAAATATAGAAATATAAAAATCTGCCTTGAACTTGGGAAATATAAAACCATACTGGCTTAAAAGTGCTGTATTTAAATTGCACAAACATTTTAGTAGCAGGTTATCTCTGAGCAGATTAACTGAACACAATGTCATTCTACTAACATTTTTAGAACCTCTGCATTAAACTTTCGTCTGTAACTTACACAGGCCTATCCCATATAATACTTATATGGAAATGGTGGTGTGATGCAGTCTTAAGTGAACACTGCTGCTATTAACTTGGCCAACTTGCCACACTTTGCCTTGAAGCAACTTGTTGCGGAGTCCATGAACTTTCACAGAACAATTGCCACTGCCGATGCCCATGAAAACTTTTTGTACCATCTCGAATGTGTACTTCAGTCCCTTGGGATAGTCTATGTCAAGACAGTAAAGACGACCCATAAGTGAGGAAAAGGCATTTGCAACATCTCCTAGCTCACGTATGATGATGTTCTCTTCCAGCACAGCTGCAATATCGACTATCTCCTTTGCCATTAGTGCTAGCCTGCTTCTGCCTTCCTTAGTAACAATGAGAAGGCCAACGTCAACTTCTTTTGTAGCCTCTTTTTCGGAACTGGTAATCTAAAGAACATAATGAAGTATTTAGTAATTAAGCATGTACTGTTACAATATATTTGAAAGGGTTACTTCACCCAAAAAATAAAATTCAGTCATTAATTCCTCACCCTCATTTCATTCCAAACCCCTAAGACCTTCGTTCATCTTTGGAACACAAATTAAGATACTATGCATAACGACGCAACGTTATTGCCACTTTCAAGGCCCAGAAAGGCAGTGAAGACAACGTTAAAATAGTCCATGTGACTCCAGTGGTTCAACCTTAAAGGGATAGCTCCTATGAAATTAATTTTTGGTATGTTTTAGCTTACCTCAAGGGCATCCAAGATGTAGGTGTCTTTGTTTCCACAGTAGTTTCAATTTTGATATTTTTAGGTCAAACCGTTCTTGTCTGTCAGTCAGATAATGCAGGTCTATGGTCACCACCTCAAAGAGCATGCACAGAGAAGTCCAAATTAAACATTATTTAATGACTCGTAAATGTAAGTACACATTGATGGCCTAAGACACGAAATGAACGGTTTGTGTGAGAAAACGAACAGTATTTATATCGTTTTTACCTCTTGTAACCACAGCCGAGGGTGAGGGAGCGGGCGCTTCGGTCTGCGCAAGTGCCGGAAGTGATCTCTCTGAAAAAATTAAACGTTGTCTGTTGATATATCGAAATCGTCTTCCATTGCGATTTCATGTATATCTAAATATGTTTATGGTGCGTTCACGTGCTATGGAAAATATGATATTTTCCACTTGTGAACTGTTATTTAGTGTGTTGCGTTCAAGTGCTTTTGTTGTCGTAATGGGGTAAAAAGATGGAGATCCAGACCTGTTATTTAGCTAAAACTATTTTAGATTGCTTAAGTCATCTGCTACAGCAAGAAAATGATTTATCAAAACTCAAACGGTAAATAATGCTGAATATTTTCGCCCTCAAAACACCTCGCCCTCAGATCACTTGGACGTGGCTGTGGTTACAAGAGGTAAAACCGATATAAATACTGTTCGTTTTCTCACACAAACCGCTTGTTTCGTGCCTTAGGCCATCAATGTGTACTTACATTTACGAGTCATTAAATCATGTTTTATTTGGACTTCTCTGTGCATGCTCTTTGAGGTGACCATAGTGCATTATATGACTGACAGACAAGATATATCCTAAAAATATCTGAAAAATTTGACCTAAAAATATCAAAATTGAAACTACTGTGGAAACAAAGACACCTACATCTTGGATGCCCTTGAGGTAAGCTAAAACATACCAAAAATTAATTTCAAAGTTAACTATCCCTTTAATGTTATGAAGCATCATGAGAATTTTTATGATCACTATATATTATATGGTGTAAATACACTGAAAAATATATGAAAAACACGTGAATATATTGAATAATACATAAGAAATTGCGGCTTTTCATATATAAAAAAATGTATTTACAATATATTTACACTGTACAATTTAATTAGTTGAGTGTACTTAGATAACGTGGAAACCGATTGCCTTAAATTTTACAATATATTAACGCAATAAATTATTATAAATAATTATAAATAATCCAATAAATAATTAATATATTTCTCAGTACATTTACACCATATAATAACACCAAATTTTTATTTTTGGGTGAACTATACCTTTAATAAATGTTTTTTACTGTGACAACAGTTAGGCTACCCATTTCATATCAACTCACGCACCTCACAGACACGGATGAAACTGAAACTGTTGGGATCCTCCTTTAGGTAATATGGAAGTCCGAGCAAAGCAGTTGCTCTTCTCTTCTGGTTTGAAGTCTCAACACACAACAAAAACAAGAACGTTAGACAAACTGTGACAACAGTAGGACTAAGCATGCTGCTGATGTGTCACTTACCATCACTTTGTGATGGTTTTATTAATTCAATTTTTTTGTTCCCACTTTTTTGTGCTAACTGAAAAAGCCAACTACTACTGCTTGCATCCTGAAAAAAATGTGTGGTGCCCAAAAGTTTTAGATTTTTCTAACACAGAATTCCATGCATTTCATTCACATTGTCACTGTTGTCTAGTTACATTTTCCGGAAAATGTTTCAACAAATGGTTTTTAAAGAGATAGTTCGGCCAAAAATGATATGTAACCCATGCATTACTCACCCTCAAGCCGTTCGAGATGCATATGTTAATCTTGTTTCAGACGAACACATTTTCAGTTATTTTAGAAAATGTCTTAGACCCTTCAGTGGATATAATGTGAAGCAATGGGGTCCACCTCCTTCAAGTCCCAAAATGTGCATACATCCTTCACAAAAGTAATCCATCCGGCTCCAGGGGGATAAACGAAGGCCTTCTGAGGGTAATCCGTGCGGTTTTGTCGTAAAAATATACATATTTAAAACTTTATAAATGAAAATATCTGACTTCCGGCAACGATCGACGCGCGTTCACGGGTGATGGAAGTCGGCGTACGAGGTAGGACGTAGCGTAGGAACCGTCGTGACGTAGAACGAAAGCGCCAGCGCAGCCAGAGAGCAGAGCAAAACAAAACTCCACTCAGGATTTCCATCACCCGTGAACGCGCGCCGATCGTTGCCGGAAGTCAGATATTTTCATTTATAAAGTTTTAAATATATATATTTTTACGACAAAACCGCACGGATTACCCTCAGAAGGCCTTCGTTTATCCCCCTGGAGCCGGATGGATTACTTTTGTGAAGGATGTATGCACATTTTGGGACTTGAAGGAGGTGGAGCCCATTGCTTCACATTATATCCACTGAAGGGTCTAAGACACTTTCTAAAATAACTGAAAATGTGTTCGTCTGAAACAAGATTGACATATGCATCTCGAACGGCTTGAGGGTGAGTAATGCATGGGTTAAATATCATTTTTGGCCGAACTATCCCTTTAAGAGCAACTTGTGTCTTAAAGGAGCACAAACAGTCATTGTAAATGCAAGGTAAGGGGCAAGATCTATTAAAGTGTCCGTGTTTTAGCTTGTAATGCCATATAATGCTGCGTTGGTTGGCAGAAGAAAATGTGCAGTACTTACCAGTTCATATGACTCACAGGACAGGTTGCTCTGTAGTCTCAGTGCAGCCACCAGCTCTGAAGAAAAAGACAGTCAGTCAAAGTCCTACTGACTTCTAAATACTTATACTACTGAAGGGCTTTCAGTAATGCAATATTGTAGTAATAGTAATATTGATTTATACAACCGTTCAACAAACAAAACATTATAGTTGGATACTACTATCAATTACACTATATTGTCCGTTTCTACCTTTTCAGCTTGTTCAGAAAAACGAATTCCTTCATCAGACGCAGTTTAAGTAAAAAGTGCCAGAGCAAAAAAAAAACGTACTCGGTTACTAACGTAACCTCGGTTCTCTCTAGAGAGGGAACGAGTACTGCGTAATAGCTTACGCTATGGGGAAAACCTCTTTTCCACGAGATATTGAAGCCAAAAATTATCCTTAATTTTTTATTAATGTAAAACGCTTTGCAGCAGCAAGCAGACATAGGCGAAACAGCTCGCGCGCCTATTGGCTGCTCTTGCGGCAAATGCAGCAGCCTATCGAGAGAGGCGTTGCGTGACACATATCCAATGGGGGCATTTCGCGCCCATTTCGTCACGTCCCGCCAGAAAGGGCGTGGTCTCGCCCTATAAATATAGCTCGATAAGGCTGGTACACTGGTTTTCATCGCCGAAGCGAACCAGCGCTGTTGTATGTACGGCAAGATACGCAGTACTCGTTCCCTCTCTAGAGAGAACCGAGGTTACGTTAGTAACCGAGTACGTTCTCTTACGAGAGTATCTCTCGTACTGCGTAATAGCTTACGCTATGGGGAACACAATGCAACACGCCGTGCGTACAGGGATCCAACACCAAAGTCCCCGGGGCCGAAGCCCAGGGGCCCATATAGTGCATAATCACCATAAACTCACATAGAGTGGAGGAAGAGAGGCTGGAAGCGTCATTCCTAATAAAATAGCACCCAGAGGGGCTAATCATGTGACAATTAAATGCGCAGCCAGGGTGAAAGCTTTCAGCCTGATCTGGGTGGCCATACATGTGTCAATACTCATGGGGCTGAAGTAAACTCAGTATCTGGGCCGCACAGCGGGGCAGATAGCACTGAATTCTAGACCGCCAAAAGCTTAGCCTGCAAGGCGGGTACCTCCAGGTTATAATACTTTATAAATGTAGACGGCGAGGCCCAGCCCGCGGCCGTACGGATATCTTGCAGGGTAACCCCGCTAGACCATGCCCACGAAGAGGCCACGCCTCTCGTGGAGTGCGCTCTGACACCCAAGGGGCACTGCAGGCCCTTTGCAGCGTAAGCGAGCGCAATGGCATCCACTATCCATCTGAATAAGGCTCTGCTTTGAGGCGGTCCCTTGTCCCTTGGAACGCCCGCCAAACAAAACAAAAAGCTGCTCAGTCTGTCTGAAACCAGACGAGCGCGACACATAAGCTCTTAATGCTCTGACAGGGCAAAGGAGACTCGCGTCTTTCTCCTCATTGAGAACCGGAAGGGTAGACAGGGAAATTACCTGGGCCCTAAACGGTGTATTGAGGGATTTTGGCACATACCCGTGCTTCGGTTTGAGAATGACTTTCGAGTCATTAGGCCCAAACTCCATACATGAAGCGCTTACTGAAAACGCCTGCAAGTCCCCTATGCGCTTCACTGAAGCGAGAGCCGTGAGAAACACTGTTTTGAACGACAGGTGTTTCATGTCCGACAGTTGGATTGGCTCGAACGGGGCGCCTTTCATGGCCTCCAGGACCATGGAAAGGTCCCACGTCGGGACTGAAGGGGGCCTGGGAGGGTTGCTATGGCCGCCACGTATACTTTGAGCATGGATAGGGTCCTGCCCCTATCCAGTAGCTCTTGAAGGAAGGAAAGCACTTCCGAAACCCCGCAGTCCACAGGTGAAAAGCTCTGGGCTTGACACCACGCAGAGAACACCGACCATTTTGAGGAATAGAGCCGCCTGGTAGACGGCGCTCTAGCCTGCGCGATCGTGTTTAACACTCCCTTTGGGAGGTTAGCGGGTACCCGTTGATGGCCCATGCGTGCAGGGACCACAGCTCCGGGCGAGGATGCCAGATCGAGCCCTCCGCCTGAGAGAGGAGGTCTCTCCTCAATGGTACAGGCCATGGGGCAGTGCTGGTCAACTGCATCAGGGCAGGGAACCACGTCTGGTTCGTCCAGAGTGGAGCTACGAGCAGCACTGGGCATCCGTTTTCCCTGATTCGTTCCAACACTTGAGGCAGGAGAGAGACAGGAGGAAAAGCGTATAGGGGACAGCGGGGCCAACCATGAGCCAGCGCGTCCCTGCTTTTCGAGAAAAACTTCGGGCAATGAGCGTTTTCGTGGGACGTGAATAGGTCCACCTTTGCTCTGCCGAACGTTTTTCACAGCAGCTGGACCGTCTGCGGGTGCAGCGACCATTCCCCTGCTGGGACATTGTTCCTGGACAGTCTGTCTGGTCCCACATTCAGGTGACCAGGCACGTGCGCTGCTCTTAGTGAGAGCAGGTTGTGCTGAGCCCAGACCAGGAGGCGTTCCGTCAGCCTGTGAAGATTTCGTGAACTGACGCCTCCCTGGCGATTTATGTATGCCACCACTGACATGTTGTCCGACCGGACCAAGACGTGGTGGCCAGTTACCTGGGGACAGAAGTGCCGTAGCGCTTTGTCGACTGCTATCATTTCCAAGCAGTTTATGTGAAGGAGCTTTTCCCGTTCTGACCACAGGTCAGCTAGTGGTCTGCCCTCGAGCAGCGCTCCCCACCCTGAGGTGGAGGCGTCCGTAGACACCACCTTCACACTCGAAGCGGTCCCCAGACTCACACCTGACTGATACCAGTCGGTTATTTTCCAAGGTTCCAGAGCTGAAACGCACTGTAGGTCGACCCTGAGGCGAAACAGACCCGCTGTCCATGCCCTGGGTGGAACCCGCGCTTTCAGCCACATCTGCAGTGGGCGCATGCGAAGCAGACCCAACTGGAGTACAGAGGCTGCTGAGGCCATCAGACCCAGCATTTTCTGAAACCTTTTGAGCGGAACTATCGAGCCGTGGCGGAAGGATTTCGCGACGTGCTGAATATTTAGTCCGCGCTCCGGTGACAGGCGTGCCATCATGGATAGCGAGTCTAACACTGTTCCCAGAAAGGAAATTTTCTGACTGGGAGACAGTGAGCTTTTCGCCCAATTGACTGTGAGGCCCAGCTTCTCGAGGTGCTCGAGTAATGCGGCCCTGTGTTCTATGGGCTCCGATCGTGATCGAGCTAGAATCCGCCAATCGTCCAAGTAGTTCAGGACTCGCATGCCCTGAAGTCTCAGGGGTGCGAGCGCCGCGTCCATGCACTTCGTGAATGTACGAGGTGCTAGAGACAGGCCGAACGGCAGGACTGTGTATTGATATGCCTGGCCCTCGAAGGCGAATCTCAAGAATCGCCTGTGATGGGACGCTATTTGTATTTGGAAATAGGCGTCTTTCAGATCTATTGACATAAACCAGTCCCCGTGGCGCACTTGCGCGAGGATTTTCCTGGTCGTAAGCATTCTGAACTGGCGCTTCACAAGCGCTCTGTTCAGCTGTCGCAGATCTAAAATGGGTCTGAGACCCCCATCTTTTTTCGGTACCAGAAAATATCTGCTGTATAGGCCCCCTTCGCTCTGAGCCTGAGATAAAGGTTCTATAGCCCCTTTGCTCAGTAGTTTCGCTATCTCAGCACGAAGTAGATGAGACACTTCGTTTTTTCACCGCAGTTTCGACACGCGCCGTATAACGGCGAGGGCGTCGAGCGAATTCTAGCGAATAGCCTCTTTATAGTGTTCAGCACCCATTCTGATACCCCGGGAAGCTTTGACCACGCATCTGCGTGAATAGCTAGAGGTAGAATGAAATCCTGGCTCTGGCCGCGGCGAAACGGCAGCTCGAGAGCCCTGGTATACTGGGAACACAACACCGTGTTTACAGCGGTCGAGGCGGGGGCGCGCTGATCACAGCGGGCAGCCTGGCCGCGCTCAGCTTCTCTATGGCAGATTGTGCAGAGAAAGTGAGCGGGGCGGATCCCGTAGGATTCGGTGTGTTTGTGAGAGACTGTGGCCGCGGGACTGCGGGCACATCTACACTGAAAACACTGTCGGTTAGAGCCGACTGAATGTGTGTTGGTTTCGTTTTTACAGAAACCAAGGGACACGCAGCGTGCAGTGTAAGCGGGCATTGTGACATGGGCGCGTTCACTACATTGTCTGCACAATCGACCTGAATCAATTTTATTTGTGCTAGCCCTGCACCGTGGCGGGCCGTGTCTGGGTGTGGGAATGGGCACTGGGGGGTGGGCATTCTTACAACACTCCGGAACACCAGAAAATGCACTCTTTATTGGATTTATCTGGGTAGCCGTAAAAACGGCTTTTGTGCGCAGGCAAGCGGGCTGAGACACCGGCTGGCTCACTGCGAAATACACTGGGACAGTCACAATGCTTGGAACTGAACGAGCGAGAAGTTTTGGTGGAGTCTGGCCGCGGCGAGACTTAAACACCGTCGGTTTTAGCTGACTGTATGTGTGTTGGTTTCGTTTTACAGAAAACGTGGCACATGCAGTGTGTAGCGTTTGTGGGCACTGGGTTGTGGGCACATTCACTACATTTAATGCACAATGACATGAGTCGATCTCATTTGTGCGTGCCCTGCACTGTGGCGGGCTGCGTTTGTGTGTAGAAATGAACACTGGGCTGTGGGCATTTTTATTACACTCATAACACCATCGGCTGTGGCCGGAATACCAGAAAATACACTGCTTATATGATTTTCCTGGGTCGCCGTGGAAACGGCATTTTTGTGCAGGCAAGCGGGCCATTGTACCGGCTTGTTATACACTGGAACAGTCGCATTTTCTTGGAACTGAACGAGCGAAAATTTAGGTGCAAGTCTGGGCGCGGCGAGACTAAATTTCTTATTTGCTGCGAGACCTGGGATCGAACACGGGTCTCCCGTGCGAAGGCTTTGGGTTTCGCCGCTGAGCCACAGGGGGAGGCGACAAAAGCTTAAAATAGCTCGAGCAGATAAGAGAGCGTCATCACAGTTTGTGTGTGTTGGCGTTTGTTTGCAGACGTGCGTGTTATACAACAGGCTCATTGCTGCAATATTGACATTTTCAGCCGCTCAAACTAAGAGGAGCTGAGAAATGTTTGAGAAATGGAGATTAGTCCGGCCTCGGCGGGACTAAAAACAAACTCTTTCCTCATTTCGCCGGTGACGCATGCCCACGGGGGGGGGCGGGGGCGGGGTAGCTTTCTTATAACGTAAATAAAGCTAGCCGCGGTTGCGAATTAATAAGTGAAGTGAATGAATTCTAAATTCGACGACAAGACTTAACTAACGTTATATAGGGAACGAATTCGTAAAACAAAGAACAAATTCGTGGCCACTGACAACCCTGTGTAATATGCATCTAGTTTACACAATTAATTTAACAAACATTTTCATACAAACAAGAAAGATAGAAGTTCAAGCTTACCTCAGGAACTCTTGATCCAAAATGGAAGTTTCTCGTAGGTTGCACGTGTTGTAAGCCGTTGCTCTGCGTCTGCGGGGTTTCCCTACATCTTTATGCAGGGGCCGCTCATACAACTAAGAAATCTATGTTGCCTGAACTACTCTGATTCAACGGAGTAGTTGGGCACAGGTAAACTTGATATCTTAAGTACACTCAACATTTTAGTTGAACTGACTTATGAAAATGAGTTGAGGTAGCTAAAGCCTCGAATCCTTTTTTACTAGGGCAATGAGGTGAAACTGACTCCATCTCTTACTTATCTGTATAGGGCGGGAGATATAACTGCACGAGGCCAGTGGTTTGACTAAAACATAGCCTTTTGAATTAATATACCTGGGGGAGAACATAATTTGGCAGCGCAGTACATAGAACGAGCTAGAAGAAGTGACGCGAAGCCACTGTCTGAGGTACCAATACGAATTATTTTGAAATATTTTAAGAAAACAAAACAAATACCTGAATTGTTAGACATAAGTAGAAAATTAAGTGATTGTGCCTTAACTAATTAAGTGGGGTACAAATATTTAGGTGCTGAAACAATGGCTTCGGTGTCACTCCAAGAGGATTCCCCTGTAGAACAGCTTCCATCACAATATCCGATATGCAGGGATACAATTAAAAACTTGTCAAAAAAGTGGGAAAAAAGGACCAAAAAATTAAATACTAAGTGGCCAGCAGAGGGAACATTTGATTTGGCTATGTGTAGGGAAATGGGAGCTCTGATAAAAAATCACAAAGCCCATGATAAGAGCAAGAAAAGAGATGAGAAACGGGGAAAAGAACAAGAGGTGTTAAATGTATTTAAAGAAAAGGGAGCACAATTGATAAAAGAACTTAGAGAGAGAGTAGGGAAAAAAGAAAGCTTTTATTAATGTAAAGCTCATATTAGAGACCCCACCCCCATATGCACCATCCTATGACTTGACTGGTAAACAGCTCCCACTAGTGACTGGAACAGTGGCTATAAAAGGCAAAGTGAATTTTGAAAATGAGAAGGAAGAAGAAATAAAGGTGAAACAGGACTGTAGAGGAGCAGAGGCTGCAGACAAGTGTTATGGAAAAATTTATATTTTAAGTCTTTTCTTATTTACTTTCTTAAGACATTGTGAGGATTTTCTTTTAATTCAATCATGTATGTCTCTCCCTGGAATATTTGCATTGCCTGGTGGAAACAAAGACACACACACACCGCAAATGGTCAGACAGAATCTCTGAATTAGTTAGCATGGGTAATCAGGAAAGGCAAAGACTATTCAGCCTTTGGCTCCGCAGGTATGAGGACAGTAAAGCCCAGGGGGGTGGGAGAATCACCGTCGTTTGCAGAGATTTCCTGACCTCATGAGCATAGCAATGTGATCTAATCACCCTGATTGTATCACCCACACCTTCATATTATCATAGAGACAAAGGGGTATTCAGCCTTTGACTCCAAAGATGTGTGGGGCTAGAGGATCCATTATGCTAACTAACCAGCTAGATCTGGTTAGTTGTGGGGTGGGCGGAACTTTACAGGAGAAGGGACTTTGGAGGAAGAGTATAAAGTCTGCCTGATTGCAGTGTCTGTCAGGTCTTGTTCCTGCCACGAGGTAGCTGTCGTGGTATGTTTTGTGAACAACCTCCTTTAAAAGAATAAAAACATTCTTTTAAAGTGCAATTTGGATCTTATGTCTCTTACTGTGATGCTGGTTTTGTTAATTATTGTTTTTGCCACAACATGAGTGACCCTCTAATTTTATCAAGATGGGATGCTGTGAGCCATGAGGGGAGTCAGGGAAGTGACTTAGACCTCAAACACCTGATTGACGCTCACGGAAGCCCTACATTGACTAACCCGTATTTCCATGCAAGTCAAGCGGAGGAAAGACGGGGAAGAAGGTGGAGGTTGACAGAAAACGAGCCAGACTTGACCGAGAAGATATAGAACGAGATATACGGATAACTAAAGAACAGATCAACCAAGAAGCTGAAGCCATGCGAAGACTCCTAAGAGACTCCATGGAAAGGGACCAACAGAGACTTCGGGAACATCAAAGACGAAGATCTCATTCAGCCAGCCCTCACAGGGAATACAAGCATGTGTCTGGAACCCTCCTTTTAGAAGAAGCACCCCCAAGCGAACCACACTGGAGGAGAGGAGGCAATTTGAGAGAGATACCAGCACGCAAACCATATAAAGATGAAGAGGAACAAATGGAAGAAGATCCCTTACAATGCCCTATCCTGATCAAAGGACATCAATGACAGTACGTGCCATGGGTAGGACAAAATCTGGAGGGACTGATAGCCTGCCTCCCTGACCTACATGAAGGGGCTGGCAAATGGATCAGACTGCTGGAAGAAGAGACAATGGGAAAGATATTAGCCATTGGAGATGTCAAGGCCCTGCTGGCAAAGAGCGTTGGAAGTGCAAAGACTAATGAAAACCTTAAAGCCTCTGGACTTGGAGCTGCAGTTGATTCGACCAGGATGGATGCCACACCATTGGACAGGCACAGAGCTGCAATATGGCGGGCTCTTCGAGAACATTATCAAACTCAGATGGATCCGAAGATGCTGAAAGGGGAACCAATAGGAGATGAAGAAAATCCAGTCACCTATGTTCAAAGACAGTCAAGAAAGTGGAAGCAAGAGCTGGAGAGAGACCCTGAACGGGATCTAGTAATAACAGCACTGTTCAGATCCGCCATAATTGACGCCATGCCTCCCTCTGTAAAAGCCAAGCTGGAAGATGTGGTCGGGTTGGGCTCAAAGACATCAAAGGAATTCAGCGACCACGTGGCTCACGCAGTGGAACAATACAGGAAGAATGAACTAAAACTGAAGAATCAAGAAGAGAGCTTCAAAGAAAATTGACCCAGCTACAACTGGATGAACTGATTAACAAGAAGAAGAAAGTACAGGCTGCAGTAAAGGAAGTTGAAGATCAGTCTACAGTGATGGCGGCTGTGAACATACCAAGCCAAGCACCACAAGTCATACAGCAAGCTCCAGTCAACATGGGTCAGAATGTGCCAGTCAACGCGGGAAACCAACAACAACCAAATACACCCATTGTGATCTACCTTCCTGAATACCAAGACAACAGAAACAGAACAATGCCGGGAAGAGGAAGAGGAAGACCATACAACAACCAGCAGAGAAACCTAGACCAACAAGCCATGTGCTGGGGATGCAGCCAGCCTGGACACATCAAGAGATTCTGTCCAGTCAACCCATGGCCTCAAGGTGAATCGCAAGGTCAGATGAATCAACCATGGCAACAGAGACTTCAGAATCAACCGCACCAAGTATCAGGACCTGTCAACCCATGGCGTGGTCCCGACCAAGGATACAACGGATGCCCATAAAATCCTACGGGGAGAGGTCAGCTGCCAATGCTGTCATCTAATGCTGACCAAGAACCTATGCTGCAGGTTAAAATAGAGGACAAGATAATACCCATTATGCTTGATACAGGGGCAACATTCACATGCTTGAGCCCAAATTATGCCTCTAACCTCCCCAGGTCAGGAAAATACGTCGAGACAGTAGGATTTTCGGGGCTGACACAGCTAATCCCAATGACAGCCCCTGTCAGCATAAAAGTCAAAGACTCTAAAATAAAAATTCCTATCCTAGTGTCTGATCAAACACCAGTCAATTTGTTGGGTAGGGATGCGATATGCAAACTAAAATTACAGATATGGTGCCCACCTGAAGGGATATACATAGAAAATACAGGTATAAAACAGATGTTAGTAATGAGTGAAGCTGAACAACAAGAACCACAGGCAAATATATTCTGGATAGGGGATATAGATTGGGGAGTAGGGGATACACTTGAAAAATGGGGAAGATATATAAAAGAGCAACTTCAGAAACCAGTTCCCCCAGAAACCGAATTCCATTGTACCATGAGATATGATCCCCTTAGAGATCAAATAATGGAAAAAGAGTGGTTAGAAGGAACTAAAGGACAGACTGTGTGTCTGACTTCAAATTACATAATTGTAGGACCAGAGGGAGTAGCGTTACAAATTGAACACTGTGAATTCCCTAATACTTGGTTTAGAGTAGATGATTCAGTACCACATGTTACATTATTTATAAATGAGGGGAGCCAAGCACAAGATCTAGGCCCAATGATGTTAAAGGCAGAAGGAAAGCTTTGGGAAGCCACTGATAACCCTTTCATTTTTCAAACAAAAGATATGACACATCTTAAAATCATCTGCACAACCAAAATGGTAGGGATTCCAAAATTGATAGTTAAGACAGTTGAGAAAAGCGAATTGAAGTCTAGCAATGGAACAACAAGTGCCTGCACAGTTATGGTCAAAACATGACACAGATGTAGGCCTAGTTAGATCAGTGAACCATTAGATTGTAGTTAAACCAGGAGTTCAATTACCAAGAAAGCAACAATACCCATTGAAACGTGAAGCAGTGGAAGGGATAAAGAAAACAATTGATGGATTGGTTGAGGCAGGAGTACTGATTGAGACAATCAGTTATTGTAATACCCCAATTTTACCAGTTGAAAAAGCCAACAAGTCAAAGTGGAGGTTAGTGCACGAGTTAAGAGCTGTTAATGAAGTAGTTGAAGATTGGCCAGCAGAGGTTCCAAATCCGCATACGCTATTGACAAATGTTCCACCTGCTGCTAATTATTTCACTGTGATTGATCTCTGTTCTGCATTTTTCAGCGTTCCACTAGCGGAAGAAAGCAGACACCTTTTTTCCTTCACTTACCAAGGTAAACAGTATACATACACTAGAATGCCCCAAGGATTTAAACACTCACCTCACGTGTTCATCATAAGACTGGTGACTTATTAGAACAAGGACGATTTGTTTTAACACAGGCCAGATGCTTAGCATATTCTACATTGACAACTTATCCTGATATCATGATAGAGCGATGTACCACAACAAGTCCAGCTAATTTTGTCCCGCTGGAGGGGGACACCTCATGAGTGTGTTTCTGTCTCTCTAGCGTTTATTCGTCTGAGACCAGATTTGGAATCAACGCCAATTGTTGATGCAGACGTGGATTATTTTGTTGATGGCTCTTGTTTTAGAGACCACCTAGGCAACCATGCTGGCTTTGCTGTTGTACAAAGAGAGGGAGACAGTTTTACTCCTGTGTTGAGTCAACATTGTGAGCAACCTTGCTCAGCACAATTGGCCGAACTAAAAGCACTTACTGAAGCTTGCATATTGGCTAGAAACAAAGCAGCCAACATTTATACTGACTCTGCATATGCCCATGGTGTATGTCATCTCTTTGGTGCAGTATGGAAACGAAGAGGGTTTAAAAAAAGTGATGGAACACCAATTCAACATGGAGACCAAATTACTAAATTGATTACAGCTATGATGTTTCCTAAAATTTGACCATAATTAAATGCCAGGCCCATAAGAAAGGTAATGACTTTGTCATCAAAGGCAATAATGTGGCTGGTAGCATGCAAAACAAGCCTCTGGATGCCAATTAGCTGTAATGGCACCCTCAGTCCTGATTCAGCCTCTCCCCACCGTAGAAAGTATTGCCCAAATGCAGTCCAGAGCAACACCACCTGAGATATATTTATGGCAGCAAAAGGGGGGCGACAAGAGATGCTAACAACATATGGAGATCACATGAAGGCCACATGATAGACCCCACCCCATTGCTAAACATTTTAATTCCGGATTCCCACAGTTTTGATCACTGTGGAAGGGGGGAAATGATAAGGAAGATAAAAAGGCAAGGATTTTGGTCCCCATACTTACAAACAAGGATAGATGAATTTTTTTAATGAATTTTGGTCCCCATACTTACAAACAAGGGTAGATAAATTTTTAAATGAATGTGAAATTTGTGCAAAAAATAATGTCAGAAAAGGAACAGCAACCCCAATAGGCTCTATTCCAGTTCCAGAAGGATCTTTTAAGCATCTAGTGATGGATTATGTAGACATGACCGAATTAGTAAGAGGAAAAAGATACATGTTGGTTATTTAGGGCCCTATGATTTCCGCGATCACGGAATCGCGGACGGAATTGCGGAATTGGCCAATTAACGCGGAATCTAGTACGTGGAATTTCGTGGAATTTTACATATTTGGTTCGAAATTCTGTTTTTGTGTGGGAGAAGAACGTATATGTCTGGTTAAAATGCAGACCGGGGAAAGCAAATCTGGGTGACACAACCCCCCTACCCCGTCATTTCAGCTACAATGACGAAATCAAAACAATGAAAGCATGGCGAAGCGGCTCTCCACGGCTCTCCTTTCGTCGGCAAAAAGTTAAGAAATTCAACGCTATAAGCCGTCAGTGGCGAGCCGAGAAGTTCGCACGTGACTTATGCAGTGTTTCCCACACATAGACTAATTTGCCGCCACATACTGCGTTTCGTTTTTTAACACTATTTAAAACACGCAGCGTATTCTTTCAGTTGTATTTCCCCGCTTTCCCTCCGTCTCTCTCACATACACACACACAACGTGCACACCGCGTCTGTCTATGAGGCGCCGAACTGGAGAGGACAAAGGCGAAGCGAACTCCGTGAGCGACACTGGGCGAGAGAGAGACAGAGTGTGACTTTATTTAAACTTATATAAACAAATCTAATTTATATTACTGGACAGTTTAAAGCTTATAACCATATTTTGTTGTTACTTGAAGAGTGCAGTGTTGTTGCATCATGCAGTATTTGTCCTGAAAAGGCTACTGAGTAAATATCTGTATTACCTCAATAAATTTAAGGTCATTCCTAATTTTTTTTTTTTTTTTTTTAATACATTTGAATCATTAACTTTAAAAGCACACTCTTTTTACGACTAAAATAACAGTCAAGGGTAAAAAAAATCTAATTCCCAAAAATTAAAACGGAAAAAAACGGAATTTGGGAAAAAATAAACCGGAATTTGGGAAAAAATAAAACTGATTTCATAGGGCCCTAGTTATTATAGACAGGTTACAGCCAAGATGGATACCATATGAGTTTAAAGCTAGAGACGAGGCAGCAGCAGGAATTGAATCAATATTTGTATGGATAACGCCAAATAAGAATGTGGAATGGATTAATTACATATATTATAATCAGCAGAGATTCATCAACTACATAGATCAAGCACTTGATGCCTTAGGTCACCAACTAAAATACACTAGCAGAATGACATGGCAAAACAGACAAGCCCTGAATTGGTTATTGGCAGAAAAAGGAGGAGTATGTGTAATGTTTGGATCTGATTGTTGTACCTTCATCCCCAATAACACAGCCACGGATGGATCTTTTACTAAAGCCATGAAGAAAATAAAGGAATTAAGACAGGAAGTTGCTACCAATGCGAGGAGAGACAGGAGCTTTGGATACTGACTTGATTCCATATTTGGATCAGGAAAGAATGGCTTATTAAGGTGGGAATAATAATAGCAGTGACTATTGGTGTTATTTTTGTGCTGCTCTGCTGTGTTGTGACCTTTTCTCAGATCCATGCTTGCTAGTGTAGGTGCAAAACAAATGATCAATGTGTCAGTGAAACCATCAGGCATTGACATTGGATGCACCAACTCAGGAGTATATCCAATTGGCCCAGGCTTGGACGAACTGGATGACTTCCTGTGAGAGGTTGGGTGAAGAAGCAAGGAATAGAGGGAATGCATTAACGTCACTTCCCCGCCGGAACACGCCCCCCTCAGCGGGACTGAGTGGCAAAAGAGCTGCTGCGTGACTGGAGTTAATAGGGGAAACTGCGTTAACGCGAGTAAAACAAACTATTATCAGTTTAAACTAAAAGTTGGACTCGATATAGTGTTCCTTACAACTTATCAAAGATCCAGTGATCCATGGATATTGACATGCAGCCAGGAATCGTGTTTCCTGACATTTATATGTGCCTGATTTCGACGCCGGGGAAATAAATTAAGACAATTTGCCTGTAAACGTTTTATATAAATACAATATAGATAGGTCTAAATCCGAGTGATCACTTACATTAATGTTATACTGTATATCATCATATCGTCCAGCCCTAAAACTTGTATAGTTTTTTGTCAGTGTTTATTTAAAAACATCCAATTATGCAGAATATAGTCTGTTTCTGTAGCTTTTTGCAGTCTGTAAAAATATACAGTACCTCAGATTTCTGGTCAAATCTAGTTGTACAGTCAATCGCAAAGCTCTTTCCCGTTTTAGATGTGTTTTGTGTGATTTTCACGGCATTCACGCTGAAAACAAATGCTGCCGCTCAGTCTTTTTGCCACTTGTGGGCGTGACCGCATTCACTCCGGCCGACGGTGACGTCATGCGCATACCCTCTATAGGGGTATAAGGTACTTTTGATTTTGATAATCTTTTTACTCTGTTTTTGACAAGATAGGGAGATAGCCCCACTGTGTATTTTGATTTGGGGACAAAATTAGTTAGAACAATTAGAGCATGGGTAGAGTAGGAAGTTAGTTAGAGGGGGTTTTCTACATTCCTTTGGTTTTATATAAGGGCCCTTATTTCCTGAATATATTTACTCATATAATCTTTTGAATATATTTTACTCGCATAAACTTTTTAATATATATCACTCATATAATCGTACAGAAGATATTTTACATATAACCACACCAATTGTTTACTTTTATAATGTGTGTATGAGAGGGGATGATAGAAGGTTTAAAGCAGGTCATTGCCCGTGATGCGAGGTAATGCAACAAGAAATAATGGGAATGTTACGACCCGTGAGGTCTGTGTGTGTCTGTTTCGCCTGCAGGGGTGTACCCGTGTCCTGAGCCTGACGTCATGGGAAATCCCGCAGCTAGAGTTAATCCGCGGCAATTAGTGAGACGAATAAACGGAGCCAGTGAAGCGCTCTCGTTCTCTCTCTTTTTCCCTTGGTGGCCCGCATCCCTCCGGTGTAAACTACTGTGTGAACTACTGTCTGAACTACCGTCTGAACTGCAGCGTGAACTACCGTGTGAGTTTATGGTGTGGGCAACGGCGGGACGTGATCTGCCGGGTGCTTGGTCTTCATTTCGCTTCACACCGTGCGGCCGGTTACCTTGGGGAAGCAGCTGTAAGGCGGCGTGGTGAGCAGCAGACGGTGCACTTTTTCCCGAGTGTGCTTTAACGCAGTGGAGAGCCGGGGAGACTGTTTGTGGTCTTGCATACTTTTTATTTTGAATGCCATGTTAATGACACCTTTCGTATCTTTTTGATTGGAGTTTATTTATTTTGTTTGGAATAAACACATGAATCTGAAACGTGTTGTGGGTCATCCTTGGTTTTCCACCTGGAACAATTATTTATTTTGTTCGTCCCTTACCCCCAGACATACCAGGGACGTAACAGGGAAAAAGATAAGAATGTTTTTTATTACTGTTAATCACTTTATTCACTTACTAAACTTTTATATTTTTTTAATACCTTATACATTTCTGTAAAAAGTTTAGAAGCCTAGTAATTACATGCATTAGACCATTGGAACATGTATATAGTTATAGTACAAAAGAGGAATTATTTGCAAGCGCGGTCGTCGATTGTTGAAGAAACAAGGGCAGACTCAACTGGTGGTTTAAAAACCCGCTGTCTGCTCCAACACCAGATAGCGCCCTAAGGCAGAGTCCGGGGCACCTCTGGCAACGATGGAGCAACCGAGATAGCACTCCAGGCCGCCGGAAGTGTAACGGTTATCAGCTGGAGTGCCCTTGAGAGCCACCTGAGGGCACTCCACATCAGACTATCATTGTTCACTCACAACTACATTTCCCATAATTCACTGCCCGGACTCATCATCCCTGATTATTACATTCACCTGTGTCTCATTATGTTGTTTAGTTCACCCCATATAAGCCTGGTTCACCTCATCATTCCCTGTGAAGTCTTGTACGTTATTCCACTGCAATTCTGAGCGTTTCCTTCCCGAGTTTGATTCCTGTGTTTGACCTGTGGATCTGATTCTCTCTGCCTGCCCTGACCCTTTGCTTGAAATCTGGTTTGTCTCTGCCTTGTCTCCGTTGCCCTGTTTGCTGTTGTTGATCCCTGCCTATTTAACTACTCTAATAAATGCTGCGAATGGATCCTCCTGACTCCGCCTCTTCACAACAGGAAGCGCCTGCGCAGTTCCTCTGGCACCGTGGGACAGATCTAGGACTTCAAGTTGATGAGATGTGTTGAATGTATTAAAACGTTTGATGTTGGAAGTAGCACATCCCCTTAAAAAATGATCTGATAGGAAGGTGAGATCTTTTACTCCATTCTAGCCAAGTGTGGGTGGAGATGTTTGGTCTCGCTTTTCCTCCAGAGTGTGCCCTTATGATGAAGGTCTATTGATAAAGTTGGATGGTCCAGGTTGGTCATGTTTGAAAGGTAATGCAGAGAGAGATCTATTCATGAGGACACACCCTGGGTAAGAACGGTTTGAAGGTGGGACTAGAAAAAGTCCCAAAGCGGTGATGTGTTGGGGAATTTTATTTGTCTCATACATGTCTCATACATGGGTCTGAATATAAGATGCTGTAATATTGGAGAAAACTAGGCCTGAGGGGAGGAGATGAACAGAAAACTAGGCCAAAAGGCAGGTTAGGTAACGACAGGAGAAGAAACTGGGTGAAAGGACATGAAAAAAGGCAGGTTAGGTAAGGACAGGAGAAGAAACTACTCGGTTACTAACGTAACCTCAGTTCCCTGAGATAGGGAACGAGTATTGCGTAGCTATACGCAGTGGGGAAACTCCCTTTCCTCGATTTACTGAAGCTTATATGTAAAACGCATTTGCAGCTGCACAGCCAGCCCCCTGAGCGCCTGACCCGCTCATAGGCTGTGCTGCAGCAACTGCACATCCAATGGCGCGGGCGCATCTGGCGCACAACCAATAAGCTAGCCCAACGTCAGAGCCCGTCGAGGGTGCGTGCTCCGCCTATATAGACCCCCGAATTCGCCATTATAGCAGGTTATACGACTGAAGCGACAACTTCACCAGTTACCATAACGCGGCCGGCTACGCAATACTCGTTCCCTATCTCAGGGAACTGAGGTTACGTTAGTAACCGAGTAGTTCCCTTTCGAACGGTCACTTCGTATTGCGTAGCTATACGCAGTGGGGACACCATGCAAAACGCCGCGCCCTGAGTAACTGGTTGTCCCGCCACTCAGGACCCCTGAGCTAACAGAACCAGCCAAAACCCAAACATATGTATATACATGTATATATAACAGACCAGACACCGTCGGGCCCGAATAACATACATAATAAGTTAGTCACCACTAACAGAATATACTAACAAGACCAGACCCCGTCGGGATTATTAGTATAACTTTATCACCGGCCGAAGCGGGTTTATATATATATATATGTGATTATGCACAGTAGTTTTTGTAGACAAGACCAGCCTCTGTCAGGTCTCAATCATACCGAAAGTACCTTCGCCTGCAGGGAAGGTACCTCCATATTATAGAACTTCATAAATGTGGAAGGCGAGGACCAGCCGGCCGCATCACAAATATCTTGAATGGGAACACCAGAAGACCAAGCCCACGAGGAGGCCATACCTCTGGTCGAGTGGGCCCTGACACCTATGGGGCAAACCTGACCCACTGCTGTGTAAGCCAAAGAGATGGCATCCACTATCCATCTAGACAGTCTTTGTTTAGTGACTGGATCACCCTTAGATCGGCCCCCAAAACAGACAAACAGCTGTTCTGATTGTCTAAAAGACGCAGAACGCTCCAAATAGATTCTCAACGCCCTGACAGGGCAGAGAAGATTAACCTCCCCATCCTCAGCAGAAGGGGGAAGGGCTAATAGCGTAATCACTTGTGCTCTAAACGGCGTTGAGAGCACCTTGGGCACATAACCATGCCTGGGTTTGAGAATGACTCTGGAGTCATCCAATCCAAACTCCAAACATGCAGGACTCACTGAGAGGGCCTGCAGATCTCCCACTCGCTTGATAGATGCCAATGCCAACAGGAGAGCAGCCTTTAGCGAAAGTGGTTTCAGATCAACCGACTGGAGCGGCTCAAAGGGTGGACCTCTCAGGGCCCTGAGGACCGTGGAGAGGTCCCAAGGCGGCACCGAAGGGGGCCTGGAGGGGTTAATCCTCCTAGCACCCTTCAGAAACTTTACCACCAGGTCATTCCTCCCCAGTGATTGGCCAGCCACCAGCGCATGGTGCGCTGCGATGGCTGCCACATACACTTTGAGCATGGACGGGGTGCGACCCGCGTCCAGTAGCTCCTGCAGGAAGGCGAGCACCACTGAAACATCACATGACTCTGGGTCAATACGACTTTTCGAGCACCAGCTGGAAAAACCCGACCACTTCAAAGCATAAAGGCGCCGCGTAGATGGGGCCCTTGCTTCAGAGATAGTGCTTAAGACCCTGTCAGGCAGGTCCCCGGATACCCGGTTAGGGGCCACACATGGAGGACCCATAAATCGGGTCGGGGATGCCACATCGTTCCGTTGGCCTGAGTGAGGAGATCCTTCCTCATCGGAACAGGCCAGGGGGTCGTGTCCGACAACTGAACCAGCTCCGGAAACCATGGTCTGGATTTCCAGAGAGGAGCCACCAGTAGGACTGGGCATCCACTCTCCCTGACCCGCTCGATAACCTGTGGAATCATCGAGACGGGGGGAAACGCGTACAGGGGGCGCCTGGGCCAGAGATGAGCCAGCGCATCCCTGTTTTTCGAGAAGAACACCCTGCAGTGGGTGTTGGCTCTCGAGGCGAAAAGGTCTACTTCGGCCTCGCCGAACCTTTCCCATATTAGTCTGACCGTCTGAGGGTTCAGGGACCACTCGCCTAGGGGAGTGTTGCCCCTTGAGAGCATATCCGCGCCCACATTCTGGACGCCCGGAACATGCGCTGCCCTCAGAGAGCTCAGATTGGCTTGTGCCCACATGAGGAGGTCCCTCGCCATCACATACAGGTTGCCTGACCTGATGCCACCCTGGCGATTTATGTAGGCCACCACAGACATGTTGTCTGTACGGATCAAGACGTGTTGACCCCTGAGGTTTGAAAGAAAAGCTTTTAGGGCCAAACCAACCGCTTTCATTTCCAGACAGTTGATATGTAAGCTCTGCTCCGTGCTCGACCAGAGGCCGGAGGCAGGCATGCCCTCGTGCAGCGCTCCCCAACCCATGTTGGACGCGTCTGTAAAAACCACTTTCCTCCTGGAAACTATCCCCATGGTCACCCCCTTGCAGTACCAGTCCTGAGCCCGCCAGGGAACCGGTGTTCTCAAACACCCTTGATTCACCATAATGCGCAGGCTGCCTGACTGCCATGCCTGGGCTGGCACACGGCGTTTCAGCCAGTGCTGCAGCGGCCGCATGCGCAGTAATCCCATGTGGAGTACTGATGATGCAGCTGCCATTAGACCAAGCAGTCTCTGAAACCTCTTCAGCGGCGCGCGTTCGCGCGCCCTGAATGCGGCTACCAGCGTCTGCACCGAGAGCGCGCGCTCTCGAGTGAGCCGCGCTTTCATTGTCACCGAGTCCAAAACCGTGCCCAGAAAGACCACCGTCTGGCTGGGAATCAGTTCGCTTTTGGCAACATTGATTGTGAGACCCAAGCATTTTAGATGGCTGAGAATCAAATCCCTGTGCACTATTAGTTCGTCTCTCGACTGCGCCAGTACCAGCCAGTCGTCGAGATAATTCAGCACACGCACTCCCTGGCTTTTCAGCGGGGAGAGCGCCGCATCTATACATTTCGTGAATGTACGGGGTGCCAGAGCCAGACCGAACGGCAGAACGGTGTATTGATATGCCCTCCCCTCGAAGGCGAATCTCAAAAATGGCCTGTGACGAGGGTCGATCTGAATATGAAAGTAAGCATCTTTCAGATCCATTGAAACAAACCAGTCCCCCGGGCGAACCTGCGCGAGAATCTGTTTGAGTGTTAACATTTTGAAAGGCCGTCTCATGAGAGCCCTGTTCAAACGCCTCAGATCTAGAATGGGTCTGAGCCCACCGTCTTTCTTTGGAATTAGGAAATAACGGCTGTAAAACCCCGAATACATTAGCGCGGGAGGGACTAACTCTATCGCTCCTTTTGCTAATAATTCTTGCACTTCGGTGCGAAGCACGTGATTCACGCCACTTCTCACCGATGTCTCGATAACCGCCTGGAATTTCGGGGGTCTGCGAGCGAATTGGAGCGACTAGCCTCGCTTTATAGTGTTTATGACCCAACTCGACACACCAGGGATGGCTTGCCAGGCCATCACTCGTGTGGCTAGGGCGTGACACACTGAATGGGGGGGACCGCCTAACATAGGGGGACCTGATACCCTTATAATGTGATTTGTGCACATACTGAGTGTTTGACTGACTATATAGGCTTTTGCCTGGGGGGAAGTCAGTGTTACAACAGGGCGGGGGCCGCCTAGTGGAGGGGGACCGTGAACCCTTGTGTTGTGATTGTGAAACATGCTCTTTTTGTGCTTTATTTGGGTCGCCGTGAAAACGGCGTTTGTTTGCAAAGACGCGCTCACTGCTGCGGGCCTGTTTACAAAAATAAAATCCCCAGCCGCCTGAACTGAACAGGGAGCTGTGGGAAATTTCGCTGGTTTCTTCGAGGGTGGTCCGGCTAGCGCGAGACACGAGCCCTCTCTCTTTTCCCTCCGTGCTAGGACGACTTCGGAGGCGCCTGGTCGGCCACGGCGCTGGGTCGAGGGCCTTGACGCCTGGGGAGCGGGTAGCGCTTCGCGGGCCTTGACTGGCGCTGGCTATCAGCCGCAGGGCGGGGCTGAGAGGCCTGTTTCGCCGGCCTGGCTGGATGAGGCGAAGGCGAAGGTTTGGGCTTGCTGGACGCGGAACCCGAACGCTTCGGCAAGAAGTGTCGCATGGCCTGGGACGGTTTCTGTGCCTCCGTGTACCTCTCCGAAAATCCCTTCACCGCCGGGCCGAAGAGACCAGAGCTGGACACCGGAGCGTCGAGAAACCTCGTTTTGTCGGCCTCCTTGATCTCGGTGAGGTTAAGCCACAGGTGGCGCTCGAGCACGACCAAACTAGCCATGTTCCTGCCGATGGCTTGTGCTGTAGATTTAGTAGCACGCAGCGCTAAGTCCGTAGCACTCCTCAAGTCCCGAAACGTCTCCGGGTCCGGGCCAGCCTCGTCCATGGACCGGAGGAGTTTGGCCTGGTAGACCTGCAACACAGCCATTGTGTGCAGGGCCGATGCAGCCTGGCCGGAGGCGGCGTACACGCGTCCAGCGAGGGCTGAAGTGTTACGGCAGGGTTTATTGGGATGAGCGGCTCTAGCTCGCCAGCTAGCTGCAGAGCTCGGGCAAAGATGAGCTGCCACGGCCTCTTCGAGGGGCGGCAAAGACTCATAACCTTTTTCCGCTGCGCCATCCACGGAGGAGAGCGTCGCGGAAACTGCGGATCCCACACGTGCTGAATAAGGAGCGCGCCAGGCCTTGGTTAGCTCCTCGTGGACCTCGGGGAAAAACGGCGCCGGTTTGTGACGCGGGGCCTGCTGGCGCCCCTCCAGAAACCATCCATCCAGCCGACTACGAGGCGGCTCCTCGGGCGAGGCCCACTCGAGGTCGAGGTCCGCGACGGCCTTCGTCAGGATCCGAAGCATCTCGGCGTCGGAGTTAGTCCTGGTCGCTGATCCGCTGGCCACCGATTGAGAAGCGGTGACGGGGTCGAGAGAGCCCGGCCACTCGTCCTCAGAAGCGGCGATGGATAGGCTGTCGTCGCGCTCGAGCGATCCGCCGAAGGAGACGAGGCCCGCCACGTGGGGGGGGGGGGGGGGCGCTGGTCTCCTGCGAACAGGACCGGTGATGGCGTCTGAGTTGGAGAAAGTGAGGCACACGGGGACGCGGCCGGCGTGCGTTCACTAATCTCCATACCCTCCGGTTGCCGTTGGCTGCGACGCTTCTTCTTCCTTGGTACAGAAAGCGCGGATGAAGCGGCCTCGCCGTCCCGGGAGAGAGCTAGCCGATTGCGCAGCGCGGATATAGGCATGCAGTCACAGGCCTCACATCCGCCGGCAGAGAGAGCATTCTCCGCGTGGTCGATCCCCAGGCAGGAAATGCAGCTCGTGTGTTGGTCTGCCTCGTGCAGACGGCCTCCGCACGTGGCGCAGGATGGACGAGGCATGCTGAAAAGAATGTATCAGTAAGAATAAAGGATATAATGTCGCCGGATAGCCACAGGTGAGACGGCGTCAGGAGAAATCGACGTGCAGGCGAAGTCTGCTGAATAGAAGCACGCTCAGGCGGAAAGGCTTGTTCGACGGCGAAGCTACAGTAAAAAGCTCAGGGACATGTATACTGTCGCTGAAGGAGTAAAATCTGCTATAATGGCGAATTCGGGGGTCTATATAGGCGGAGCACGCCCCCTCGACGGGCTCTGACGTTGGGCTAGCTTATTGGTTGTGCGTCAGATGCGCCCGCGCCATTGGATGTGCAGTTGCTGCAGCACAGCCTATGAGCGGGTCAGACGCTCAGGGGGCTGGCTGTGCAACTGCAAATGCGTTTTACATATAAGCTTCAGTAAATCGAGGAAAGGGAGTTTCCCCACTGCGTATAGCTACGCAATACGAAGTGACCGTTCGAAAGGGAACTGGGTGAAAGGGCATGGAAAAGTACCTGAAAAAATATTTCAAGAGATTTCCACGACGCACGCGCGAGAACTTAACTGAAGTAGTTGAAGGAGATCGCAATTCTCGCGCATGCGTCGTGGAAATCTCTTGAAGTCTCGTTTCAGGCCTACAAGGAAAAAAAGGAATAGTCGAATAAAGTCGTTATTTTTGTTTTATTTCCGCACAAAAAGTATTCTCGTCGCTTGATAAACTTATAGTTGAGCCACTGTTGTCACATGGAATATTTAAACATTTTCTTCATTGACTTTCTGGGCCGTCAAGTTTCATTCCCTTAGGCAGCCTATGTAACAGTCATGAACCTCTCAAATTTAATCAAAAATATCTTCATTTGTGTTCCGAAGACGAACAAAGGTCTTACGGGGTTGGTACAGCATGGGGGTGAATAATTTTCATTTTTGGGTGAACTAACCCTTTAAACTATTGCAAACTTCAACAGGAAGTGAGTTCCATAAATGGGAAGAAGCACAATGGTTTAATGATCTACAACAAAGGAGAGAGAGCATTGGTGACAACAAAGTGAATATATTAATTACTACAATACTAATTTCTAGAAAGGACTTAAAAAGTGGTAAAAGTTGGTACATTTTGTGCCTCCAATATGTGCAGTGCAGGGGGTGTTCCAGGACAGGTTTGCAAACTTGATAAACTTGATGTGGGGCACCAAAAGGCTAACCTGACACATCTGTTTGAACTGAAAAGTAATTTAAAAAAGTTGCATAATGGTTATTAATTTATTTTCTCTTTTCAAAGGGCCGTTGGGAGAGCGACAACAGAGGAGTGAGAAGCTGCACTGTTGTTGTTTTGTTCGTGAATTACTTAATTTTAGAGTTTTCAGGAATGCATAAATAAACAATACAAGTTATGCCAAATAAAGTTTGTCAGAAGCTTTAACTTTTTTTTTCTTTATTTAGATATTAGTCTGTTAATAAAGTTGTACATGTGCAAGTTCTAAAAGTCATGTTTAAATGATGATTAACTTGCTTAATAAAGTAAAGCATGAACTACTGGTTTCTGTTCATTGAATACCTTTAACATTTTAGTGTAGTTTAGTGGATTATATGTTATGTTTTTATTTAGGGGTTACTGTAAAATAAGGTAACCCAAACAGACAAATATGGTAGCCCATAAATATACCCGTTGTGGCCCATAAGAACCCTAGATAAGACCTATCTGGGTCCCATCATCAACCCATGTGGGAAGACTCCTGTAGGCCCTAAATGGGAGGTACATGGGTTACCCATAGGGGCATGATATGGAGCCCATCAAGAGCCCATCATCAAACCATCTGGGCTAACCCATGTGGGTCCTCCATGGAAACTGAGGACAAAATTAGCTGGGTCCCAGTTGGGTAGCCCAGGTGGGCCCCAGATATAAGCCCAAGTACAACCCCTTTGGGCCCCACATGGGTGTGTTGGCTGGGTTGTGAAATCAGATGTCCAGCTGGCTTCTCACTTTGTTGAACTGCTCAATAAAGTTATTCTTCTGAGACCTGAAACTTCGACTCTGAAAGATTTCTTCTGAGACCTGAACCAGACTTTGAAGATTTGAACCAAAGACCGAGAATTTGCCACAACACGCCTAAACAAAATCTCATGGGAACTTATATTTTTGTGATATCAACTTCAAATTTGGAACACTACTTGGTTAGATATCTAGCTTTGATTTTATAGTAATTTTAGAGTAAAAAATATTTTGTAAAATATACATTTTTTATAAAATAAAAAATATATAGTAGGCCTACAGTATATTTGATTTACTGTAAATTTAAACTTCCATAACTTTTTCATACTTTCATTTTTTGAAGGGTTTTCTGTAATCTGCTGAGTGTTTCCTTTAAAACAAGACCAAACTTAGGTATATATTCCAAAGCATTCTTGAATTACAACCATTTTAGTTTGAACAGTGCATTTTAACCCCCATTGTCAAAAGGGGGGGTGACAGCGAAGAGTTCATTGTTTTTATGGACTTTTCTTAGAATGTATTTATTTATTTTTTATTTGTCCTTCACTCTTTGTAGTAAAATGAGAGGAGTGTTTGTTGTGGCAAAGAAGTTATCCCTATATTCTATATACCCGGCTATGTGAATTGTGAATTGAAGGTTGCTGATAAACACATTGCAATCCCAGCACTATGGTTTTCTCATGTGAATCACAGGAAATATTAACAAAAACATCATCCTTTATCAAGTTGATTTAAAGTGAACTGACTCATTATAAACTAGATACTATGTATGCTGAATACCTATATTATCTGTAATGTGACTATTTCTTTGTGTGATGTTTGGACTGTTAAGGATCTTTGACACTGAAGGGTACTGACTTATCTCTGTGTCACAATGATCCTTATCTTTAGTTATTAACCACAAGAATGGGTATGAAGTGACGTGTGCATGAGTGGATGTGCAGGTCATCGGATTCCCAATCTTTGATAAGACATTAATTATTGCCATGCGCAGAGTCTGTCACAGCCCTTTTTCATAGTATTCAGCTGACAGGACATTTTCCCCATTTTCAAGGCACCGTGACTCACTGGCCTTATGGGATGATGCCAAAGTTCACTACATATAGTATGCTCACTCCATCTACTCAGAAAGGCCTTATCTCTGCACAGCTCCCTGCAGTCCACACCATCAGAGATTCAGCCACAGATACCGACTGCTAACCTGCAGAGAGCTGAGGAGATCATGAAGCTGAAGTTGCCTAACCCAGGCCTGGAAAACCGGATCTTGAGCCATGATGAGCTGGAACGGCTGGAGGTGGAGGAGGCTGGAGACAGACCCAAGTGGGACAACAAAACCCAGTATATGTTGACCTGCGTGGGCTTCTGTGTGGGTTTGGGAAACGTCTGGCGCTTTCCCTACTTGTGTCAGAGTCATGGAGGAGGTGAGTGCTTACTTGCATTTATGTGGGGTGCTCTAACCATTTCCCATTCTCAGTGACCTTATGGGCTATCATTCTTCATGCTATCTCCATGCTTAATATTCACATCTGTTTTGATGGCGTTGAGCCAGCGAGTTCCAGTGAGTTCCGTCCCCTTCTTCTGATTCCAATGACCATTTCCAACATTACTGGGAATTAGCGAGTTTGCAAGCATAACCTGGCTACAGTAAGTCAGTCGCAGTGAGTTTAGCTTCTTGTGACATCTTTGGTTTTATGCGATCCAGTACTTCTATGTTGTTTTCCAGCCGCATGGTATTTGTTACAGTTTCCACCAGCACCACATTTCGAATTGAACAATTTCCCTGCCTTGTATCCAGCTCTCACACCCATTCACCGTTGTGGGATAATGGGTTAAAATAAATTTAATTGGTTGAGTTAAGAAAAACAATGAAAAGAAAGTATAATTCTACTATGATGCAATAGTGAGAGTAAGAACAGTATGTTTTGCTTTACTAGAAGAAACAACCATTTGTTTTTACATTTTTTAATTGTCTGTTCAAAAGCAGTATGATTTTTATATTCCCCCTTTGCAAATCTAAAAAAAAATAATTATTGCCATCTCAAAAGTATAGAATAACAAATTCAATAGTAGTAGCACAATCAAAATAATAATAAATATTGTTATAGTATTTTTGAGGAGGTACAGTAGAAGGAATACGAAATCAACTGTTCACTTTGTTCAACATCTATTTGCGGTTTCCAAATGAAACTGTATTATTACCACAACTGTAAAACCATCAGTTGAAGATACATATAAAAAAAGGCATACCTAACCTTTATACCCAGTTAAAACTAGCAGATTTCAATTTTGTTATTTTTGTAATATGAACCTCACATTAAAAATGCCCTGCGAACCATTTGCCATGCTTTTTGTTGCCAACTTTTCAAATGGCTTTTTATGCAAATATTATTGTTTTACCCTTGTCCCAAACCCAGACTTTCAGTCTTAAACTAAATGAAAATCCATCACAGAAAAAATTAAAATTCCAAAAGACTGGATAAGCATAAACCACTTCAAAAAGTGTTGTGAAAATTACAACTTTTACACAAATTATGTTTCCTCACCACAACCAACAGTTTTTGTGTACGTGTTTACCAGAACAGTGTTAATGAAGAGCATGCCAGAGATAAAATACCTGTATGAAATATTTGATATGTGAAGTAAACAAAGATAAATTTTTTATAAGTTTTTAAAAGTTTTAAAAAGTATTTTTAAATTAATATTTATTTAGGATACATAAATTGCAAACTATAAAATTAGCCTTAGCAGAAAAAAATAGTCTTACATTTCAAAATAATATTCAAAATATTTAAAATGTGTTTTTAGAGAACATTTTTGAACACAATATATAATTTTAATTAGTTGAGGTTAAGAAAAACAATATACTTTATAATAAGGTCTCATTTGATAACATTAGTTAATGTATAACTGACATGAATTGACAATGAGCATTTTTTATGTTAGTTAATAAAAATACACATTATTTCACAGTGCATTAACTAATGTTAACAAACACAACTTTTGATTTGTGAACAAATCTCATCTCATTATCTCATACTTTCAGTTTGTCCAATTAAACAAACTGTGAAAGTAAGAAAGGTGTGTGGTGTTTTTTTCCTCTCTCCATAGTTGAAATAACATAATTAATATTAATTAAATTGGATTAACACATTTTTTTCCAGTCATCTCAATGGAAAAAGTGTCCCAAATGTCGCTGTAGACCCATACACAAAAGAAATATATTGAAATATATTTTATAGTGTCAAAAATATATGTGGCATATATTCCAAATATATTGAAATATATTTGCATTGTTGTTCACTTATATTTATCATTTTGAAATATATTCTCAAATAAAACAAAAATATATGATGTTAAGTGTGCAATATATTTACATTTATAACGTAATGCAATGGCGCCACCAGGGGGTGGCCAGGGGTGGCCACGGCCACCCCTGGCCGACTCCTGGCCACCCCACTGGCCACCCCACCGGCCACCCCAATGGCCAGTACAAATTTTAGTAGCATCAGTTATGCATTTTATAAATAAGTCAAAAATATTTTTTAGTAAAAGAAGACGGGGAATTATGTGTCGTGACGTGCTTTTTAAGTGCCAAACGGTTACAGTATACTGTTTCAGCAGCTTTTTGATGTGTCTTTGCCACGTTTTGACAAGCAGGGATGCAAACAGCGCGCTTTTCGGCGCCTCCCGATTTTCTCACTTCAGTTTGGGTGACAAAGTCATCTGAAGTCATTCCATAGCTTAATGTGAGGGACAGAAGTCTATTTACATCATTAAAGTATACGGAAACTCGCTTTTCCTCCTCTGCGGCTGTCAATCATTCTCCATTCATATTCAAACAGCGCGCGCGCCTCTTGGATGCACGGTAAAACTCTCTCCAATATGATACATTCACATTATAATGCATTATCTGTAGATAAAAGGCTGTAGATTTGCATAAAATTACTTTATTTTGTTGGAGTTTGTTGCTGTTTTTAAACGACTCACTACCGTGTGCTTAAGATCACACACATCACAAGGACTATGAATCGGCATCAAATGCACAATAACTGGAATTCAAAACTGTGAAACAAAGGAACAAATCGCACTAGGATTTGTGCGCTCGACATTTCTTCGCTTTGTGACGTGAACTTTTAAATGCACACTTATGCAGCGCTGCACACTGTGACTCCATGTTGCTTTGAGCACATCATTCTGCACCCGCGAATCCCGCGATGCGCATACACGCTGTGTGCGCTCTGTTTTTCATGTTATCATGGGTTTGCGCACTGAAATATTATTAAAAGCCAATATATTTTGTTATACCTAGCCTGCTCAATACATTTAAAATAAGCATAATTTAATTGCATATTATTTCTTTGTAGTGTAGGCTATATATGCACTTCTGAATTCTTGACATTCATATATAAATATAAAATTGTGAAATGTATGATTGCCTGATTGAATTTTATAAGAGAACTAATAGTAATTTGTTTTATTAACATATTTAGATTTTATAAAATTACTGTGCAGATTTTTTTCAAGAATTGCTTTTTGCTGCTGATTTATACACTCATTAAGTTTATTCAAAATTCATAATACATTTATGAAATATTTAAAGGTCTTAACTGTAATCTTACACTGCAAAATAATAACTTAAAAAGGATTAAATTCATCACAATTATGTAAGTATCTGGAAATTTGCCGCGGGGCGAGGGTCCTTATATATATCATATCTATATAATATATATCATTATATATAATATAATATATACATTAGTAGGGCCCTACTAATATCATAGTAGTAACATTAAATATAACACAATAAACCAGGAGTTTCCTTAAGTCTTTCTGATAATTTTCTACAGGCCGGTTTACTACAACAGTAGAATACAATTCTGAAATTATGGTTTATAGTTTTGGTGTGCCACCCCAAGATTTTAAGTGGCCCCATCTGGCCACCCCTATGAAAAATTTCTGGAGGCGCCACTGACGTAATGTAAAATATATGACAAAATATATGGTCATAAAATGTGTAGCTTGCTAAAGAAGGGTCGAAAATGTATTTTGATCATAGTAATTCCTCTACCTTTTCCCCTATACACAACAGTAGGCAATATATTTCAAGTGAAACCATTTGCAAAAGTTAAAACATATGAACATATATGTTGTTAGTAAATATATTGACATACATGTCATATAATGCAGGAAACACAGGAAGCAATCGCGAGTAATCCAATATTTATTGGTAGCACAAAATACAAAAGTTCAGGGTGCAGTGAGCCAGGTGGAGATGGGTGACGCAGGGACTTCGATGGTCAATACCGGTGACGTGAAGACAAACGGTGAGACGAACCAAATCCACACAGAAGACGACGAGCAGGAAACACCAGGCAGGAACACGAACCAGAAGACAGGGGAACATCAAACAACGATCTGACAAAGGTGAGAGAACAGCGGAGAGTTTATGAAGCGTGGTGAGATGAACTGCAGCTGGTGATTGAAATGATGAACAGCTGGAGCGGATCAGGTAATGACATACAGACACGCCCCTTGCACACGTGCACTCATACAACAACATAAACACAAGACTAGAAGGAACCAGCGAATACATCTACCGTGACAGTACCCCTCCTCCTAAGAACGCCTCCTGGCGTTCTCAGACTCCCTTACCTGCCGATTGTAATCATCGATAAGGGAGTGATCCAGGATGTCCCTAGCAGGAACCCAACTTCTCTCCTCCGGACCGTAACCTTCCCAGTCCACCAAGTACTGAAATCTGCGTCCCCTCCGCCTAGAGTCCAGAATACGGTTGACCGAATATGTGGTCTCCCCATCTACGAGCCGCGGTGGGGGAGGAACCGGGACAGGCGGATTAATGTGAGAATGAAAAACGGGTTTGATTTTAGATACATGGAACACGGAATGAACCCTCCTGTACGCAGGAGGTAGTTTGAGGCGGACTGCCACCGGACTAATAATCTTGGTGACAGGAAACGGGCCAATAAATTTGGGAGCAAGTTTATTAGAAACGGTGCGAAGAGGAATGTTCTTAGTTGAAAGCCACACTTTTTGACCAACGACGTATACGGGAGGCTTTGACCGGTGGCGATCGGCCTTGGCCTTGGTGCGCGCCCCCACCTGGAGTAGAGTCTCCCGGGCTCTAGTCCAGGTGCGGTGACACCTCTGGACAAAGGCGTGAGCGGAGGGAACCGCAACCTCGGATTCCAGACTGGGAAAAATAGGTGGCTGGTAACCTACACTACACTCAAACGGAGATAGGCCCGTCGCTGACACTGGCAACGTGTTGTGTGCGTACTCCACCATAGACAGTTGTTGGCTCCAAGACGAAGGATTTCTGGAAACCAAACATCGCAACATTCTCTCCAAGTCTTGGTTGGCTCTCTCTGTTTGACCATTGCTCTGGGGATGAAACCCAGACGACAGACTAACCGTCGCCCCCAGTAATTTACAAAATTCTCGCCAAAATTTGGACACAAACTGGGGTCCCCGGTCGGAGACCACGTCTATCGGGAGGCCATGTAACCGAAAGACATGATCTACGACCGTAGCCGCTGTCTCCTTAGCTGAAGGTAATTTGGGTAAGGGAATGAAATGTGCTGCCTTCGAGAATCGGTCCACCACAGTCAAAACTACTGTGTTACCCTGGGAGGGTGGGAGGGCGGTAATAAAATCTAGAGCGATATGGGACCAGGGTCTCGAAGGCACCGGCAGCGGTTGAAGTAGCCCATCTGGAGGTCGATTGGAAGACTTACCAGTGGCACAAACAGAGCAAGCCAAAACAAAATCGCGAATGTCACGAGCCATAAGTGGCCACCAGAATCGTTGCTTGACTAGAAATCCAGTGCGATTAATACCTGGATGACAAGCTACGTTGGAGCTGTGACCCCACTGGATAACGTCAGACCGTAAGCCCTCCGGCACAAATAATCGGTTCGGTGGACACCCGGGCGGAGGCGTTACCCCTTCTAAGGCCTCCTTGACCTTCGCTTCGACCTCCCATGTGAGTGTTGAAACAAATACGGTTTCGGGTAAAATACACTCGGGAGTGGACGGGCGACCGGAAAAATCAAATATACGAGAAAGTGAGTCGGGTTTGATGTTCTTAGAACCCGGACGATATTGGAGAGAAAAATCAAAACGACCGAAAAAAAGTGCCCACCGAGCCTGCCTGGAGTTCAATCTTTTAGCAGTTCTGATATATTCGAGGTTCTTATGATCAGTCCAGACGATAAAAGGTACCCCCGACCCTTCTAACCAGTGGCGCCACTCCTCCAACGCCAACTTGACTGCCAACAACTCTCTATTACCAATGTCGTAATTACGTTCGGCTGGAGATAAACGATGGGACAAAAACGCGCAAGGATGCATCTTGTCGTCTACAGGTGAACGCTGAGATAACACCGCCCCTACTCCCACCTCTGATGCGTCGACCTCCACCATGAACTGACGTGATGAATCAGGGGTGATTAAAATGGGGGCTGAAACAAAGCGGCCTTTGAGTTTCTTGAACACAGTCTCGGCTGTGTCGGACCACCTGAACGCAGTTCTGGGGGAGGTCAAGGCAGTCAGAGGCGCGACTAGCTGGCTGAAGTTGCGAATAAATCGCCGGTAGAAATTGGCGAACCCCAGAAACCTCTGCAGGGCCTTGCGGGAATCTGGACTTGGCCAATCCACCACAGCCTTAATCTTCTCAGGGTCCATCCGCATTCCCTCAGACGACACGATGTATCCTAGAAAAGGAACAGACTGTGCATGAAAATCGCATTTCTCCGCCTTGACAAAAAGCCCATTCTCTAGCAACCTCTGAAGCACTCGTCGGACGTGCTGCACATGCTCCTGGAGAGATGCAGAAAAAATCAATATGTCATCCAGGTAGACATATATGAACTGATCGATCATATCTCGCAACACGTCATTGACCAGTGCCTGGAAAACTGCTGGGGAGTTGGACAGCCCAAACGGCATGACCAAATATTCAAAGTGCCCCCTAGGGGTGTTAAACGCAGTTTTCCACTCATCACCCTCCCTGATGCGGACCAAATGATAAGCGTTACGTAAGTCCAATTTGGTGAAGATGGATGCTCCCTGCAACCTCTCGAAGGCTGAAGACATCAACGGCAAAGGATAAGTATTCTTTACCGTGATGTTATTCAGCCCTCGGTAATCAATGCAAGGTCGCAGAGAACCATCCTTTTTCCCCACAAAAAAGAACCCCGCCCCCGCTGGAGAAGAGGAAGGGCGAATGAACTTGGTTGCTAGAGAATCAGAAATATATTTCTCCATAGCCTCTCTTTCAGGAATCGAAAGCGAATATAACTTGCCCTTAGGCGGAGACTTACCTGGGAGTAAATCTATTGCACAGTCGTAGGGACGATGCGGAGGGAGAGAAGCAGCACGAGACTTACTGAACACTTCCTTCAGGTCCAGATACTCCGCGGGCACGTTAGACAAATCCCCTGCTTCCTCCTGAAACACAGAAACAGGTACAGACGAACAAGCAGACACGAGACAAGACCTATGACATTCCTGACTCCACTCCAGCACAGATCTATGTATCCAGTCCACTCGGGGGTTGTGTTGAATGAGCCATGGGTGTCCTAGAACAATGGGTGCCAGGGGTGAATCCAGAATAAAAAATGAAATAGTTTCTGAGTGATTGCCAGAGGTGATGAGAGTGATGTCTTCAGTGGATAATGAGATGGTGGGAAGTTTTTGTCCGTTGAGTGCATGAACTGCAATCTGCTGTGGAAGGGGTTTGATGGGAATCTGAAATCTGCGTGCAAAATTATGGTCCATGAAATTACCTTCGGCTCCCGAATCCAACAGTGCTTGACAATCGTGCTGGTGGACTGACCATCTTAGTCTTACCGAGAGGAGGGTGGAGGTAGATCTTGTCGTGGATGAGGTCTTCCTGGCGGAGATCCCACCCGATAGTAGCCTCATGTTTACTATCGGGCTGGGCCTTTTACCGGACAGTTGTAGGCGTAGTGTCCGGCTCCTCCACAGTACAGGCAAAGGCCCTGGGACCTCCGCCTCTCCCTCTCCTCCCGGGAAAGCCGAGCTCGACCCACCTGCATGGGCTCGTGATCGTAGACGGGGCTGACCACGTCCCTGCCGCTGGATCGTAGCCCGTCGGCTGCCTCAAATGTGCGGGTGGGCGTGGCTCGACGCTCGACTCTGGACAGCCGAGCGTCCACCCGCAGGGCCAGATCAATCAGTCCGTTGAGGGTAGTGGGAAGATCCAGGGCGTAGATCTCCTTCTGGACGTGGTCAGCCAGCCCATGCAGGAAGATGTCCCACTGCGCCTCCTCGTTCCATCCACACTCCGCCGCCAAGGTCCGGAACTCGATGGAAAACTCAGACACGGACCTCCTTCCCTGCCGTAGCTCGACCAATGTTCTGGCCGCCTCCCTTCCAGTGACCGCACGGTCAAACACCAGTCTCATCTCGGCGGCGAGGGTCTGGAACGAGGCACAGCATGGACTTTGGTTCTCCCACACCGCCGTTCCCCAGAGTGCCGCTCTCCCAGTCAACAGCGTCAGCACAAACGCCACTTTGGCTTGCTCAGTCTGAAAAGTGTGAGGTTGCAAGGCAAAGTGCATAGAACATCGCGTCAAAAAGGCTCTACAAAATGATGGTTCACCTGAGTATGCCTCTGGGGTGGGTAACCGGGGTTCTGACTGGGAGGGGCTTCCAGATGGTGCGGGAGGAACGGCCGGTGTGGGTGGCGCAGTGGGAGGTCGTAGGCGCTGGATCTGCTGGGTGAGCTCGGACACCTGCGTCACCAAGGCTTGCACTGCACGACCCGTATCTCCGATCTCCTTTTCTTGCGAGTCCATTCTACGGATGCTGTGATGGATGAATTCTTCGAGTGAAGATGATGAGGCGCTCGCTGCTTCCATTCCGTGGTCAGATCGTTCTGTCATATAATGCAGGAAACACAGGAAGCAATCGCGAGTAATCCAATATTTATTGGTAGCACAAAATACAAAAGTTCAGGGTGCAGTGAGCCAGGTGGAGATGGGTGACGCAGGGACTTCGATGGTCAATACCGGTGACGTGAAGACAAACGGTGAGACGAACCAAATCCACACAGAAGACGACGAGCAGGAAACACCAGGCAGGAACACGAACCAGAAGACAGGGGAACATCAAACAACGATCTGACAAAGGTGAGAGAACAGCGGAGAGTTTATGAAGCGTGGTGAGATGAACTGCAGCTGGTGATTGAAATGATGAACAGCTGGAGCGGATCAGGTAATGACATACAGACACGCCCCTTGCACACGTGCACTCATACAACAACATAAACACAAGACTAGAAGGAACCAGCGAATACATCTACCGTGACAATACAAATATATTCACATATTTAACTAAAATATATTAAAAAATAATAATTCTTCAAAATATTATCTTTTGTGTTCAACAGAAAAAGGAATTCATACAGGTTTTGAACAACTTGAGGAAGAGGAAATAATGACCATTTAAATTTTTGGGTGAACTATCCCTTTAAAAGCTGGTTATACCTTTAAACTGAACAAGCAAGGATTTTAAATAAAATGGTTTTAATCATTTAATTGATGAATAAAACATATTTTTGACAAGAACATTGTTTGGATTGTCTTTTGTTTTGCATTCTGAAGTTGCATTATAATATTATTACCTATAGATTTACATACTGTAATAACTACATATTATATCATTATAATATAATATTATCATTATTAGTAATTATTTTGAAAATTAGAATATTTAGCAGTAATGTATCAATATAGATATTACAGTACAATACCGTATAATGAATTACAGCGAAGCAGCTCAAATGACAAAAATACAGTAAAAATACAGTACTGTTTTGTAGTTTACAGCACTGATTTTTTGTACTGTAAAGTGAATTACTGTACAGTACTGTACTGTCAAATCGAAATACAGTAACTCGCTGGCAACCTTGCTGCCAGTACTGTACAGTAAAAATACAAGAAAAAAGTTAACAGTGCAATTTACCTGAATTCCCCCCTAATTACAAACATTAATAAAAGTTTGCAATGATTACCAGAGCTTCTAAAATACATTAGTTATTAAAGTTATTGTAATTGCACCAGACTTAAGATTCTGAACACTTTTTGTGCTGTTTGAAGGGGATCCTGCATTAATTTATTATGACTTTACAGTAGTACATTAATTTTAGTTAATATGTAGCTATGTTCTTTGAGATGGCTATGAACTATTACTCTGGTATAAATTTGTGTAATGGATTTTCTTTTATGAGATGCTATCAAAACTTAGGCTCCTAAAGTGTCATATTAGTTTTCATAGGTTTCCTGCAAGTCCAATAAATGTATGTAATTTTTGAACATACCTCAGCTCAAGGTTAACTAGACAGCATGGTAAGATAACTTCAAGTGAGAAAACCTCTAATGGTCAGAGTGTTGCAGACAACCATTAACTCAACTACAGTGAAAATGGCTGACAGTTCTGGAAATGACTTTGCTCCTTTTAAGTATCAAAAAAGCCTTAATGGAAATGTACAACAGAATGAGTAATATATTTCACACAGCCTACGATTTTATAAAATCTATAAGGCAATCTTAATTAAAATTTCCACATTATAGTCACCATGAAATCAAAATGGAATATTGCCATATTTATTATGAATGATTTATTCATGCACACACATATGTATATGTATTCATGTGCCCTTGAAATCTTTAATCAAAATAAGTTCCCCTCCCTTTTTCAACAACATCTCTTCTCTGATGACGTTTACAGCGCAAGGGCGGGACAACCTGTCACTCACATGACATCACATCACAGCAATCGCAAACCACAACCATCCAACGTCAACGATCTAATCAAATGCTGAAAAAGTCCCGCTCTAAATTGTATCTTGTTCGAGAATCCGTTTAAGTATTTTAATATTTAATATTTCCTATTAAATGAAGGAAAAAACACAGTGGTTGCAGAAAACACAAAACGCCTCGGTTACGACTGTAACCTCGGTTCCCTGAAGAGGGAACGAGACGTTGCGTCGATTTGACGCTAAGGGAACGCTTTGCGTGATGATGTATTGAAGCACATGTAAAATCAGTCCAATGGTGTGATGGAACGTCAGAGGCGGGTGACGTCATGAACCAGGAAACTATAAAACCTGCCCAAAACAAAGCAGCGTCAGCTTCCTAAGATCTGAGCAAGTAGCTTACAGGCACGTAGGAGATATGGCAGGTGACGCAACGTCTCGTTCCCTCTTCAGGGAACCGAGGTTAAAGTCGTAACCGAGCCGTTCCCTTTCAAGGGAACTCGCGTTGCGTCGATTTGACGCTAAGGGAACGTCTATAGCAACGCCACCATAGCGAGAAGTGCCTGTCCAGTGTGAAATCAGGGCGAGCAGCACTATGACGAGAGCACTCGGGACCCTGGTGTAAAGTCCAAGTCCAGAGAATAGAACCTGACGAATGTGTGAGGTGAGGACCAGCCTGCCTTATCACAGACGTCTTGAATAGGTACTCCAGACAATAAGGCCTTAGAGGCCGCCATACTCCTAGTTGAGTGAGACCGCACCAACATGGGTGATGGTAGTCCGGTCGACTCATAAGCAAGTGAGATAGTCTCGACCACCCACTTGCTCATTCTTTGCTTAGATGCTGGTGACCCCTTATTAGGGGGTCCAAAACAGAAAAAGGGTTGTTCGGATTTACGCCACAGGGCAGCTCTGTGGACGTAAGTATCTAACGCCCAGTGGTGTAGTCTAGTTTTTTGTAGTGAGTATACTGCTGCCCCCCCACTGTAAAACTTGCCACCCATTTTCTAGTGTTTAGTGTTAATCGTCATCAAACTCAGCCAGTAAAGAGCTGCATTTAGCCTAAGATGTTATATGAATATGGTCCCTGAAGCACAGGTTTTATCAGCTAGGCCTACCGATTAAAAAAACATTATAATTTACATTATAATAATAATAATAGTTTAATAAAACACTCAGAAACTCAAATGTCTTTACATTATAAGCACAAATACAAATGTACTTTTTAAAATGGTGTTGAAGAAAAAAAAATATTCACTGTTTAAATTAAAACATGTATAAAAACTTTGTGATATTCCTTTAAAATAATGTTTAAATAGATTTGATTATTATTATTTTAAAAAGTACATCTTACTATGCAATTTCTTTCATAATTTCTTCGAGTTACTTTCTCTCTACAAACTTTTATTTTGGTGGGTAGTCATAAAGACATTTGAGTTTCTATGTGTTTTAATAAACTATTATTATTATTATTATTATTATTAGGCCTACTTGAATGATGCTCTACTGTGCAATAGTAATATATTTCTGTTATATTTTCTTCAAGTTATAGAAAACTTTTATTTTGACAGGTTGTCATCAAATACTTTAAAGTTTGTGAGTGTATAAGATACTAATGAATGATGATAGTTTTATCAAATGAAATGGTAAAATTCTTGTGCAGTGACTCTCATAAAAGCTCTGCGATGAAGTTCAAATGTGTTCATGTCTTCATAGACGGTAAAAACACCACGAGTGTCACTTGCGCTTCAGTGTGCGTAGAGCACACATTGAGCGCTCATTCACAGAGACACACATGCAGAGTTTATTTCAATAGCAGTCTTTTTGAGCTTTGATATTCATTGACACTAGTACATATCGAGATTTGATTCATTGTACATCCCTAGCCTACTTTTGATTTATTCATTCAAAAATGGCCAAATTGCGTGACATTCCGCTTTGCAGCTAATTACATTTGTGACTGGATTCCGCGATTCGATCCGTGTCGCTGCACAAACACAGACGGTGGGGTGAATTTATGAATGAAAGTTCTGTCACAAAACGATGTTGTTACGAATCCTCGCACTTTTTTAAGTGGGTATGCGGAAATCCTTGACGTTTCCTAGTGGGTATACGGAAATCCTTGACATTTTCTAGTGGGTATACGGCGTATACCTGCGTATCACGTAGACTACACCACTGCTAACGCCCTAACCGGGCACAGCAAATTGTGCTTTTCCTGGTCCGCATCCTGGAAGGGAGGAGGACAGAAGGCCTGCAGCACTATAGATCGGGCCACATTAGTGGGGACCTTGGGAACATAACCCGGCCTAGGATGAAGGAACGCTTTAACCATGCCGTGCGCAAATTCCAAGCACGAGGGTGCAACCGACAGAGCCTGGAGATCTCCTATTCTCATCAAAGATGAAATAGCGAGGAGGAACAGCGTTTTCAAAGTAAGAAACCTGGCTGGAACCTCTTCTAATGGCTCAAAGGGAGCCTGGGAAAGACCTTGGAGGACGATAGCCAGGTCCCAAGTCGGGACCCTCGTGAGTGCAGCAGGCCTCAGCCTCAACGTGCCACGGAGGAAACGAGATACTAAGGGGTCTTTACCCACAGACATTCCACCCAAAGGAATGTGGTAAGCACCTATGGCCGCCACATAAACCTTCAACGTGGATAGACCTGCAGTGAACCGCTCCTGCAGAAACTCCAGCACTGTACCAACCGGGCAGTTAACTGGGTCTAGCTGTCGGTCACTACACCATGAAGCGAAAACCTTCCACTTCAGGGCATAAAGTTTCCTCGTGGAGGGAGCTCTGGATTGTAGAATGGTCTCCACAACCTCGGTTGAGAGACCTGACTCTATGAGCTGGGCCCCCTCAGAGGCCAAGCCCACAGGTTCCACAGTTCGGGACGAGGATGAAATATCGAGCCCTCTGCTTGAGACAGTAGATCTCTTCTGACGGGGAGCTCCAGAGGAGGCCCGTTGAGAAGAGACACTAGATCCGCAAACCATACTCTGCCCGGCCACCGTGGGGCTATAAGAAGCAGGCGCAGATGGTCCCTGCGAACTCTCTCCAGAACTCCCGGGAGCAGAGCAATCGGAGGAAATGCATACAGACGTAGCCTCGGCCACGCCTGTACCATCGCATCCAGTCCGAGAGGAGCTGGATGCGTGAGGGAGAACCAGAGTGGACAGTGAGACGTCTCTCGAGACGCAAACAAATCCACTTGTGCTTGGCCGAACTCCCTCCATATCAGCTCCACCACCTCGGGGTGGAGCATCCATTCCCCCGGCCTCGGCCCCTGTCTCGACAGGATGTCTGCTCCTATGTTCTGGGCCCCCGGGATGTAAGCTGCTCTGAGTGATAGCAACTTGCCCTGGGACCACAAGAGGATCTGGTGCACTAGTTTGCATAGTGGGCGTGAACGTAAACCCCCTTGATGATTTATATAGGCAACCACCGACGTATTGTCTGTGTGGACTAACACATGGTGGCCCCTGAGGTCTGGGAGGAAATTCTTGAGAGCAATAAAAACGGCCATCATCTCCAGGCGATTGATATGCCAAGAGAGATGATGGTCCAACCACAGACCCTGAGCCGAGCGTCCCTCCAGGATCGCTCCCCAGCCCGTGAGGGAGGCATCTGTCGTTAGCATCCTGCGACGAGAAGCTCCCAACACGGGGCCCTGGGACAGGAACCAAGGTTTCTTCCACATAACTAAGGCACGTAGGCAACGCCGCGTAACCTTGATCATGCGAAAGGGGTTGCCCCTCGGAGAAAACCCTTTGGTCCTGAGCCACCACTGCAAGGGTCTCATGTACAGCAGGCCAAAAGTTATCACGTTGGACGCTGCTGCCATCAAACCCAACAGTCTCTGAAACTGTTTCACAGTGAGTGACTGGCCTAGCTTTATCCTCTTTACGGCTGACAGAATGGACTCTATGCGTGCCGGAGACAGGCGCGCCCGCATCGACATAGAATCCCATACTACCCCTAGATAAGTGGTTCTCTGTAATGGAGAAAGCACACTCTTCTTGGCGTTTAGCCGTAACCCCAGCTCTCTCATGTGGGCGAGGACGACATCTCGATGCCAAATCGTCAACTGGTGCGACTGAGCTAAAATCAACCAAGCGTCGATGTAGTTCAGTATGCGAATACCCTGCAGACGCAGTGGCGCCAGAGCTGCATCTGCGCATTTCGTGAAAGTGCGGGGTGATAGTGCTAGGCCAAATGGAAGAACTCGATATTGGTATACTTTGCCCCCGAAAGCAAACCTCAGGAACTTCCTGTGATATGGAAGGATGGAAATATGGAAGTATGCATCCTTGAGATCTATCGTGACAAACCAGTCCTCCGATCTGATCTGCGGCACGATTTGTCTCAAAGTCAACATTTTGAATTTCAGCTGCATGACTGACTCGTTCAGAACTCTTAGATCCAAAATGGGACGCAACCCCCCGTCCTTCTTTGGAACGATGAAGTATCGGCTGTAAAACCCGGTGTCCCTGCTGGAGGGAGGTACATATTCTATGGCCCCCTTGTCCAACAGGTTCTTTACTTCTTGTTCCATTACCAGAACCTGCTCGGGGTCCACCACGGTGGGAAGGACCCCCATAAACCTGGGCGGGCGAGACCCAAACTGTATTTGATAGCCCTTTTCTATGGTCTGCAGGACCCAACGAGAAATATTTGGCAGAAATATTTCCACGCTACCAAAAATTCTACTAGAGGTACTAGCCTCTCGAGACTGGCTTCTGGATTTAGTTGTTGTTGAACAATCAGCCCGTCGCCCTGTAACGGCGAACCGGCAGGGAACGACTGAACGGACTGTTCTAAAACCCTCCTCAGAGGGGACGGGCCTCCCAGGTCCACTACGTTTCCGGATGGAACCTGAGATAAGTGCTCGTCGGAGAGAACCACGGCGCCCTGTAACATACGAGGTGGCAGGGTTAGCATAACGGTCCCCCGAGGGCACCGAAGGGAGACGGGCACCGTGTAATGAGGTGTTAACCGCTCTACTTCGGGGGGGGGGGGGGGGGGGAACTGCCCTCGATGGCCTGCGCCCTCGGGCGTCAGGACCTTTTCTTTGCAGCCTTCTTTGAAATAATGACGGTCCTCAGATCCGTCTTACCCCTAGAAGGCTGCTGCTGAGCACGCCCCGTGTCCCCAGTCTTCGTGGCGGAGCACGGGAGGCCACGCTCTGCTTTTGAGTGGCACGGTGTGAGGAGCTGGCTTTAGATGTTTGGGGCTGCTCCCGCTCAGCAGCCCCGGAGACATGAGTTCGGCGAGGGAGAAGCTTTTGAAAAGCAGCCGCTTGTTTGGCTGACTCCTGGAACCTCTCGACGACCGAATTTACTGCGTCGCCGAAGAGGCCAGAAGAAGAGATGGGAGCATCCATTTGCTCAAATTCAGCCAGAGATGCCTTTCAGTGGCCACCAGGGCTGCCATAGACCGGCCGATAGATTTAGCCGTCTCCTTGGCGGCCCTGAGAGACAAATCTGTGGCCCGACGCAGTTCGCAAACAGCGTTCGGGCCAATACCCCGCCTTCATCCAAGTCTCCTAACACTTCAGCTTGGTAAGCCTGCAGCAACGACATGGTATGTAAACATGCTGCAGCCTGACCAGCCGCTGAATAAGCCTTACCCACCAGATTTGATGTTACTTTAACTGGTTTGGTGGGTAACACCGGGGCCTTAAGGGAAGATGCAGATTCGGGAGAGAGATAGCTCGCGAGCGTCTCTTCAACCTTTGGCATCTCCCCATAACCGTGCTCTTTATATTGGGATATAGATGAATAGTGAGATGTTTGTGCACTGTAAACTCTATATGATGCTGGTTTTCCCCACGATCTCGACACCTCGGTGTGGAGATCGGGAAAAAACGGCAGACCCCGGCGTTGAGGTTGTGCGCGAGAGGGCAGGAAGTGTTCGTCCAGTTTACTTTTTGAACGAACGTCCTGCTTATCTGACGGCCAATCTATATTTAATCTTTCGACCGCTCTCGTCACAACCTCAATAAGCTCCTCAAACGCGTGAGATTGAGGTGGCGAATCCTCAACATCACGCGAGTCAACACTAACAACATCTAGTTCCTCGGAACCAGATAGTTGTAGTGTTGGTGCCTGTATCAGGGTGGAAGAAACCACAGCGCGTGCTTTCGAACCCTAATACAATGCACTAGATCTGTCAGGTGAATGTAACAGTTCGAAATAGACCCAAATGCGAAAGCAGGTTAATGATTTATTGAAAAGAAAGAAGATAAATGCAACAAAGGCTGTCTGCCGATCACAGGTCATCTTGATGAACGCAGAACAGGAAAACGATCTCCAGACAGAAACCAGGCAGGATGATGGATGCAGGTAAGCGGTCAGGGAGAGCTCACAGGAATAGGCAAGCGCAGAGTCCACCAGGCAGTTACCGCAGCACAGAGAATCAGACTTGACACAGGATAGCCGGGGCAGTAACTCATCTGACATATGCGTACACACAGGACAGGAAACAGTAGCAATACTAAACCGTCAGTAACAGACATGAACGAACAAACAATAAACCGACAAGAGGGAAAGAGAACATGAGGTCTAAATAAACAGAAAATCAGGGCAAGGGGAAACAGGTGTGAGAAGAGCAGAAGTGAACGCTGATTGAGAATGGATTCAGCTGTGCGAGAGCACACGTAAGAGAGAGAGAGAGAAACAAGCAGAGAAATAAAACTAGACTCCTGACAGTGAAGGCAGAGATAAGGCGGGGCCCATCTCTAACCCCGCTGACAGATCCATTTGCGAACCCCAAGTCTGAAGCCTTCGCAGTGCCTCAGCAGCTGCGGGACCTGAGCCTTAGGGAACGCGAGCCTGGGCATCCTCGCTAAAGAACGCCAGGCGGGATCGGAGCGTCCGTAACGGAAGCACTTCACAGTGCTCACAGCCAGTGCCCTCGAGCGCTGACCGTGCATGCTCCTCTCCCAAACAATCAACACAAAGAGTGTGCGTGTCCCCACCCGTTAGATAACGCGGGCAGGGATGCACACACAATCTAAACTGTTGCTTGCTCGCCATGCTGAATAATATGTATATATATATATAACAGACAACACCAAATATCACAGACAGTTTCACATATAGCGCTTGTGAAGACACAGAAGCTGCCGCTGCTTTGTTTTGGGCAGCTTTTATAGTTTCCTGGTTCATGACGTCACCCGCCTCTGACGTTCCGTCACACCATTGGACTGATTTTACATGTGCTTCAATACATCATCACGCAAAGCGTTCCCTTAGCGTCAAATCGACGCAACGCGAGTTCCCTTGAAAGGGAACTCAATGACATGCTGAATGAAAATAAAAGACCTTTTCTTTCAGGGGCCTTTATGATTCCCTTCTTAATCCTGCTGGTTTTTGAGGGAATCCCTCTTCTTCATCTGGAGTTTGCCATCGGTCAGCGGCTAAGGAAAGGCAGTGTGGGGGTGTGGAGAACTATTAACCCCTACATGCTTGGAGTTGGTGAGCAAAATATGAAATATTATATTAAATATAATAAAGATAGATAGATAGATAGACAGACAGACAGACAGACAGACATGTTACCAGAGGTGTAAAGAAGAGTGCCTGAAAACCATACTTAAAAAGTAAAAAAAGTAAAAAAGTAAAAAAAGTAAAAGAACAGCTACCATCCAGTGAAAATGATTCCATAACAAGTTGCATGTACCACTTGAGTAGGCTACAAGTATTAGAGTATCTGATTTTAACAATACTTCAGTATTTTACTCATACTGAATATAGGCTCAAAGATGCACTAGTCCTCAACACCTAATCAGTGAATAATAAGAAACAGTTGATTTGTGAGGAGAGCAATCACATTTATTTTCTAAAGTCTAAATAAAACGGAACACCTGAATATTGCAATCAACACAGCCTCTGTGTATAGCCTTGAAAGGCTTGTTGACAAGTTTGGGTAAGTAAGGGCAAAACGCACAAGATATAGTACCTTCAATGCCCTGTAGATGGCAATATTACTTCTTTTGTAACAGAAATTATGTTTCATTAAACAAAGTTCTGGAGGAGCGCGTTCAAATGATCAATCACATTAAATTCACCAACATTCCTCGACAGTTTTTCAGCATCCCTCCACCACCCCAATTCCTCACTCTTTGGCTTGCTCCTTCTACAGCCAGGAATACGGGGGAGTTCTCTGGGTTCGGGCCAAATACCGAGCCCGAAGCCCTCTCATCGGACAGCACGCCAATTACGCATACCATTTATTTTATCTGACTTATTGTAAGTGTGGACTCGTGAAATAAACTGCTGCAGAAAAAGTTAGGAGCCATGCAAAATGTAATGAGTAATTCCATTAATTATTACAAACGTACAGGGCCTAAAATCAACACTCGGCAAGTGCCAAATGCAAAAAAAAAATCGTTCACTCTTGAAGCATTCTAATATTCCAGCTCCTGCCTATATTAATTAATGTTAATCAAAGAAAAAAATCACTCAATGCTCTTGAATGAATAACTTTTGTAACTTTAATAAGGATTAATAAGGATGTTTAATTTATACACTGAAGGCTATGCAGTGTTAAATGTGCTCTAAGCGATGTCAAGCGTTTTTTAGGCCAAAACACTTTTTGGCACATACAGCAACCATCTCCTCACTATCCACTAGCTGCCTGTCCCCTGAACACACTGTAAAAAAACACGTTCTCTGCAGACACCCCAGGCTCCACAAACGGCAACAAAAACAAACTCCGGCAACCCGCTCCACGAAACATAACAAACTGTTCCAGCCAATAACCGACAAGAAGGACTTGGGGGCGGGGTTTGGGGGGGTTAGTGCGTGGATGAGGAGGAGGGAGGGTCTAGCTAGCCTCTGTTTTGTTTGACAATACTTTGAACGTCAACAAGAAGTGACGTCACCCGACATCGCTTAGAGCACCTTTAATTTACACTTGCCTTGCCTACTTTAATAAATTTTTGTAGATCACCTGACAAACCTGAAAAGCACTGTTCAGGGCTGTCACGATTAAATTCGAGGACTCGATTATTATTATTTTTAAATCCTCGATTGCAATTTATCCTTGTGGAGTAACCGGCAAAATACAGGAAGTGGCGCATTCCACGGACGAGAATGTTAATATAATTAATATTAATTTCTAAAGGTGCACGATGTATTAAAATCATTTAAAAAACACAGTAGCATAGCAATATTGTGAAATCACAAAGGCATATACCTATGGGCTTTATTTACATCATGTGTGTAGGCTACTATATGTGCGTCCCAGAGCAGCTCCGGTAATGTTACATGCTGCTCCACACAGTTATCATTTACATGCAAAACTCAAACTCAAACTCCATCTCTGCATGCTGTGAGTGTGGGTTGCTTATAACGTTCATCTGGGAACGCAATGTGTGCCATTTCATCAGATTTGTAAGGTAAATCATTTATAAACCTACGCCAACCGCAAACTTTTTCTTTACGATTTCAAAATAAAAGTTTAAGTTTAAACTCTTGCTTTGAATTTGCGTGTTTTGATGTCCACACATTCTTGTTCAAGAAATTACAGTAGCTGTAGCATTTCTATCATAAAGAAGTGGCCAAATATTAAAGGGTTAGTTCACCCAAAAATGAAAATTAAGTCATTAATTACTCACCCCCATGCTGTACCAACCCCGTAAGGCCTTCGTTCGTCTTCGGAACACAAATGAAGATATTTATGATTAAATCTGAGAGGTGCATGACTGCTACATAGGCTCCCTAAGGGAATGAAACCTGACGGCCCAGAAAGTCATTAAAGAAAATGTTTAAATATTCCATGTCGCAACAGTGGGTCAACTATAAGTTGATCAAGCGACGAGAATACTTTTTGTGCGAAAAAACAAACAAAAATAACGACTTTATTCGACTATTCCTTTTCTTCCTTGTAGGCCTGAAACGAGACTTCAAGAGATTTCCACGACGCACACGCGCGAGAACTTAACTGAAGTAGTTGAAGGAGATCGTAATTCTCGCGCATGCGTCGTGGAAATCTCTTGAAGTCTCGTTTCAGGCCTACAAGGAAGAAAAGGAATAGTCGAATAAAGTCGTTATTTTTGTTTGTTTTTTCGCACAAAAAGTATTCTCGGCGCTTGATAAACTTATAGTTGAGCCACTGTTGCGACATGGAATAGTTTAACATTTTCTTTAATGACTTTCTGGGCCGTCAAGTGTCATTCCCTTAGGCAGCCTATGTAGCAGTCATGCACTTCTCAGATTTAATCATAAATATCTTCATTTGTGTTCCGAAGACGAACGAAGGTCTTACGGGGTTTGTACAGCATGGGGGTGAGTAATTAATGACTTAATTTTCATTTTTGGGTGAACTAACCCTTTAAAGATTAAGTAATCAAATGTATTTGGTAAAAATAAAACATGGGTTTGAGCTTTAAAGTGTAACAATCAATAGGTCTATTTTTATTACCACAAAAATAATCAGATTACTCTATTAATCATCAAAATAATCAACCGATTACTCTGCCATCGATTACACTGAATGTCATAACTACCTGTTTTTGCCAAAACAGTTTCATGGCCGGTAAAAAAAATATTTGTGGCCAGTACATTTTCTTCTGTCACCGGGCATTGGCAGGTGTGGCAAAAAGTTATAGTTTTAGGCCCTGCAAACTATAAAATTGTACGTATACAAATTCAAAAATGTAGTCAAATAGAGAGTAAAGGTTGCTAATATCCTTAATACTCAGTCAAAGTACAAAGTAGCCAGAGTAGAAACTAACTACATCTCAAATACTATACACAACTGCATGTTACTTCCTGTACAAGCTAACATGTTCTGTTTCACAGGTATTGCGTCTATGTGTGTGTCCTTTCTGGTCAGTCTGTACTATAACACCATCATAGCTTGGGTCATGTGGTACTTCTTCAATTCCTTCCAGGACCCTCTGCCTTGGAGCCACTGCCCCATAAACGCCAACAGGACAGGTAATGAGAACATCCGGAGGAGGTACTAAAAGTGCTCGAATGGATATTTAGTTCAAGGTTCAATGTCTGTTCTTTGTTGGCAGGACTAATTTCCGAGTGTGAGAAGAGCTCACCTGTGGATTATTTCTGGTATCGTAAGACTCTTAACACTTCTGCTGCCATAGATGAGACAGGGAATCTGCAATGGTGGATGATCCTCTGTCTCATCTCAGCCTGGGGAGTGCTGTATGTCTGCTGTATCCGTGGGATCGAAACCACTGGAAAGGTAGAGCTGCTCAAATACCAGCACTGTATTTAACAATCTGAATGAGGTTTCCACTGAATTTCTGTAGAATGATGGCACGTCCATAGTTTTTGAGAGTTTCCCAAATGGGTGTTTGTGAAGAAACTGCAGGGGGTTTGTTGAGTTGATGAAAGCTAGCACTTAAATCAAAATTGTTAAAAAAAGCGAAAAACACATAGGAAAAACGTTTCTGTTTTTAATACACCGTCGTTGTGTAAATGTGTACTAGGTTCACTTTATTTACCCATTCCCACAATTTCCCACAAAAGTTCTGACAAAATAAAAGCTCAAAGATTGAGCTCCTCTCACACCTGGAATTTAGTCCGGCCAATAATGAACAACAGTCACTAAATAATGAACAAAGTATCACTTTTAAATATAATAGCACTTGTAATAAACACATTCATAATGTGTTTTTCATAGGTTCACTTTTTTACACATTCACACAATTTCTGTGGATAAAATTTACCGCATGTCACCAGTATTCCGCCAAAATAAAAGCTCTACGATTTATAGGTTTGAATGTGAAGAATTTAAGACATTAGTATTGTAACTAAATATTGTCAAGTTCTATAGTGTTGCTTTCCAACATGCATGACTCATGTAATAAATACAAAGAGTTTTTAATGAACAAGGGGATTCGTAGGAGAATAACCAAACCAAAGACAATAAACAACAGGGAACCAATTAAATGTAAGTCTGTATGTGCAGGGGATGGACAAACTAGAAACATATTCACTACATATTCACTAAACTAGAAACAGTAACTCGAATGAGTAACTAATGAGGTTAAATCAAGAATTAAACTGTAATGAAACACCAGAAACAAAAACGATTAAACTAAGCATAAACTTGACAAATATCAGGCCTATAATTATCAAATAAATAAATATATATAAATATATACAATTGTAATTAACAGCAGTAATATTTTTTTATATATCCATTGCTATAATTAGAGTTAAAATATAATATAATATAATTAAAATAAAACACTTACTAAAAATGATGTTAAATTATTGAACTATTAACTCTAAGGGGTGCTCCAAGTAAATATTTTACGTCTAAGGCATTTGACTGAAAAAAGTTTGGCCACCCCTGTGCAAATCTATAATCATTTGTGCTCATGTAAGACAGGTCTACCAGTGAAACAGTAATCAATACAGTTGTCAAAGGTTATTCCTTTTTATTTCATGAGAATGCTATAAATGAATGTTGAAATAAAGAATAAAGATCCCTACAATGTATCGTAAGGAAGGACACATGCTTGTAAAAAATTTCAAAACAGAACAGTTTTACAGCTTTACAGCTCTTGTGAACAATTAACCAGATGCTTTTGTTTCAACTGTTGCAATAAAAAGGCTTATAATTCCAGAATGTCCAAAGTGTTTATCTCTAAATCAAGAGCAACGTAATGCAAAGTTTGAACTCACTGTTCCCAAAGTATTTATCATCAGATTTTATTTCCTCTCCTCTCCTCCAAGGCTGTTTATGTGACGTCTACGTTACCGTACTTAGTCCTTACGATCTTCCTGATCAGAGGACTGACTCTGAAAGGATCCGTTGACGGCATTAAGTTCCTCTTCACTCCAGACGTGAGTGCCAAAGTCAAACACATTCAAAAGATGAATTGTTATAACAAATAAACATTAACCACATTCAGTACTATCATAAATAACAAACCCGTGTACTTGTGTGCAGATAAATGAGTTAGCAAACCCCACCACATGGTTGGATGCAGGTGCACAAGTATTTTATTCATTTTCTCTAGCTTTTGGAGGTCTCATCTCCTTCTCCAGCTATAACTCTGTGCAGTAAGTTCATTGTTTTAGTGTTTTTCTGTGTGTTGAGGCTGTTGAGACTAAATGCAAATATCTTTTTGATTGTTGTATTATAGAATAAAGCTATTGATTGTTATTCTTACAATGAACTTATTCTTACACCCAACGTTCTGTGCAAACACTTCAAAGCTTAACAATCTAATAATTATTCTCTCTTTCCATCAGCAATAACTGTGAGCAAGATGCGGTTATCATCTCCATCATTAATGCCTTTACCTCGATCTACGCAGCCACTGTCATCTACACCATCATTGGTTTCAGAGCTACTGAGCGATTTGATGACTGTATAAATGGGTAAGTGCTTGTTATTGTCATAACATTATCATCTGACCTTCTGTTTGGGGAAAGAGTGATAGATGAAAATTCCACAGATGTTGTAAAAGACACAGTGACTCTTTTGTTGTTACCATGAATCTTATCCAAAGATTATTTTGGTATCTCTTGGCACTGAGGTTTTTACAATGTTATTATAGTTAATGCAATAAACTAACACGTGAATATGAACTAACTAATGGGACATTCATACAGTTTGGTGGATATTGGACTGAGCAGGTTTGTTGAAAACTATTTTTAAAATTCAATTATCTTATCAGAGGGAGACAATGTCTGTCTGTCTGAAAATACACTGGTCAAGTTTAGGACTCAAGCTCAATAACCTAATCATCCTGACCAAATATTTCACATGTGGTATAGTAAATTTCTCCATCCTGTTACATTACATTTTTACAATGCAATATGTATAACAGGGTGGATGTTTTATGCTAATGAAGCCTAAAACCTCTTAGCAGAAGATTAACATTTTGGAAGAATTATAATAGATATATACAACTTTTTTTTTTTTTAAATAAAGAAACATTTTCATGTCCAGTATAAATTGCCACAACATGTTACATGTTACAATTGGACATGTTATTTCTTTATGCTACTATATAAGTCTTCTAAAAAATTAGGAAAAGACAGAGTTTATGACTTAGGATACATTTAGATGCCAACAATGTACTAAAAATGGAAAGGTATTTTGTGTGTTTGAAAAGTTTAGCGTACAGACGACAATGTTGTCAAAATGATCTGCGTTCACACGGATTCACGAAAATAACTAAAACCGCTGTATTATGCATGCCAGGCCAGTAGTTGGCGATATCACTTTGTAAAGAAACACTACAAGTCTGTGCACATATGCATTCTTCTACAGAGTGGTGAATACAAACAATCAAGATGATCAAAACATAGAGCAATTTTGTCCAGACGGACGATGAGGTTGGTTTATTACTACAAGTGACCCTCGATTTCAGGAAGAAAGTAGGCCTACTCACACATGCCTATAGACTGAACACGTAATACGCAAAAATGTACGTGATTGTAGTTTACATTTTCAAAGGTTTGTGTTTTCATGCCCCCAAAATGCAGGTACCATGTAAATGAATGGCTAAAACGCATGATAAATTTCTGGTTTTAGTTAAAAAGGGTGTTGTACTGAAAATATTACTACAAATATTGGGTGCGTCTCAATCAGCTCCCTAGTTCAGTAGCCAGGGCACTGATCAGGGAGTCAGCCTTTGTAAGGGCTGTCTCAATCGCAAAATCTTTCCAGGACGTTTGCTCTCTGAAAAATCCCACAATTCACTGCAAAAACCAGGAAGCATCAATGCTCACTATGCTCCCTGACCGGAAATGTTGATTAATACAGACGTGACGTTGTACTGTCCCAATGTGAAGTGAGCCAGACAGTGGGACAGATTTGTAGTGGTGTCCGAAACCATAGTGGACGTCATCGAGTGCACTCATTCAATTCCACAATGCACCGCATTAAGGAGTGTATAACTGATGTACACTCAATGGCCAGAAAATACCCATAATGCACTGTGAGGCTTGTGTCGAATGAATTCCCTGGTCTCGCCAGAATATGGCACCCGCAGCTGAATCATCCATCCACCCATTTCCAAAACCGCTGGTCCAATGTGGCTACAGCGTATTATCATCCAGGTATAAATTCCTTTTTAATTGATTATTAAATTGTTTAATTTCGGTTTATACCTGCTAGTTTCCATGACAGAGTTCAAGATAAATCTTTTCATTACTACTGGAGCTGTCAGTTTGCTAGGTTTCAAATGATTGCAGCAAGCACAAACTATGCAAAAGTGGCAGCCCTTCCGGAACACTCAGTGTCCGAATTCACTCACTCGTTTTCATTCACTCCTTTAATTCGACTATATTAGTGGGAATAGTGAATGAGTGTATAGGGGGTGATTTCGAACACAGCCCCGGAGTTGCTTTCCCTCCAAGGATATGATGTCACTTCCAGCTGATTTTTTAGGGCATATTCTTAGGATTTTGAAGGGCTAGTAAGTAGACAAACTTATTTAGTGGTTTTACACATTGAAAAAAAAATCACAACAAATTGTATTTTATGTCAAAGAGAATAAGTAAATGTATATACTAATACTCAAAATGGCTAAATTATTCCTAGGTACTAATCATAATGATTTTTTTTGGTAATGGGATATTTCTATGCATGGAAAACGTCTCGGTTACGGATGTAACCCTCGTTCCCTGAGTAGGGAACGGAGACGTTCCGTCGGATGACGACGAATGGGGTTTCGCTTAGAAAGCCTATCCGCTTCGAGTAATACAAAACGAGTCAATGGCAAAGAAATGCCATGGGTCTGCAAAATTTGCATGGAGCAGCTCCGCCCCACCTCGTGGGTATAAAGGGCGGAAATTCCAGCAAAGCAGTATGTTTCCTTGCTGAGGAGCCAAGACTGAGCTCAGGCGATCCCCGCGGTACAGCGGAAAGTGGCAGGAAGACGGAGTTCCGTCGGATGACGACGAATGGGGAGACCAGTCTAATCACGCCACCTTCTCGGCTGTCTTCCAGTGCCCTGCGTAATCTGAGATCCCTGTCGTGAGACAGCACGGACGAAGGACTCCTATTAGCACAGGAATACCAAGGTACACTGGGGAGCATATCCCAAGGTTTTTAAGGGAATATGCAATTACTGCCAACCCAGAGGGGGGGGGGACTTAGAAAATACACATATGACCCGAGGAATGCATATGGGGAATCACTGGGGTGTCCAGCCGCAGGTGGAATATTTCAACCCCAGGGGTGGCAAGGTGGCTTGCCAAGGGAAAGACACATGCTCAAAGAGGCTTACAGTGAAAATACACGTGTGGGGGTAGCTCAGAGGAGGTACCATGCACACGGGAGGCACCTAGCCGACGCGCAGGCAAAAGACACTGGCGCCAGCATCAGGAGTGCTGGAGGAACTCAGGGGTTTCGGGGAAGCTCACCTGAGGAGAATATCGCACGTATCCAGTCCGTGGAGTGGAATGGCGAGCAAGCGAAGACACCTAACGGGTCCCATGTTAGCTTGAAAAAGACAGTACATGGGAGGAGACTGGCTCCACTCGGAGATTGTAGAATCTGGCGAATGTGTTAGGTGTCGCCTAGCCTGCAGCTCTGCAGATGTCTGTTAGCGAGGCGCCATGCGCTAGAGCCCAAGAGGACGCCACACTCCGGGTGGAGTGGGCAGTCACACCAAGGGGGCACGGTCGACCTTGCTGTTGGTAAGCCAAAGCAATGGGGTCCACTATCCAGTGAGACAACCTTTGCTTGGAGAGAGCCTTTCCCTTCAGTCTCCCACCATAACAGACAAAGAGCTGGTCTGAGGTCCTGAAACACTGCGTTCTGTCTACATAGATGCGGAGAGCACGTACTGGACAGAGCAGTGCCAAGGCTGGGTCTGCCTCCTCCGGGGGCAGCGCTTGCAGGTTCACCACCTGGTCCCGGAAGGGAGTGGTAGGAACCTTGGGCACATATCCAGGCCGGGGTCTCAGGATCACGTGAGAGTAAGCCGGCCCGAATTCCAGGCACGCTTCGTCAACGAAGAATGCGTGCAGGTCCCCTACCCTCTTGATGGAGGCCAATGCAGTCAGAAGCGCTGTCTTCATTGACAGGAAGTTAAGCTCAACCGACTGCAAAGGCTCGAAGGGAGCACTCCGCAGGGCAGTTAGCACCACTGCGAGGTCCCAAGAGGGTACGAGAGGAGAGCGAGGAGGATTCAGTCTCCTCGCTCCTCTCAGGAACCTGACGATCAGGTCGTGCTTCCCTACGGACTTACCTTCTATAAGGTCGTGCTGTGCGGCAATGGCGGTGACATAGACCTTGAGGAAGGAGGGAGACAGCCTTCGCTCCAACCCATCTTGAAGAAAGGAAAGCACGACACCGATCGAACATCTCCGGGGGTCTTCTCGGTGAGAAGAGCACCAGCTGACGAAGAGGTTCCACTTCAACGCGTAGAGGTGTCTCGTGGACGAAGCTCTAGCGGAAGTGATGGTAGCCACCACCGCTGGTGGTAGGGTACTCAAACCTGCCTCGTCCCGTCCAGGAACCACACGTGGAGGTTCCAAAGATCGGGACGAGGGTGCCATAGGGTGTCTCGATCGCACCCTTCACCAGCAAGGTAGCAACCTCCGCTCTCATGATAGGGGCATTGCCACCGACCATAGTGGAGCGGACTCCCCTGAAGCGGGGAGGAGACCGCGCGAACTGAATCGCGTAGCCGAGCCTGACTGTTCGAGCGACCCAGCGGGACAGGTTAGGAAGCTCTTGCCAAGCTCCCAACGACTGTACCAGCGGGATCAAACGAACTACAGACTTCCCACCGGTGGTGCAGCGAGGCGGAATGACTGGCCCAGACGTGGACGGCATAGCGGCCCGGTGTGGGGGCACAGTCATTGACCGCGTCCTGATAGAGCAGACCAGGGAAGGACGAACGTTCCACGGGGGTCTGCTCTGCCAGGGGTCTGGCGTCAGAGGAGGATGAGAGTGGTACGGTCCGGGGACGGCGCATACTGTCATCCGGCTCTGGGACAGAGGAGGACGAGGGGTGCACGGCCCGGGGGCGGCGCACCGTGTCGTCCGAGAACTCTGTGTGCTCAGGGATGAATGTGTCACTTCTTTCTTTAACCACATAAGGGTGCTGCCTACCCGTGGGTGAGCAGCGGTGGAACAAAAGATTCTCCCCCGGCCCTCCACCGGGGGAAGGAGTGGTCCTGCTACCATCTCCCGAGAAGCGATCATCATCCCTGAGCAGCCCGTCTCAGGAGCGCCGCTTGGCCCGGCGTTTAGCGGGGGGCGGGGCAGGAGAGGGCTGGGGCACCTTCTTGCGGCTTCCTCCACAACCGGGCCCAGGTGAAGGCTGCTGCTTGGGCCGGGCGGGAGGGGCGGGAGCCGCAGGAGGGCGCCCTCGGCGGCGAACAGACTGAGTATTCTGCCCGGTCGGCTGGGTGGAGGCAGCAGCGGGCCGTCGGGGCAGAATGTGCTTGATCGCCTCAGTCTGTTTCTGTGCAGTCGAGACTTGTTGGGCGAAGTCCTCGACTGCTCCGCCGAGACCGCTCGGCATCCCGCATATCAGCAAGATTGAAGAGCCCTGGGTCTGTCCTACCCTCGTGCATGTCCCTGAGCATCTGGGCCTGGTAGACCTGCAGAATGGCCATGGCATGCAAAGAGGTGGCTGCCTGTCCCGCCGCTCTGTAGGACTTCGCCACAAGTGTAGACGAGTACCTACAGGCTTTGGATGGGTGCTTAGGCTCACCACGAGAAAAAGCGCTCTGAGGACACAGTTGCATCGCAACAGAGCGTTCAACCGGGGGGAGCCCAGTGTACCCACGGGCAGCCGCCTCATCGAGGGGAGGAAAGGCGGATGAGACCAACGAGCGGTCACGGGAAGAGCTGGGGGTCTTCCAGGACTTCGAGATCTCATCATGCACATCCGGGAAGAAAGGTATTGGGGTTTGACGCGGACGGGGGTCCGCGGCCTTATCCAAGTACCAATCATCCAACCGCGAGCACTCGGGACAGGGTGGAGGGGACCACTCTAACCCTATGCTCGCGGCGGCCCGGGCAAGCATGGCCGTCATCTCCGGATCCGACTCAGGCACAACCGTATGCACACCGGCAGGTGGCAGCTGCGCTGAGTCTTCACTTCCAGAAGATTCAGACCCACCTTGTGATGCTGCAATAGACATCGCGTCCTCCTCTGGAGTGCCAAAGGAAACCCGCGGGGCATCCGAAGATGGTCCCGCGGAAATCCCCTGAGCACTCACGGGTTGCAACACTGGAGAGGGTGCGGCTGGGCACGGACTGGTAGTCGGCGGTCCAAACCGTCACCCTCAGATCACCCTGGCCACCAGCCGAAGTACCAGCTCTATTTCTAGAACCAGTAGAACGGGGGGTGGATGAGGGGACTCTCACTCTTGCGAGATCACTGAGTCTCGACCGTAATGTTGCGATGGTCATGTTCCCACAGAGAGAACATGAGTCATCCACGAGCGCTGCTCTAGCGTGATCAATGCCCAAACACACTATGCAACGCTCGTGCCCATCAGAGATGTCAACGAGTCTACCGCAACCAGAAGTGCACGGGCGATGCATCTTTAAAAAGACATGCCACGTGCAAGCTCTTTTGTGAGAGAAAAGAAACTCTGACTGTGTTGAAGCGCCCGGGGAGACACACACTCGCTGTCGAATCACAGACAGATAGGCAGGAAGCGCACGCTCGCCGGAGATCGCCGTCACACCAACACCAGAGAATCTCGCTTGTCTGTAGAACTGACAATATCAGGAATGGCTTGTGGAACGAAGGATGAACTTGGCTCCGAAGCGAAAACATAACTGCTTTGCTGGAATTTCCGCCCTTTATACCCACGAGGTGGGGCGGAGCTGCTCCATGCAAATTCTGCAGACCCATGGCATTTCTTTGCCATTGGCTCGTTTTGTATTACTCGAAGCGGATAGGCTTTCTAAGCGAAACCCCATTCGTCGTCATCCGACGGAACTCGGAGTGACAACGAAAGGGAACTGTGGCTTGAAATTTGATATCCAAATTAAAATATGCAGTATTGTTTTATGGGGACATAAAATCCTAATATAAACTAAATATGAAAACCACTTTTACAGCATTAAGACCCGGATATACTTCATTTTCCACTCCGCCTCGCGCACAAGCCTTTTAAAGTATACTTCTTCGGCTTAGTTTAAGCTAGTTTGGCTTAAGCTTAGTTTATGTTATTTATACATGTAGTAATATCTTATTTTTAACATGAATAATTAATTAATTATTCATGTTATTCACTCAACACCAAGGTGTTGTTACATCACCTAATGTATTAACTTTTGTTCAAATTTGAAACCTTTTTAAAAATTGTAACTAGAATATATACCACTCATCTTGCCCCTGTATTGCAGGAACATCTTGACTCTTCTGAACACGTTTGACCTGCCAGAAGGAAACGTCAGTGAGAGCAACTATCAAGAGGTTCTCCAGAGCCTCAATACTACAAGCTCTGACATCATCGGCAACCTCGCCCTGAAGACCTGTGATCTAAACAGCTTTCTCAGTGAGGTACAGTATAGGGATGGGTGATGCCCATCCAAAATTACAATATCAAGGACTTCCAAGACAAATATCACTAATAGAGATACAAATATACCTCTAATAAATGAAATGTGTATAAAATGTGTAATTTTGCTAATTTACCAATATATCTTAAAAGCATTATTATTAACATAAAAATATTTTCTGTTAATTTATTAACAGTATTTTAAAATAATTATCATTATTATTCAAACTTCTAATGTTAATTTGCATTAAAAAACACAAAAATCTCTTATAATAAATGTTACATTTGAAATCTATTTTCTAAATGCATGTTGTGTTTTTTTTTGTTTTTTTTACTTTGCAATTTTTTTATTTAAATGCATAACTTGATATTTCAGAGAAATGTCAGATTTCCCTCTGGTGACATATGCTGGACTTAACCCCGTCTCTTTCTTAGAATCGACTGCAAGCCTGCATTCAGATCTGCCTCCATCCAATCAACAACCGATAGATAGACCTTATATATATTTTTCTTTTTTGATAATCCATTTCACATGGATGTACATCACAATATGGAACAAAAAAAATCTTCTGCGACTTCAACTTTGACATTAGAATGAATTATTGAAATAAAATCACCAGGATGTGAGGGTCTTTCCTCTCTATCCAACATGAGTATCAATATGATCAATTTTATGAGAACTAAATGTACAGCATTCCTTTACTTTTAGTTTAGGCATATCATTTAAAGTGCGCCTTTTATGCTATTTTAAAAGGTTTTGGGGGAAAAAAAACACTTTAATTTACTTGCAATACGTTGCAGCATCACCTCTTTTCTAACAGTGTCTAAAACGGTTTGATAAAGAATTCTTTTTAAACCCCTCCTTTCCAAGAGAATGCTCTGCTCTGATTGGTCACATGGAATTGTGTTTTGAATTGAATTATTCATCCAAAGATGTAATACAGTAATAGTGGGATTGAAATAAACCAGTAGTTTTCACACTTTCACAGGGTGTGGAAGGAACAGGTCTGGCCTTCATTGTGTTCACCGAGGCCATCACTAAGATGCCACTGTCTCCTCTCTGGTCCGTCCTGTTCTTCATCATGCTCTTCTGCCTCGGCCTGTCCTCCATGTTTGGCAACATTGAGGGTGTTCTGGTTCCCCTGCAGGACCTGAAGGTCTTTCCTAAAAGCTGGCCCAAAGAGGCCATTTCAGGTATACAGAAGACTCTGTGATTATAAACACTCTTAAAAATAAAAGTTCCAAAAGGTTTTTTTTTTTTCCTTCAGCACTTCCATAGGAACCATTTTTGGTTCCCCAAAGAATCTTTTAGTGGTCAGTTCTTAAAAGACTTTTTTCTTAGTGTGAAGGACATTTTGATCATCTAAAGAACCTTTTTACACTCTAAAGAACATTTTGTTCAATGGAAAGATTGCATAAATGTTAAATGGTTTTCTGTTCTTCCATTGACGGCCTACACAACTACCACTTTGGAGCCCTAGAAAAGTAAGACATCATTACAGTAAACGATGTGACTCCGAGGGTTTAACCTCAATTTTATGAAGCGACACCTGTTGGAGATTAATATTTTGTAAATAAAGTGCTAAATAATGGTTTTTTTTTAGCAAACAAATCACTTATGTCACTTCATAAAATTGAGGTTAAACTGCTGGAGTCCCACGGATTACTTTAATGATGTCATTACTAACTTTCCAGGGCTTGAAAGTGGTAGTTGCGCAGACTGTCAATGGAGGGGCAAAAAGCTCTCAGATTTCATCAAAATGATCTTCATTTGTTCTCCGAAGATTAACGAAAGCCTTATGGGTTTTGAACGACATGAGAGGTGAGTATTTAATGACAGAATTTTCATTTTTGGGTGAATTAACCCTTTAAAGGTTCTTTATGGAACCATCAATGACAATTTAAGTGAAGAATGCATTGCAGATTTTACAGTGATGATATTGTTTCCGAAGTAGCTTAAATTCTTCCTTTTATTGTTGACGACAGGGGTGACGTGCTTGGTCTGCTGCCTGGTTGGGCTTATATTTGTGCAGGGCTCAGGGAACTACTGGCTAGCCCTGTTCGACAGCTTTGCTGGCTCGATTCCCCTCCTCATCATTGCTTTTTCTGAGATGATTGGAGTCGTTTACGTCTATGGGATAGACAGGTAGGTCAGAGCCTAGTAGTTTTGCTGTTAAATGGTTTTCAACACTTCTCGAACACATGATGGGAACTAATTATAGGACATAGACAAGTTAAAGAAGACACATTGTTTTACAGCAGAACAGTTTGATCATGTATCAGCAATTCACGGATGTTTTCACAGTGACTAGACAATGAGTTTATGACTTTATTGTTCAGATAAAGCTCACTGAAATCAGCCATAAATGATTGTGTCTCCTATTTATGAACAGGTTCAATGAAGACCTGATATTTATGATTGGACACAAGCCTAATATCTTCTGGCAAGCCACATGGAGATACATTAGTCCCCTCATCATGTTAGCCATTTTCATCTTCTACTTTTCCACCGTTGTCACCAAGGAAATCTTCTACAGTGCCTGGGACCCTAAATCGGTGATTTACATGCTTATCAATCATTTAATATAAGTTGATTCTCATTACAAAGACTGTAAAATGCAAAGCACTACTTTTGGAATTGATTAAATAATATTGTTCTCATTTATAGGAAAATTTCCCAACCCTAGAGAAGAAGCCATATCCATCTTGGATCTATGTAATAATCTTTTTCCTAGCTGGGATCCCAAGTCTGTCTGTACCTGGCACTGCTGTTTTCAGAGCCATACGAAACCACTGCTGCAAAAAACAGCCCAGTGCCTCGGTTCAAGAACTGAATTCGGTATCTTACAAAGTTCATATGCAGGATGAAGAACTCAAGTCACAGAATTCACAGAAGTCGGACCAAAAGATCTACAGATGAGATTCAATTTAAAGTTCTATAGTTTTATAGGAACACATTCAGAGGTTAAATAACTGCCTTTTCGGGAACTGCTGGAATATTGCTATCATTTTTTCCCTTCAAATTATTTGTCTATTTGTCAGTGTCATTAGTGGTTCCAGTTTTTGTATTCTGTTTCCAAATTTACATAAAACAACCACGATTACCAGCTGCTGATAAAATGAAGATCACATTGAAGAGATTGATTTGCACATTTTTTTAGTAATATAAAATACATGTAATTTTACATACATTTCACTAGTGCAAAATATTAAAAAATAATGATAATACAAATGTGCCATATTTGGTAGTGGCATATGGCAGGCACTTATTATTATTATTATTGTTATTATATTGATTGTGTATAAAAATGCCATTTAATTAGAATTTTGACTATAGAGAAACAGAGTATTTTTTTTTATATTTGACCAAATGTTTCCCCAATGCAGATGTTCTGCTATGATTTTGAGAGGATTTTTCCCATGTTTCTTGCTAATAAATAAATATTTTTATATACTGTAGTAATAAATACACCTACTGCCTCATTGAATAATTTGCTCATAAAAAATCATTTGTTGTAATAATCAGAATCAGCCATTTGGACAGTGCTGTACGTATCTTTCCATTTATATTAAATGAAAACCTGGAAACATCAGGCTCTGAGACAGCATTGAAGCACCCGAGGTTGCAGTATAAGAGCCCTTCCGCAGGTATCACATCTTCTGCATTTAAAACATTGAGGAATTCTTCTCGTATATCAATAAGTGATCTTTAACCAGTTGAATTGCAAAAACATTTGATAACAGATTGCTTCCTGGAAAAAAATTACCACCAGCAAAAAAAAATAATAAAAATGAATGACCCTCTCTCAAAAGAGGGAATTGTATTTAATCTGTTTTCAGATTCAACATTAACAACATCAAAAAGGCAGGAAAGTATTAACATCAAAGCTAGATGAATACAGAGTACTATATAAAATCAAAATATCCCACCACACCACCTTATTATATGAATATTATATATGATTTTTTTAAAGTACCATTGCTTAGACTATGTGTGAGTTTTTCTAAATTACATAGTAAGTATTTGTGGAGTGTAGCAGCCTAAACAAAATAAAGAGCAGTTATTTCTAATGAAACATCTGCACAGTCTTAGAAGAAAAGGTTCTGTCAGGTGCTTCATATAAGCCTCTTCCATCATGGGATCATTTTATGGATTTAGATTTAATTATTTTTGCTTTAATTAATTTAAAATTTTAATTAAATTTGATGAATTAAGCTCCATCATGCCTTACATGCTGCATTGCGCTGGCTTGACAAGATGATCCAGAAAAATTAGGCCTCACAAAGATGATCGATGAAATTAAATTTAAAAGCACTAGTAACTAAACAAAGATGCATAACATTAACACAATAACAGAAGAAACTGAAGGGCTTAAATACAGGATGATGAACATAATATACAACAGGTGAGCTCTAATCAATTAAACATTGAAAACAAATAACTATGACAACCAAATAAACAGGAACTAAACACACTGGAACTGAACACAGGCAAAATAAGACAAAATAACATCAAAATAAAAGTCCATGAACAGACACAGAGAAATTGTGACACAAGCTCACATCCTTTATTACTAGAAAAAAAATGTAATAACCCATTAATTATGAAAGTAGTATGCAATAATTTAAGACGTTTCTCCTTGTATGGAACCCTTTTTTGGCATAAAGGGTTCTTTAAAACCCTGGGTTCTATATAGATCCCCATGGAACCTTTTTTTCTAAGCGTGTGGGATCTAGTGATGAATCCACTTGTTATTAATGATATTAATATGTTGAGAATATGCTAGTATTAGGTTCTTTCTTTGGGCTAAGAGTGGTATACACAAACACACATTGAAAAATAACAATAATAAAATGACAAATTCGTAGACCAAAATAAACACAGCACCATTTGTGAAAACAATGAATCATTTGATAAAGTATAGGGTTTGGACTTTTATTGTTTTGTTATCTGAAGTGTAGTGGTGAGATAAAGAGCATTCATTATATGTGCATTATATGTCATCAGAAGGGTTCAAGATGCGGCATATTGTTCAGATGTCAATTGTATAATCTTTAAACTTTGTTGTTAAACAGTACTCTGTGAATGATGGGCATGAAACATTTTGATATATATAATAAACTGATTCCGATTGAATATTAATTGATCACAAAGCTGAATCATATCAGGGCACTGCAATTAAACGGATATCTAATTATAACATACATCACTATGTTGATGTTTTATTACTGTGTGAGTGCATGTGTATGAGATTTGAGTGACAGCTTGTTCTTTTTTGTGATGTGGGGGGTGAACGGTGACATTGTCCCCCCTCGCTGTCACGTGCTGTGGAATATGCTGGCTGCCTTTGTCAGCCTGTGACTCGTTCTGCTTTTCTGGCAGTTTCATACAATGGTGCCCTCATACACTATGATGTTATCAAGCCCCTCACAGTACGACTGCTGGAATTCAGGCCTGCATGGAAGCATCCTTACCTGTGACACATGGATAGCACAACCTTGAGACACAGCAAGCGCTCATAGCAAGGAGGACTCTAGGAGTCAAATATCAGGTGATATTCGTTGTTGTTTTTTTACCTGTCTTTTTTGGCTTAAATATTTAAATATTATGTGTACAGTGCGGGTCTGGAGGTCTGAGGCCAAGCTGAAAGTCTGGGAATATACATGTTATTTAAAGCGGAAAAGACCATCAACATGGACAGAAAGTTAAAATATGTTAAAACTGTTATGATGCAAAATGAGAAAGAAATTTTTCATTTTGCACAATTTCTTGGTCAATTTACATGTAAGTGTGACATTGATCATGTGACGGTCAGATGTTCTTAATTCCATTGAAGCTTTGGTTCTTTTTGGTTCATTTTATATTGCATGATTATAGGTTTTACACAAACTTCTGCTGTCATCAAAGCAAAAGGGAGACCACATACTAAGAATGTATGAAATGTATGTTCATTTTCCAATTCAAATTTATACAGGGCTTTATACAATACATAGTAGGCCATAGTATTGTTCAGTTATTCACGTGAAATTAGTTTAGTGTTGATTCATTTCAGTTCAATAACTGTGTGTAAAGTTCATCAATTATATAATGGGTTCAATTCATCTAAAGATGTTCTGGTGATGTCAACAGTGATGTCATCATGTAGCTTAGATTCAGTTCTCATCCGATAGTATCAGAGCATTCAAGACAGTAATATTGTTGAATATTTAATGTCCCCAACGCACCCATATATATAGTTTGGGATTGGTTAAAAAGTTTGGGATTGGTAAGATGTTTTTATGTTTTTAAAAGAAGTCTCTTATACTCAACCAAGGCTGCATTTGAAAGGTAAAAATATATATATATTGTGAAGTATAATAACATTAAATAGCAATTTAATATAATGGTTTTCTATTTGCATATATAATAAAATGTCATTTATTCCTGTGATGTAAAGCTGAATTTTCAGCATCATTACTCCAGTCTTCAGAGTCACATGATCCTTCATAAATCATTCAAGCATGATGATTTGCTGCTCAAGAAACATTTCTGAATATTGCCAATGTTGGAAATGGTTGTGCACCATTTTTGTCAGGATTCTTTGATGAATGGAGAGTTAAAAAGAAGAGCATTTATCTTAAATAGAAAGCTTTTGTGACATACAAACGTTTGTGGTCAGTAAGATTTGGGGGGGGGACAAACTATTAAAATAAATAGTTTTTATTTATTTTAAATAAAAACTATTTAAAATAAATGGTCATGGTTATTATTGTACGCAAGTTTAAAAAAGTTTATTTATTTTATAAATTGATTCGAATGATTCATGCATTTACCATCGATTGGCCTGATTGTAATTCGGTCATGCTGTTGATGCAGGATGTCTCTCAGAACAGAGGGGGCCCAGTGTGGGGCTGTTGCTCTGGAGTTTGACCATGATCATGACAGAGATTCACCTGTGATCAAAGCCAGGAATATACCACGTATGTTTCTTTACTATTTATACTGCTTTGTCTTTACCGGGAAACAAACAAGTTTTTTGACACTCGGAAATTGTTCTTCAAAAAACTCAATATATGTGATATTCCATATAACTAAAGAGTGGAATTTCTATAGAACTTAAACCAGTTTGACAGAATATGCTTAAAGAAACAGTTCAGTCCTTGTTCCAAACCACTTGATTTTCTTTCTTCTGTGGCACACAAAAGGAAGGTCACGCTTTTCCATGAAACCATATAAAAAAGGATCCATTTTATTCATGTGCAACACTCCAAATTTTTGTTTTGTGTAACAGATACGAATTTGACCAATTATTGTGAAACTTTTTTTGCTCTCAAAAGTTCCTAAGAGAAGTAGCATTCATTTACAAGTCATTCGAGTTAAACTTTTTTCAAAGAACTGGTTAAAAAAAGAATGATTTGGTACTTTTGGAGTTTACAGTTCACAAGCCTAAACTAAAATCCCCAGTCCCCATTCAACGTAATTGCATGGAAAAGAATGACCAGCACATTTCTTCATGATTTTTACTTTTGTGCTCCACAGAAAGAAAAAGTCATGAGTTCAGAGAGTAAATCATGACAGAATGACATAACTATCTCTTTGAATTTTAAGACACTGTGATTAAAATACACATTTGCATGTTTAAAATATGCATCCTTACAATAAGTCTGCAGACCCTGCTTGTTTTTGCTGTCTGGCATGATTTACAATAAATGCACATGCAAGAAATAAATCATTTGAGACAATTTATCTCATAGGATCAGCCCTCATCTACCTCAAGGGTCCTAAGTTCCTCATCTATGTGAGCGGAGCACTATCTATGTGGGTAAGGAGCCCTTTTCATATCTGCCATGATGGCACTCAATAGCAGAGCGTGGGCTCTGGCACAGTATTACGTTTTTTCTCATGATGCTCTGAGGACCACACAATGTTAATTATGATATGTGAAGTATGATATCTAGAGCTGAGCGTTTCTTTTCACATACCAGGGTGATCGCATGTGGCATTTTGCCATCTCCGTCTTCCTGATCGAGCTGTATGGCCATAACCTGCTGTTAACTGGGATCTTTGGACTGGTGGTGGCCGGATCGGTGCTCTTACTGGGGGCTTTGATTGGAGACTGGGTTGACCGCAACCCAAGAAACAAAGGTGAAAGATACATTATCACAGAAATATTTGTTTAAAAAAATATTCCGTTATTTCACTGAAAAGACAGTTATACAAAACAATAATAAATATATTATTATTACCCAAGCCTCGGTGCCACCGCCACATTGGTGGCCTTAGAGCAACTGTGCACGACGGGCAATATGCATTTAAACCAGGTAGATGTAAAAGGACTATGTCAAAGTCAACTGAATACGCAACATTTACATTTTCATAGGTCATAGGTCATAGGTCACTTTCAAATGATTAGCAAAACGATTTTTCACACACACACACACACACACACACACACACACACACACACACACACACACACACACACACACACACACACACACACACACACACACACACACACACGCAGACACACACACACACACACGCACACACGCACGCACACACACACGCACGCACGCACGCACACAAACACACACACTGACTTTTTACCAGTTGAGTCAGAAGATTTAACACTTTAAACAAAATAAATCTAAACTGTTACAGAAAATAGACTTTGATAATGTCTAAATATACATCCTAATACAATACCTACTAAAATGATTTATACCTGAAAACAGTTATCAGCAAACAGTGTTCTCAGCAAGTTCTCGACCCTGTTTAAAAATAGGCATATGTTGCCATTTAAGTCTCATAAGTGGTTAAACTATGTACAGTATTAAATTAGATTTTTGATTTTTCAACCAGGTAGCACTAATCTGCCTATTTTAACTTACACATCATGTACTAATTGAAAAAAAAGGATAAAATGTGTTTTCTCTCTCTCTCTCTCTCTCTCTCTCTCTCTCTCTCTCTCTCTCTCTCTCTCTCTCTCTATGTATGTATATATATATATATATATACTGTATATATATATATATATATATATATATATATAATTTAATATAGAAATAAAGTTGTATAATTTATTGTTGAGAAGAAATGAGACTCTTACTGTTTCCATTTTTTGTTTAAAGTGTATCATATAATCCCCCCAGGAGGAGTAGTTAAAAATTCAGAGCCTGATTTAAAAAAAAAAAACACACATTCAAACCAAAATAGCTGACTTCCTGTTGGTCGAAGCTAATGACTGTAAATTAGAAAGTTGCCCGGCTTGATGAAAGCAATATAGTGAGTTTGGTGACTGTAGGTAAAACTAACCCCCACTTTTGTCAAAAGGTTGGGCTAACAGAGATCTCTCTCCATGCCCGTTTCTAAGGCTTTGCCAGTGTCTAATGGCCGACAACTCTGATGTGTCGAGTTTCATGCAATTTGAAGCATGCTAAGAGCCTCAAAAACACCCAAAAAGATTATCAAAGTTTGATGCGTTGCCATGGCAACAGTATTTAAGATATCAAGAGTTACTTTTGCAGGTCTGTTATATCTTGCCATTATTCTGACAAAGTTTGAAGCAAATTGGGTAAAAATAAGAGGGTGATTTCCGTTCCGGCCCAGACCTAATGGCCGCGGATTCCGACCTGTGTGCAAATTTTGAGTTTTTGAGCATGTTAAGGGCCCCAAAAGCCCCCGAAACCTTGACGAAAAAGAATAAGAGGGATAATCCTAAGGAAAACAATAGGGCTTTCATCCTTTCAGGGTTTGGGCCCTAATAATAATAAAGGTCCTCAAAACAAGCCTTTTCTTTATGGAGCCATTTTTTTTTCATGTCGTTAAAGTATTTTTTTATTATTTTAAGTAACATAATTTCCTTTCTCTCTCTCTACAGTGGCCCACGCATCCCTGTTCGTTCAGAATATCTCAGTGACCATCTGCAGCATTGTACTCATGTTGGTGTTCTCATACAAAAAATGGATTGAGGAAATCTGGGATGGGTGGCTAACTGTAAGTCCCTCTTACATTGTACCCCAAAATGTGTTATTATTAATATCTGCCCATTCAGAAGCAATCATGTGTTCAGCATAGCCTTGTGTGCCTTATGTTTCCGGCTAGCTATTGCAGAACATAAGCATTCCTGCTGTTATGACATAGCATAGTAACTTGTTGCATCACACAACTCACACAAGGTGGTTTGTTATACGGTGGTGATCGTCCTGGCAGATGTCGCGAACCTCGCCAGCACAGCTCTCACCATTGCCATCCAGAGGGATTGGATAGTGGTGATCACAGGCTACAACCGTGGTCACCTCGCAGGTATGACCTTTATTTCTGTTAGCATAATGCTAATCTGTGTATTGGAAATCATATAGGTGTTACTGTTGTAACATTTAATCAGTCGAACACGTCAAATAAACACAGCAAAAAGCATCCTCTCACTTTTATCTGCCTTTTTTCAGCAAATTTCTTTACGTGTAAATATATAGCCTACTTGCTGTGAGATTGTATCCCACTCTTCCACTCAAATACATCTGGGGGAACATATGGTTACACATGATTTGGGACTGCAAAAGCCGATCAGCTGTCCTTCCTTTCTCCCTGTAGCACTTAAGCGACTTACATCATGTAGCCTACATTATTACTCTGGCCACATCTGCAGTTCTCATGCCTCCCTGCAGCAGGCCTATTGTATGTTCATGCAGGTGATCCTGGCCATCTTTGTCCTGATGTTTTTCAGAGTCAGTAGAAAGGCCTCTTTAGTGTCCGAAGTTATTGTGACTGACCTTAATTGTCTACCACCTGTAAACTGTTTCTAAAGTGTCTTAAGAACTGTTGCATGTACAATAATGGTTTATGGTCTGATAAACAAGCATGAAAACCATAGTTTAAACCCTTTCCAATAAAGATCTGTAAAGCTTATGTTGGATGGATTTTTACAAAATTATCTTTAAAATACAGTTTCCTGAAAAAGGGATGTTTCTGTTTTTGCCATTTCTGGTGAGTTTATATGTGCATGCAAATACAATTTGCATCTTATTTGACAGACTTAGCTCTGTGTCAAAACCAAGTACATAGGCAGCTACTTTCTAACTTCATGAATGAGGGAGCAATTCCACATGCTGCACAAAAACAAAAACAAAAACACACAGGAGAAACAACTCAATTGATTTTAGTAAAGTTTACTGTTAGCATGTTGCTAAGATAGCAGTGCAATAATAAAATAAGCATACAAATACATTGCACACAAATATTCAAACACACACACAAAAAACATTTTGAACTTTGATTTCCTCCTGATACAGGAATGAATGCAACAATGAGGCGGATCGATCAGGTGACCAACATCCTGGCTCCTCTGGCGGTGGGTCAGGTAATGACCCTGGCCTCGAATGTAGTTGGTTGTGGCTTCATCTTAGGATGGAATCTGGTGTCCCTCATTGTGGAGTTCGTCTTCCTCTCCAGAGTCTACCGTATCGTACCGGCTCTGTCCGTCAAACCACCAGCACTGGAACAGCAAAGCTATTTAGAGAAGAAAAGAGAAAGAAAATGTGCACAAGGTAAACATTTTTTAGCTTAAACTAGTGCACAAAAGATTCTACCCCAAAAAACAAGATAGATCGATAGAACGATAGACAGAACAAATGAATGAATGAAGAACAGAGGCAGATAGATTGAACAAACAAATGAATAGCAGACAGATGGATAGTACAAAGGTATGCACAACAGACAGAGAGACAGAACAATTAAAAGATGATAGATAGATAGATAGATCAGGGGCGTAGCCACCATTTAAAAAGTGAGGGGGACAGAATGTCAAGTGTAATACCAGTTTTTTTCTTCAGACTTTTGTTGAGGTTTTTGCTTAATTAGCTTAATATACTAGTTATTTTTAAAGCAATAAAACAGAAAGAAAGTTGTCCAGTTCTTTATATTTCACATGCAGGGTTTTTCCTGGCTTAAAATGAGGCGGAAGTGGTAAAATCGTGATCATGTATTTTAATAAGATAATAAAATGTGTATTTTTTGTAGACCATCGTATAGTCTGCTGTGGCACAGTATTTTTGTAGGTGGATCTCGGTACCTCTAGGGGGGTCTGGGGGCATGCCCCCCCGTGAGAAGATTTTGTACATTTTAAAGATAAATTCATCAATCTGGTGCACTTTGAGTCCCCCGAATCCACTGTTAAAAATAAATAATCCAACTGCCCAAACATATGATATTCTCTGATTTAGATATCTGATCATCGCATTACAATTATTCAAATTATCAGTGTTAAGCATGATAATATGGTTAAATATCACACTAAAGCTGATTTAAAAATCACATTTACTTAAAATTAAAGTTCTTTTTTTTTTGGCAAAATTACATTTTCTTACTAGCCTAAACAAAGTCTGTCTTACTAAACTAAAACTTGCCAAATTAAAAACCTTCAAACTTTAAGCGTTTAAAACTACTTCAAACTTTCTAGTTAGGCTTTTTCTAGAGAACTTAAAATTTGTCTACAAACTTTTTTATCTAATTGTAAAGTGTTACCAAATTATGATAAAGATCATGTACACGTTACCACGCTGCCTGATTCAAGCAGATCGTGGCTGTTGAGGCATGAAAATACAAATTCAGCATTAAAATTTAGCATGTGTATTCTAATTTGAAGGGCTTTGATAACATATCTGTGAAAATAAAATGCATTACGAGTAAAATAGATTGAAAATATTGCATGTTTGTTCGGGTAGTGAATTTACAACAAAACCTGTTAATTATTCAACAAGAGAAATAGGCATTGTGCAACACAATTCGGATACTACATGACAACTTACAGTGCTTGACTTTTTCGTGAAAAAGGAGTGAAGAGTTTTTTGCCATTTTGAACTCTATGAAACTGATGGATTCGGCGTGGGTGCGCGCATGGGCGTGTCGTAGGCTAATGCACGAGTGACTGATTACCATGGAAACGTGAAAGTCACGTATGTAGATAGACTATCCTTGACTCTTTTGATTTTAAATCTCGATGTAGGGTATACACACCCGCGAAAACCTCAGCTTGTCATAGACACACTTGCCCTATGAAAAAGTGCGGGGGACGAATTTACATTGTATAAAAAGTGGGGGGGACACGTCCCCCCCGTCCCCCGCGTAATCTACGCCTATGAGATAGATACTGAAAAAAGAAAGAGAGAAAGATAGATAGATACTGAAGAAAGATAGAAAGAAAGAATAACACTGCATATTTACCAAATCCCTCCTCTTTTGTTCAGGCAGGACCTCAGCAAGTACCACTGGAGCCCCCTCAGAGGAGAGCACCAGCACCCTGCGTTTAGAAGAAATCAGCCGAATCCCAGTGTGCCTCCATCGGCTGCGGGGACTCCTCAGCACCTGTCGGGAAGGGTGGAGGGCATATTACAGACAGCCTGTTTTCCTCGCCGGCCTGGGCTTGGCCTTCCTCTACACCACAGTGCTGGGCTTCGACTGCATCACCACAGGCTACGCGTACACCCAGGGCGTCAGCGGCTCGCTGCTCAGCATTCTGATGGGTGTGTCGGCAGTGGCGGGGCTTCTGGGTACTGTCCTGTTCACCAAGCTGCGGAAAACATGTGGCCTGGTCAACACTGGGGTCATTTCTAGCGGCCTGCACCTAGTTTGTCTGTTGCTTTGTGTGTGCTCCGTGTTTGCCCCCGGTAGCCCCATGGACCTCAGCATACTAAATTTGGGGAATGCGTCGAACGTGGGAGGAATGACCGGAGGTCACCAGAGGCACGGATACCCACTGCGTGGAGGCAGCAACCAGCCTCTGCTGCCGGACCGTTCCTCTATTCACTGGACCAATAACACTGTGTTGTTTGAGAACGCCCCAGCAGGGACAGAACCCGAGTCTTACATCTCCATCATCCTGCTGTTCCTTGGAGTCATTACAGCTCGAGTCGGTGAGTAGATGGCGGCTTTATCCTATCTATTAATTAAAAATAAGACATTGCAATGTTTTTTTCTTAATGCCCACCAAAGATACATTTATTTGATCAAAAACACAGTAAAAACAGTTATACTGTGAAATGTTATTACAATCTAAAATAACTGTTTTCGATCTTAATATATTTTAAAATATAATTTATTCCTGTGATGGCAAAGCTGAATTACTCCAGTCTTCAGTGTCACATGATCCTTCAGAAATCAGTCTAATATGATGATTTGCTGCTCAAGAAACATTTCTGATTATTATCAATGTTGAAAACAGTTGTGCTGCTTAATATTTTTGTGCAAACTGTAATACTCTAATCTTTCTGACCCCAGACTTTTCAACAATAGTGTACGTTTCAAATATATTTTTCTATAGATACATTTGGTGTTATTCATTTCCTGTATTTAAATTACTTTTATTTAATTCATTCATTTAAGAACGATTTATGTTTTTATTAAAAATTTTAAGTATTTGGCATAATGTTTTATTTTTTTTCTTAACCATTTAATTGCTTATTAATATTTGAAAAACAAAATCAAAGTCATGTGGTCCGACCAACATGCAGAAACATGCAGGAATAATGAAATATAAAACAGAGATAACTTTTTCCTCAGGAAACTCCCAATTACTGCTCATTAATAGTTAATAAGGTAGTTGTTAAGTTTAGGTATTGGGTAGGATTAAGAGATGTAGGAATATTGTCGTGCAGAATATGGCATTAATTTATGCTTTATAAGCAGAGTTGGGAAGGTTACTTTAAAAATGTACTTCCTTACAGTTACAATTTACTTGATAAAAACAGTATTCAGTAACGTGTCCAAGCACCACAATATGAAAATAATGTAATCTGATTACTATTGGGTTCCTTCAAGGTCACATGTAAATAAAGTCAAGTAAAAAGCAATATTAAGGAGAACGATTGCGCATGAACCAGTAGGTGGCTCACACGAGCCATGACTCGGCAACAGAACCAGAGATGCGCGGATCAGTTCTAACGTCAACTGAATTCGCTGTTAATTTAAGTTTTAAACACGTTAATGTTTCCATCATTTTGTCGGAAAATTATTGTTATAATATAATACTGTAGTAGTTTTTTCCTTTGTGTTTTATATAATGACCACTAAAAGGTGCTCTAGGCATATGTCTTCATTGATTGGTTTTCCCTGAAGAGATATTGGCTGCTAGCCTGACTACGTCAGACTTCCTACTTCCGCTAATTTCATTTCGCTCCTGTAGTCAGTCTGAAGGTGCGTTCCATTCGACAGGGTCCCTACGCAGTGTTCACTGCTCCCTACTCCCTGAACACGGTACATCAGTTGAAGTGGACTTCGCTGACAATAATCACTCATTTGGAATGCCCTGCAACGTCATCAAAGAAAGGCAACAACAGGGTCTCGCAGATTATGATATAACTTTTTATTAACTTTTCTTTCTAATTTAAAATCATATAATAGGCCTATAGATACATTCATCACCCCAACCGTTCATAAATACTCTAGTTTGTATAATAATAACAATATTTATGAATACTCAATGCATACGTAAACTCAGAGCCGTTAGCATTTTAAATTTAAAATCTCTTCCAACGGCTCTGCTCTATGGTTAGTTCCGACTGGTGACGCGGTGCACAATGACAGTTGGTTGATTTTCACTCTCCACTTCCTGTGAAGTGATGTATCGATGTTCCCTTATTCCCTACGCCGTTTGCAGTGCCCTTCGAACTGAACATGTTGGTTCCCTTCGGATTGGAATCTCACTTAAGATGGCTAAACACCCTGTGAAGTCCACTTCGCAGTCCACTTACGGTTGAATGGAACGCACCTTGAGATAGCCAAGGGGGTAATCCATCGACCGGAAGTTGAAGTCGGCCGGGTGCCGCCATCTTGTAGCAGAACTTCACTTGCGTTAGCATTTCCATTGACTCCCATTCATTTTGGCGTCACTTTGACAGCGAATAACTTTACATCTGAGGCGTTTAAAGACTCCATTTGTCCATTATTTATTTCTAAAGAAACACGACAATGTATAAAGGGCTCCATTACCTTCTATGTTACATTATGGCCCCGTAGAAACAGTTTTGGTAAAAACAGGCTAACGATTGCGTCATAACCACTCGACTCTCTGTCGCGCTGTACAGAAATTACCGTACAGACAGGAGGAGAAGCTCGCAGGCAATCGGGGGGACGTCCCGTCAAGGGAGAAGCCCATAGATAATGAGTCCATAAAAGCAACGGAATACTTACTCCTGCTCACTCACGCCAAAGAACTCTTTGCTCAAGTTCCCCGTCTCTGCAAGATTAACGTTGGCAATTTTCAGGCACAGCTACTAGAAGATTAACGTCTGTCAGACAGGTTGCTCACGTCATCAAGCTTAGTTTGAGTCGGTCTGAGTCTGCGCGTCAGGAACGGAAGTGCTCAAAAATCGCTAAAAGTGGGCTTCAACTGAGGCCCTGTCCCAAATGGCACACTTCATGTGCACTTTCGGTCTTGTGGACTTCCAATGGCTGCCGCGTGCGCGTGTCCGTTAAATCCGTGAGACCGCAGTGTGTCCCATCTGTCATTTTTAGATCTCAGAAGGGTGCTCGCGAGCGCCCCCTCTGCGGTCGATTTGCGCCCTTGATGCAGACTTTTGCCGAGCCCGCGCTGATGCGGACTCCACAGCAGACTTCTTCCCGACATTCAAAGCGGTGTTACGTCGCGAAAGTGCGGACTCAGAGGAAGACCGCGAGTGCTTAGGGTTCCATTTGGGACAGGGCATGAGTTCCAATGAGATCGCTCTGTCCATTTCTTTTACCGTCTATGGAGATAGCAGCCTATCTTTCTGTTTTCCACCGGCCTGAAAACAGCCTGGCCAATCAACGAACAGAGGACGGGCTGAAAGCCGTGACGTAGTCGGTAAGCGCCGTGTTTAAGATTAGGTCAGGGAAATCGAAAACGACCGCTGATATGGAGACGCGGATGCAATTCGCTCTGTTGTGGAGAATATTCCCGGCATTAGCAAACTGAAGCCCGAACACGAAGAGTGTGTATTAAACATTTTGAATGGAGGTGATGTTGTGGCCCTACTCCCTTTGGGAAAAGTTTAATTTATCAACTATTACCGATCGTCAGCGAGAAACTGGGGAGCCTTTTGACAGGTCAGTGTCTCTTTTCTTTTCCAGGTCTTAAATACCGTAAAACTTCAAATAATAGCCCGGGCTTTTATTTGCCCAAATCGTCGAACTGCACCGGCTTGTACTTGAGAGAGGCGTCTAACTTATATGAGACAGGCCTTTATAGTTGAGATGTTGTTCATTGAGATGTTGTTCCTAGAGTCTATAATCTCTAAAAATCTCCAAATGCTCCACGTGAAACCGCGGTCTTCCGACCTCTTACTATCTTGTCGATTGATTTTTATGAATATGCGCGAGGGAGAGAGAGCAATACAGCGCTCGTGTTGTTTGTAGACGTGGGAGTGCGCGCGCGCGGCCGGGGCTCTTTCTCTCTCTCTCTCTCTCTCTCTCTCTCTTTCTCTGCTCGTTTGTGCCCTGTCAAGCGCAGCAGTCATTCTATTACATCACTCACAGATCAAAAAAGTCGTTTACAGCCATGTTCACTCGGGCATTTCGCTCGCATCATCAAGTGTTTACAGTGGAAGTTCGATCATAGATTGAGTTCGATGCATGATGTCTGTGGTTCGATGCGGCTGTGTCGGCGCATAACATACGTCATAAACAAACTTATCTGATTGGCTTACGGGTAACCAATGATTTTAAACTTCAGTACGCGCCCCCTAGCGAGAGAAAAAACACTTCTCTATTATGCTATCCCAGACTCTGTGTACGAAGCAAAGTGAAGTAGCAGAGTCTGGTATTACCAGGCTAATTGGCTGCGTCCGAAAACTGATAAATGCTGCATTTGGAGGACGCATTACAAGGTAGGAAGGCTTCAAGGCACGTCCGAATGCAATGTTAGTTTCACTTCCTGTCTCCTGAGACACCTTCATTTGATCGATTTTTGAAGGCAGCATAGTTCTATCCTTCGCTGCCTTTGATATCCCACAATCTTGTGCTTTCCATTCCGTGACAGTTGAGCTAGAAAAATAAAGATGGCGTCTGACATTTGCGGCTGGTGGTCAGTTCGTGCGTGAATGTACATGTTTGAGAAACGTTTTCCACTTATGATGTCATTTCTAGCGAGAAATTACTATTGTAGTCATTAAATATTCACAAATAACTTTCGTGAGGTACCTTCATGCGCAGACGCTGCCTGCAAAGTCATTGCCTGATTGCAGCGAAGCAACAAGTCAGCTGCCTAGGTTTTCGGACGCAGCCATGTTGTTATTGAAAACGAATGTAAAAGAGTGCAATCTGCAACATTCGTTGCGTTTTCCCGGTAAATGAGAGTTCCACTACATTAATGATTCAGCTGTCATCGACCCATCCGACATAGAATGTTATTTTTTTATTACTTGCCCCGCCCGACCCGTGGATTATCTGCAGTCTCCATATATTACCGCCATCTGCGCATCACTACTGTCAATATACCGCTATTATGTCAATATACCGCTATTATGTCGAGATACTCATTTATTTCATTTTAATCGAAACCATCCAGATAATCGTCACATTTTTTTACAAGATGTAACTGTAATCTGATTACTTTGTTTTGTACCACTGATTGTATTACAAGATATTTATTTATTACAAGATGTAATTGATATATTATCACCTTGAAGTGTACCCCAAAGTAATATATAATGTGTCCGATGTTTTACAGGTCTCTGGTCCTTCGACCTGACAGTGACTCAGCTCTTGCAGGAGACCATAAGTGAATCAGAGCGCGGGGTGGTGAATGGAGTCCAGAGTTCTATGAACTACCTGATGGACCTGCTGCACTTCCTCATGGTCATCTCTGCACCCCAGCCACAACACTTCGGCATCCTTGTCATCATCTCCGTCCTGTTCATTTTCACGGGACACACCATGTACTTCCTGTACGCCAGGAAAGCCAAAAGGAAACCACGTACAAACACATAAGCAACACAAATTTTTCTCTTGCTCACCAGTTTGTGAATGTTTCTATATTCATGCGCTGTGACGTGTGTTAAGTTGCACTTACACAAAACTCACTATATCCATTGTATATTGAAAAAAGCTGTCGCCGTGAGCTCTTGAAACTGGAAAGGGTTTGGCAGCGGCGCGGTCCTCAGGTGAACATAATCAGGAACCAGCGCCTCCTGTTGACAGTAAAAAGAAATAGCATCATAGTTAGAGAGCCAAGGTCTCCTGAAAGTTAATAAGTGTCTTAAAACGCACATAATTACAACAAGAACATAGCTGACACAACATGTTTTCATGGATTATTAGCTAAGCAAACACCTTTTTTGTAAGTCTTCTCACATTTGGCAGCTAACCAGAAACAGCACGCTGCCACTTGTTTTTAATAAAACGCCAGTAAAATGTATTTTTTCCCCCGAAGACTACTTGGTTTTAGAATAAAGCACACAAACACACACACACACACACACACACATCTCGTCCAACAGGCAGAAGCTGCTTTTTACAGCTTATAAGGGGAATAGCTTTTTTTTTTTTTTTATTATTTGTGCTTTTGGCTGACTGATAAATCTTTTAGTTTTATCCCTAACTTTTCAAGTGAAAAATTAGTGAGTTTTAACAAGACTATGGACTTTAATGTATTGCTTCCCTGTTTATATAAGTATCATGTCAAGGTCTTTTAACTGACTATAACTGAGTGTTTTTGAGTTCAAAATAGATGAAGACAGAATCTTATACCTCAGCACTTAACTGTTATGTTCTGAACTCTAGCTTGAACTTATTTGTTGACGGTAACTACAGAAGTAATAGTTAACATACATGTACAGTACACAGACAGCATTGCATCCGTTTCATTTGTGTTAATAACCTATTATATGGATTATGAAATGCATTTTATTTCACAGATAATTTTTATTGCTGATGTTATGTTAAATGTTGTTTGAGGACCCTTTAAGTGTCAGACAGTTAGTGACAACCAATAAAAGTGCTTTCAGAAGGAATGCCTTGGATTAAGTGAGCAGTGTTTTGTTGAAATATATACTTCATCTATGGAAAATCAATTTTTTTTAATAATTATTATGCTGTACATACAGTTTTCGTAACCTTATTTTAGGAGTGATTTATCACACCATATAAATATTTCAGTGAAATGCAAAAAAGTCTAAAAATTGTGATTTTTTTAAAAAAGAAATAGTGATCAGTTGTATCACTTAAAATGTAGCCTGATCTATTAATGCATTCAAAAATACATTGAAAATGCTATTTATGTGTACAATGACGTCAAAGTATGAAAAAATGTCATTTTGGTAATTTTAGGGTGCGTAGTCCAGAGACTGCAAACAAAAGAAAAAAGTCTTTTAGGACAGATATTTTTAAGAACTTTACTTTGGATGGAATTCTGATATTTACCCAAAAGGACCTAATTTCTGGTGTCCCTCTCCACCAGATGTCACTAAAGACTGTTAACAAGAAGATTCAAATGCATGATGACCAAAGCCAAAATATTAAATGCAATTGATCAATATTTACTGCTTAATACATTACTAAAATGACAACCACCTTTTTGCCTAAGACGTTAAAAAACCTCTTACAAAAATGACACTTTTTTACACAAATTATAGTTACTTAATTATTACTAAGTTTGATTGTACCATTTCTCAATTATTTCAATCTAGAATTGTATCTCGTTTGACCTAATATGCATATCCAGAGTGGGACTGGCTTTGGAATAATATTACAATGTGATGTCAGTTAAAAGTATAAAATCGCAGGTTATACTCAAAAATAATCAGAGCCTAACCCAGAAGGTTTGTTTTGTTGACTTCCTCTACATGTGTGTATTGTAAAGCCTCATTAAACTTGGACTTACCTCTGTAAACTAATCCTTACATTCAGTAGATTACCAATAATACTGTCACCATGAACAAGGTCAGTTTATATCATGCATATTATGTTTATTGTTTTTTTCGAATGGAGACCAAGGCTGGCCAATGGCAGCTGAAGACAGGGAGATGACTGAGGCATCTTTGGGCACCGGCTTAGAAGATGGCGATGATTGGACAGGGAGGGCCTTGGACTCTTGTTAAGTCTATGAAAGGAAACTATGGGCAGTGACAGTGACCTATCGGACTATGCAGGGTGCTCTGCAAAGGTGGGACAGTGGTGGTTTAGGATAGGCAGCTCAGTTATAGAGCTTAGGTGGCAGTGACAGGAAAGTCCTAGGCCGTTCTGACACTAACATCTGAGTGGCAGGAACCACTTTGACAAGGGTGGCGAGGCAGGAGCTCACGACTGAAGAGCCACTCCAGGGGTTCCTGTCCTTTTCTTTATACTGTTTTCAGGTTTCTCCAAATCTGTGACCTAAAACAAAAACAGTAATCAGATTTTCAGAAGTGAATCAGAAAAAATCACAACATTCTCTAAGCTAATGTCCGTAGTCTTATAGTCAAACCTAAAAAAAAAGACTTTAAAACTCTTTACAAAACAAATGTAAGCTTAGTACAGTACCTTGAACCAGTCGTGGAGAAGAATCTCAGTTAATCGAAGTCGCTGCTCTGGCTCTCGCTGGAGACAATAACTCATTAAATGGCAGCATTCTGTGAAGAATGATGGAAGGAATATTGATTATTACCTTGATCTTCAATCCTGCTCTTTAATCATGTTATTCTTAAGTATCTCACTAGCTGGATTTTTTTCCTGTCATGAATTTTTGGTTTGTTTTGTATGATTTACAATTACATTTTGCTTTCTTCATTGAGGTTAAGAGTTCACCTTCTGACAAGCCAGCTTTGGAATAGTTGTTTGAATTAATCATGCGCAGGTCATCAGTGTTGGGATAGTCCCCGCACACCAATGCAAACAGTAGAACACCAAGGGACCAGACAGTCGCTGGCTTCCCATTGTACTCGCCCTTCTCATCATACTCCGGGGGGCAGTATTGATCAGTGCCTGGAGGAAAGAGATTTGCATTACCACAGCAGATTTTTTTTAGGCATCCATTCGCATTTGGTGATACGTATATTATTCCCAACAGTGGTTCCCATTTTATAGCTTGAGGGAAAATACATACCATTGAATGTATTGTAGGCTGATTTCTTAAGGAGGTCGCCACACCCAAAGTCAATTAGCTTGACTTCATGGGTCTTCTTATTGATCAACAGATTTTCAAGTTTGATATCGCGGTGTAAAACGCCACGGAGGCAACACATGTAGGCAGCTTGTGTTGCCTGCCGCATGACGACACAAGCTAAACCTTCATCAATGCTGCCTCCGTGGCGTTCCGTGAAACCAAACAGGTCCTCGCAGGGTGAGGGGCGTTCCAGCACCATAATATAATAGTCATTCTGGTCCTGCCAGTCCAGTAGCTGGATTATTTCTGGAACACTGGAGCCTCTGTTGGCGAGGATGAGCAGTGCAACCTCTAGTGGGAGGGGCTTGGAATGACATGGCTATAGGAAATACAAATTTTATTTTGGTTAGATGGATGTGGTTTCCCTAATTAGGCCACAAATTTGTCTATTGAAAAATCAGCTAAACCTAAACTAATCTTGACAAACTATATATCATTTGAAAGCTTACAATCTCTAGTTTTCATATTTTCATACTCCTAAGGCGTGTTCAGACCATACCTGTCAAGTATCCCGTTTTGGCCGGGAAAGTCCCGTATTTTACCCTTCTTTCCCACCGTCCTCCCGTATTAGGATTTTCCCATAAATCTCCCGTATTTTAACCTGCGTTATTGAAAAATAATAATACCCCAGGCGGAGTAGAAAAAAAAAAAACATTCCCAATCTGAGCTCTGTCACTAGCCTCGCGATAACAACAGGTACTGTAGGTGGCAGTTGTCGCGATGTTAGTGTGTGAGGTCAGGTGATGAGTGACAACGCGGGAAATACAAAAACCAAACGGATGATGTACGCTATGACAGAGCAAGGCACTCCTGCCAAAAAAACAAAACCCTCATGTACTAAATACCGCGATCAATGGGATAGCGAATTTACTTTTCTGAAGAGGAGCAGGGTGGGGGACAGTCACGCGTTTTGTAAGTTTTGTAACTGCGACTTTAGCATCTCACACGGGGAGGGAATGATGTATGTCAGCACGAGAAAGGTTGTTTAGCATGGTACGAAAGATTGTTACAGAGAATAGGATGATGTTAGACAACAGAACTGTTTGCTGTACTCTCATGTAAAATTAATCACTCTGGCCCAGCCCACAAATACACTCCTTCCAAAACAGTTAATACAAAGTCTGCAACAAATTTGTTCAATAACTCACTAAAAGAGTAAAGAAAAGTTATGTGAAATGAAAAGAAAAACTGCAAATTAAAAGAAAAACTGTAAAAGAAAAGCAATATGAAATGAAAATGTGTGGAATGAAAATAAAATGTAAAGACAAGCAATGTTAAATGAACAGAAAATATGCAAATAAGCCTTTAAATAAATGCTCTTAATATATACCCTATATACTGTATACCATACACACACACACACACACACATATATATTATATATATATATATGTATGTGTGTGTGTGTGTGTGTGTTTTCATTTAGGCCATAACACCTGTCTTAAAATGTAAGGGATACTGGAGCTTGGTTGGGGTGGTGGGACTGCTCGCGGTGGGCGCTGGAAAATTTCCCTTATTTTCAAATCCAAAACTTGACAGGTATGGTTCAGACCTTTATTTTGAAATAGCGATGAATGTAAAAAATCATGAAAGAATGGTAGAACCTTAGTTTGTTTTCATGCCAAGAGTTCAAAAGATAACATCCATTAATTTTTTTTTTTTTTTAAAAGGTCTAAAAAAATGTAATAGATAAAAAATAATAGATTCACCATTTGTCATGTGGTAGCGAGCTAACGCACATACATGTTCTTTTTATGTGTTCATTAGAGGTTGAATTCATATCAAAATCTGCCAAACTTCCCATACTACTTCTGAATAGGATGTCTATTTCATAAATTGTATGAAAATTGTGGAAATAATGGTTCAGATCCCTCAAACCACATATGGAAATGGAGGCGCCCTTATATGGGTAGTAATGGAGTCTGGTTGTTACCTAGCGAAAAAGTTTGGTACTGCGCCCAAACAAAATCTTACTGAAAGCTCATTTTTTGAGATATCAACCTAAAATTTGACACACAACTTGTTAAGATTTTTGGTTTTGGTTTTCTTGCAGTTTTAGAGTCCAACAGGTTTTGCAAATATATATTTTATATAAAATATGAATATTTACATTTTTACATTGTACATTTTCATAAACTCAAACTTCTATAACTTTTTTTTCTGTTTCACTTTCTTAATTTATTTCACTTATACAAAAATCTGCCAAATGTCTTTAAAACAAGACCAATCTTACATCTATATTCCAAAGCATTCTTGAATTACAAGGGGGGGGGGGGGGGGGAGAGAGAGAGAGAGAGAAAAACAGAGAGCACAGCCTACTTACAATACTGATGTATTCGAAATCCTCAGTCTTTGTGACAATTTTCACTGCCACCTAATAAACAAAACAATAAACCGAGATTTGTCGAAAAATGATTTACAATTAATATAAATTTACAGGTAACATTAATCAAATCCAGATGATCAATCTGCTAGCTAGATATTGTAAGTAAAAAAGGAACCTTAAAGCCATCCAGCAGGCGACTTCCCTCATAGACAGCTCCAAAGGCCCCTTCACCCAGCTTGTCGCCGATCACATAGTGGCGGGAATTGATGACTATTAAATAAGATTAGTTTTTCATGAAATATCATGCACTGGTGCAGTGTCCAGCAGGGTGATGCTTTACATCATCAGACAACTATTTTAAACACCATATTTCCAATTCTTGTTTAAATAATTAACAAGTGATATTAAAATTGATTGATCTAGTATAAAAAGCGTGTGTGTGTGTGTGTGTGTGTTGTATTATTGTGGCAGTGCACTTACCCACAGTTTTCTTTTCATTATTCTCCAGTTGTCTTGTCAGAGGTGAGACAAGACCCTCCGTGGGACTAACTAGTGTTTGGCCAACACCGATGCTCCAGTCTGACGCGGTGCGTACTGGAGTCTGGGTGACATTGGCATTCCAATCAGAAGCAGTGTATACTGGAGTCTGGGTGACATTGGCATTCCAATCAGAAGCAGTGTATACTGGAGTCTGGGTGACATTGGCGTTCCAATCAGAAGGAGTGTATACTGGAGTCTGGGTGACATTGGCGTTCCAATCAGAAGTGGTGCGTACTGGAGTCTGGGAGACATTGGCGTTCCAATCAAAAGTGGCGTCTATTTGAGCCTGGGTGGCATCAATGCTCCAGTCAGAAGGGGTGTGACGGACTGGAGTCTGGAGGATGTCAGCACTCCAGTCTGACGTGGTGCGTGCTGGAGTCTGGATGATGTAGTCTGACGCTGTTCGTGCTGGAGTCAGGCCGGCATCGATGCTCCAGTCTGACGCTGTGCTTGCTAGAGTCTGGGTGACGTCAGTACTCCAGTCTGACACGGTGCGTACTGGAGTCTGGGTGACGTTAGTGCTCCAATCTGACGCTGTTCGTGCTGGAGTCTGGGTGACGTCAGTACTCCAGTCTGACACGGTGCGTACTGGAGTCTGGTTGACGTTAGTGCTCCAGTCTGACACGGTGCGTACTGGAGTCTGGTTGACGTTAGTGCTCCAGTCTGACACGGTGCGTACTGGAGTCTGAGTGACGTTAGTGCTCCAGTCTGACGCTGTTCGTCCTGGAGTCTGGGAGACGCCTGTGCTCCAGTTTGATGCAGTGTGTGCTGGAGTCTTGGTGAAGTCAATGCTACAGTCTGACGTGGTGCATGCTGGAGTCAGGTAGGCATCAAAGCTCCAGTCAGACGTGGTGCGAACTAGAGTCTGGGCGACATCATCACAACAGTTCGATGCGGTGAAGATCAGGCCGGCATCGATGCTCCAGTTGGACACGGTGTGAAGGACTGGAGTCTGGGCGATGTCAGCACTCCAGTTTGATGCTGTGTCTACTGAAGTCTGAGAGACATTGTAGCAGCATACTAGAGATTGGAGGACATCAGCATCAGGGTGAACAGCAAGGTGTTCTTCCGCTGCTTGAAGGATTTCAGGATCACTGGTTGAAGGTTCCTGATGATTTTGATTCTCTACACTACAGATGACTTGCTGTAGAAAACTCTGAACTAAAGAGAGGAAAGATGTTAAAATCAAATAACATGAATTATTAAGTGCATAGTCAGCATCTAATCAGTTCATTATTATTTTATTTTTGGGAGCCTTTTAGATTCTCTTAAAACGTGGTCATGTCACTTACCATCAGCAATTCTTTCAGGTGGTACTTCTGCATCAGTGTCTTGAGCCTTTTCCTCACACTGAGTTGAGCTGGTCTTCCTGCTGTATTTTTGACCAGCTCTCCAACAAAAGGTCCACCTCCACAACCTGAACCTCTTTTTCTTTTTAGAGGTGTCCTTTCTCGTTTTCTTCTTTCCCCCATTCACATTCTCTTCTCCAACACCAACTGGATGTGGGTGGGCTTCCACCACACTGGTAAAAGATTTCGGCGGTGAACCATGGAAATGCACATTTCCAAAGTCTTTTTCTGCCTCTTTGCAACGAGAGCTACGTTGACCCATCGCTATCGTGATTTAGCTGCAGATTGAGCAAAATTAGAGTTGCAAGACTTGCCTTCACGCATCTCTGTGATGTCACAATTTACAGCAGAACCGTCGTAGGCCTATATTCTATGGTCACGCTCAGAGAAACGTTCTAAATCTTTTTGCTGCGCATGTGGGCACACAAAGCGACCATTTATTCCCTTCTCTGGTTGATTAATAAACGCATTGTCATTTATCTATTTGTTTTCAAGTCGAATACAGGCATAAATAATGTAGAATTCGTATATTTTATGTTTCACACCGTAAATAAATAATGTAGGTAACGTTAGTGTAAGTGTCGCGCGCGCGATTCATTCTGCTTAAAACCACCAGACCTTCCGCATTCATTCCTTTATTAAATATTAAACATTTAATGATTTATTAATTATCTTTTTAATTTAAATCTTCATCGCTATAGTGATCTGTCATACACAACATGCATACTGCGAGATAGTCTAACATGTGTGATGATGGTTATTTAAGTACCTACTTCATGTCACCATGCCTACTCTAGATCAGGTTTTTATAGTAGCTGGTGTTATCAGTGATCTCATAGGTACAGCCCACTCAAGTCACGTGACATACCTTTTTCAACTCCGCACCTAGCGTTATGTTGATTCACGTGTCTACCATTGTCACGATGTATGGAGTCTGTAAACATGTAATGCGCTTTTACTGGTTATAGACGATCTATTGATTTCATTTGGACACCTGTTGATAAACATCCGTCATTGATTTATATGTGGGAGTCCGAGCTTTCGTCCTCCAACCTGTGCTGACTTGTCCCGGACCATGGACGTGGTGGATGAGAGTCCGCCTGTTAAGGGTCTCATAAGTAAAGTTCTTGAAGATCACAGGAGCAGCAGAACTGATCCTCTCTTACTGAGGAATGACTCTCAGTTTAAGAAGAACCTGGAAGCTGTAAGTGTATTTTGAAACAGACTTTTATACACTGTACTAGTGCCAGAGCATTAACGTGTAAAATTTGTTTAAAGACTGTTTTGCATATTGCTTACAATAGTGACTTTGAGAACAGCTGAAACTAATTCATTGCATTGGCCAGGCTGTAATATGAGATTGGTTTAAGGGAAACCTGTTGGGTTGGATTTTAAACCTTAAATATAAGGTGAATGTTTGTAAGATACAGTTAAAGCAAGAAAACATTTAAAATATGTATAGTTATAAAATCTAATTTAATATTATAATTTTGAGGACACTGTGATTCAAATCTTAGATGACAAATTGATTTTTTTTGTTTGTGTGTACATGTATGAATAATTATAATTACAGTGTATAATACACTGTTCATTTGGGGTTGGTACGATTTTTTAAAAGTGTTTAAAATCTTACAATGACTAATTTCTCTTTTAGTCTATTTTAAAATGTAATTTATTCCTGTAAAGTCTAAGTTGAATTTTCAGCAGCCATTAACAGTGTCAAATGGTCATTTAGAAATCATTCTATTCTGATTTGCTGCTCAAAACATTTCTTATTATTATCAAAGTTGAAACCTGTTGTGCTGCTTGATTTGTGTGTGTGTGGAATACGCACACAGAAATATAATTTTTTGATCAATTAATATGGGCTCTTAAAACGGAATGTTTAATAATTATAAAGAGGGACTGTACAAAAAGAAGTATTGTACATTTAAAGTTGTTTTACTTGAAATATAATTTCAACTACCCGAATACTATGTAATGCAGCATTATGTATAAATATGAATATTACATTTGTCTGCTTTTATTTTAGACCACAGGAAAATACTTTTCATCAAAATTATATTGAATATTTTATTCAAAGAGAACTTTCATTTCATGACGTTTTGCTGATCCCTTCATTATGTATTGTATAGTATTAATAAATGGCCCCTATCTTTTTATGGTTTCTTCAACACACATTCTAGACATGGGGGTTAAGAGCTGCTGTTTACACTGACCACAAAAATGACTTCACTGTGTGTTTCCCCAGCATCCCACATGAGTCTATTAGCTAAGGTACACATTGAGTAATGGACAATCAGGCTGCTTCACTTTGTTTAACACTGTTTCTTTTTAGGCACAGCAACCTGTTTTGACAATGTAACATAGCTTTTATTGCTTATAAGGTAATTTTTTTGTAATCTGTACATGTTCTAACCTAGGTGGATGCAACCACTCTGACCTTTTAACAAAGTGATGTTTTGTTTTGGTTTAATTGGAAAAGCTAGATATGCTGTCTGTAATGAATGACTATTTAATGTAATCGTCATAGCTGCTGTTTTTAGATAAGAAACAGCTGAAAAAGTGCATTGTCTCAGGACACAAAGCTGTATTGTTTTTCAGATGTTTAACCTCTTTCTCTCTATGCTAGATTATATCTCAGAAGCAGCCACCTGTGTCCATCCGCTGTTCAAATGCCGGACACACTAGACACAAGGTAAATCAGGTATTTATCTCCCGTCAATACCCTCAGTCCTTCGATGACTTGAAAATCTGGTTGTTTAATAGTGTCAAGTGTAATTCTCTTGATGGAGAGGTTGGGGATGTTGTCAGCACTTGTTTTAGGTTATGTATGTGTTAAGATGAGTACACATTATGAGAAACATATTAGAAAGTGAACATATCACCTAACATTTTGCACATATCACCTGGACTATGTAGTGTAGATAGATACACAGTTTATGTTCTAAATTTTGAGGCCATGCAGTCAAATAGTGTTTTATATTTTGTTAAATTCTGACCATCTCATCCTGTTTTTGTCCTGACAATTTTAAATCTTTCCGCTTTATCTTGATTAAGAATGTTCTCTATGTGTTGTGAAGGCTTGCGTGAATAATGTGCCATGTGCCGGCCGAGCACTGAGGAATGCTTTCTTATCCAATTGCCAGGATAACTGGAAAGCACATATTAAACTGGCAAGAATCATCAGGTAAGTTTCATTGCAATGTTGTGTGTTTGCCAGTTAGCCTTAAGGGCCGTTCAAACCAAGCATTATGACTATAAAGTTTTAATAATCTAATTCTATAACAAATATAGGAGTCCACTCCACACCACATCTACAGGTATAGATTAAATATATTGTTGGAATCACTTTCAATACAATTTTTTTTTTCCAGCTGTTGATGGAAAAAACATTGCCAGCCAATCAGAATTCAACCGACTTTAAAGAGCTCGAACATTTAAAGCAGCAGATGACATACTGCATCCCGTTTATAATAAACAGAACGTTCTCATCTTTTGGTGTGGTCGAAAATGTAGTTATCGTTATGTTCATAGTAACCTCAATGTAAGGAATAGAGGTAAGTGTAGTATACGCAGTTAAAATATGTAGTAAGATAGTGGGGACTGACTTAAATGGATTGTTCACCCAAAAATGAAAATTGTGTCATCATTTTTTTCCTCCCATGGAAGTCAATGGGTGCCGTCAACTGTTTACCAACATTCTTTAAAATATCTTCTTTTGAGTTCAACAGAAGAAAGAAACTCATACTGGTTTGGAACAACTTGACGGTAAGTAATGACAAAATACTAATTTATGGGTGAACTATCCCTTTAAGGAATATTGCACAAATTTATAAACAAAAGGCGACTAGGGGCGGCCAGTCATTCCTTTCCGATGTCATACATCTATTGTGTACTGAATTTCAAATGCTTCCCTTGGGCTAGAGATTTAAATTCCCCTTGTGTAAATCAAATAGATATAATAATTATTTTATTCATGCAGCCATCATGTTTTTGAATGATTTATTGTAATGTGTGTTACTGTGTGTGATGTTGCTGTACATGTATGTGTACTGCTGTCTACATAAATTCCCTTTCAAAGACAATAAAGTAAAGTTATCATTCTTGATGTGACTAGGCCCTTAATATGAAGGGATTGTTTCAGGGGCGTTTCCTCTGAAGAGGCAAGGGAGGCAATGCCTCCTCAAAAAAATGTAATATTGGATGACTAAATAATCCATAGTACTAAAATAAAACAAAGCAAATATTAAGAAATTTTACATTAAAATGTGTATACAGTTGTAATCGAAATTATTCAACCCCCATTGCAAATTAGTTTTTTTGGCAAAATTTACAGACTTTCAGCTGTTTGCAATAAACAAATCAAACAAAAGGTATTGAAATGGCTCAACGCAAATTCAACTGAAAATGCAACTTTTAATGACTTCTGCAGTCTCAAAATGATTCAACCCCTTGAATAGAATCCCCCACAACAGCACAAATCTGCGAAACAGGTGTTGTCTCAAGCACACCTGATGCAACTAATCAAGGGCTTCATAAGTTGCACCAGGTTTGTTTGAGATAGAAGACATGTGCTGCGTCCCAATTTGCCTACTTATACTACGCCCTAAAAGTATGTACTCTTTTTGTGAAGAAAAAGTACATACTTTTGAGTGTGTAGCAAAAGAGTAGGCAAGCTTTGGGACATACTACTTCGTCATCTTTAACGGACAGCTCTGTCGCGTGCATCCTGTCACCGTAAACTGCCGCCCTGTCAATCATCTCGTCACAGTTAAAGTCCTCCATTCAATCTAATATAACTTCTTATCATTTCGGAGAGAATTGTTGTCGCACGTTCATCTGCCAGTCATGGGGCTTTTATGCCGAGACTCTCCTCATGTGTGTGGAATTTGAATATAATAATGCATTTAAAAGTTAATGGCTAAACGTATCTTTGCAAAAGTTCACAATGCTGCAGATGCAATATAATGTGGACAACATTGAATAAATACATTTTCGTGAGGTTAGATACTGATAATTAATCACTCAAACCCCTTTTTCTAAACCTCTCTACATAACCGCCGGACTCTCGCGTCCTCCATGTCTGTAGTTTTTTAACACTTCAGTCGTGTTTGTAGTTCTAACCGAATCATCGTCCAGCGCGCGATGGGTTGTGGGCAATATCAGCCGTTAGAGTGCGCATCGATCTGCACTTCGGATTCTGACCGGATATAGTAGACCATCCGGGTCTCTTTGGGACACTCATTTCAACATACTACGATTTGGGACGCACTAATTCTATTTTCGAATACTATTTAGGACGGATAGTATGCGAATTGGGACGCATAAAAATGGAATATCTGAACTGGCTAGGGTTTTGTTGAGTGTCATGTTTGACTGAATGTTAGAAATATGGCTAAGTCAAAAGAATGGTCCAAAAAGTTAAGAGAAGATATCATCGCCCTTCACAAGCAAAGAACAGGATGCAAAAAGATAGCGAAGAAACTAAATGTTCCTAGATACACCGTTAGAAGCATAGTTCGCAAGTTCAAAGTTAAAGGAACAGTGGTTACACTACCTGGACGGGGCAGAAAAAAAGCTATCAATGGCTGCAACCAGATTTCTGAGAAGGCAGGTTGAGAAAAACCCTTGAGTGACTGCAAAAGACCTGCAGCAAGATTTAGTGGCAACAGGTTTCAGCTTGCACCGTAAGCCGCGCACTAAACGCATGCCAGAACTCCAAGACATGCACCACTACTGACCCAAAAGCACAAGAAAACTTGGCTCCAATTTGCTCAAAATCATATAAATAAGCTGTGGAGCAATGAAACAAAACTGTAACTTTTCAGCCCTATGGATCATCGGTATGTCTGGAGGAAGAAGAATGAAGGATACTGAAAAGAACACTGCCTACAAGTAAGCATCGTGGGGCTCTGTAATGCTCTGGGGCTGCAGTGTATCCTCTGTCACTGGAAACCTGCAGTGTGTGGAAGGCAGGATGGACTTATTGAAGTATCAGAAAATCCTAGGAGAAAACGTAATGCCATCAGTGAGGAAGCTGAAGCTTGGGCGTCATTGAACCTTCCAACAGGACAATGATCCCAAGCATTCCTCAAATTCCACCAAGGCTTGGTTTCAAAAGAAGTCCAGGAAGATTCTACAGTGACATCACTGTCACCTGACTTGAACCCCATAGAAAGTCTCTGGTGGGATTTGAAGGGGGCGATTGCAGCACGCAAACCCAAGAATAGTAGTGAACTGGATGACATTGCTCATGAGGAATAGGCTTAGATTCCTCAGAAACGCTGGCAGAGGCTGGTGTCTGGTTATACATCTCGTTTGCAGCAGGTCGTAACAGCAATCGGATGTTCTACTAAGTACTACAGATGCTTGCCATGAAGGTGTTGAATAATTTTGAAGCTGCAGAAGTCATTAAAAGTTGCATTTTCAGTTGAATTTGGGGAAACCACTTGAAACATTTGTTGTGTTGAGGTATTTCAATCACTTTTGTTTGATTTGCTCATTGCAAACAGCTGAAAGTCTGTAAATTTTGCCAATATAGCTGATTTGCAATGGGGGTTGAATAATTTAGATTACTGTAAACTGTAAATCACGTAGGCGTGTAATGTTTCTAAACAAAGTGGCATTGCCAACTATTGGCCTGGCAGCATAATACAGTGTTTTTAGTCATTTTCGCAGATCTGTATGAACCGGGATGATGTTGACAACATTGTTGTCTGTACACGAAAGACTTCAAGGAAAAATATTCTCGTTTTAGTACATCGTTATCGTATAAACGTACCCTTAGAAATCACCACTTTGTCACATCACATTCAAACTTGAAATGACATGACATAAAAATATGATCTGTGAGGGTTTTTTAAGGAACAATCAGTATGGTGAAATTAAAGGTACATTAATTTTTTTTAACCAGTGTTTACCTAGCTTTGATGACTGATGATCTGAAAATAAGTTGACTATTAAAGAGAAAAGCTTCGTATGCATTCACAATTATACATGGAATTTATTATCGCGTTCTTATAGTTATTATTTTGGAATAAATGTAAATATGCTTGTGGCACTTGATGAGAAATATACTTTGTTTTTCTAATAAATAGAACATTAATCACATTTTAATCTAAAAATACAAAATAGAATTATTTTGGTTGTTGTTTTCTTGATATTGTAAGTAATGTTTATTTAATTTACCTGAAAAATGTGTCAACATTAAGTACAACTGGAACATAAATTTACATAAAAAAGGACAGTGACGACTTTGCCTCCTTATTTCAGAAGAACAATGGATTGTGTCATACAGTTGGGTCCAAAAATCTGACACCACACTGAAAATCTGAAATGTAAAACGAAACTTAATTTAAATTAGATAAACAAAAGGATTGTAAACATATTTTTGGATTAAGATTGAACATTCATTTCAGATTTAGCTCTGTTTTAAGTCACTAATTAAATTGTATGTACAGTATATCAGTCAATCATGAAATATTACATGAATTCAATTTGTAAAATACGATTGAGATACTGGTTGGAATTTATCAGTTTATTTACCAAGTTACAATAACAATAAGTTTACATCTTTAACAATCCTTCTCCGATTCAAAAGGAGTAAAAAAGGTGCAACTAGTTCATAAATCGTCTTCTTTCCTTTTTTTTTCAAACAATCATCGAAATATCAGCCAATGGTATTGTTTAATGAAAACATTAACATTTATATAATGGTTTTGTTTTGGTTAATAAAATAATGCCTGTCATTTCCTGTAACACTTTCTTCTTTTTCCTGTTCTCATCTGGCATATTCTCAGGAGGACATGTACTGGTCAGGAGCTGGTGGAATGGCTGATGGATCGTTGTGATTTTATCCAGAACAGGGCAATAGCTTCCAAAATCTGGAACATTCTCCTGGACTTGGGCATGCTGCTTTCAGGTACACAGACGAGATTAAAACAGTTAATGATCAGATTGTAGAGTTTAGATGATTTATTGATTATATTATAAGGAATTATATGGATTTTGAATCTGCAGCACAGCCCGGCTCCCTCTGAGGTGCCTGACTAGAAAATAACGTTTACATACGTTTTGTCTAGACTGCTTCATGTCAGATGTTTAACCCTGTTGTGTCCAGTGGAGCAGAACAATGTATTTGAGGACTCCAGGTCTCTGTACCAGTTCACCTTTGAGGAATGTGAAGCCCAGAGCTGTGATTTCCGAAATCAGGTCAACTGGCCGAGTGCAGTACATCTACTGCAACAGCTGGTCCCATACGTGCAGCCTCGCAGTGGAACCCACAGGCGGTGAGCATACGGTTACACATTAAAGCTTAATGATAGTGTTTTTTCTTAGGTCAAAGGTCATTAAATATCTTGTCCCTCATGATTGTGCAACTTAATTGCTTTTAATTTACTATCCAGTGCTAACAGAACGTGTCTGGACCTGTAAACAACCATTACTGATTACCTAAGCGGAGCTAAACATAAATAAAAGAGGCTTTTAATTACTATGGAAGTTGTGACCATTTACCCCTTGGGTTGTTTTTCTTGGCTTGGGATCCAAAAAGTTATTGTGATGGAGATTTTCTCTCTCAGTGGACCTCAACTGAGGGTCTGGATTGAGCAAAATTCAGAATTTAAGAATTGGCTGCTTTTAAATTCGTGAGTGTTTGAAGGGATTTGCAATTTGAATTGGAGTGACAGGAAGTGAAATTTACTAAATTGCAATTCATTCAAAGAAATTGAACAAGTAGGACTAATACTGGGAAATGAAGAGTTCTTCCATCATGTATTTCTCTGTCTGTCTGTCTGTCGGCCTATAAACTTTTTAAAACTTTTTTAGTTTGGTTGTTTTACTCTTTCAAACAAGGCTGTCAAGCTAAAAGAGTGCAACAGCGCCAGACCAATTTTTTTAACAGTGTTGGTTCTGGAAGTATTTTTTCCATTCATTTCTCCTATAGGGATTAAAAAAAATACCATTTTAAATCGTTAGAAGCCATGAACCTAGCCAATCAGCTAGGCGGTGAATCATAACATTGCAAACTTTGATTTGAAGGAAAAAAAAGTTTTGTGAAAATCGGACAAAAATACAAAGGTGTACAAGGCTGTGTTCATAACGGCTTAGTGAGGGAAAGCCTACAGTTCCATGAAGCACTGCAAACAACATAATCAAATTAAAAAACAATGTAGGATTATAAAACTACTCAATTAAAATTGATTATATCTATAGAAACAACATATTTTACGTTTATTGCAAAATACCCATATACATACAAATATTTAAGCGGAGCTATTGAGCTCTTTTGGTGCGGTTTGCTTGTTTCGACTCTGATTGCTGGAATTTTCTGTACATCAAGTTTTTCGCCTGTTTCACTGTTAAACACGGTCATTTTAAAAGTAAGTAATGTGGAATAATGTGGACTAACAGCTTTAACATAAGCATATACCATCGATTAACAACCTCGTAGCTCACAGTAGGGCTGTCTAAGGTTTCTAAGCTATCATTAAAAATCTATTTTTATTTTTTACTTCCGGAACCCGACGTTTGTCGTATGATTTTCTTAGAATTAATACGTCATCCCTGCAGCACTCTATGATGACACAATTGTCATTTTTGGATGAATTATCCCCATAAAAAAATTACAATAGGCAAATGGGGTTTGACATAATCTGCAAACCATATTTTTAAAAATAAAATCAATGACCTGTAATCTGGACAGGGCTTGTAGATGATTAAGGCCAAATGTGGCAGGGAAATCATTCAGTATCTTTCCGTAACGTCAGCTGCAGTTCCAGCCTTCACCAGCAGATGTCTGTGTGACAGTGCTCATCCGAGTGCAGGCCAGACAAATGATTTTGCTCTAGGCTCTGTCTGTCTCACTTTCAGATATGCAGACATACCCAACCTGTTCAGAGTGCTGCCTCACTGCTTTTGACCTTTCACAGTCTGTCAAAGCACATCTCATCAGTTCACTGACATGTTTTGTTTGTGCATATAAGGTTTATGATATATATATTATTAATATTTGATATATATTCTGTAGCCAATATTTTCTGTAGACAATATTGTCATGGCAAGTTGAAATCTGAAATACTGGTCTGACCATAAAAAGTCCTTACTGTTTAGCCTGGCTTGACCTCTTGTGAGCTGCAAATAATTTGTGCAGGGCCTCACTTAATCAGATCAATGACGTTTAGCACTTTGGTACACAGTACGTAAGCAGGGGGTCAATGGACGCAAATGGAAGTTGAGCTATAGGTCATGTATCTGCATCATTTCCTGTCTGCTGGGAAAGTCAGTCAGGTTCTGTCCTAGTGGCTTTGTCTAGGCAGGATGTCCATCTTTAGTGAGATCAGACCTGTTTTTGGTCCCTCTGTCTGCACCTCCATGTGGCCTGATTAAAGGGTTAGTTTACCCCAAAATGAAAATTCTGTCAGTAATTACTCACCCTCATGTTGTTCCAACCCCGTAAGACTTTCGCTCATCTTCGGAACACAAATTAAGATATTTTTGATTAAATCTGAGAGCTGGATCACTCCTCCACAGGGCCGTAGCTAGAGGATTCGGGGCCCCCTGAAAAAATATTGATGTGGGCCCCCACCACCCTCCACCAATATCATATACTGTACAATAGATGAACATAGAGGCCCACATAACAGAAGATGGTGATGTTGTTGTAAAACCTTTATTTTAAAAGTTAAATGTTTATATAAAAATTACACCTAATAAAAACTAACAAAAAGCAAGAAATTGTTAAATAATAATAAAACTAATTTTTAAAAAGTAATCATTTTTTTCCTCATCAGTCTGTTATAATTCATAAATCAAAAAGTAAACATTTAGAAATTGACAAGAATGCAGTCTAATAAAAAAAAAAAAAAAACCATTCATTGTCTTATTTTTTAATAAAGATAATATGGAACTGGTAATATTATTAAATAAAGCGAATACATTTATTCATCCAAGTGCAGTGTGTTGTATTCGTGTTTTCTCGATGTTTTAAATATCATCAGCCGGCAGGTCAGATGCATAATGCAATGCGTCGTGACTCGTGTATTTTTAAAAAAACTCTATTTACAATAGTGTAAAAAGACAGGAATTTAGACCACGTAATCATTCGGTCAATTGTGGCGCGCACCGATAATAAAAAATTACTGCACACGGCAGACTGTAGACGGAAGTTTTCTAATTCCCAGCGAAATAACAATATATAACCGGTCTTTAAGAACGTCTTGATCGACTGGGATACAACCACTCTCCTTGCCTCCCTCTCCGTCTTTTCCTGGCATTTCTGGTTCCCTGATTTATGTTTTCTTTTCCCCGACATTTTTCAGTCAGTCAGTCTCCTGCTCTTCCACCAAGTTCATCGTTAACTGCAGGCTGCCACAACTCTGATTGGTTCTGTTCACGAGCTGGGGTGGGACTTACAATTTTATTGGGTCCATCTGATGTTTGTCACTGACTCTGACTGAATAATTAATAAATACTTTAGGTCGGACTAAACCATTTTTATGGAGGTAAGAGAAGCAGATATTTGGAAAAATATTTACCCAAATTGCACGTTTTTGTGGTTTTCATTTAAATCTCAGGCATACAACTAATGTAAATATTAGAATTATTCATACAACAGGGGCCTAAATAGTATAACTGCTGGATTTTGTGGGGCCCCCTGGGCAGCGGGACCCCCTATAATTGTCACCACCTTTCACCCCACTAGCGACGGCCCTGCTCCTCCATAGGCATCTAAGTCGAAATTTGCCGGCCCAGAAAAGTTAGACATCATTAAAATAGTTCAAGTGACTACAGTGGCTCAATCTTAAAGTCGGCATGAAATCAAATTTGTCAAATCTTCTTTTTATATGTAATATTATAGTGTCGATTTTAAATGATTTATCTGTGCACTTCATTATTTTTTTAAAATTCATGTACACTTATAATCTTTAATCAAATACATTACCATTCCCTCCCCCCTCGAAACGACCTCTCTTCCCTTTCGGTCACGTGCCATGGCGAAAGGGTGCGGCCAGAGCCGATGAGGGTGCGGTTATCGGTGCACCGCCTCTCAGAGAACCTGCTCATCTTGGTTCGCGGGAGGCTTGTATAAATATGGGCTGATTCCTGCCTGAAAATTTAGCTGCTCGTTCTCGTTCTCGTCGCCGGGCTCCTCAATAAAAAATCGTTCATGGGAGGGTAAGGGTGGGGAGTCCGGTGGAGAGAAATCCTCCACAACTGACTGTAAACTGGCATTCAAATCTGCCTCCATTTTGTTTGCAACGCCCAACCTCCAACGATCCAATCAATTCCTGAAGGACGAAATCATGCCCCGCCCTACACTCTTTTTTCTAATTTCAGAAGCCGTTTCACTCGGATATGTCACAACAAGGAAAAAATCAACTTCCGTTTCATGCCGCAGCGCTTCCGTGTTGTACGTCACACGCATCACACACATGACCAGCATTGGCCAGTAGTAAGCCTGCGTGTGACGTACAACCCAGAAGCGCTGCGCAGTTACACTACATGAACTAACTCGAGGCCCACAGAGAAGGAAATGAATAGTAAAATAAAGTTGTTATTTTTGTTTGTTTTTTGCCCACAAAAAGTATTCTCGTTGCTTGATAAACTTAAAGCTGCAGTCTGTAGCTTTTTTTGGGTTAAAAATTATCCAAAATACATATTTGAGAAAATACATAACCAGCCAGTGTTCAAAACTCTCTGCTTGCCTTAGCTCGATTCAAAACGGTAAGCTTGTAATAATGTTTTTAATTCCAGTGGTACTGGTGGATTTCCACGGGAGATTCGAGCATGTCATTACGTCACATCTGTACACATAAAGGAGGAGTCTCGGCTAGTATGCTATTATGCGTGTCAGGATGTTGGAGTTGGAGATTTATAGCCTTTTCTCACTGCACTTGATATAATTAAACTTATCAATTTGATGGCGGATCCAGAAAGGTTCAAACGACAATCACCAGTGACAACAGATTCACCCGCTGTAAAATGCAAAAGGCTTCGTTCGGACTTCGGAGTGGCTACAGAAAAAAAGAGACCGCAACCGGACCCATGCGAAAACAAGGATACATATCGGAAGGACAGTACACGCGCAATGCTGACGTTGTTAACATTAACAATTTGAGAACAAAGTATAATTTGCACGGTTTTGCGTGATAAGCGATTGTTAGATTTAATCAGAGCGATTTACTGCAATGTCAGAACCAGAACAAAAGTGGATGTTTCTTACTTGTTCAGATGATATTTTCTGGTGAAAATTCGTATGTTGGTCATACTTCCAAAAAGAATAATCTGTGATTCTGAATGCCAGTATCCACACCTGCGTGGTGATTGACAGCTGCACACTCTCCTCAAACATTGTTTTCTTCCGCGCCGTGTCGTGTCGAACTACAACTCACGTAAAGTTTATAATTCCGCGAATAACTGCAATTGCAGATTTCAAACTGAGATGGCGACAAAGAGGAAAAAACTGCGGGCTGCAGCTTTAAGATTGAGCCACTGTAGTCACTTGGACTATTTTAACGATGTCTTTAAAGGGGTCATATAATGGTACATGCACTTTTACAAGTTGATTGTACTGAAATGTGTGTTGGCAGTGCCTGTACACAACCATCATAAAATGATAATCCATCCAGTGTTTTTTTTTTAATCTCCTTATGTTTTCCCCTGCCTCAAATTGAGCCGTTCGATTTTGTGACGTCACTAAATCGGACGCCCCTCCCACGATTGTTGATTGACAGCAGCGTTTCAACACAGACCCGCCCTCGCTCGTGAGCGAGCTGTCAATCATAGTCCGCGCGGACCGGCGCGGTCATTGTTGATAGGCTGAAGCACTGTCTATGAGCAGAATGGCGTCTGCGATTGTGGTGTTCTGTTCTTGGGTGTAATAACGATCACAGCAGTCATTTTAATGTTCCTAAATCCGAACCGCTTAAGACGCAGTGGCTGAGTTTGTTTTCGAAGGGAATATTCCCCACGAGCAACGTCAATGCTCTCATGTTTGCGCGAATCATTTCACACACCAGACTGCTTTATAAACGAGGATCAGTATAAAGCTGGTTTTGCTAAGAAGCTGCTCATGAAAAAAGGATCGGTACCAGATATGTGTTCCTGCTGAACCTCCAGAAGAACTGAAGTGAGTGTAACGTTTTATTAAACTTTATATTAATATTTATATTAATCTTTGCAAATCGCTAGGTGCACGCTTCACAATGAATGCGTCTAAGGTTTACACTCAGGGTACATTACGGCATGTTTTCTATGTATGACGTTCTCAATATAATTCATAATCTCACGTTTATAATGAACAACGCGTAATGGTTTTTGTGTTATTGTGTTCAAACGGTGTACGCACAGAACAGAGAGGCGGGGTGAGCAGAGCTCATTATCATTTAAAGTCATATGCACTGAGATGGCGTGCTGAAAACAGAGCTGTTTTTGACCAGGTAAAATAAGGGTTTTCTTACAATACTAATGAGAATTTTTAATTAAAGTATATTACAAACTTTTAATTTAGACCCTAAAGAATCATATTAGCTTGTTAAAAAATGGCATTATATGACCCCTTTAACTTTTCTGGGCCGGCAAGTTTCGATCCCTTAGAAGCTTATGGAGGAGTGATCCAGCTCTCAGATTTAATCAAAAATATCTTAATTTGCGTTCCGAAGATGAACGAAAGTCTTACGGGGTTGGAACAACATGAGGGTGAGTAATTACTGACAGAATTTTCATTTTGGGGTGAACTATCCTTTTAAGCTTTCAAAATGCAAGCTTTACCAAATTAATTGTATGCCATGTATTGTGGTTTTATTGTGATTTTTTTTAATGCATTCTTACTGAATAAAAGTATTAATTAAAAAAAAAAAAAAAAAAAAAAAAAATCTTATGCAACCATTCAAAAGTTGACTTTTTTTTAGGTAAAAAGTTTTTATCAAGTCGCACCACATAACATTTACAAACGTGAACTATCCATGCAATATTTATATTCTATAATAAATAATAATAAAACATTGCACAAAACTACTTGATAAGATTAATCCTTTTACTGAGGCTTTTTTTTCTCCATTATGATCTCAGAACAGTTAGTTGTATAACTTTTTGACTATATGTCACCAAAAATAATTTTAATCAAGAAATCTTTTAAAACAAGTTTATCATAAAAAGTGTATTTGTCTCACTTTATGTATAAATGGCATTTTTTGTATATTTAAAAATAAATACAAATAATGCTATGCAATTGACCTATTAACATGGTACCATGTCCAAAAAAAACAAACAAAAAACAAACAAAATTGAGTTTAAACTGTGTTTTATGCTGTTCTGTAGCTATAAAGAAGATGCAGAGAAATCACCTGGTGCTTGTAACCCAGTTCTTCAAATGAAAGCATTGGAGCATCTCGCCTCAACGGTAAGAAAATGTATTGCATTATCTCCTAAGATTTTTTCCAAATCTTGCATTTAGGAAATTTTAAGACCAGTTTCTTGCCTGAACAAACATCCAGCAACTAGTAAACCTGCCTTTGTCTGTGTCTTTTAACCACACTACTCAAAAGGTTTAGTACAGAGCATTTTCACTTGCACAGAAACCCTGTGACACCTGCGCTCTGTCCGTTTGAGAGCCAGCAGCTCTGGTGTAATGACTGAATCAGTACATTACTGCGTCCATGCGGCACGTGCTTAGCTTCCAGCTATCAAGGTAATGGCCTGTGCACCTGCAGTCACCTTGGCAACAGAAATATACGGCCACTTCCTGAGATCGTCATTTGCATTGGACACCCTGGGGAACTGATGATGCTCACCTTTGTATTGCTGTGTTCAGCTGAACAGTTGAGATTCTCAGTTTGATGGCTTAATCAATGTACTTTAAAATACTGTATCATGTAGCTTGTGGTTGTGTTTAGGATTTAGTGCAAGACCTAATAATAAAACCAGCAAAAACATAATTTGCAGCAATGTTCACCGGATGCTTGCCAAGTTTACGTTGATCACTTGAGTACTTACGTTTTTTCAAAATATATATATATTTGCAAATGTATTTTGTTACCTATGACCAATGCAATGTTCATCCCTAATTGTAATGTTTTAAATGTTTTATATAATGGATAAACTCATGTTTTTATCATTTGAATCCGTCCATCCATCCATCCGTCTGTCTATCTGTCTGTCTGTCTATCTTTCCGTCCATTCATCCATATTTTTTTCCATCCATCCATATTTTTGTCCATCCATGTCTGTCTGTCCATCCATCCATGTGTGTCCATCTATCCATTCCTATGTCTTTGTGTCTGTCTGTCTATCTGTCTGTCCATCCATCCATCATCCATCCATTTGTCTATCTGTCTGTCCATACATCTGTCCGTCCGTCCATCCATCCATCCATTTGTCTATCTGTCTGTCCATACATCTGTCCGTCCGTCCATCCATCCATCCATTTGTCTATCTATGTCCATCCATCCATCCATCCGTCCGTCCGTCTGTCCGTCCATCCATCCCTATGTCTTTGTCTGTCTATCTGTCCATCCATTCATTTGTCAATGTCTATCTGTCTGTCCATCCACCCATCCATGTTTGTCCATCTATCCATTCCTATGTCTTTGTCTGTCTATCTGTCTGTCCATCCATCCATCATCCATCCATTTATGTCTATCTATGTCTATCTGTCTGTCCATCCATCCATCATCCATCCATTTGTCTATCTATGTCTATCTGTCTGTTCATACATCTGTCCGTCCGTCCATCCATCCATCCATTCCTATGTCTTTGTCTGTCTATCTGTCCATCCATTCATTTATGTCTATCAGTCTGTCCATCCATCATCCATCCATCTGTCCATACATCTATCCATCCATTCCTATGTCTTTGTCTGTCTATCTGTCTGTCCATCTATCCATCCGTCCATCCATCCATTCATTCATACGTCTATCTGTCTATGTCCATCCATCAGTCCATCAGTCAATTTATCCCTCCGTCCATCCATCTCTCCAAATAAATCATGGGTATACCGGTAATAGCCAACTCATGAAAATGGGGGAAGACATCAATCATGTTCCCAGCTTAAATGACGCCAATGGTCATGTACAGAATTAATTTCTTTAGGTTATTAGTGGAAACAGTCACTTAGCGCAGATCATTTGTTGTTGGCCTGTATGGGGTCACATGGCATAGATCCCAGTCCAAACCCATTTACATTAGCCCTGAGTCTGTGCACTCAGAGCAGGGGCTGCCACATCAGATGACCCCATAGGACATGTTGATTTAATGGGCCACTAAGCACAGTTAAACCTCTCCACTACTCACCTGGTTTACTAATGCAAAGAACTGCCATGGTCAGACAGCAGATGGACTTCCCCTCATAAGTGAAGTGATTTTCTTTCAGATGCTTTATGGATTGGATACATTTGTATTCATAGTGTGCCATGTGCTGTGGGATTTTAATGTAAAGTCCCTTCCTCAGTTTGCAGTCAGATCAGAAATAGATCACTTGAAATTTGAGTCAAGTTTTTATAGATCCTCAAAGGAATAATGTAACAGTTGGGAAATCAAAGGCAGTCATGCTAAAAGAATAAGTAATGCAGTCTTTTATAACCCTGCCAAAAAAAAAACCCTTCCAAGTTGAAATAAATCGAGAGAAGTAAGACTTTTAAAGTTTAGTGCTGAACTTGTTGATTCATAGCTTCAAAGCGTCATGGATCTCTTCAAAGCACAGACCCACAGAATAGCTTCTCAAGCAGCAGGTTATGAACAATAAAATATGCTTGCATTAAATGGTTTCGAGCCCATTATGCCTGCATATTTGAAAGAACTAACTAAACCATGATCTTCTCTTTTAATAGGTGCAGAATGAACTGTGTGCAGCTTTGGCTCGCAAGGCACAGACTAAATCAAGTAAGGATTATTCTGTGTTACATGGCTTGATTGTGTGTTTTTTTGCTCCAATAAACATGGACAATCAGTTTCCAGTGTTTTGCTTGTGTTTGAGTATTAAGCTTTTAAAAAACAACAATGTATTGGCCTATATTCTTTACTTCTTTAAAAATGTTTTTTTTTTTACTGAAATAATCAGTACAAAAATAAAACAATTATAAAAAAATGAGACTGAATAATATATAAAACACTACTTTAAATAACACTGTTCAAAGTCAACACTAATGGATAAAGTTTCAAAAAGAGACTGTTCTCATTGAGGTCTCATTTGAAAGTGGTGTTAATGGGGGAAAGGAATACAGGCAAAATGTTCGTAACTGGTGTAGAAATAGACATCAATGGGTCAAACTAGTGGAAATAAACAACTCATCTATTCAGACAGCACCACTTTCGGTCCAAATCGATGAACAATTTTGTCAGCGAACTGGTTTTTAGTGACCACTGAGCTACAATTAAAGCTACAGTACAGTCATATGTGCTATTTACCAAGGATAAATGACTAATGGTCATGAAAAACGATTTACTAGGTTCAGTTTGTTAATGAAAATTACCTATATAGGTTTTATTCTTATTTATTACTTCAAGTTAAACTAAACAGAAATGAGAAATGTTGCTTTGACAATTAGCTGAAATAAAATATGTTTAAGGGTTTTCTTATATTGGTTAATTTTATTTAATGTTTATTTTGTTCCAAGCAATGAAAACGTTTTTTTTTTTTTTTTTGTAAATTACTTTAGTTTGTTTTAAAAGATAATAACCCAGCAACAAACTTAACCCTAATGTTAAGTGTTACTATAGCATCTTACTATAAACATAACATACATTTTTTTTTTTTTTTTTTTTTTTTTTTTGTGTTTGTAAGGTTAATGGCGTTCCACATGAACTGGAACATGAATCTATATTGCTAAAAAAAGAAAGAAGCATAAACCCAGGCAGCACACGACACTCCACTGATTGTCAGCTGTAAATTTCTTGTTTTCCAGTGATGGGGGAGAGCAGTCCACAACATAATACTAACACGCAAGGACCATCTCCCAGTCCTGCTGTGCGCAAGGTAATGAGAAACAGATTCCAGGGCAGCTGGCTTTACATTGACAGTGTGTGTATGTGTTGGTGTGCATATATGTTTTGCTGAGCTCACCAGCTGTCCCGCTTGCCCAGGGCTGTCCTTACATCCCCTGATTGAGCACCGCTTTCCCGCAGCTCAGTCATCAGTAGAAAGCCCTTGAACTGGCAGAAAGAGAAAGAGCCTGTGATTGGAGATAGATGGATACTCTATACTGTGTGTCAGGACAGAGCCTTGTTGCCTGTCTGTGAGGCTCTCGCCTGTTCCAGCACGGTGTAATAGCTGACGGTTCACTGCAGCACATCTGACGAAACTGTGATCAAGACAACACAATAGCAGTGCTTCACAAGGACAAACAGTGCTGTACAGATTATAACATATACACCATGTTATCAGAGTGAACTGTTGGCTCGCAAATGATTTTGCTTTGAATGGTTTGCCTTAAGCGGCAGCCTGAACACAGAATCAAAATTGTTTATCATACAAAAGTAAACAAAATGTCTTTAAAATCAAACATTGAAATTTATTAGTATAACCATGAACTGCTTACCACTATTTGAAGCCCATAAACGATATATTGGCCGATATTAGATCTAAGTCTTAAGACGACAACAACAAATGTGCAGTCCAGATCTCTACGTGCTTCAAAAGACACACAACATAATGTACACTGGAAAAGTTATAGAAATTTCCATCTGGGCAGCTTGTACTTACAATAGTACTTTGTAAGAGAGAGAGAGAAAAAATGTGTGTCTGTGTGTGTATGTATATATATATATATATATATATATATATATATATACACTCTCCTAAAGGATTATTAGGAACACCTGTTCAATTTCTCATTAATGCAATTATCTAATCAACCAATCACATGGCAGTTGCTTCAATGCATTTAGGGGTGTGGTCCTGGTCAAGACAATCTCCTGAACTCCAAACTGAATGTCAGAATGGCAAAGAAAGGTGATTTAAGCAATTTTGAGTAGGGGTGTGCATTGGCACTGCCCTCACAATTCGATTCGATTACGATTCACCAGGTAACGATTCGATTCAATTCGATTCTACGATGCATCACAATTCTACTGCACACAACAAGGCAAATTTTTCATCAGTCACGAGGCAATCAGGCAGTCAGATATCGAACAACAGATTTATTGGCTGTTATGTGTGTATTATAACTCTCCTGTATCTTTAACATAAATGCCATTAAATAAAATCAAATTTAAATCCAAGCTTTGGGTGCGTTTTTGATTACCCGTCTATGGGCCTGTTCACATATCGCGTCTTTTGCGCGCTCAAGTTTGTTATTTCAAATGTAGGCGCGCGGTATGGGAGCTCATAATGGGAGCGAGGCGGTCGCGGTGCGACACGCTCGTTTTTTTTTCAAGCGCGTCCGCGCCGCATCGAGATAAAAACATCTCAACTTTTCAGAATGCCACAAACGTACCGTAGGTCACGTGACAAGAATGGTTTACTGTAACGGAGAGCGCAGCTGATGGTTGCTTCGCAACGACAGACGCCTCCAGAGCGCAACCGCCCTAGCGCTTTGGAAAAAGGAGAACGCGGCACGCCTAGCGTTGTTAGGCGCTATATGTGAATGGCGCCATATCACGGTCATCTTCCTCCGCCTCAGCCATCTTTATTGTTGTTATTATGCCCCCGGAAGTAATTGAAACTTCAAAACTTTATTGTCCAAGGCCAGAAAATAAACAGTGACATAATCGATTATGGCACTTTGCCGCATCGATGCTGAATCGTACATTTCCCGCATTGCGATGCATCGCCGAATCGATTATTGTTGACACCACTAATTTTGAGCATGGCATGGTTGTTGGTGCCTGACGGGCCGGTCTGAGTATTTCACAATCTGCTCAGTTACTGGGATTTTCACGCACAACCATTTCTAGGGTTTACAAAGAATGGTGTGAAAAGGGAAAAACATCCAGTATGTGGCAGTCCTGTGGGCGAAAATGCCTTGTTGATGCTAGAGGTCAGAGGAGAATGGGCCGACTGATTCAAGCTGATAGAAGAGCAACTTTGACTGAAATAACCACTCGTTACAACCGAGGTATGTAGCAAAGCATTTGTGAAACCACAACACGCACAACCTTGAGGCGGATGGGCTACAACAGCAGACCCCACCGGGTACCACTCATCTCCACTACAAATAGGAAAAAGAGGCTACAATTTGCAAGAGCTCACCAAAATTGGACAGTCGAAGACTGGAAAAATGTTGCCTGGTCTGAGTCTCGAATTCTGTTGAGACGTTCAGATGGTAGAGTCAGAATTTGGCGTAAACAGAATGAGAACATGGATCCATCATGCCTTGTTACCACTGTGCATGCTGGTGGTGGTGGTGTAATGGTGTGGGGGATGTTTTCTTGGCACACTTTAGGCCCCTTAGTGCCAATTGGGCATCGTTTAAATGCCACGGCCTACCTGAGCATTGTTTCTGACCATGTCCATCCCTTTATAGCCACCATGTACCCATCCTCTGATGGCTACTTCCAGCAGGATAATGCACCATGTCACAAAAGCTGGAATCATTTAAAATTGGTTTCTTGAACATGACAATGAGTTCACTGTACTAAAATGGCCCCCACAGTCACCAGATCTCAACCCAATAGAGCATCTTTGGGATGTGGTGGAACGGGAGCTTCGTTCCCTGGATGTGCATCCCACAAATCTCCATCAACTGCAATATGCTATATTATCAATATGGGCCAACATTTCTAAAGAATGCTTTCAGCACCTTGTAGAATTAAGGCAGTTCTGAAGGCGAAAGGGGGTCAAACACAGTATTAGTATGGTGTTCCTAATAATCCTTTAGGTGAGTGTATATGTGTGTGTGTGTGTGTGTGTGTGTGTGTGTGTGTGTGTTTGTTTTATTTTATTAATTTTACATAAAATATTCATATCCAATTGGGCTCAACTGATAATATATATACTACACTGAACAAAATTATAAACGCAACACTTTTATTTTTGCCCGCATTGTTCATGAGCTGAACTCAAAGATCTAAGAATTTTTCTATGTACACAAAAGGCCTATTTCTTTCAAATACTGTTCACAAATCTGTCTAAATCTGTGTTAGTGAGCACTTCTCCTTTGCCGAGATAATCCATCCACCTCACAGGTGGTGCATATCAAGATGCTGATTAGACAGCATGATTATTGCACAGGTGTGCCTTAGGCTGCCACAATAAAAGGCCACTCTAAAATGTGCAGTTTTACTGTATTGGGGGGTCTGGGGGGCGATAGTTTTTCCCAGGATGGTAGGAGAAGGTACCGCCTTTTTCGCCTCTGATTGGCTAGAAGGGCTCTCCTCCAATTGGTTATTTGATTTGGCCATGAAACGTCATCTCTTCAGATGAGAAGTTACACAAATACACACACTACACACACACAACCTGTAAACCTACCCATCACACACACACACACTAACAAGACCCCTAAACCTACCCACCACACACACACACACACACACACACACACACACACACACACTAACCCAAATCAAATAACCAATCGGAGAATAATTGTGTTCAGTGTGTGTGTATATATATATATATATATATATATATATATGTGTGTGTATGTGTGTGTGTGTGTGTAAGTTAACTAACAATTTCAAAGTTTTAGTTGTCTTTCCTTGGCATCTACAAATAATTTTCCTAATTATAGGATTGTTTATTATGAAATGCTCTTAACATGCTGATTAATAATGCTAAATGCAGATGAAAAAAAGGTCCTGTCAAAAAACTTGTTTATTTGAATGGAAAGAGTGCCTGTATAACAGATACAAATACCGGTAGTATTTGCTGCATTCTCGTTTTTTGCAGTGTTTTGGCAAAAGCATTAATCTATTTAGCTGTTCACTGTTTTTTTTACTGTTGTTAAAATAACCGCATCATCTGCAACTTTATCATCTTCAGTGGGAGAGAGAAGCAATGCGAAATATTGGATATAGCTCGTTTTGATCTAGATAAAAATGAGAGGATATAGTGCTGAAAGATCATTACCATAAACAGCCCTGAGCACTTGTGTGAACCGCTACATTGTTGGCGTGCTTCTCAAATTAAACTGTAGAAACTGTAAAATGATGCCAACGTTGTCATTATGTCTCGCGGTCCAGTTAGAACCAAGCCTTGTTTATACCCTTGATTTCAAATATAAGACCATGTCTTAACTATGCACGATTATGTGATTAGTACCGCTCAGCATTGTGTTAGACCCTATCAGAACATGCTACAATATTTTGGTTCAATTGAGAACTGCTGGTAGTCTTGAATTGCAGCGTAAGCTTTTGTTTTTGTAATATATTATGGATATGAACGGTCAATTAGCCTGATCATATTTAAGAGCTCCCATGGACATTAGTTTTGTTATGGTTGAATTGGATATGTTATCTTAATTGCTTATGATTGGGCCTTTTTCTGGAAATTAACTCTTATCAGGTTTATGCTATTAGTATAGTTCAATCCATTGTTTTCTATATTCTTCCCTACACTGAAGTGCTGAAGAATGTCAGGGACGCAGCTTGTGTTGAATTTGTCTAGCATGAGGTTTGATTCCTTATATAGCCAGCTGAGTTGATATGGAAATACTTGAGTGTGTTCAGGACAAATTCCTCTCGCCTTCCCTTACATCAGAGAATGAGGTCACAGGTTTCTCCTCTGGACGTGTGGCATTTGCCATTGTGTCTAAATGGAGAGGTAAATTTACACGGGATACATCGTCAAATACGATCTAAAAATGTAGATCATTAATTAGTAACTTTATAGCATATTCCTGATGTATTGTATTTGGTTGATCAGTGGTTTATTCTGCCATTTTGAAGGGAACTGACTTTATTGACCTTATGTGCAAGAGAAACAAGCGTACAGCCGTCTTTAGAATTTTGTGTTTGAACTTCCGTTTCTGCAGTAGCTCTGTATATTTCTATGGCATCGCTGTCGAAGAGGTATTTGCTGGTGAAGTAGATTTACTTATTGTAGAGTTAACAAAATAAAGTTATCATGAGCGTTGTAATGTTTGAAGTGGATGTCATAACAAATGTCAGTAGACCAGGACGATTTTAAAACGAGCGGTTTTTATATACGATTTTAAAACGATCTTAACTTCATGCTGTGGAAATACAAACTGTAAGACAGAACACAGCGAGTGCTGCGCTAAAAAGGGGCGGGGCTACATAAGTTCTATATATCCACTAAAATCACAATAAAACTAATTGTAAAAAAAAAAGTTAAATGAGATGTGAGAAATAGGACCATCATTTGTTTGCTTTTTTTCCCGTTTTTCTTCAATGAAGTTATTAAGTGTGACTAAAAGGGATAGTTCACCCAAAAAGGAAAATTGTCATCATTTACTCACCTTCAAGTTGTTCCAAATCTGTATTAATATCTTTTTTTTTCTTTTTTTTCTCCATAATATAGAAGTCAATGTTCGTTAATGTCATCAACTGTTTTGTTACCCACATTTTTTATATATTCTTTTGTGTTTAGCACAATAAATAAATTCATACAGGTTTTGAACAATTTGAGGTTGAGTAAATGATGACAGAATTTTCATTTTTGAGTGAACTAACCACATTATGTGGGTCAGTGGCATACCATTTTTGTCTGGATCTAATAATTTTTTCAAAAAACATGTTAAAAAAGGCCATTTATAATGCAAAGACTTTTTGGGGAATAAAGTGAAAAATGACAGGGTGATACAACAGTCCTGATATCATAATATCATACAAATTCCTGAAAAGAAACACCTTGAAAACATAAGTAATTTGGCATAATGTTTAACTACTATTTCTTAAAAATTAACAAATACCAAAACTATTGCACTGCTAATATTTGATAACTTGTCAAAAAACAATGTCATCTGGTGCAAAAAAACAAAGTTATATGGTTCAGCCAACAAGGAGACAAAAAAAGGAAATTATGTCATAAAGAGGAGCTAGACCCTTATGATTGTGCATCAAGATCAGGAAGTTTCTTCAAATATCTGACCTTTTTATGAAAAGGCCAATATTACGGTAGTTCAAGGCAAGATCTAAAATGTCACGTTTGGTGAAAAACAACTTGTAAAAAAAAAAAAATATTCAAAACTTTTTTTTAAATAATAAGATGTGTATATTCACATCATGTATTCAAGGAAAATGTGTCATTACTTTTTTGACATTTTTAGTCATTACATCGAAACTGTTATTGAAAATTGTATAAATGTTTTCATAAAATCATATGAAACCAGCAAGAATACACATTTCTAAGAACTTGTACATGCTATTTAAACTAGATTTTGAAAAGATTTTCTTTACTGCAGAGCAGACACTCTTATTTGTCATTGATGCATATAATATTGCAAGATGCCAAGTTGCTTGCACATGACCTTATGAATCACTTGTGCACTTAAATGATATACAAACAGTGCACATGATCGGTAAACCCATCAGTAACCTGCCCTAGACCCCATGCTGGCCTTTCTCCCATTTTCTGAAGATTGTGATACTTCCTATTCGGGATTGGAGGAACTGCCAGATGTTTCCTGGTCGCCCCCACCCTGGCTATGTGCGAGAGAGAGAGAGAGAGAGAGAGAGAGAGAGAGAGAGAGAGAGAAAGAAAAGTCAGGTTCACTCTCCCCCTCAGGCAACACTGTCTCTGAGTCTTCACTTTTGAAAGCTTTCCTCTTGACCGGTTGTGTGCTTCTGGAGCTCACTAAACCCTCAGGACTACCGTGACCATCTTCAGTCTCACCTGAGTAAAGACACAGCTGGAGGAGACAGTGGGGACGGGCTGTCAAACTCTCAGTGACTTTGAGAGCTGTGTTGCAGTCTCATGGCGTGGGACTGTGGCCTGAGGTATGTGTTTTCTGTGTCCCCTGCACTGCAGCAGGGCCCCGGGGCTGGTACACGCGATAAAGAGGATATCAGCCGATTGGAGATGGTCCAGAGACTGGCCAAAGACGGATGCCGCCTTTTACACAGCCCGCTCAGAGCTACCGAAAGGCCTGCTGAGGTGAGATGCAAACTAACGTTCATGCATCAGTCAATCCACACACTGAGTATTCTTATTAGGGAATTTTTCAACTCTGGCCTCTTTTGGAAACTTCAGTAATAGGCCTAGTATTTTAAATGCAAATGAAATGCAATTAAATCATTTTTATGCTTTTAATTTGACAAAATTACATCCTTGTTAAAATAACTTTATTATTAGCGAAATTGTAGGTCCTGGTTGAAATAAAATCATGTAATATTAAAATGTTTTCTGTTTATTTCACTCTTTGTTTAGACTATTCTGTTTTTTTTAATGTAATGATTCCAATTTTTAAAATGGATTTTCATATTTTATGATTGAAAGTCTGGGTGACGGACAGAGGTAAAACAATTAAATCTATACAAAACAAAACAATCTATAAATCTATAAAAACAAATCTATAAATAGTAAATAATCATTGTATTTAGATTTTTTTGTATTTAGTCAATGTCATGCATATTTAGTTTTTTGGTAGTACTTGACAATTTGTTGTTTTGTGTATTTGTTCAGAAAAGGTATTCTTTTATATTATAATAACTATTTTGTTGTGGTTTGTGAAGCAGCACCCTTATATGTTGATTGATATAATTATTTTAAAGAAAAGTCATTGTTTGATGTCACTTTTTATCAGTGAATCTGTTTTCAAATCTGTAGCTGGTTCAGGAGAGACTTTCTAAAACCGAAAAAGGGCACCAATCTCATGCTAGTCTCTGATTGGTTGATCCCACAATAGTCCCAGTTGCCTCTTCCTGATGGCGGGCAGCCACTCACAATGACAGGAAGAGTCGACTTGAGCCCCATAAGGTTGCTGGCAACCAATCACTTCTCCTGCTCTGGGTGTCATGTCGTTCTATTCTGGGAGAGATATTTATTTGACCTTTATGAGACAAAAGTAGAATTGTCCTTAATTTGACCTATTACCATGATAAGGAACTTTAAAATGAATTTAAGACAAGCCACTTGTAATGTGTTGTCATAATCAAAAGCTATTTTGATCCAAATCCTTTTTGAGCTTCAAAAAAGTCACAGTAATTTGAGGCTGGGCTCAGAAGTTTTGTGCTGTTAGGAATCAGGATTAGTTGTATTCACCCTGTATTTAGTAATCATTTTCCCATTTCAATTCTACATTTAAATGAACATAATTTTCATATGATTTAAGGTGTAAGAGGCCTCTGGGCAGTCCTTGGCTAATGAAAGCTGCGATGGAGTCCAGACCTTCTGCCGTCAGTCTGAAGGTCTGGCTACGCAAGACTTTTATGGTATAGGCCCCAGGTAATACAGAGAAAGAGTAAACATTGGTCATTTATAGTGCTTTTACTACCGACATTGATTGTAACAATATGAAGAGGGTTGAAAATTGGCAAACTTTTGAACGAAAGTCTTACGGGGTTGGAACAACATGAGGGTGAGTAATTACTGACAGAATTTTCATTTTTGGGTGAACTATCCCTTTAAATACATAGGCTATTAATTCTGATTTCTTACAATAAAGCTATCTTTTGTTGTTTTGAAGACAACATTAATGACAGACACATATGGCTGCTGTCACTTTTAGAGCTAATGCATGGATCTATTACTGTTTTCTTTACACTGGCTGTCACACTGTTACATGACTGTGTTTACGAGTATACTAACCAAGACCAGAATTTTGACACAATTTTGCGTGTTTTTTGCCGTTAAAGCGATGAAAAATAACTTTTGTTACTCGCGAGATGTTTGTGAGGCGGCTTTACTGTTTGTATGCACACAGAGAAAACCATCTCTCAGAGAGCACGCGAGTACTAAATAGTTTAAAATCGCTTGAATGTTTAAACTGATAAGACTTAAAAAGACGTGAAAATTATAAACTTTAGTTACGATGCACTGCTGGCCCGATTGTGCAAGTGACATTCCGTCATGTCCCGACTACTAAACGCGAGAGTGTAGTATCGTCGCCTGCAGCGCTTGGCTTGTGCAACCCATTTTGAGAGACGAGAGAGAGAAGAGAGAAGACGCATGCGCCATACGTCATTATATCATTGATATCGCGATATGACACTTTTTTTATCATGTAAAAATGTATTCCGGTGTCATCGTGGACGGTATGATATGGCACACCCCTACGCAAAAATGCATTATTCTGCATAATTTTGACAGCTCCAGGGCTTTCGTGAAAACCACAGATTGTACTTCCGCATTTTTGTATCCCCGTCCGCAGATATACAGATCGACAACTCACTCCCGCTAAACATTTACTCTTTGAATTCTCTTAGTGGGGAACAACACAATTTGTTCATTAGGCCAGCAGCCATATCACCCTGTAGCCCAAGACTGGTTGCCCACTGAAGCTAAGCAGGGCTGAGCCTGGTTAGTACCTGGATGGGAGACTCCTGAGAAAACCAGGTTGCTGCTGGAAGAGGTGTTAGTGAGGCCAGCAGGGGGCGCTCACCCTGTGGTCTGTGTGGGTCCTAACGCCCCAGTATAGTAATGGGGACACTATACTGTCAAAGAGCACCGTCCTTCGGATGAGACGTTAAACCGAGGTCCTGACTCTCTGTGGTCACAAAAAATCCCAGGGGTGTAACCCCGGCATCCTGGCCAAATTTGCCTAGTGGCCTCTGTACATCATGGCCTCCTAATAATCCCCATATATTTATATATACCAATTGGCTTCATCACTGTCTCCTCTCCACCAGTAAACTGGTGTGTGGTGGGCGTTCTGGCGCAATATGGCTGCCGTCGCATCATCCAGGTGGATGCTGCACATTGGTGGGGGTTGAGGAGATTCTCCCCTTCTATGTAAAGCGCTTTGAGTGCCGAGAAAAGCGCTATATAAATGTAATGAATTATTATTTATTATTATTATTAATTATTAATTATAATTACAATTTGACACCATTATGACTAAAAGTTTGCTAAGAAGTATTTCCTACTAAAGCAAGGCGGTATTTGACTCGGTAAGCGTATCCATAGCAGACTGGTGAGAGTGGCCCTGCACTGCAACATGCCCAGTTCCAATTCTAATATATCATACCATTATGATCCATCTTTTTGTTTGTTTGTTTGTTTGTTTGTTTTTCGGATTCATGATTAAATTGTTTAATTGTTTGTATGCGGAACAGTTCATTCTGACATTTTCAGATTATGTTGACAATTATGCATCAGACTTGAAACCGATTACTTTTGGTGTCAAAATGGTTTCTGAATATTTGATGCAGGTAGTTGACTTTGGACTTGGCATGAGCAAAGACGGTATGAGAGTAAAGACAGTGTACTGAGGGATGACCGTGTACTGCTGTTTGTTTAAGAATCTTAAGTGCGTACCACACATTTGACTTGCTCTCTGCTTTCACTCATCGTCAAAGTGATGTAATATATTTTTTTAACAGTTTGTGGAGACTCTTTGCAGTGGATATGATTGGGATAGATAGAGTAAACTAAAGTTTCAAAGTAAAAGTATATTCTTTCTGTTTCCTGGGCTGTAAGTTAGTTTGTGTGTTGTTGGTTTTGTAGGGAACCTAATGCATGTATTGAAGCTAAATATTATTATTCTGTCTTTATCATTATGATATTATGGGTCTGTTTCCTATATACATATTTAATGTTTTTTTCAATAGGGAATACATTTTGTTGTGTTATTTATTTTTTCATCTTTAGTTGCTTTAATCTAGTGGGTTTTTTTATAGATTGTATTCTATATCCATGTAAACCTTAGGAGCTGTAAATTATGCATAGGGTAAAACAAGTTTTTTGTTTATTCCAGGGGGAATTTTGGAAGCCTTTGTGCAAAGTACTATCAACAGACCAGGAAATGATTTAAAATATCAAATTGTCTTTTTGACACTTACATAAACATAGCACTGTTCCAGAGGCTTCTGCTCCATGTTGCAGTGACAAAAGCATTTGCAATTTACATAACTGTGCTCGTAAAAAAACCTGTTTTTCATTGGTGTATATATACAGTATTAGTATAATAGTTTAGCATTACAGTATGCAAAAAAAAAAAAAAAAAAAAAACGATGAATGGATGTAGTAGTAGAGATAGATAGATAGACAGTTAGATAGATAGATAGATAGATACCAACTAGCTATGGTCACAGAATCAGTAATTCGTTGTACACAAATGATCTGAGCGCATTTTGTTGTTTAATGATATAAAGCAAAAATGTGAAGTGACAGCGTAAAAGAAATACGCCACCAGGCTGATGTCACACATACAATATGTTGTCTCTGAGATTGGTGGCATAAATAAATGCATTACAATCATCTAACACCATCATATGAAATATACTCGATACAAGGTGACTGGCTTTTGTAGATTTCGACTGAAGCTCAGAAAAGTGTTGCGTCAGCCCCTGTATAATCACAGAACTGGTCTTCAAGGTCTAATCATGACGCATGCGGTCACTTCAGAATGGAGCGGGCTAACCAGGACACCTTTTAGTGTGATTGTAGTGTTTCTCTCAAGTTCACAATAACTTTTTTCTGGAATATGACATTTATAGTACCCAGTCGAGTGAGATTATTTTGTTGATTAATGTTCCTCAACCCATAAATGCCCCCTTAAATTTCTGAGCCAAATATATTCTATTTTTTATTATTTTAATTTACCATTATTTAACCAGGAGAAAAGACAGGAATGTCCTGGCCAAGATAGGCAGCTGAGTTTGCTTATAAAATTATACAACATACAATACTAAATCCAGCATAAAACATACCAGTCAAAAACATTTACATACCATCACTCTCACTCTCTCTCTAGGTTACGTGGTAAAATGTTTTAAATGACTACAAGTTTTGTACTGTAGCTTCATCTCTGTATGGAAAATATTCCAATCCGAGGTTGCGGCATATTTGCATTTTTTGTTGTTGCAAAACTCAGAACACTAAAGGCAATATTGCTTGAACAATACTATATTATGACCTCAAAACACTTCTACCATAGTGCATCATTTGTAAACTAATACATTTTGACGTTTGCATCACATAACCTGCTCCATAAGAATGGCTTTTCTCAGGTAAGAGTCCCGTGTCGTGATAAAAGAGCTCAAAGACTTATGGAAGCAAGCTAAAATGGCATGGTTTCTTACGTTTCCTTTTGTTAAAGGGATACTCCACCCAAAAATGAAAATTCTGTCATAATTTACTCACCCTCAAGTTGTTGCAAACCTGTATGAGTTTCTTTCTTCTGCTGAACACAAAGGAAGATGTTTTGAAGAACGATTGGAACCAAACAGTTGTTTGGCACCATTCACTTCCATAGTAGAAAAAAATAAACACTATGGAAGTCAATGGTGCCAAAGTTCCAATCGTTTTTTCAAAATATCTTCCTTTGTGTTCAGCAGAAGAAAGCAACTCATACAGGTTTGCAACAACTTGAGGGTGAGTAAATGATGACAGAATTTTCATTTTTGGGTGGAGTATCTCTTTAACACTATCAAGTTTGTTAAGGGTTTAATGTAGGTGTTATGATATTTTCAAACGCGATAGAGCATTAACATATTAGCACCACTCACCAAACATTTCATTTCAGAACTGTAGTGTGCAAAACGCATTATAATATTATTTTAATATAATTTTGCCGACATTTTTCCAATGAGCCTAGGGTTGGTATCTTGCCCAAGACATCAAATACAAAGACTGCCATTGGTGCCCCTTAAAAAAATGCATGCAAATAGATACTCTGTGGGTAGAAAGAGAAGATGCAAATAGATTCTTGCATCAAACAGGCGCTGCTCATTTGAGTTTGCCTCCAGCCTGCACTGACGCCATTGTGGCATTCTATCAGTCTAAATGTTTCCACTTCACTTCCCACAAAAGCGTTAGCACATCTCAATGCCACTAAATGCCACATTTCGATCCTGTGTAATATTACTCTGTCACTGCTAAAGCGTTCAGGTCCCCCCGAAGTCCCCCCAATGGAGCTCAATGGAGCTTTTTGCCAATCCAAAGCCAAGCAGAAACCTCTGCCTGGGGAGATGAGTCTGAGATTGTGGCTTTTTAAATGCAGTTTGTGCTGATCGTCATGAGAATGTGTGGGGGTTGCAGTGTGTACATGCATCCGTGTGTGTGTGCGTGTTCGTTCGTCCAAGATCATTGGAGGTATTTCAGTGTTTCAGTGCAATGGGCAATTAGAGCAGAAAAGGGCTGGTCCTTCCAGCCTGTCTGTCTGCCTAATTACGGGCGCACACACGCGCCACATTGACTGATGTGCTGTTTGCTGTAGTCTAAGGACAGAGAGAATGAAAACCAGCTCATTAAAACATGCGCATACACACATACACTCGCACACACAAACTCTGCATGATCTATCCATTAATTGCACTGCTAACTTGAAATGCACTTCTCTTAGTGTATCACTGTAATGAGGATGTTTTTCGAAGTGTGACAGTGAGATCCCGGTCCGTATGTTGTTGGCACAAGCATTATGGAAGGCATGAGATGCTCACACCCATGTTTACACATACTAGTGAGTCAAACAGTTCACATGCTGGCTGGCTAAACTACAGCAAACAGACCTTTTACTGGAGTTCAGAGTCCAGAGCTGTTTTTAAGTATTCATATCAGAACATAATTAGATACAAACTCTCAAACTTTCTTTCCGTTTTAAACAGTACATGAGGGTATATTGCATGGCTGGTTTAGTCTGCACTAGTTTGAGCACATTTTATAGCATTGCATACAGTTGTTGAGATGTTTATGTCAATGATATAGTGAATTGGGTTTGCAATTATTGGTTGAGTTTTAGGGATGTATGAATATTGGAGATTGGATGGATTGAGTGCTTTGTTCTCAGTGTGTGTGTGTGTGTGTGTGTGTGTGTGTGTGTGTGTGTGTGTGTGTGTGTGTTTCAACGTGTTCAGAGATCTGTGGAAGATTGATAACACACACCGGGCAAAGTGATATGGCTTTTATAGGACAATAGCAGTGGAATGTTGGTTCAGAGCACCTTTCCTTCATACCCATACTGTATATACATATATAAACGTCCACATATACATATACAATGGCCACAAAAGTTTTTTTTTTTTATACAAAATTTCAAGGGTCCAAATTATAATTATTTTTGCAACCCCTGCTAATGGCGGGTGAATTAAGTATATTTACCTGCCATCCATAAATAAAGTATTTCATAAAAGCTGAGAAACAGAATTTTCTATTATTTTCAATAAAAGATAGATAGATAGATAGATAGATAGATAGATAGATAGATAGATAGATAGATAGATAGATAGATAGATAGATAGATAGATGTTTGTGCTATCTTTAACATAAATTATGCTTTGTTTGATATTTTGTTCTAATTGTTCTAATATTCATATATTTTTAAGTTTGACTTAAAGGGATAGTCCACCCAAAAATGAAAATTCTCATATCGTTTCAAAATGCATTTCTTTCTTCTGCTGGACACAAATGAACTGTTTAGTTACCAACATTCAAAATATCTTCTTTTGTGTTCCACAGAAGAAAGACATGGTTAGGGTGAGTGAGTGATGACAGAATTTTCATTTTTGCATGGACTATCCCTGTGTTCAAATGTTTTCATTACGCATTATGCATAGATGTACGTACTGTATAAATATATATTCAACCAACAAACCAGCTCAGCACACACACATAATATTTCAGCATAATCTGCTTGCAATTCGTGATTATGCAATATCAAATAACTAAATCAGTTGAATTAGTTCACCTTTCGAAACGAGCAAATGATTAAAATATAAATGCAGCCTCGTGCCGAGCAACGTTACGGCAGCATTGTGTTGGGTCACGATAAAACGAACCCATTGAACGGCGCCATTTGATGTGGGATGTTTAATTTAAAACTGTATTGTGATGGAAATCAGGGGAGCGAGACAGACAGGCACGGGAATACAGGGAATCTCCCTGGTGATAATGTTCTCCCCTCCCACAGCCCCCCGGTGACACAGCAGTCCGTGTGTGTGAGAGAGAGAAGAGCCACGAGGTGCTTCAGAGAACGACGTCACCGAGAGCTCCCTCCTCCTCCTCCTCCTCCTCCTCCTCCTTCCCCTGGACCGGGAGGTAAGCAGCCACACACCCGCTCTCACATGCGAGTGGAGCTCCAGAGCGCGCGCACCCTTTCTCTCTCGTCTCTCATTTCTCACTCTTGTCATTCCGTCTTTCATGTAATCTGTCCAGCCTTGCCTCTTTGTCACTTTATTTATATCTCTCATCTCCCTGAAGTCATTCTCTAACGCGCTCAATCACACACACATACACACTCGTATGAGGATGTGCTGCATTGGTGTGCGCTCTTTCCTATGGAGCCCTTCTGAGGGATCTTAAACCAGAAGCTCCAGAGCGCAGTCAGGCTTTTGACTCCTTGATTCCTCCGGGTCAATGTGGTAAGTTTGCGCCGATGTGGACATGGGCAGCAGGCGTGCAGTGTCCCCGGACCCGCGCATGGACGACAGGTTGATCCCGGCCGCTCTGGTGGAACAGGAGGAAGACGAGGATGAGGACGAGTCCTCCGATACCTGCAGCACAGACCGAGCTACTGTGCCTACATTCGACGTGCCGTATTTCCGTTATATTGACGAGGAGGGCACGGAGGAAGAGGGCGAGGAGGAAGGCTGGTGCAGCAGTCGCTCCCTGTCCTCCATCGAAGAGGAAGACTCCAGTGACTCTTCTGTCTCCCACAGGTACGCTGCCGTGCCTGCCGCCCCTGAAAGGGTTTTGGAGCATCTGCTGGGCCACCTGAGGCTGGACGAGGAGCAAAAGAGCCCCCAGAGCAGAGAGACAGGTGAGCCGTCACCTTTTATCATAGTCGTGACCCACGTATATATGTTTTCTGCTGACTTTCTCAACTGATTTTGAGGCCTAATCTAACAGGTGTTTTTCGATTATGCGGAGATCTGCAGGCTTGACTGTATTTCATATGCATATAACTTGTGTTTTAGTATGAGTGTTTGTAGTGTGAGTATGAAACAGGGCTGTTTAATTTTAACACTAATAAAATAAACCATTAAAATAGTTTTGTTAATTGAAAAAAGCTGAAACAAAATAATAATAATAAAAGATTTTATTTATATTGCGCTTTTCTTGTACCCAAAGCGCTAATATACACTCACCTAAAGGATTATTAGGAACACCATACTAATACTGTGTTTGACACCCTTTCGCTTTCAGAACTGCCTTAATTCTACGTGGCATTGATTCAACAAGGTGCTGAAAGCATTCTTTAGAAATGTTGGCCCATATTGATAGGATAGCATATTGCAGTTGATGGAGATTTGTGGGATGCACATCCAGGGAACGAAGCTCCCGTTCCACCACATCCCAAAGATGCTCTATTGGGTTGAGATCTGGTGACTGTGGGGGCCATTTTAGTACAGTGAACTCATTGTCATGTTCAAGAAACCAATTTGAAATGATTCGAGCTTTGTGACATGGTGCATTATCCTGCTGGAAGTAGCCATCAGAGGATGGGTACATGGTGGCCATAAAGGGATGAACATGGTCAGAAACAATGCTCAGGTAGGCCGTGGCATTTAAACGATGCCCAATTGGCACTAAGGGGCCTAAAGTGTGCCAAGAAAACATCCCCCACACCATTACACCACCACCACTAGCCTGCACAGTGGTAACAAGGCATGATGGATCCATGTTCTCATTCTGTTTACGCCAAATTCTGACTCTACCATCTGAACGTCTCAACAGAAATCGAGACTCATCAGACCAGGCAACATTTTTCCAGTCTTCAACTGTTCAATTTTGGTGAGCTCTTGCAAATTGTAGCCTCTTTTTCCTATTTGTAGTGGAGATGAGTGGTACCCGGTGGGGTCTTCTGCTGTTGTAGCCCATCCGCCTCAAGGTTGTGCGTGTTGTGGCTTCACAAATGCTTTGCTGCATACCTCGGTTGTAGCGAGTGGTTATTTCAGTCAAAGTTGCTCTTCTATCAGCTTGAATCAGTCGGCCCATTCTCCTCTGACCTCTAGCATCAACAAGGCATTTTCGCCCACAGGACTGCCGCATACTGGATGTTTTTCCCTTTTCACACCATTCTTTGTAAACCCTAGAAATGGTTGTGCGTGAAAATCCCAGTAACTGAGCAGATTGTGAAATACTCAGACCGGCCCGTCTGGCACCAACAACCATGCCACGCTCAAAATTGCTAAAATCACCTTTCTTTCCCATTCTGACATTCAGTTTGGAGTTCAGGAGATTGTCTTGACCAGGACCACACCCCTAAATGCATTGAAGCAACTGCCATGTGATTGGTTGATTAGATAATTGCATTAATGAGAAATTGAACAGGTCTTCCTAATAATCCTTTAGGTGAGTGTAAATTTAAATATTGAACCTTTTAAACGTAAAAAAAAAATGTGAAATGTTGCCTCGGCCACATTCATAAAACTAAAATGACTAAAACTAAAATTAAAGTAAAATAAAATAAAGCTAAACAAAAATGTAAAATAAAAAAATAATAATAGAGATGTCCAAAATACATAACAAATTACTGAAACTAAAATTAAATCGAAAACGGAAATTGTATTGAAAATATCAATAAATACTATTATAGTAATTGTATAGAATACTAACATAACACTGGTCTGAAATTTGTCCATCTTCTTAAACATGATCATCCCATCTCTTAAACTGACAGTTCACCCAAAAATTTAAATTCACACTCTTGTGTTGATCCAAACCTTTATGACTTCCATTCTGCTTTGGAACACAAAAGAAGATATTTGGGGAAAAAAATCTTTTTTTTTTTTGTCCATACAATTAAATTCAGTAGGGTCCAATGTCTTTTGTACCCCGTTGACTTTGATTAAATCGACAAAAACAAATAAAACGGTCTTCAACATATCTTCTTTTGTGTTCCGAAGAAGAAGGTAAGCCATACAGTTTTGGAATTTTCATTTTTGGGTGAAATCACTTTAAGAGATGGGATGATCATATTTTAGGAATAGCAGACCTGAATCTAGTACCTGGACGATTCCAAACGAGCTGCAAGTCTGAAAAACCTTCTGAACATAAAGAAAATTTTTTTATATCAACGCTGCACTTTAAATTTTGTGGCACAAACATCTATCAGCATTGTCCCCTGCTGTTCCAAAAATGTTGCGGCATGTACTTCAAACAGCAGTATATTTCCTGGTTCTGTTTTCGTGCTAGAAGGTAAATTATGTGATACAGTAGTAGTGATCCATTTTTAGCTGACTGCCTGACTATATCCTGCTGGTACTGAGTTATTATCTCCTGCTGGCTTTAATGTCCAGCCGTCATGGATGGCATGCTGCACTCCATGTTTAGCTGGCAACAGTTAAACAAGGAGGTTGAAAGGGAAAAATGCAGATTGTGGGATAGTTTCACCTATTGGGATGCACAGAATAATTTATCATTTAAATGCTTGAATGATTATAGCATATCTGGGACATATGAATTAAAACTATAGAACTAATGTATGGATCCTTACATACAAGGAGAGGTAAAAGATGTTCTGCCTGCCAGGCTTAAGTCATTCTTGTTTTTCCAGACAGAATGTTTTTAGTAAAAAGTATTGATTTCGATTTTCCATAGGGAACGGAACATCTCTGTAGCCCTAAAGCCATGAGGTCTGGGTCAAATCTGGAGTGAAACTGTGGGATTTGTGACTCTTGTTGTGTTTTGAAGCTGAACAAAGAAACAGATTAATTTTCAAGCCATTATAAGGAGTATGAATGCACTCTGCTTTGGTATTCTGGGTTGCTGAAGTAGTGTGTGTTCGATTTCACGCTGTTCTGTCTCTCAGACTAGATTAGAGGAATGAGTAAGTGTTCTTTCCCCTTAGAAAAAGCCTGACTTTGCGGTGGCTGTTCCCCCTCCCTCTGTATGGCGAGCCAGTCCAGTGGAGTGAGTTCTAACCTCATTAAAGACATTGATAGCTAATCGCTATAGTTCAGCTCACTTCTCTGTTGTGCCCGCAGAGTCTTGTCTGTTTTAAATCCTGCACTGCTGCACTTCTTCTGTCTGCTTTCAGTGCAGTTCCAGAACTCTCTTCCATTGCTGAACAGAGGAAAAGATGCCATTTGGGCATGCACGCACCACTTATACTCCTATTTATTAACAAAAAGAGTACATGTGGAGTGTAAATAGCTTCACAAGTTTTCAGCTGGTCAAAATACCATCATATGTAGGCTATGCACATACAAAGAGCACATTTATCCCAGCACACAGTTTTGTTTTGGATGTTCGGTAAGTTCCGTCACGGAATAAATATGTAATATAATGAAATAAAATCAGGTTGTGAACATATCCCTACGCCTTTAGGTTCGGTGTCTTTAGATTCAGTGTTAAAATGCCAATGTGAAGGCTTAGTGGACCAGGACACTGCAGGACTAAACCAAGTGATTGTATGTTGGTTGTATGTAAAAGAGCAGCTTAGACGTTTTGCTAAACTTCTCTTTTTGTGTTCCATGGAACAAAGAAAGCCATATAGATGCCAAAAGACGTAAATTATGATATAAATCAAATATGTAGTTGATCTGTTCTTTTAAAAGCTTTGTGCTGATGAACCGAGGTGTAGTGGTAAAAAAAGAGGTGGGTAAACTATAAATTCTGGTGGACCACGACGTGGTCACCCGGTAAGGTGGGCCACTGCCTACCTGATGACATTGCTAACATTGCTCGACATTAAGCCTTTTCACTTGTCCTTCGGACAAGTAAATCTGTCATTCACTTGTCTGAGTAAAAAAAATGCTCGTCCGGATTTTCTTTTTTTTTTGGTGTGTGTGTTAATTTATTCTGAAACAATATTCTCATTTATTCTGATTATTCTCATCAGTGTTCAATCAGCTTTGATATTTAAATCGGCATATTGTAATATCTGCACCTTTAAAGGGCATCCCCTCCCTATATTATTAAATGTATGCTTCATCTTTCATTTTAAATTCATAAATTTGGTCAATAAATTCAATTATTTAGAATAATAAGACTATAGGGCTGTTACCCTAGGGGCTGATCAAATTAAATAATTTACACTGAAAAATTACAATTGTGTAAAATAATGTTATGAAATTGATTTAAATTTACATATAAGAAACATTGGAAAGAATGATACTACTTTTAAACATAACACTAAACCGCCAGTAGGTGGCGGCAGGCGACCGTCTTAATGAGTGAGTCATTGATTAATTCTTTCAAACAAACAAACGATTCGTTCAAACGGCTGATTCATTCAAGAATGAGACAGATGTTTATGAATGGGTCATTGCATCTTTGACTCAATCGATTCGGTCAAAATGCTGAATCATTCAGTAATGAAAACAGGTTGAGTGTTGAGTTCCTGTGAGATGCGCCGTGGTTCTGCTGTGATTTTTGTTTGGAACTATTTTCGCTGCTGAAACAGAACAAAAACAGCCAATATTGCATCTAAAATGTAAGTGACTTAATTTTAACTGTTTATTGAACTGTTGTAGGAAATGTCACATTTTCAATCGTGATGGTGTTCAGGAAAAATGATTGAGGTTGCTTAACATATGTTAAAAATATAAAAACTCCACATTTAGATTTTTTTATAGGCAGTATGTTGTTAACTGAGTGTGTGTGTGTGCGCTCATTTGTGTAAATTAGATTTCTCCTCGAGAGGCTGCCCGAGCGTCAGCAGCGCAACCTTACCGTCCGTCAGTAAAAGTCAACAACACTGACAGTAATGCAGCGCAATATGAAAGAGTTCGTCTTAGTTTTAACAACCTATGAAACTAATAATGAACAATATGAAACTAAAACGACATAAGCTTTATTTAAAATGTCTTAGGAACTACGGGCTATTTAGAGGTGGATAAACGCTATTTAGAGGTGGATAAACGCACTTTGTAGGTGGGTAAACGCTATTTCCGAATATTGGGAGGTGCGTGAACGGCGTTTACGTGCGTTTAGCCTCCACTACATCCCTGCTGATGAAGGATATATCTTATTGTCACCATTCTATTGGTACAGTATACAGTATATATAAACACAATTGTAGGTTTTGTTAGGGTAAACAGTGATATAGTGGTGAGAGAAAAGGTCGCCATGATCTATGAACTGTCAGATGAAGTGGCTTCACTCCTAACTGCCTGGTAAGCTCTATTCTACTGGGAGGGTTTTGTCCACGCTATAAATCTATTATGGTTTAAATGCTATGACAGATAACAAATGAGGCTGTTTTTTTACGCTATTTTTGAAACGCATCCATAACTGCATTAGCTCAGACTGCCCGGTGATCCATACATAGTTTTTCTAAGCCGTTGTATGTGTATGTTTTGGTGTATTGGTATAAATAGTGCATTCTTGTAAACGGAGAGAGACAAAGAAAGAATTAGACAGACAGAAGGAGAGACAGAGATTCTCAGAGGACAGGTCTCAGGGGACATGAAGCCTGCCGGTGTATTGTCATGCTTGCACACCCCTCACATGTGTAGGGAGTTTGATAGGACTCAGTATTGATTTCATACGGCTTCTGAAGTATCCATCAGCTGATCCCATGTGAATTCCGTGTTTACATCCTGCAGGACAGGCTGCTTCTGCACACAAAAAGGATTTAAATGTTTGTTGTTTAACGTATGAAGCTGAAGGTAAGCGTGCCGTAAAAGTATTGATTCGGTTATGGAGAGCAGAGGTTGTTTTATTGTTTTTTTCTAAATGAAAGGTATCCAGCCAACTGTATCTCCCTACAGAGCTGAGCTCTTGGCATTTCTTAATGCTTGTAAATACACGAGCAAGACGATGTGCAATGAAACAAAGAGGAAAAATAACTCTGTAGTGGTTTGGTAGTTTTATGTTTGCCTGCGGTTCAATGCTTTTGTTTATTAAAAATGATTTTATGGTAAACATGCAAGAAATGTTACAATTAGGGATTCATTCAGTAATTTTTTCTGCATTCAGTCTGTGTGTGTTTGCATGAGGATTCCAGGAGGCTTCTGTCGATAGCAAAGAAACAAATGGGTTGAGGAAGAAATCTGAGCCATTTCATTGCCAATTAGTCTTTGATTATTTTGTCGATAATGTTTATTGATCCTCAAACCAAGAGGGTATATCGGGTTATTGTATTTTTGGAATCTAGCACGTGTTCGATGATTGTAATGTTTCCTCTGTGTTCAATACCGGGCATTTTCTCTAGTCCTTTTCAATTTTCAGAGCTCTGCATTTAATACAGAAATCATTGATTTGGTATGTAACACTGATAAAAGACATACAATGCTAAACAGAAGCTCATAGCATTCAGTGAGGTCCAAAAGAATAAGACCACTTTAAAAATCTAGAATAAAACCTGAAATAAACAGAGCCATTAAGACTTTTGAATTCAAAACTAAAAATGGGACACAAATGTTTTTTATTAAAGGGGCTAGTTCTTCCAAAAATGAATATTCTGTCAGTAATTACTCACCCCCATGTTGTTCCAACCCAGTAAGACTTTCGTTCATCTTCGGAACACAAATTAAGATATTTTTGATGAAATCTGAGAGCTGGCTCACTCCTCCATAGGCTTCTATTGTAATTGAAACTTGGCGGCCCAGAAAAGTTAGTAAAAGCATCGTTAAAATAGTCCAAGTAATCACAGTGGCTCAACCATAAGTTTATCAAGCAATGAGAATACGTTTTGTGCGCAAAAAAAAACTAAAATAACGACTTTATTCAACTATTCATTTTCTTCTGTGTGGGCCTCAGAGTGAGTTCACGTAGTGTAACAGCGCAGCGCTTCTGGGTTGTACGTCAGAACGTAGGCTCACTATTGGCCGACGCTGGTCATGTGTGTGATAATTGTTATAATAGAAAAGTATTTTAAATTACAATAATAATTACTATTTATTTACTGTTTTTTTATCTAATAAATGCAGCCTTAGTGAGCATACGCTACTAATTTCAAAAACATTAAAAAATCTTACCGACCACAAACTTTTCATCGATAGTGTACTTCAACCTTTCCCTTAAAATTGTTATGGTGATAATATAATTTGTCATTTACTTTGCATTCAAAAGCCAAAAAAATGAGATCTATATCTAGATCAGGTTGGTAACTGATCTTGAAGTAACATGTATTTCATGTGTTCTTTAACAAATCCAAACCTGAATTGATTTTTCTCCCCTGATCCAATATCTTCTATTTCTGCTGTAAATGAAGTCAATCACCTGAACGTCGCTCTGCTGAGGGTAATTGGCGAGCTCGGCTCAATGAGCGATAATCGAACCCTGTCCACATGGTTAACGTAGAGACTTGTGGGAATTGCTTCATTGATGATGATAACTCTGCTCACGAATCCTGAGCGTAATGGGCCCGAAGCTGTCAGAGCTCATTATCCATGATTTATGGAAAACGGGAATAATTTGAGTAAAAACATCAAAAAAACAAAAAGAGGAGAGTGATTGTGTATGTGTGCTTTTCAAGAATGCCGATGAATTTGGTGCAAACATTAAATGAGATGAAGTTGTTTAAAGTCAATCATATGTCACATGCTCTCATTAACTGTAACAGTCTCGTTTTTCTTTTTTCTGCTTGCTCGGGTTTCTTGCATGCATCTGTCAATATCATAAGCAGCTGACCGGGTCTGTGTCTGCAGACCATGAACTGTGGGATCCCTCAGCTGTCCATCAAAGCATCACACAGCAGCTCATTTGACCTCCAGGGTTTGCCGCTGTCATTGGGGGTGGTCATTAACTCTCAGCTTTTTCACATCATGTTTTCAAGTCAAGGTGACGCACTCTGTCTGATCGTTCCTGCAGTCTGGGTGGAAGAGCTTGAAAGAGTTTGGAAGATGCAAGAGACGCCAAGAATATAGTTAGACCTACTTTTTCACTATGAGAGGAGAGCAAAGCATTGTTTCTGCTGTCATTTAGCCAAGGTTTTCAAAAATATTTTACTATATAATAAGAGTTTCCAGTTTTCCAGGATACCTGAGTATTCATAACGATTGTAAATGGTATCTTCTCAGGAATGCATCTCCTGAAAACGCATTCAACGTTTGATCAACATCAAAAATAGTAGGGGTGGGAATCTTCAGGCACCTCACTATCCCGTTCCGATTCTGGGAGTCACGTTCCGATTCCCAAACTATTCTTGATCTACTTTTTTCCCCCCTTATTAATTAATTAGTTTTTTAATCTTAAAATATTTTTTTAATTTAATTACATATGTAATTAAAAGTATTTTCTTTATATAATTACAAGTTAAAATTTGTATTAAAGCAATAGTATGCTAAGATTTTAAAGACATAAACTAATATAGCTTCAAAACAAAGCAAGTAGCCTAGTAAATAATAGACGAGCAACAAACCATTGAAAGCAATAAACAGAGTGCTTTCAGTATTTAAAAGTATCAACGTTTTCCATTCAAGCGCTGTGAGTGGTCTTTCTCTTTCTCATCTTTACTGTTGTTTGATTATTACTGATGACATCATAGACAGCATGAGATCGAATAAGCTGCATTCACACTAATGCGCAGATCTCTTTTGAAATATAATATGTTTTTGTCCTGTCTGTTTAATCCCTTAAAGGTGTATTGTGTAATATTTAGGAGGATATGTTGACAGAAATGCAATATCATATACATAACTATGTTTTCAGTGGTGTATAAAGACCTTACATAATGAACCGTTATGTTTTTATTACCTTAGAAAGAGCCATTTCTATCTACATACACCGCGGGTCCCCTTACATTGAATGTTTCTACAGTAGCCCTAAACGGACAGATGCGTTTCGTCACTATGTTGTCCTTCGTGCAAAGAAGCTAGCTAAAGTCAGCGAATAAAACACTGACACAATGATGAACAAGTAACAATAAAATTGGCAATAACATATCGTTTTACGTATTAAGTACTTAATTTATCTTTGTAAAGAAACCTCACTGCTTAACTGGCTACTCTCTGCTGTCTCAGACGACGACATCTTTCCTGTCGGCCACCGTAACTTCTGTTGGTTGCAATTCACAACCTCACCACTAGATGCTGCTAACAATTACACAGTGCAGCTTTAAGACATAACTGGTGTTTACATTAATTTCGCGTAATAAACCATTTTGAGATGCAAGTACATTTAAACACTTACACGGAGTCACGCCGAGTTGCACACAGCCGCATACGCGAGTGCTCTTCACAAAGAGCGCATGAGTATTTGAAATTGAAAGCAGCCTTCTGCCAGTGAGTTTACATATTTTTAATAAATAAGCCTACTGCATTCCAAACTCACTGCGCATATTCTGTGCAATGAAGCCCACGAATGTCCTTGTATTTCGCTTCAACCTTTCCGAACACTATGAAAGATTATTTTATGGAAGGTTTGAGCGGTGTGCATGTGAGGAATTGGAAGCAGAATACTAGTGTTTCTAAAACGTGTTACGTTATTGCACATTTGAGGTTAAAAACCAAGCTCAGAATCGTTTTTGAAATTCTCAGAATCGATACAGAATTGTTGGAGAGAGAATTGCGATGCATACATTTTTTCTTCTTCCACCCCTAAAAAACAGCCAATTATATTTTGGAATATAGCAATCAAGCTTTTTAGAGATTTTAGAACCATTGTGACATAATTTTTATGGCAATTAAATTTATTTTTAAATAATTATTTACTTTCACATACATTAATTTGTTTTTCATTTTAAATCAATAAAATATATATTATAATATAAACAATATTTCATATAAATAATATATAATTTTTGTGTGTGTGTAATGAGAATGAGATTTATTTAATGTTATGGTAATGAGAATGAGATTTATTTACTGTTATGGTAATGAGAATGAGATTTATTTACTGTTATGGTAATGAGAATGAGAATGAGATTTATTTACTGTTATGGTAATGGATATGAGATTTATTTACTGTTATGGTAATGAGAATGAGATTTATTTACTGTTATGGTAATGGATATGAGATTTATTTACTGTTATGGTAATGGATATGAGATTTATTTAATGTTATGGTAATGAGAATGAGATTTATTTACTGTTATGGTAATGAGAATGAGATTTATTTACTGTTATGGTAATGAGAATGAGATTTATTTACTGTTATGGTAATGGAAATGAGATTTATTTAATGTTATGGTAATGGATATGAGATTTATTTACTGTTATGGTAATGAGAATGAAATGTATTTACTGTTATGGTAATGAGAATGAGATTTATTTAATGTTATGGTAATGGATATGAGATTTATTTACTGTTATGGTAATGAGAATGAAATGTATTTACTGTTATGGTAATGGAAAATGAGATTTATTTAATGTTATGGTAATGGGAATGAGATTTATTTGCTGTTATGGTAATGGAAATGAGATTTATTTACTGTTATGGTAATGGATATGAGATTTATTTACTGTTATGGTAATGAGAATGAGATTTATTTACTGTTATGGTAATGGATATGAGATTTATTTACTGTTATGGTAATGGATATGAGATTTATTTAATGTTATGGTAATGAGAATGAGATTTATTTAATGTTATGGTAATGGATATGAGATTTATTTACTGTTATGGTAATGAGAATGAAATGTATTTACTGTTATGGTAATGGAAAATGAGATTTATTTAATGTTATGGTAATGGGAATGAGATTTATTTGCTGTTATGGTAATGGAAATGAGATTTATTTACTGTTATGGTAATGAGAATGAGATTTATTTACTGTTATGGTAATGGATATGAGATTTATTTACTGTTATGGTAATGAGAATGAGATTTATTTACTGTTATGGTAATGGATATGAGATTTATTTACTGTTATGGTAATGGATATGAGATTTATTTAATGTTATGGTAATGAGAATGAGATTTATTTACTGTTATGGTAATGAGAATGAGATTTATTTACTGTTATGGTAATGAGAATGAGATTTATTTACTGTTATGGTAATGGAAATGAGATTTATTTAATGTTATGGTAATGGATATGAGATTTATTTACTGTTATGGTAATGAGAATGAAATGTATTTACTGTTATGGTAATGGAAAATGAGATTTATTTAATGTTATGGTAATGGGAATGAGATTTATTTGCTGTTATGGTAATGGAAATGAGATTTATTTACTGTTATGGTAATGGGAATGAGATTTATTTACTGTTATGGTAATGGAAATTAGATTTATTTGCTGTTATGGTAATGAGAATGAGATTTATTTACTGTTATGGTAATGAGAATGAGATTGATTTACTGTTATGGTAATGGGAATGAGATTTATTTACTGTTATGGTAATGGATATGAGATTTATTTACTGTTATGGTAATGAGAATGAGATTTATTTACTGTTATGGTAATGAGAATGAGATTTATTTAAGGTACTGTTATGGTAATGAGAATTATTTACTGTTATGGTAATGGAAATGGGATTTGTCTGTTACGGTAATGGGAAAGACGTTTATTTTGTGTTATTGTAATGAGAATGAGATTTGAGTTACGGTGATGAATTATTTTTTTTGTGATACAGTTATGAGAATGAGACTTCTTTTTCCACGTATGTTACGAAAAATTTGGTGTGGAAATATGCTTTATAGTCATAAAAATAGTGTCAAAAGGCAAAAAAAAAAACGTAAAAGGTTATAAATGTATAGTTAATTTAATTTAAGCAAAACCTAATTTATAATATATTTTTTTTTATTATCTTTGGGGTGAAATATGGCTCGGACATGTACTTCACATGCTTTTTGGGAGTCACCCGGGATTTATTCCACTGCAGTCTTTATATCTAATAGAAATCTGATTCTAAATGCAGTCCACACTCTTAGTCATGGTCAGTTGAATAGTTTGCTACATGCACAATTAGCATGGATTAAAAATGTAGTTTTTTTTTTCCTATAGGGAAGACAAGTGTGTCTAATCTTTTGCTGGTCTCGCACTTCCTCATTGCAGAGTTGCAGTCTGAGGTTTTTTTCCAGGAAAAGTGGCACGTTCAGCTGCAGTAAAGTCCTTCATTTTTCAGATAATGAAAAATGCATCCTGTTTTGGTTGTAGCTACAAAAAGAGAGAGCGAAGTGAAGAACTGAAAAGTGAAGAGTGAGTCAGGTTAATAATGCTGCTGCAGAGTATCAAGAGCTCTTGTGAATGTGTTTCTGCAAATTAGTGTGTGTGTGTGTGTGTGCAGCTGCTGATTGGATTATTAGATTTGGTTTAACTAGTTTAGCACCGTTTCGAGTGGCACAGCACATCATAAAGATGCACACTTGCAGTGTAGACAGTTTCAATGATTAGAGAGGAACTGATTAAGCTCTGTTCCTTCACTCGTTTGCTGTGTAACTGTGTGAGTCTGGAGAGAATGTGTCTGGTGAGAGTGCAGCTTTCCTGTTAAAGCAGTTTGGATTGCCTAAATTTCAGGGTGTCATTTGGGCCCGTTTATAAATAAAACATCTTTGACCGTGTCTAGTATTAACTGAACTGTATATCTCACAATTGTGAGAAATATAGTCAGAATTGTGAGATGTAAACTCAATTAGAAAATTGTTCAAATTAATTAAAAAGGTAATGACCTTTTTAGCTCACAGCCCAGACTTTATAATTCACAATTGTGAGTTTATATTTTGCAATTCTGACTTTATTTCTCAGACCTTTTTCACAGAACTGTGAGATGTAAATTCGCAATTACTAGTTATAAAGTCAGAATTCGGAGATATAAACACAATTGCAAGAAAAATAGATCTGTACGGAGCCCCTAAAGGGACCTTTGCAAGAAACGTATCTCGTGAGCACGTGAAAGTCTGTATTTTTTTGTTTTTCAATGAAAAATGAGAAAATGAAAAAAAATTAAAAAACGCTTCCATAGAATTTCAGCACATGCAGTACGTCATCCAGTATTATGAATACTGTGTTTTGGAAGTCATACTCATTTGACACACTCTGCTTTTACATTCTGTCACTGTGTTGGAAAGCGCATTGCATATTCGGACACAGTGTCTGTGTGAGTAAGCAAGCACCACTGGCGCGGCGTGTACAGCTGCGAGCTGCAGATTACCATAATGATGCGAGCAGTTCAGCAGAGCAGAACGCTCAAAGCTCAAGGAAGTAAGTGTGAAATTAAAGAAGAATTTACAACAGTGCCAATGCAGCACACACACCGCAGCCCGCAGGAACACTGTCACTAATTAGATTTGGAGCTTATGGAGGAATCCCTCTGTCACCATACACTGCTTCAGAAAACACTCAACTCATTCAGTATTCTCTCTTTCTCTCCCTCCTTCCCTCTGACCCCTCCTGCTTCTCTTTGCGATGCATAAGTCTAATTTAGTGGTAATTGGAATAAACTGAACAGAGTGCTTTAACATCTGACTCTGATGAATTGCTGTAGTCTGTTCATGCAGTTTGGGTCTATTTAATTACAGTTTCAGGGATCCTTAAGACCTAGATTTATATTTACCGTTTACTTAGCATTAGCACCTACAAGTCACTAACGCTGTGTAACTTCCCTCAATTTTAATTGCAAAATCAGGTTATACTTACAGTGTTACAGTTCAATTATACATTTAACTACTGGAGTAATGCTAATTAACCACATGCACTATAAGTATAGGATTAGGATTTGGCTTAGGGTTAGTTGCATGTAATTATGCATAATTTACTGTTGTTACTATAGTAGCTACATGTAACATGGGTAACAAGGACACTGGGAAATAGTGTTAACCAAAATCATTTTATATATAAAATTCAACTTTGTCTTAACAGGAATAAGTCACATTTTAAAATATATAAAAATAGAAAACAGCTAATTTAAATTGTTATAATATATATTTCACAATAGTACAGTTTTTGTTTTTGTCAGACAGTGAACAGTTTTTACTGTATTATTGATGCAGTCTTAAAGAAAAACATAAAAAAATCTTACCAACCCCAAATTTTTGAACAGTAGTCTAATTGAGAGGCACAACTGCATAAGATATCACGTTTTTAGAAGTTTATTTTACACCAAAAGATTATTTGTGTATATTCTAAAGGCCAGTTTGTCTTTGATTTGGGCAATAACGTTTATTGATATACTCTAGCCAAGAGGGTGGATTGTATTTTTTATATTTTTGCATTCGGGCATGTGTTCAGTGAATGTAATGTTTCCTCTGTGTCTCATTATAAGCCGTTTTCTCCATAACAATTAAAACTTCCATTTACAGTGCCAAGGTCACTTTGAAAATCATTATTTTTTATGCGTCTCAATGATAAAAGTTTTAATAAATAAACTCGGAATGTACAGATTAGTCACTTGTGAAAATATTTCCACATTATTTTGCATTTATTTTATTTAATAATAATAAAAATCACTACAAATTATATTATCGGATTAATAATTTGAGTAAAAAGTTTAATTAAAAAATAAACATGAATTCCAGAATGTCTTAGTATTCAGTTTGTTCTGCTTTTGCTTTAATCTGTTGATGATCATGTTCTCCAGCATGATTTAAGATTCATCCATATAACATTTTGCGCTTCAATGAAAGCAAGAACATCTGCCCATCTGTACAAAGAGGTTTGTGATCAGTGTCACAAATGTACTTCTGTTTTTTAATATTAGTGAATGTGTATTGGCGCCTTCCACAAGTGAGGCACAACATTAGGTCTTGCTCAAAGTTACATTTGGTGTTGTTCAGAATGTACGTTTCATGCATCAAAATTATACTCGCAAGCCAAAAACCGAGAGATTCTGTCGATCTGTAGATCAGATGAGAAAATCGATTGATGTCTCTGTAGGAATCTAAATTCCACCATTTGCTCTCAGAGCAAATTAAAGTGGAATGAACAGTGAACGCATATCAGTCATTGCGGTCTTATTTGAGTAATAGTGTCATTATGAGAGTAATAGTGTGTCTCAGTGGGATCAGCAGAGAGGTCAGGCGTATTAAGGGCCATTTCATGTCCTGCTCTCCCTTTTTTTTCTTGGTCACTGTATTTGTCTCTTTCTTTTGTCTCTCTATTATTAGCTATAGATTATAGTGGGGTTGGTGTGGAGTAGTGGGAAGTTGCTGCAGAACCCATACAATTGAAACTTAATTATAAGTTTGCAGGTTGCACTGAGGTGAGTTATAGTGTTCTTTATCTTTTTCCAGAATGAAATGAATGTCTTTAACAAAGGTTACCCAGATCAGTTTAAATGTGGCCCGTTCCTGTACACAGAGGAAGCGTTCAGTGGTTCTGCATGGCAGATAAGGATTGCCGCCATCAATGCGCAGTGGGATCAAAAACATTAGCAGTTTGCTCAAGGTCACCACGCACCATTCCTTCACAAGTACTTTCACAGCGAGATGATGTATGAACAGAGGCACCGAACGCTTCCAGGCAAACACAAGTCTAATTAAAGTGGGGCAATAGCTAAATGTGATAATGCAGGAGAAAGGAGGTCAGGAGGAAAGAGAGAACGGAAGAAAACACATGTAAACTCTGTTGGGTTCGATTCAGCTGTGGTGAATTTTTCACCAGTCTAAACGTTTACCGGCTTATTGTAGCTGCAGTGTTGCGCATTGTAAAAAGATTTAAGTTTTAAGGAATAACCTGCTTTAACCCTTAGTAAACCTGTTCTGTCATTTTTTGACCAAAAAATTATGTTTTGTTTTTTAGAATTTTGTTCTTAATCGTAATAGTACGAAACTTAGTAAAGGTTTTGGCACTTGCTATGTGAACACGCTCAAAAAAATTAATGGACATGATTTGAAAGGATTAAATTGTCCTGAAAAAAAAATAGTCACACTTGTATTGTTTGCGGTTAGAAATGACCGCATTGGAAATGAATGGGGGATGAATTTCATCTAGTGGAAACGTTTGGTACTGCGCCCAAACAAAATCTTACTGAAAGCTCGTTTTTTCGAGATATCAACCTCACACAATTGTTTAGTTTTATGGCTTTGATGTTCTTGTTATTTTTGTGCATTTTTAATTGCAAGTTGCACAGAAGAAAGCCCAAAAAGGCCTGCCCTGTACTGTTTAAGAATCGGTAGCCATAGTAGAGGACTATTATTTTGTTGAACAGACCTGAGCGACGACCGATGACGTCGTATGCTCAGATTTGCTTGACCAATCGGCGGAAGGGGGCGTCTCAGGACCGCCCACATGTAGAAAACGAATTTTAAAGTCATTTATTCTTTTTTGCCTGTGAGCTAAAAAACGAAAAATCAAGCCGAAATCTCGTTTTTCGTTAAGGCGCAGTTTTCTCGTTTCTGCTTATTTCGTTTCAAATTGGAAAACAAACTATCAAAACGTACACGGACCGTTTGCTCGTTTTTTTTTCGTTTTCATATGTGAAAGCAAAAACAAATGAACGAACGATACCCGGACCTATATTAATTATATATATATATATATATATTAGGGCCGGGACTCGATTAAAAAAATTAATCTAATTAATTAGAGGCTTTGTAATTAATTAATCGAAATTAATCGCATTTTAATTGCATAAATATTTGACCTGAGAACAGTGAGAAGTAATTTTTTTCACATTATACTGGATTTTTAGTATACCATTGAATAATGACTGAATACATAAGCTTAAGCAACAAAATATTGTTTATTTTTGTTCAACCAAGTCCAGCAGACCAGTGTTTTTTGCCATTGCCATATTGCTATACTACACTAATAGCAATAGAGAATTCCTTGTTGCATAGCTTGCACAAAACCATGCTCTTAGTCTTATCGACGCTTCCATCCGTTCGTTTTTGTAACAAAATTTCCCATCCACCGGCCAACCAAAGCGATCTCGTCAGCTTCTTCGTCATGAACGCTAGTTGGTGCGCCAGTATAATCGGTCCGCCGAAACTCATCCAGTGAGAAACGTTCCGCGGTACAAAAATAAGTGCGATTAAAAATAATTTTTTGTGTAATTAATTAACGCGTTAAAGTCTGTAGTTAATTAATCTTAATTAACGCGTTAAAGTCCCGGCCCTAATATATATATATATATATATTAGGGGTGGCACGGTTCACAAAACCCACGGTTCGGTTTGTATCACGGTTTTAGGGTCACGGTTTTCGGTTCTGTACGGTTCTTCTTGTTATTTTTTCTTTTAATCTTCAACACTCCAGAAATGTACTTCAGCATATGATATATAGCTTAATTATCAACAATTTAGGATACAGTATTAACAAAAATGTTATCAATGTTATATCATGCAATCATGCACAAACTGAATTTGACTTGACTTAAGCACATTATTGGGACCATCTCACAGGAAAGCTAGGTGAGATTTTGATACAGCAAGAGAGAAGACATTGATGACATGCTTTTCGTTTATTTGGCAAAAAAAGTAGAATGTGTATCACTATCTCTACAGGAACTTATGTGCATTTTTAGCACACAAAGATTGAAATTAACTTGCATTTATCAAACTGCCAACTTAAGTGTAGCTCTTACAAAAATTGTATCTTTTAAAAGAAAAAGAGAGGAACTCTTAAAACTCTGTCTTTTAAATAAGTCAAAATACATGAAACATAATTGCCTGTAATTAGGCTATAGCAATAGCAAAGGCCATAATCATAAAGTGAAACATAAGTTCAACCTCAACACATAAACAGTATCAACAATGCTTCTATTCCCTGAGAGTGAGCATACACTTTTTTTCACTTGAAATTAAAGTGCAGTATTTGGAAACATATGACTGGAGTTCTTATCTAAACTTAAAGTGCCACTGTAGCTGCTATATATTTAAATATCATAACATGAAATCCAAAATGTTCCCACACACCGGACTTATAGGACGCTGGCGCATCCAGAGCCGGCCCGAGCCTTTTGGGGGCCCTAAGCAGAATTTGATATGGTGGCCCCTCCCACTATGCGGAGTCACCTGTTCTTGACGACTATTGACACAAATATCACGCAACAATGATACATTATAAATTAATACAGTGAGGTTAGGTTATGTATAAATACTTAATAAAAAATAGATAGCCTACTTAAATATATTTTTTTTAACTTTTACTTAACTCTTTTACTAACTCTTTGAAACTTCTTAAAACAAACTGTCTCAAAACATATCAAATAAATTATTTGCTAAAATAATGACAACTGAGAAATCAAAAACATAATAAGAGCAAGGGTTCAACAATGACAATTATTGTTGAAAACTGTAAAAATATTATTATTTCTCAACTGTCTCAATACAGTGTAACTGTCAACAAAGCCTTTTTTATTAGTATTATTGTAACAGACTTTGTTAGATTGTACATGACAGAATCCAACAAAGTCTATTACTATAATACCGGTAATGATGTACTGGCGCTCGTTTAATATGTGTGTATGCAATGTATTTTTCCCCTCTGGGCTTGCCGTAGATAGGAATGGTTCAATTGCTGCACAAAACATACCGTAAGTAGGCTAATCATGCAAACATACTTTTATCTTGCTCTTTTTTTCTCCTCCTCTGTAATTTTCTTCGTTCTAATTTCGGCACCAGAGGGATACGTCCTTTTTTGTGACATTGCTTAACATTACCGCGAGTCCGCGACTATGCGCAGTTGCGCACGAATTGTCTATGCACGCGCGAGGTGTCTAGATTATGCGCATGACTTAAACGCTGGCAGACACAGCAGCAGTTGTAGGGAGGTATATTGATGAAATCAGAATTTTATTTTATTGTCTTTAACTATTCATTCATTCATATTAATTCATTCATTTATGTCACTTGTTTAAGTTATCTAAAAAAAAACATTTTTCGATTTTTCGACTCGATTGAGGGGCCCCCTGGTGGCCAAGGGGCCCCAAGCAGCCGCTTAGCTCGCTTATGCCTCGGGCCGGCCCTGGGCGCATCCTCCAACTCCTGTTAGCCTTCCTTATCTCTCCCACTTGCCACTTCTCCGCGTGACGTGTCCTGCAGCGCTCCATACTCCACTCTTACTGGCATGTTCGAGTTGAACCGGCGCTGCACAGAGCGATCGGTAATGACATCACCGCGAGAGTGATTGAAAAGCATACGGAGCCGTCGCGCTCGCGGTACTTTGATGTCATCACCGATCGTTCTGTGCAGCGCTGGGTCAAGTCGAAAAAGCCTCATATGTATGTCCACACGTCTTATTTCGCGCGAAAAGGAAACACACGCCTGAGGTCACATACGGGCACGATGCTACATTGTGCATGCGTCGAACCGTGAGACGCACACATGCTCCGAACCGAGACAAGCGAACCGAACGGTTCGGATGTTTTTTCATGTACTGTGCCACCCCTAATATATATATATATATATATATATATATTACAACATATCACATAAATCAAACATAAACTGTTCTTCCTGTATGCCAGGCCTATATGCGTGCCAAGTTGATGCTACATCTGCAGACTGGCTGCTTTTCTCTCGCGTGTCGTGATCAGAGTGTAATCGGAGATTTAAAAATCGCGTTTCATCATATCGCAATATTATCGCAAATGTAATTAATCGTTCAGCCCTAACTTCAGTCATAAAAAATGAATTGTATGATGCTTTTATGGAACTTTTGTCCTTTATATCCTTTTTGGAGCGTGACAGTCCCTTGTCCACATCCATGGTGGTCACTGTGTGTAAAAGAGCAGCGTGAACATTCTTCAAAATGTCTTTGTTGTGTTCCAAAGAAACAATTAAAACAAATTAAATGACATTAAAGTAAATGTTGACAGAATTTTCTCTTTTTTTGTGAACTATTCCTTTGAAAACATTCTTCATTATGATTTTTTTCATTAATCTCAGTTGTTTTCTCCCTAAAATGTCTAATGCGTATGACATGTTCTTGTTTATTTCCAGAGAGTGTACTGGATGACTTCCTGCTGACGTATCCTGTGTTCATGTCCACCAGTGACCTTTGTCAAGCTCTACTTGGTCAATATCCTTATAATGACATGCTCACAAGCTCCTATATACGTCATTGCTGATGTTGTTTTTGCTACAGTAGCTGCCTGACTACATTTTTAAAAGTGAAGTGTGTATTTTACAATACAATATACAATAGACACTACACATTTGTTATGGACTAACAATGAACAATACTTCTACAGCATTTATTAATCGTAGTTAATCTCAACATTTACTGATACTTTTTTTAAGATTAATTGTGGTATCTGTTAACATTAGTTAATGCACATGAACATAATCATTTTTAATACTATTTGATTCAAAAATACAGTAAAAACTGTTAAAGAAATATTATTACATTTTAAAATGTATGTATTATATATAAATGTAAGTTGAATTTTCAGCATCATTACTCTAGTCTTCAGTGTCACATGGTTCTTCAGAAATCATTCTGATAGGCGGATTTGCTGCTCAAGAAACATTTCTGATTATTATCAATGTTGAAAACAGTTGTGCTGCGTAATATTTTATATTATTATTTTATTTCTTAAAAAAAAAATTCTGGATTCTTTGATGAATAGAATGTTCAAAAGAACGGCATTTATTTGAAATAGATTTTTTGCAACATCATAAATGTCTTAACTGTTACTTTTGATCAATTGAATGTGTCCTTGCTGAAAAAAAAAATGATAATTTCTTAAAAAAAAATGTGCATATATGTAACACATACTGTATATTTACAGTACATTAGAATGCAATATACTACTAGATAATTAATTTTGTTAATAGATTATTTTAATAGTATTATATAGTTCACACATTAAACATTTATTATCAATAATGGTTGCATTTTATTTTACAGTATGTGCACGTACATATACTTAAGAAAGTACGAGGTAACTACATATTACAGTATGTACATGAGGAACACAACTAAAATAAAGTGCTACCCCCTTAATAATATATTACAATTTAAGTTTTGAAAAGAAATGTAAATGTAGGCACTATTAATCTTTGTCAACAAAACTTGAATTTAAGCATGAGCCTATATCATTTTTTAAAGATCATTCAGTAAAGTTCAGTAGAGATTTTGATGAGTAGTGTACATTATATTGTAGCTATACATGAATGTATTGTAATTTCTAAGTGATATATTCTTCAGTTAACTAATGAAAGATGATCTGAGAACCCCATGAAGCAATGAGTGACTCATGGAACTGTACTATGACCGAGCAGCACTGTTATACATGCTCTTTTACCAGATCTTAACAACACGCTCTGTCTGGCATTAAACCACTTAACAAATCCTACGCCGTTTAGCCGAGGGCACGCAATTATTTCTCTCTTGCTGAACCTCCGTTTATTTAATATTGAGAATTCGGCCTCAGGCATTTCCTTCTTCCTCTGAACTGTTGTTTCGAGCAGTCTAGCGTGCTGGAATAGATTTGATGCCTTAACTGCTCCTGGTCCACCTATTGTTCAAAGAAAGGACAGATGAAAGAGGAGGGGAGAGACACTCTGCTTAGGAAACGAAAAGTGCTGCACCTGCTGTCCCAGTGGAGCTCGCAGTGCTCAGACCTGCCGCAGGACGACGAGCACGCCAAAATATTCCTCAAGGTGCGGATGGAGAGAGAGAGAGAGAGAGAGAGAGAGAAAAGAGAGGGAGGGAATTATTTTTGGAAGTACAAAAATGCCTCCACCCCTACAGTTTTTGATTTCTTAATGCCTCATAATGAGGGCGAGATTGTGAGATTATTGCTGGCTTCAGAGGATTTTTAAATGCCTCAGACCTTTTGATTATGTGAACATGTATTACAGTGAAATTGGTGCACACTTTATTTTAAGGTGTCCTTGTTACAGTGTAATTATTCATTTAGGTACTAAGTAATATTAGGGGCCGTTTACACGACACCGTTTTCAACTAAAAATGGGAAACTTTTTATGCGTTTTGGCCGTTCATTTACACGACAACAGCGTTTTGGGGGCCTGAAAACACAAACTTTTGAAAACTGTTTTTTAAGTGCAAGTTTTTTATAACGATACAGTTGTTTTCTGTGTAAACTACTAAATTTTGTGAAAATGCTGACGGCGTTTGCATGTTTGTTTACAAAGTGACATCGCCAACTACTGGCCTGGCAGCAGAATACAGCGTTTTTAGTCGTTCTTGCGGATCCGTGTGAACTGATATCGTTTTGACAATGTTGTCGTCTGTACATGAAAAACGCTATCGCTGTCCTGTAAACGTATCCTACATTAACAACATTACTATAGGGTTAGTTGCCTGTAGTTATATAGTTATTACTAGAGTAAGTAGCCTACATATGTAGCGAGGACACTCTAAAAAGGTGTTACCCTTTTTTTTATTAAAATGTAACCAAATCAGATCTATTCGTTCAGACAGTGTCGTCAATATCTGATATATATATTGGTTGGAGTAGTAATAAATGATGCCACATTCACAACCTAAAATTTCAATCTTGCGTTCATTTCATGTTTGCAGACTCTGTACAGACACGTTCTGGATGATCTCTGTGAGTTTCCCTCCCTGGAGAAGGATCTCAAAGAACTTCAGAAACTTCTAAGAATGCAAAGGAGACAGTGAGTCACTTCATCATCATCGTCATAACCACACACACCCCACATCTGATTTTTACACAATGAATTGTATTAGTCTGGGAAGCTCTTCGTTATAGCAGATATGTTAAGACTCATAATAATAACATCCCTTATTCATACTCCTAAAAATGCAAAATGAGAGATGGAAAAAGACAAAGCGATGCCCTATAAACTCTCGTCTTTTAAATAAAATCATGTTGTTAAGGAGTTTATCCACTTTGGGATTAGCCCAACAAGGCATGGTTTTCCTTGACATTCTCCCTTTCACTTCTGGGAGACATGATGAGAAATAGAGTAACAGAGAGATAATAAAGGAGTGAAATGATGTTACAAAGAAGATCCTCATCAGTCGCTCCCCAGATGACAGACATTCTGCTGTGGGTGATAACTGAGCTTTAATTAGTTTAAAAGGATTTCAAAAACTGCAGTTTTAAATGACTTCTTTTGAATGACTGTCAACATCAGAAATTGACTGTTACAAGCAATTACTCTGAGTGTCTTAAACAAATCATGCCGATTCAAACCGAGAGGCATGTGGCCCTTCAGATTTTTGAGATTTCTTTTATTCAATGCAGCTTCCAAACTTCCATTAATTAAATCAGGTTACACTTTATATTGTGTATTTAACTACTATACACTTAACATAAAAACATAAGTACAATGTGTTTATTGTGTTCATGTTGCATATATCTGAAATGCTTGTTTCTGATTGGCCAGTCGCGACATTCCAAGATTAGTTATTCTCTGAAAATGACCATTGTCAATAGTAACGCTGTATAATGACCATCTCATCCGGGCATTTAGGCCGGTGCTTCTTTCAAACGGAGCTGCCGTTCCTCCTTCAAGTGTAATAAGTGGTGCAACTGTACATTATCCCTTAAGTGTCCATCTTGTTTGAACGTGTTCGTTCGCCTAGACTCAAAGCTGCTTGCTAGGAACTGTTTTTCTTCGCAGAAGCATTGCATCTAATGAGCCCATAAACAATGAACTCAAATCAGTATTTTGCGTCTAATTATTTACGTATTACAAAATCACCCTGTTTATTTTGAGATTACAACCGTTCGGGTGTACATTATCCCTTACTTAATATTATAATTATTATAACGTCATCTTATGCTTTCCCTATATAAGGAACTAGAGGTCGACCGATAGTGGATTTTACCGATACCGATATCTACGTTTGACCGTACATGCCGATAACCGATAATTCAACCGATATTTTTTTTAATGGATACTGGATTAAAAACACACTCACAATAAAACAGTGTTGAACTGAAATGTGCTAAATTAAATAAATTTATAAATATGAATATATTAAAACTCTATACAGAAAACAATTTAAACACTAAAATATTACAGGTTTCGTTAGCTATAACCTAGAAACATACATACATTTCATAGGTAACACTTTGCAAGTCCCATTTGTAAACAAGGATGTATTAGCTAGCTTTCATGAACTATATGCATTATGCAATATACGTTTTTACTGTATGTATTAATATGAGCAATACAATTGTACCTTTATCATTCATGTTAGTTCATAGTACATTAACTAAGGTAATAACAGATCAAATTAGAATTAAAACTCCATTTTAAATGCATTAGTAAATGTTGAAATTAACAAACTAACAATGAATAATACTTCTACAACTTGTATTAACCTTAGTTAATGCTAAAAAGGGAATCTTATTGTAAAGTGTTACCATTTCATATAATTACAAAGAGTCGTGCTTAAAGATGGCCATTAAAATGTAATAAAGACCTGTGTTACGTACGTATGTAATATAGTCTCTCACTTTATTAGCTTCTATTTTAGAACACTTGATGATAATCTAATCAAAATAACAAGATGTATTGTAGTGATTAAAAAGATCTTAAATCGAACGCGTTTCTGATTAGTTTACGTTTCTGTCGGCTGCATGAACATATCAATGTTGAGAAAGCAATCACGTCACTAGTTTTAAATATGCAATTTCGTCGGTTAATGAATGCATAAAAGTGACCAGCCGGATATAAAATAATGCAAATAGATATTAACAATTGCGCCATAAAACATTTGTGCTGCGTGTTCTCTCCGTGCTGCGCGCTGCCTCACGTGTTAACGTAAACAACTCAGCCAGTGATAGTTTGTTATTTGTCCTCTAGAGGCCGCTCTCGCTCTGTATAATGCCAGCAGTCTCTTCTGTTCTGAGCGCTCTCCTGCTGTGTAATGACCGCGCGCACTTCTCAGCCGCTCCAGCAACGGAAGCAACCCGGAAAAACTATCGGTGTGGATTTTTGCCGATAACGATAGTTCCACCAATCAACTATCGGTGCCGATTAATCGGCAAAACCGATGAATCGGTCGACCTCTATAAGGAACTATAAAATATTTTTTGAAGCCTGGATTCATGACGGCCATGTTATTCATGACGGCCAAGTACAGTAAGGTCAGGGTCAGGTTTTTTGGGGGTTCATGAGCCTACAACTTAATCAACACCGGATTAGGAAAGTGGCGTCGTAATATTCCTCTAATACATATGCAGACAGAGCAGAATGAATGAATTCCTCCTGGCCAAAGAGCTTCGCACATCCGATATTTGTGTTTAGTAAGCAGCGGTCTTGCCGTTGACCTCAGCTATACATCACACTCCTGCTGGTGCTTCATGAAAGGCCAATAATTAATTAGAGAGGCATCAGATGGGGAATATGGAGACTATAAAGCTCTCTCCGATTGCCCGTTTTTATCAGGCTGTTTAATCAGAATGAGCTGTGCGTGGATGAGGACGTTGTGCGCTTTCATTTAGATGAGGCAATCAGTAAATCACGTTGCGTCAGACTTTAATGTTAGAGCTGATGATTCAGGCCTGATCTGAATGAGAAAAGGCTTTTTTACGAGCGCTCCTCGCAGCGGGTGGGAGATGCCATCCTGCAGTATTGATATAATGGCACATTTGTATTTCAAGTGATCCCTTTGGCTCATTCTTCTTTATTTCTTTCTGTCTTCCCCTCTCATCTCTCAGCACGGTAGATGAATCCTCTCCGCAGAAGAAGGTAAGAGTTAAGACCATCCGTTATATCACACAGAAGCTCAATGAAACCACCTCGGCGCACTTTGATTGAACTTTTTGTGGTTTGAAGAGAAATCCTCATGATATTGATGACTGAACCATGGCAATGCTAAGTAATATCTAAATGCGGGCGGACATATTGATGAGAAACACCGATAGATATCAGAAAACAGCTCATTGTAAAAATCTGACCACACAAGATAACTGCGTTCACGTTAGACTTTGAAATCACTGGGTTTTTCTCAGATCTTGATGCCGAGTGACACAAGACACGCGCTTGTGGAATAAGCTGAAAATGGACTTAAACTGCATTTGCTTTTTAAATCACTAATGGTTTTAAGACACTGTATAAACTTTACATGTTGTCAGCTCTTAAGCATAATCAATGTACTGTAAGTTTGTGCACTCAATGCTCATTCAATATTCATCAACTCGCCCTGCCCTGGTGACAAAATGCATTTACATGTAGAGGTCTTAAAGGTACAGCAACAAAAACACGTACAACTAAATTATCACTGCTTTTGAGACAAGAAACTTATTACAGAGGGAATTGTGATTTATATAGTGATATATGTCGGGTTCGCAGGACAGGTTTTGTTCAGTCATACATTCTTTGTTCACTTCGTTCTCATTCGAAATAGCGTGAGAGCGCAATCCCACAAGTACTGACGTGAGTGGAAAGTTCTGCGCATGATATACTGACGACGTGCAAATTAAAGAATACAGACGCAATCAGATCATTTCCATAATGACCAACGCAATCTACCACAAATTAGCATCTGGTTTAATACGTGCTTTTTGGGCGGTAAATAATGGCACTAAATACCAGTAAACTGACAAACGCGAACCTTAGTAAATCACCTTGCATGATTCATTTAAATACTCTCTTCCTATGAATGTTGCGTCTGAAAGAGAAACTCCTACAAATGCATATTATAAGGTCAGCCACAAAAATAACTCTTTTCGAGCCTTTTCAGCGCTATTTTTTCACTGCGTGTCTACAGTAAATCCTGACAGTAGGTTTTTAACGCCAAAAGAGGGTTTGCACTGACGCAAACTGAATCTTTTAAGTATTTATATTTTATTTTAGTTTGTTAACAATAACAAAATGGTGCTTGCAACCTCAGAGTGAAGGCTGTATGCTTAAATTATGCAGCATGAGGCTTTCACTGTTGCTTTAATGTGTGTGTGTGTGTGTGTGTGTTATTCTCATAAGCAATAATATTCTCAAGGCCACATGTTTACTGTCTTGCAGAATAAAGCGCTCTTCCACCAGCTGAGTCTGAAGGAGAACTGGCACCCTGTGAGAGGAGCTCATAGGGAGAGGAAGGAAGGTAAGCTCATCAAATATTCCCTCATATTTCTCTCCTGCACTCTCACAGAGGTCTGACTGACCGCGGTAGCTTGTTTATGTAGAACAGCATGTGAGAATCTCGTCGTATGGCGTTTTGATGCGAACTGGTGTCTGATTGATGCAGCGCTGGGTGATTGTGTGTCTTCAGTGCTGTGTCGCGTGGACGTGACCATAGATTCATACGTGAGCGTGAGGACACACAGCGAGGTGTCCGTGCAGGAACTGCTGAGGACTGTGGCCGAAAGGCTCGACTGTGCTGAGGACGACATGGTGTTGATGGCCGTCGCGTATCCTGGAGGTCTGAACGAGTTCATACATCTTTCTATTATCATTTGATTGACATTGCTGCAGCTTTTGTGTTTGAGACATCACTGTCCACAGGTCTGCAGGGGTGCTATTATGCTTTTGAACTAGTCATAAGGGTACTACAACAAGCCCCCTCTTCTGATCCTAATGTATCTGGTGATTGAAACAGTCAATTTATGGTTATTTAAAATGATCAAACAATACAATTTGTGTATAAAGAAAGGGTTAAAAAGAAACTGGTAAGGCAGCTAGTGCAATAGGGGTGTCCAAACCTGCACCTGGAGGACCACTGTCAAACACATACACATCAAACACACCTCAACCAGATTGAACACCCCTGCAATAAGGTGATATGGAGAAAATTTGTCTCCATGTGCAAATACTTTTGATATAGCAACAGATTATTGGAGTAATAGTTAGTTTTTAGAAATAACCACTTTGGAAAATTATGCATTAATTTTTAATGGTGCACTGTACTGTAGTATGATGTTCATCTTGGAGCTTTTGTGTTGGTATGCCTTAAACATGCCTTATGTTTCACTATTGAATTGTGAGTGAAACGGTCAGTGCCGGTCGACTTTCATTCATCGACCCAAACAAATCTGTTCCGTCCTGTTTATTCAAATTAATTTGTTGCGTTTCAATTATTCTGCATATTCTTCCTTTCAGAGTTTTGATGGTGTTTTAGTATTTTGGTTCCAACTTAAGTGTTTAGGTGCTTAAAGGGATACTCTACTTAAATATAACTCACGTTCCAAAACTTTCTTCTGTGTAAAATAAGAGGTTTCTGTCACACTTTATTTTAAGCTGTCCGTTTTACAGCGTAATTATACATTTAAGTACTGGGTAATAGTAATTAACTACATCTACTTACTATAAGGTTAGGATTGGGGTTTGGTTTAGGGTTAGTTACATGTAATTATGCTTAATTTATTGTTATTACTACATTAACAAAAAAAACAAAAAAAAAAACAGTGTTTCTGAAGGTTGTTTAAAAAAGGTGTTTTTTGTCGATAAAATGTAAAGTTAATGGGCTCCAGTGTTGCAGGGTTCCCAGTATTCTTCAAAATATCTTTTTAAACTCATAGATTTGTAATGACATTTTTATGGTAACACTTTACAATAAGGTCTCATTTGTTAACATTAGTTAATGTATTAACTTACATGTTTTAACAATGAGCAATACATTTGTTAAAGTATTCATTAGTCTTTGTTAATCTTAGTTAATTTATTGTTTGTTCGTGTTAGCTCACAGCGTGTTAGCCAATGTTAACAAATACAACTTTTGATTTTAATAATGTATTAGTAAATGTTTAAATTAACATTAGCTAAGATTAATAAATGCTATAGAAGTACTGTCCATTGTTAGTTTACGTTAACTGATGTAGTTAATGTTAACTAATGAAACCTTGTTGTAAAGTGTTATAATTTTTACTCTAAATACTCTCAAACACTGTTGATTTAATTACCTTCATAAGTGTCATACAAATATATCAAACTAAATATCATAAACTTATAAGTCTCAAAATATATGTGATCATTTGAGGGATTCTCATTAGCTGCATAATTTTGCAACATTTTAAATGTTATTACATGATAACTAATCTGAAAATCAACCTTTGGACACTTCCCGCAATGACCTCATGAATCAGGAACATTTTCAGTGTATACAGTGACAAGTGTTTAAGGACATGTTGTGATGCTTTTTTGGGAGACAGAAATTAAGAAGGCCTTCAGGACAATTGTATCCTAATTACCAAATTGGGGTCCAAATGAATGATTTTTAAATACATTTCCTGCTGTACCTCACTGTTTACCCCATTGATGCTTTCTCTTCATCGTTCTTCCTCTCTCTTTTTCTTTCTCCAGAGAAGGTTCTGCTTCGGTCGGATCAGTGTGTGTTCTCGTCTTCACTCGGTGCCGCTGAGAGGCTGCTGGTCTGCAGAAGAGACCTGACTGACATCATGGTGAGAGTCAGAGTGATGCTTTCTGAACCGCTCTTAAAACAAACCTGCTTTCCACACCATTAGTTCAGGTCCACACACGACTACACTTGAATTTCTTTTCTGCCTGTATTCTTTTTTTTTTTTTTATGTTATGCCAGACTTTGTGAATGACCCACTTTAACTAAGTATAACGTTGAACAGATGAATGTCTGTGTTGTTCTCCCAGAGTCCCTTCACTGATAATGGGCACCAGCGCTCAGTAAAGATGCTGAGCATGAACACATGGGATGTTGCCGTGTCGCTCACCAACTGTGACTGGAGTCTCTTTAGTAACGTCCATGAGGTAAAGTCTTCACATTTCACACAGTGCAGCACAAGAGGTGGTGTACTAGAGAGCATATCCTTGACATGCAAACTAAAATGAAGTTTACATGTAAAATAGGCAATGAGGTAGTTCTCAAACACAGTTGCTTTATATAATATCAGTCTGGAAGGAAAGAAAATATTTCCTACAAAAGACCAACATTAAAGGGATATTCTACCCAAAAAAAGAAAATGACGTGATCAATTGCTCACCGTAATGTCGTTTGAATTTCTGTCCCTCCATTGAAAGTCCATTTACCCCAAATTTTGAGGTTTGTTCTCACGGTGGTTGAGCTTGTTTATCATATTTGATGTGTTTATGAATGTGCATTGAGCAATTTTATATGAGAAAACAATGAAATTAATTAACATTGAAAATTAAATTAAATCTGTTCATCATATAAAGTGATCATGTCTGTTGGATTACGTTTTCTCTGTCTTTGTGATATTTGGGTGGAATTTCAGTAGAATATACAAGGTCCCAAGCTGAAATTTAGAAATGTTAATGGGCATTTTGAACACCATTCACAACAGACCGGACCATCTGACCAATCAGAGCAGAGTAGGCTCTCGGGAAGAAAGTGGTTTAGACTCGAAACCAGTGTGGTGTAGAGATGAGTTCCACCTTAGGACCCAAGCAATCCGATGGGTTCAAAGCACGTTTTATGGGTAATCACTTTAGTGCCTGGTTATAAATGAGACAAAATCGCTTTATTATTAATTCACTTTATATATATATACATTTGAACTATGTTATCACGATCATGAATGTCTTTTAACTTATATGTTTCATATACTAGCATGTAACCGAAGCTATCGATTTGTGACAAATAACCATTTCTTGTTCTTAGGGTTTTTTTTATTTTATTTTTTTGACAAAACTGCTTTTATCTCATCTTGTATATAGGAGCAGGATTTAGCATGTGCCTCATCTCGACCACACTGGAATCACAAATCCTTGAATGAGCTGTTTCAGACACTGAGAAAAGTGATGCTACTGCAATGTATATTGAGAAAATTAAGGTGTTTTATGACCTTGGATGCATGTAAACCTATTGTAGGAAACCTGAACCAAATTAGAAACACAGCTGGCTTGTAAATCGAACATACTCAATAGTCTTGATTCAATACTGAGACTCTGTACAATGTTCAACAAGGCCCAGCAACCATAGCCATGTCATTTTCCTTTCTACTGTGCAGCAAGAGCTGGTGCATTTCACGTTGAGCCGCGATGCGAGCGCTGGCCACACGGTGGCGCTGGAGCAGCTGTTGCAGCGCTGTAATGAGACTCAACAGTGGGTGATGACCGAAGTGCTTCTGTGCACAACCCTCTGCAAACGTGTGCAGCTCTTTAAGAAATTCATCAAGATCGCAGCACAGTAAGTAAACATGCACAAACACACACTCGCTGACGGAAATAATCCCATAAACTCCGAAGGACCTGAGCCATATCGTAAACTTTTTGATTTGGGCCAGTAAGCATCCACCTTACAAGCCTAAACACCTTTGCAGTCGCATAGCAACACGCTAAAATAACTCCTGGTTGTATTTCTTTCTACTCAAATAAATCAGATGGTGTACATGCTCATGTTCTCCTCATTTCTTGTTGTCTCTCTCACTCTTTCGTAGCTGTAAAGCACAGAGGAACCTGAACTCGTTCTTTGCGATTATTATGGGACTTAACAGTCCCGCTGTCAGTCGACTCACTCAGACATTGGAGGTAGGAAGACAACAACTCCAATACACCATATATGTGGAGTGGTAGTGTTGCAGTCAGATTTTCAACATCAATCTTTGTAATAATTTTTAGAAGCAAGAAACTAGTGTATTGCAAACTGCTAAACAGGAATTCAATTCTTCCATTTGTTTTAACTGTCCTAATTTCAGAAAGTCCCTGGGAAGTTCAGGAAGTTGTTCTCCGAGCTGGAGAGCCTGACGGTAAGTGACTGTTTCATCACAATCTTAAGTTGCCTCCTGCTAGTTCGCCTCCTGCTAGAGCATTTTGTGCTGTTTACGGCTCATTAGGATGTAATATATGAAGCCGTAATCATATCAGAGACTCCAGGGAGGAAACGGCAGGTGGCATTACAGAGGAAGAGATTTGAGACAAACCAGATGCTTTCACTGGTAAAATAATACAAATATGTACACAATGCTTGTGCATGACCCACAGGACCCTTCTTTAAACCATAAAGCCTACAGAGATGCCTTCAGGAAGATGAAGTCTCCCAAGATCCCTTTCCTACCTCTGCTACTGAAAGGTGCTACAACCAAAAACATACACAATATCATCAGGTCATTAGTAATCTGCACATGACATCGCAGCCACAAGCTATTTGTGTGTCCGCACTAAACACAAAACTGCTCTACGATGTTAAACAAGGTCTAAAAATAAAACATGCATGGATGAATAATTCACAATATGATCAATAACATACATTTAGAAAACAGGTACATTTCTATTTCTTGTCAACTTTAAATGTTTAAATATGGGGGTCAGGCAACCCAACCCAACAGATATTAATCATTTCTAGGCCCAAACACTATCGAATGCCAAAAGCAAACGGCTCAAATAAACATTCACTGTGTGTAGTAATACTACTGACAAAAAAATCATGATCCTAACCTATTCCAACATCTCAGATGGCCACACAGTGATTTATGAATCAAGTATTGGGTTCTGTAATGTAGTGCACAATGTGAGTTTTTAAAAGTTTAGCTTAAATTAGTGATACAGTATGAATAAGTAGTTCTCATAAATGGCTGTTGAGATGGTTGAAACCAGTAGGCATGGACCCCCAAAACAGTATTCTTTACATCATGACTTAAAGGAATAGTTCACTTAAAAATGAAAGTTCTGTCATCATTTACTCACTCTCAAGTTGTTCCAAACCTGTATGCATTTCTTTCTTCTGTTTAGACATGTGCCGGTATTCGGTAATGCGATAAATCGCGGTAATGAATATGCACGATATTGTTATCGCGGCCACTTCAAAATACCGTGAAAAATAATAGATTTGAATTTAGACTTTTAGAACACGCATTAGCTAATTTTCTATCAACCGCTTAAACACTGCGTATATGCTGCGCAAAACATGTGCGCACTCTGATGTAAACAATCCCCACATGTATAAGCACTGTGTGCACGCGGCGCAGAGCGCACTCTAGTCTAATGTAAACAATCCCCACATGTATAAGCACTGTGTGCACGCGGCGCAGAGCGCACTCTAGTCTAATGTAAACAATCATCACATGGAGTAGAAGCATGGCGGAAGGAGGAACGCTGCCGACGATTTACCCCCCGCAGGGCTGCCAACTCTCACGCATTCAACTTGAGACTCAAGCGCCTTTCAGACAGGACGCAGAATACTCGCGGGGACGTTTTGTTGCTGCGTCGACCAAAGCACGCCGGGGTCAAAGTTAAAAATAGTTCAACTTTTTATTTGCAAAATAGCAGTGTTGTAATGTAACGGAGTACAAATACTTCGTTACTGTACTTAAGTAGAAATTTCACGTATCTGTACTTTACTTCGCTATTTAAATTTATGTCAACTTTCACTTTTACTCCACTACATTTCCTAGATAAAATGTATACTTTTACTCCGTTATATTTCCACGAAGAATCTTCATTACTCGTTACTATACAATAAAATCAGAAGAAATGTGTGCGACTGCAATAAGGGAGGTTTGGCGAATCACTGCTCCTAGATTGCACTACGCACGCTCTGCACGCTCTATTTCAGCGTAATGCTCGTTTGTTGCCAAAGGAGGAGGAAGCACAACTGAAACCGCCATGGAAGCACCTACTGGAGGACCGGGGGGAAACTCCTTTTCCTTGATTTACTGAAGCCTATGTGTGAAACGCATTTGCAGCTGCACAGCTAGCACATTGAGCGTCTAGCTCGCTCATCGGCTGTGCTGCGGCAACTGCATATCCAATGGCGCGGGCGCCTCTGACGTGCGACCAATGAGCTAGCCCCACGTCATTACACGTCAGAGCCTGCTAAGGGGGCGTGGCCTTAGTCTATAATAGTCCCCTGAATTCGCCATTATAGCAGGTTTAACCTATGGGTTTAACGACTGAAGCGACAACTCGCCAGGTTAGTGCGGCCGGCTACGCAATACTCGTTCCCTCTCTCCTTTCGAACGGCCACAATAAAAGTTCACAATCAAAGTTCTAACCGCTTGCTTTAAAAAAAAAAGTAAACTTTTTACTTTTACTTCAAATACTTAAGTACATTAAATATCAGAAAATTACTTTTGATACTTAAGTACAGTATATATATCAGATACTTTAAGACTTTTACTTAAGTAATATTCTAAAAGGTAACTTTCACTTCTACCAAAGTCTTTTTCTAGGACGATACTTGTACTTTTACTCAAGTATTGCTTTCTAGTACTTTATACAACACTGCAAAATAGCAAATCGCGTTCTGTCTGAAAGCCGCTTTACGGAATTGACACTTTTCACACGCTCTCACGCAGAGAAAAATCGCGGAGCAAAGAGGACACTGACACCGACAGACTAGACAGAGCAGGTTATACTTTTGATATGAAAAAAAAGGTTCTGTCCATTGTGACAGATCGCTGCGCCTCAGTTCAAGTAAACCGATCATCTGTTACTTTTTATTTAAAGATACAGTACAACTTACCTTAAGGTTTATGCCTCATACAAAATGTCGATCAATCAGTGTTTTTCACGGAAAGAGGTCAATAAAACTGCAGGAGAACAGTTATGTCACAGAACGCTACATTTACCTCAGGAAAGCCATTTAATGACCAGGACTTTAGTCGACTAGAAAAAATGGTCATTTTGCTAAATATGTGCACTTTATTACATATTAATTATATGTTTACTTGTCATTACATAATTGTTATTATAATGAAAACCGCATTATATTTAATTTCTCTCTGTTTACAGCATTTGTGAGATATATTTTTTTCTTGAGAAAAATTAACATGCAGACTGTAGCCTACCTAATATTTATCCAAATGAGTCAATATTGAATTAAGATTAAAATCAAATACAAGAATTTATTTGAATACAAACAGTAGCCTACCAGTCATTGTACCATGTAAACATTGTAACACGTTGTCACTAAACTTAATAAAATTCTGTTTAGTTACCATGTTTTGAAAATCACAATTACACATTGTGATGCAAGTTGTTTTTTTAGATACCCGCAATCCATCTGTTTCTCTTGAGCAATTAAAATATCGTGATAATACCGTATACCGTGATAAAAGCTCATTCAATTAATCGCAGCACGAAAATTTGATACCAGCACATGCCTACTTCTGTTGAACACAAAAGAAAATATTTTGAAGAATGTCGGTAACCAAACAATTGACGGACCCCATTGACTTCCATAGTAGGAAAAAAAATACTAATGGAAGTCAATGGGGTCCATCAATTGTTTGGTTACCGACATTCTTCAAAATATTTTCTTTTGTGTTCAACAGAAGAAAGAAATGCATACAGGTTTGGAACAACTTGAGGGTGAGTAAATGATGACAGAACTTTAATTTTAAATGAACTTTTCCTTTAACAAGCGGTTTGAAAGAAATAACTAGCATTTATCGCTAGTTTCTTTATCACAATGTATCTGGTTAGGACATGTTGAGAGTCTCTTTGAAAGACTTTTGGACATTTTTGCAACAGCAATGTGTGTAGTGAAATTTGAACAAACATTCTATCCGAACAGATATTACCTTCATTCACGAGGGCAACAAAACCTTTCTCGACAACCTGGTCAACTTCGATAAGCTTGTAAGTCAATAATTGGGCCTTATACAGGTCCTTTTATTATTGTTTATGTTTTAATTAAAGGGATAGTTCACCCAAAAATGAACATTCTGTCAATTTATTCACCCTTATGTCGTTCCAAACCTATGATATTTTGAATAATGTTGGTCACCAAATTGTTTTGGTAACCATTGACTTCCATTGTATGAGGGGACATTTCTCAAAATTCACAGAAGAAAGTCATACAGGTTTGAAATGACACGAGGGTGAGTAAATGACAGAATATTCATTTTTGCATGAACTATCCCTTTAATGTCACATACAGTACCACCAAGTGAGCAAAACAAACTTATGTGATGTATTTTGTGTGCAGCACATGATAGCAGACACAGTGCGGATTATCAGGCAGTGTCGGACAGATCACATGGGTAAGTGCTCTGCTCTGTAATCTCTTTCGCTCTGTAAGCGAAGTTACCTTTCGATGCAGCCTTACGGCCGTTTCACACCGCGAGCGTGAGCGGCACTTGAGCGGCACTTGAGCAGCGCGTCAGTGTAACCACATCATCACTGCAGAGTATTCACACTGGAAGCGTTTGTACAGTGTCACAGCAGTGGCTCCAAAGCTACATATATAAGCGAGCAATTCTTTACAAAGACAATTATACATTTGTTTTTAGAACAATGGTCATTTATAACATTGATAGTCTTAAAAGTGTGTTATGGGGAGGTGTACAACATTCACATATAAATGTTAAACAACAAAACAACCCAGAAAATGGCTCCAATCTATTAGTTTCAGTCATACTTTCGATATGTTTAACGTTACAAGACTGCAAACTCCGCGGATAAAAAACAAAACACACAAATAAACCACACACTCGGGTTTGATTTGGGTTGTGCTAGCCTATGTAGCTGTCTGTGTGTTACACTAAAATAACGTTTATATATAACATTTTTTTTATATAATACACAACTTTCACCCAAACTGAATAATTAAAAACAAGTTTTTACCGGGTAGCCTAAATCTTCTATAAATATTTTTGAGTCTTTATTTTCTTTTATTTGCCTACTCAAATTCTTGTTAAAACTCACTAGACATGCTTATTCTGTGCATTTTGGGCACTTTTTGTGTGAAATCATATTTATTTTTGTCCATCAAAAGTGTGCTTTCACTTTAATTGAGCGTGAGCAATGCAGCAAAAACAGATTCAACGCCGAAACCCCCGCTTCACTGCTGCTCACGCGCCGCTCCTGCTCGACGCTCACGCGCTGCTCCTGCTCCAGGTGTGAATGCACTCATTGATTAACATGCACGGCGAAAAAAATATGCGCCGCTCACACATGCGGTGTGAAACGGCCGTTAGATACACGCCATCGTGTACACAAATCTCGGACCCATCGTCTTCTTCCTCGTCTGATTGGCTATGAGCTACGTACAGGCGCATTTGATAGACATTCTTAGCACCCAATAAACAGCTCTGGGCATTTGTAAACCACACCTCAAATACGAGAAAATGAACATGTGGTTGCCCTGGGTCTGACGTTAATGAGACTTGGGTCTGACGTTAGCCAGGCTAACATCCAAATGGAATTGCACAAAAAAAAAAAAGACTTTCAAACATGTTTCCCAAACACTTAGCTCACAATCTCCTATTGGCCAGGTAAGCAGATAATCACACCCCAATCTCATGCCATTGGTTGAGCTAATGTTGCTGTTGCTGGTCGGACTGCTCAAACAACCAAACCGTTTTCATAGCGCCAGTGTTGCACTTCTCAGGAAAATCAGCCTAAAAATGCTTTACTTGGTTATCTTTTCATATTAAGCCTGGATAGCAGTATTTTATGGCGCTTTTCCACTACACAGTACCAGCTCGCCTCGGCTCGGCTCGACTCGACTCGACTCGCCTTTGTTTGCTTTTCCACTGTGTAAAAGTTGTACCTGTACCTGCTTTCGGGTACTTTTTTTCGTACCACCTCCGGCGAGGTTCTAAGCGAGCTAAGGCGATACTAAAATGTGACGTGAAAACAATGCCGACTGCTGATTGGTCACAGAGAATCTGCGTCATCATTGCACGCGCCAGATGGAGTATCCAGAATAAATAACCCCGCCATTTTTAAATAGTTTGGCCAGAGTTACTAAACTTACTACTATTATTATGGCAACTCGGAAGAATACGCCGTGGTCAAACGAGGAGGTGCAGACATTCCTTTGTTTGGTTGCCGAAGAGAGGATCCAGCGAGAGCTTGATGGGGCAACGAGGAACGAAAGGCGTCGCTATGACGACCGGGTACTATTTGTGGCGGTACTTTCTGCAATGGAAAACGGAGCGAAAAGCGAGCCGAGTCGAGGCGAGCCAAGGCGAGTCGAGTCGAGCTGGTACTGGTAATGGAAAAGCGCCATTAGTATTTAAAACAATGACACACTTCAACTTGTATTTGAACACACAGTTCCATATATATTACTGCATAACCCAAATCTGTCTCTACACTTTAAAAAAAATAGTTCATCACAGTTTAGTGGCTTCAAGTACACTGAGAGTCAGCCGTACTCCTGTTGTGTTGATCCTCTATAGGTTATACTAATGATTTTTGTCTTTTGTCCATTAGGAAACATGTTGTCCCAGAAGGACAGCGTAGAAGTGAGAACGTACATCAATTACCTGCATGTCATCGACAATCAACAGACTCTGTTTGAGCTCTCACATAGACTTGAGCCCAGGACATAGAACAACTCCATACATCCTAAAACAACTACTGAACGAGACAGGACAGAAGACTGTGATGAGTAAGTCCTCCACTAGGGGGAGACACACTCACACCAACCACACCGAGCGGACACAGTGTATCGCACAGCCAAAGAAATCTCAACAAGATTAATAATGTGAAAGGAAGAAAGACGCTGAATCATGCAAGACTGCAAAACATAAAATTGGCTTCTGAAATCTGCAGAACAGTTGAAACAGAAATGAAACATTACAGTGATCCAGTGTTCTGTAAGTTACAGTACAGAAACATGTTGAGAATCAGATGTTTTTGTACAGCAGACTTTGACTCAGTAGTGTAGGACAGAGTTTTAGTTGTTATGAGCCAGTTTGCCACTTCAAAATAGTTTCACAACAATAGCCAGTGGATGGTTTTTAGCATATGCATATGAGAAAATAATCTTCATTTCTATGTAGTCCAATTAGTATGGAATTTGAGCTACATGCACAAATCTAAAACAATTCGATGCCTTTTTAGATCATGTCCAACAAACTATTTGTAGACAATCAGAAACGCATCTCAAGGTAGCACACTGTATTTTAGGTACAGTATTGCCTCCAGAAGCAAGAAGTAGAACTGTAGACTAAAGGACATCAGTTGAACTTGCACACACTATAAGGACATCTTTAAAAAATGCATATCTTTAAGAAAATATATGCAATTTATTTTGCTTTTACATAATAATTGGATACAAATTATGGACTAACCTCCTGTTTGAAAACAACTATAAGCAATGGTTCTGGTACTAGGTTGTGCTTGAAGAAAGCAAAAGTATAGATTTCTTTGTATAAGTTGTACTTTGATTTATGAGACATTAAGATATTTATCAAACAACAAAGTTGTCCCCGATTCAGAAAGGAAGACAACGCCTAGGTTTTAAATACAAAGAAATGATGTAATGTAAATGTGATTAGATGGTCTGAAGGATTTGGCGACGCCATTGATTGACCAGTCTGATAATGCCTGAGGTTCATACGTGAACTCTGTAAATACTAAGACTTTTTTTAAAAAGAAATAAATACAAAAAAAAAAAAAAACAGGCCATAAAGCAATAGAAAGGTGTGCATCTCACCTTCAGAAAAAAATTGTTAGCAGTGACTGACTGTAGCTGCTGTTTGCACTAGTTTTCTTTACAAAGAGCCTGACATTAAAGGGGAAAAAATCCTTTGCCACTGTCTGTTTCTTTTTTGTGTGCTCACGCTGTAAAATCCAATCTTTTGCCTGATATTTTGTTTACCTTACATTGAATGCAAATGTCAACTAGACAGGCACCGCCACCTAGTGGTAGGAATGTGAATTGACAGACATTCCTGTTAGATGCTGCATGTACATTTTTTGGAGAAATTTAAGTTAAAATACATGTTTCTCCGAAATACAATGCTATTATTCTAGTTTGAAATGTGCGTTCCATGTAGTAATGTATGTTTTTGTCTGTTATCCCGCCCACTACCAATTTACCCAATAGTAGCCATTTTGACACACCAGGTTGCCAGTTGTCGGAAAACAGCGTATTACAGCCATGAAAGCGAGCAGACAAACTGGGTCTGAGATTGCAGATCCCCATCTGATCGAAAACGCCTCGTCAATAAAAACGTGGCAAACGTATACATTAGCCGATCAACTTACCATGTAAATCCCAATTTATGCTTCTGTCGAACTCACACTGTAGCTACTTCGTAGGCTGTGTCAAGCACACCTCTCCAAAAATGTAACAATGCGTAATTCTACACAGACCGGAAACGCTGTGATTGGTCTGCTAGAACCCCTCCCTCCCCCATTTTAACTACTCTCCTCACTCTCAGTATTACATACTGCACAATTATTATTATTTTTTGAATACTTTTGAATATTTATTATAAATGATCCGTGTTACTTCCCCTCCACCTCTTGCAATGACATCTCTTCTCTGATATACGTCATAATTGAGAATAAAAGACTGGCAACTTCTGTTTCACGTCGACATTAAATTGACCCTGTAAAATACCCGACGAGCAGTTTTCTTTCATGTGCTAACACTTCCTGATGAAACTTTAAGAATGAGGGAATTTGACTGGCTCCATTTGTTGTTTTTTTTTTTTTTTTTTTTTTTTAAAGAACCTATAGTTTTTAATTTACAGCCGTGTTTGTAGTTGTACAAGTATTGCTTGTAGTTTTGTTAAAATCTCAGTGGCTATGCAAACTTCCGGTATAGTATTTTCTCATGGGATCATACGATTATACCTTTTAGCGTAATTTTGTTAACTTTTAAGAGTATATTATCTTATGGAGACCGCAAAGCCAACCGGAAAAGCCAAAACACTTGTATTTTGATTTCATGGGGTCTGTAAATCGTGACTACTTAATAAACCAGAGATCTCATTATGTGTCACTTAGAGTGTGAATCTTCTCTGTGACGCTAAATTGGCATTTCAGCTGTCTCAGTGAGAACCGAGGATGAATTGTCTAAACAGTTACTAATCCATCCTGTTCTGGGCCATTATTACCTGCTGTGAGGTCGCCGCTGGACTCGCTGAGAGGGGAGGGACCGCGCCACAGCTTGTGCTAACCTCTCATTTCCCTCTCTGGGACAGATGTATCATTTTCTTGTCTCCTGACAAGGTCTGCGTCATAGCAAGGAACTATACAGGCAAACACAGCAGCAGATGTTGTGTTTTTGTGATTGTGTACTCCGTAGATTTTTATGTTTAATACCTTCTAAAATAGCTACAGTTGAACAAAATCACATTTGTACAGTTCAGCAGTGCACTGTAGAAGTTATTAAATCACATCAAGGGACACGTGAGGGAAAAGATGGATAAGACCAAGCATGTCATTCAAAGATGATAAATTGGTTTCTGTACTGACGTGAGATGAATCATACTGATCTATCTGTATTCATCAGAAGAGGAAGGTCAAACACACCTCAATTGAAAATCAGTATCAGCCTGGTTCATAATCTACTGGGACTCTTATTGTGTGGCACTCGATGAGATAGTGTCATTCATTGAGCTGCTTTACATTTAATTAAGCTAATAACAACATCAATATAGAGCGTTGATACTTATTACCGGGTACAATAATTGCAATATTATTACAATACAATCATTTTCTATTGTATGTTGTATTTTTAACAGTTAAGCTTTTATAGGTATCGGTCAGAGCTGCACGATCTGTGGAAAATCGAATTGTGATTTTTCTGGAAAAAAAATAATTCACAATTAGATTGCAATTTCAAATGGAAAAAAAGAGAAAAGCTTAAGGCTTGTGCTTGTTTGTAAGACGTTACAATTTGGTCAAACTTTTTGTTATCTCAATATAACTATAAAATAATACCAATACTAATATCAAAATTGATTTATTATTATGTTGTAAGGTTCTAAACAAAATATAAAAATAAGAAGTACAACAGTAAAATTACTAATATTTATGGCTGTCTTAAGTTCTTAATGTTAAACCAAGCTAATCGTTTGGCAGAAAACTACAAGGAGTTCTTAATGAGAAGCGATTATAAACCTGCTGTTGTCAAAAAAAAAAAAAAACGGCGGCAAGATGGTTGGTGCATGTTGCGTTATCAAGTACACGTTATAAGCGATCCAATCTCACAGTGGACGATCTTAGCCGCTCCAAGATACTGAATAAAAAAAGAGACGTGTAAAAGATGCGCTTCGCAAATGCATCTTTAAAACGATTGATGTGCCATCACGAAAGATGTGCCATCACACTAAACCATGCCACGATTTCCGTTTTATTTCGGTTAAATGTGCAACCCTGCATCAGACAAAATTAAAATACATACATAGAAACAATGATTAAAATGTCAAATTAAATGCATATAGGATATTATATTAGCAGTTTCCATCCACCTATTTTTATGGAAATTTTAGGATATTGTATTAAAAAAGCACAGGATTGAACTGATGCGAATAAATTCCCCAAAAATGCGCATAAAAAAAGTGCGATCAATTGAGGCGGATACATTTTTTCAAACATGCGCATAAACTATGATGGATGATGGAAATAGGACTGCACGATTAATCGCAATTAACATGAATATTTGTTATGCGCAGGCTCTGTGATCCGTAGTAAATGCTGCTCAATTTGAAAGCACTGCGAGTTTGAGTCGCTTATAACGTGCATTTGAAAAAGCAACACATGCCAAACATCTTTCCAAACATGAGGAGCATTTATGAACCTCTTGTCCAACAAAAGACAGCATTTAATACATCAAAGCGTTTATTCAGCTACAGTGATAGTATGATGCCCATTGGGATTTCCTGGAATGATGTGCATTGTCTACTTCTGCGGGGCATATTTGGCGTGTCTGCACGAGAGCGCCCTCTGGCTTTTAGATGGAGCAGGATATTTACTACTGATCACAGACAGAGCCGTGCTGCAATGACAAGCTGCGCATAAAATAATCGCAGCCTTTGCCAAATCGTGTGCGGTTTCATTTTGATTAATCGTGCTGCCCTAAATGGAAACATTAAACATATAAATCCTGCAATGCGCAAAAACCCCCCCAAAAAAACCTTGTGTAACTTTGCCTCAACAGATCATGTGAGACTGCATAGTTGGACCAACCAATGATATTTTGCATTAATTTCCCAAGAAGTGATGATTTTGTTCTCTTGAACACGTTCAACAAATGTTTTATGCGATACTTAGTTAAATACTAGTTAAATTCGCAATTTTGGATGAAAACAAAACAAATTACATAAAAAATTCTTGCAATTTTATCGCTAAAAATGGTTTCCATCAACACCATACTGTTTATATAAGAACCTCTATCGGCGAAACGGAGCTGGTCTTTCATTTACACCGACAGAAGCAGGGCCGCTCCTGCCAGAACCCACTTTGCAGGTGGTTGGTGTGTTTTGAGAGGGAAGCTCCAGATGTAGGTGGGGCCGCGGAGTTTGGTGCGGTACACTGGGCACTCGTAGGTGTTCTTCACATCCTGCTGGTCGGCGGGGGCCGCACGTACGTACAGCACTGGCATGGCCGGAGTCAACTCCTTCAGGACAGCCTCTGATAACAGACCTGAGGAGCTATCCCAGCGAGCACCTGTGGGACGCATCAAGAATCCATCATTCATCCACACCAACATGAAATTCACTTCAGAATAGAGCTTATACTCACCCTCTATGTAGAGCCCATGGATGTACGCTCCCTCTCGAGGAGGATGCCCATAATCATCCTTGGTTTTTTTGGTGACGTCCACGGACAGACTCATCCTATCTAAAGGCCACTTGTTTTTCCGAGCTATACTCTGCAGAATCGCTGCACAACAGAACATTTTCAGCACAATGACAGCAAGAGCCCTTTTGTACAGTGTATGTGTGTGTTTGTGTGCATTTGTCTGACCTGTGAGAAATGATTGAGGACTAAAGAGTCCTGAGATCCAAACCACAGCAGGAAACACAAAGTCTTGAGTCCACGTGTCCAACTCCCGACACTGAGCTAGAATGTCACTAAACCTGCAGAATGTGATTTTGCAGACCTCATCACTCAAGCCTACTGTACTGTATGTGACATGGTTTAGAGTGTTAGATTTTTTTCTATACATGAAGGTAACTGTACCACAGAGCCAGTGTTTTGGTTGAAGGGTATGCCAGCCTGCTCCAACTCTCTGGAACGCTATCGTAGAACAGAGCCGCTTGGAGCAGCTCCATGTCTGAAGAAAGACTTAATTCACCCTGTAACATCATGTTAGAGAACAAGGAATCAGTTAACACTCATTGTATAACACAAAACAAAAAAAAGTGCATATAGAAGTAAGCAGAGGTAGATTTTAGCATCAGTGCTCTACTTTTTACATGCAAAAAAAATAAATAAAGATATATACTTTAAAATAAATAATTCACAGCAACTTAAATCTGCAATAATTAAATAACATATCATGCTTTATGGACTTAAGGAATGTAAATGAGGAATATGAGTAATTTGTAATATGTATTAATTATAATTTATGTGTCTATATATATATATATATATATATATATATATATATATATATATTCATAACTTATAATACATTTTGTAAAATGTATAATTTTTTTTATAATTTTTTTTACATATATTAGCATTTCTGGTTTAGTGGTCCTTAGTGATGAGTCTGTGGGGGTATAAAAGACAAAACAGTGGCAAAATTGCTTGACATTACATCATTCATTTTCACAGGCATAGGGGATGAAGTGATAGCAATGTTACTTTCTTTGTGGGTTTTTTTTTAATGAAAATGTTAATTTTTACAATAAATGTTACCATTTACTCGCCCTCAAGTCAATACTTAAAGGGATAGTTCACCCAAAAATAAATTGTCATAATTTACTCACCCTCAAGTTAATTATATTAATTATTACATATTACATACATTAACTCTTCATAGAGGATACATGGAAGCAAAATCAATGATACCTAATTATTATTCCTGAGCTATGCTTTTACCATAGTAAGATTCATTAATTTTTTCACATTATTTGGTTGGGTATAAAAACGTTTCCTCATCAAATACACATAAAAATGCAGATGTTCCAGAACCAAAACATGCAGCGTAGTATTTAACCCTCTGGGGTTGGCTATCGCGCCGGCGTGATCAGCTCACTTTTTTTCTTATCAGTGCAAAAGAGACTCAAATTACTCTGTTGATTTTGATCTTACATATAAGTGCTGTACATCATTAGATCCTGTTAAGTGTCTATTTTTGTGGATACTCACAATAAAAACAAAGTTTTCTGCTTTTTGTCAGATAAAGAAAAATAAATATGATGCGAATTTTGCCTTCTCCCTGTCAGTGAAATTCATTCTGAAACGCGTCCTAAAATGAACTAACTCAGTCAACACTTGTCACAGAGACACGGAAGATTTTTCGTTATGAAGCTGAAATTCTCTTCTTTTAAATTAAGTAATTTATATAAAAAACAAATATTCTCAGTTTATGTAATCTGTATGAAAAGAGAGAGATGTCAGTCTTTTTCCTTTCAGCTCATTATAGCTTATTACGTGTTAATGTGACCACACCCACGGAGAGCGCGCGCTATTCAAACGCAAATGTTGAGGCAAGCCATGAAAACGCCCACATCAGCTGGATAAAACATCCAGTTTAATAAGAATCTTGTACTTTACCTCGTCTTGCTGCGCTGTGAGGAATAAATACTATCATAATAATCCTGGAAAAGTTACCTCAGAAATGCTGGTAGTTTCATTTCGAGGAGCGGATTCAGCTGATGGAGTAAGTTATTTATTCTTAAGTGCTTTGTTCTAATCGCGTTATTGAATAGTGTCTGTAAACTGCACAAAGACTGTTTAAATATGAATTGCGTGTCTGTGTGTGAATGAATGAATGGCACAGACGCGCATGTGATGTTGTTTACTACAGATGTACATCGCATCTGTGCGTTCATTCACTCTCGCTCCTACATTAGTAAATGTTATTTTTACATGAACACATCAAAACTATATTGCTATTCGCCTTATTCACCTGGCGGCCATTTTGAAAACTCGAACGCCGTTGAGGGGTATACAAACCCGGAAGTTTGACTCCGACGCAACAGCACCAGCAATGGAAACCCCAGTGTGGACCACCAATCTTTCCATGTATAATTGTATTGATCAGACTCAATCTGACTCCTGTACATCCTCCTCCTAGCTAGGAAAACTGATGTGATGTATCCCCTAGGTTAGCTTGTGACTAGAAGCTAAATACCACACACCGATCACGCCCGCGCCTCTCTCTCTCTCTCCCTCCCTCACACACACACACACAGAGTTCGATCGCGCCCGCGCCTCCCTTTTTATACCGTGTAACGTTATTGTCCGTGTAAATTCGTGCACCGAACCGTGACGCCCGTACCGTTTTGGTTCAATACGAATACATGTACCGTTTCACCCTACTCAGAATATGCTTATACTAGTGAATCTGTGGTGGTAGATTTTAATAACATACATACTACTGATCTTTGGGGAAACGGTGAAACGTTTGTCCTCTGTTGGATTTTTTCCTGTGTGATGAGGTGCAGCGGTGAACACAGCAGTGAGGCGCCATTGCACTGAGAGAAATCGAGTTGTGAGAACTACCGGAAGTGGTAAGTGTACCCCTCAGGCTCGGTGGAACGTTCGAGGTGAATAAGGCAAATAGCCCACTGAGATTTGTTCTAATCACGATATAGAACAGTGTCTGTAATGACAACATTTCGTTGACTAGTTTTGGATAGATTATAAAGTTTTTACTCTAAAATAGACATCAAATAAGCTTTTATTAGACAGTTTCTGTTCATATGTTAAATATATAGTATGTTTTGTCAAAAATAAACTAACCAACTGTTATATTGTTTGTTCCAATACAAGTTAGGCTGTATCAAAATAATGAATCATTAACTTTGAAATATGTATGATAAAATGTATTGGCCTACTTAAAAAAAAAATAATACTTTATAAGAGATTCATGGAAAAAGACAATTTTCTTTTCAAGATGTGTCCAACTCTAACTTTGAACCAATTCTAGAGAATGGCCCATATAACCTATTTGAACAGGATTTGTTTCCAGGTATGACTAAAAATGTGCTTTTGACTTTCATTTATATTTTAATATATATATATATATATATATATATATATATATATATAGTCCTTGCATTCTTTCTTGTGTGACACACCTGAATGAAAGGCTCATTATTATGCGGGTCTTTGTCTTCTCAGGTGAGAATCCCCTAATTATACATGAGGGGGTTGGTCCGTTCACGCCCATTCGCATATTGCCTTTCCAAACAAATTTTTTTTTTCCACAATTTAAATCAATGTATTGTTTTATGTCAATGATTAGACAGGATGATTTTCAGATCATTTTGAAGCAAAAACTCTAGGCGACAACATCCATTAGTCAAAAGTCTTGTGGACACATATTTAGTATGTGTTTTGTGGCCTTATTTCAGAAACTTTAATTTTTCGTTTTTTCAATAACCATGCATAAACAACATTCTCTCAAAAATACAAACATGTACATACATGTTGCTCACATATTATGGTAGCCCTGTTTATGCTAAATATAGTGTAATTTCACCTGTGGCATTAATATGTTTATAAGCAACTGAAAAAAGCACAAATGTCAGGGCATGTCAAAACATCTCGAGGACCCCAAAAACACCTTGGTCCCCAGAGGGTTAAATACAACTGCTTCTGAATAATCAGGAATCAACTGCACTGACCTTCAGTCCCAGGTCCAGCTCTTTTAAGGATCTGTGCATCTCTGCCAGTAGCAGATTCATCCGCTCACACTCCTGCAGGCACACCAGGATGTAGGGGCTCCTCTCAACGGTCTTAGACATGAGCTCTGCTAGATTATACTCCTCAGGTAACTTCTCCAGCATGTCATCCAGAACACTCTTCACCTGAACCAGGAAGAAGAAAAAACTATGCATCCATAGTGACTAATATACACTCTACATACAAGCAGACTGATCCCGTATATGAGAACCTTTTAAAGAATTTTTGAATTAGTAGAAAGTGGTAGAATACTAAGGCACTATAAAGAACTAAGAAACCAATAAGCATCAGTCTGCTATCAGTGGCTGAACTCTCCGTTACTGGCTCAAAAATTACGTTTTGGAATTGGCAATGGAGGCTTGGGATTACATGCGCAAGAAATTAGTCCCACAAACAGGAGCGTTTTAAAGGACAAAAACCTGACAAACATCTTAAAATACATCATCTGAACAATGTTTTGGGGTGTGGTAAATGTAGTACAAGTGGAATAATTGACTCCGGGCCGTTCAACTATTAGAAAAATAATGCAAGGTGTAACCGCTACTCTGCTTCGCGTCGTGGCTGCATAACCACCTTGGGTGTGCATTATTTGTCTAATAATTTAACAGCCCAGAGTCAATTATTCCTTACATAATATTTCTGTTTTTACTGCATTTATCAAATAAATGCAGCCTTGATAAGCATAAGAGACTTCTTTCAAAAACATTAAACCAATCTTAGATCACAAACCTTTGAACAGCAGTGCACACACATCCTCATAATAGTTGGCAAATAGCTTTACCTTCTCCTCTATGCACTGTGATGCTCCCTCTTCTGTTGACGAGTCTCTAGGCTGCAGTTCCAGTAAAGTTTTGAAGAGGGCATCAGACGTGGCTGTCATAAACTCAATCTCAGCATTAGGGTGCATGCTGTAGAGACCAGGGCTCTCCGAGGGCAATCTCTCGTCTATGTAGCTGTGATACCCAGTGTAGTCCAGATCAGGAGGCGCAGGAAAGCCAGGACACAAGAACAGCTCCCCTTCAAACTGGTGAGAGAGGATAAGTCACTCAAGAGATCATGGAGTTACTGGAAGATGCTTCATTTCTAATGTGATTTTGAGATTCCTATTTGAGGTGGGCAAGTCTATCATCTGGTAGCCAAAAGACTTGATAGATCATGTTTTGTAGCCAGGTGACAACATGATTTTAGGTCACAAATATGATAACAGGTTTTTTTCTGCACAATATTTTGTCCCGATCAGCATTGTAGCATTGGACCACTCTAACCTGTGTTAGTGCTCACTAACAGATGAAGGTGTGTGTGGTAATCGATAGCAGGGCTGGTGCTGGGCACTGGGAGAGTAATGCAGCTGTGTGGAAAGGCTAAAGGAAAAACTCTGTGATTGATGGCTGCTCATCCTGGGGTCTAATGAGACTCGGTGAGGAAACATTGGGCTGCATGCCTGACCACTGCTGGAAAACAGCCTCACACAGACACGCTTAAAGGTCCCATATTATGCAAAATTCACTTTTGCATGCTGTTTGGACATAAATGTGTGTTGGCAGTGTGTGTACCCAACCACCCAATAGTGATAAAAATCCACTCACTCCTTTTTTATTAATCCCCATAAATCATCAGCCGTGTCTCCCAACGACCTGTTTTCAGAACGCTGTTTTAGTGACGTCACTAAGCACAGGCCCCCCCCCACGAGTGTTGACCGACACTGCCGTTCTAACATAGGCCCGCCCTGATCGAGTTCACAGCTGCTGCACTGACGAGAATGTCTCCCAAGCGTTGTAGGTGTTGTGTGGCTGGATGTATAAATCCACATAGCTATCTCTCTATTAACTCTTGAAATCTGAGGCAGCCGCTGAAGACGAGGTGGAATTATTTTGTTTTTAAAGAAAATGCTCCCTCAACTCTACCGAAATTCGTTTATGTACTTGCGCACTTCTTATATCTTACTGTGTTTGCTCAGCTCTTACGGTGATTTTCTGAAGTAAAACTGACGCTTCATCTTTTGTGTTATGTACAATAAACTTTATTAAATCAGTATATATTTGATCATCATTCGGACCTGGTCCGAAACATTAGACTTGTAACGTTAGGCTATTAATAGTGGATACATAGGCCTACAAGCAGATGACAAATACGTAATAACCGTAATTAAACTACTAAACTATACCTGTTCCATCTCTATACAGCACTCTGACTCTGTAGGCATTATTGTCCGACTCCGGGAGAGTTTCTGACATTATTATCGTGATTCCGTGAGATGAAATTGTCCTGAGAGACTGAGTGCGAGCTCATGAAGCTCCGCCCCCTGTGTCGTGCAGCAGCAGCTTATTTGCGTTTAAAGGGCACACACTAAAACAGCGCGTTTTTCTGAGCCGCAAAAAGTGACAATTTAAACATGCTGTAAAAAATGATCTGTTGGGTATTTTGAGCTAAAACTTCACATACACACTCTGGGGACATCAGAGACTTATTTTACATCTTGTGAAAAGGGGCATAATAGGGGACCTTTAAGATCTTAGCAGTAAACATATGAGGTCCAAACATACTGTGCACTCTAAACACGCAAACAAACATGTGTCTTCGGTATGTGGGAACCAAAAGACATTTAACCATGTAAAGCCTAACATGTGAAATAAAACCATTTTATTCAGAGGCCCAAACTGAGCAGAAATATGTCATTTTTATTGTGGCATTTAAGCTGCCGGAATTATCGTAAATACAAGTTTTCTAGTTAAAAAAACGGACATGATAGGGTATCACCTACAGATGGGCGAGCTTTCTTTATTAGATTTAGACAACAGCTAGAGTTGCCTTGTCTTATCATTAAAGTAGTGTATATTTACATTTATGAATAATCATTTGAAGCATATTGTATGTTTTATACATAGCGAAAATAGCCTGTATTTGACCGAAATATCTAGAATCTTCAGCAAGCTGACTATCTAGAGAGCTTGGTGAATGTATATATGGTTGTCAATGACACTAAATATCATTTTAGCTTTAATGAGATTTTCCCCAAAAATAAGCAAGAATAAACCTGGTGTCCTCCATGATTCATGATTCCTGTTCTTTCTGACAACAAAGCACTTGAATGCAACAAGCTCGTAATCATGACTTCAGAAGTGGGAAGTAGGAAATTTACGATAGCACATGAAGGCAGCATTAATGCGAGGCAATACAATGATGATTGAGAGATGTACAAATGAATGTTCCTCAAAAGCATGTTGTATCATATTTTAACCTGATTCTGCAAAAACGATGTATGGATTATTAAGCAATGTCCAGTAAGTGTTCATCTTGAAATATTACTAGGAATATAAAATTTTAATTCACAAAAATCAGTAAAGATTCACCACATCCTGAAGTTTGACATTTTTACAATTATACTAAAAAAATATATAAACGATCAATCAGACAACGTGGAAGTTTGTGTACACAAGGTTTTTCAGCAGGTTTAATCAGGGATCAGGTTGATAATTTTGAGGCCGTATCTAATATGATACAGTAAGGTCTATAGTGTTAATGCATTCATCTTCTCTTTTGTTATCTATGCTTTAATACTGGATCAAAAGGAAAATTGTGTGATGTAATGTAGATCCTCACCACTAGAGAGCCCCATACAGCTACAGTAGTTACATGTACAAACCTGATTTATGTTCAATGGTAGTTGCGCGAGGTCAACAAACAAGCATTCATAATCTCAATTTGACAATTTTGTCTGCAGAACATGAAAGAAGCACTTAGATAATCTAGGTTTACATAGCCTTATCTATTTAGAATTATACAGTACATCCCCTATAAAAATCTACAGAAAACTTTATGTAAGCTGGATTTCACCACTGAGGAAACAATTTGAACTATGACTAAGTCATATTGTGAGATGCAATGTAGAAGTTACGACTAAAAGTTGTCATGAAGTCAAATTTCACCCAATCTATTGTATAATAATAGTAATAATTATTTAAATTTATATAGCACTTTTCTTAGCAATCAAAGTGCTTTACATTAAAGATTGGTGGTTGCCCCTTCTATATCAAAATGTCATAACTGGATCTTCCGGTGAAACGGCAGACTTCTCTCTGATGACGTATGCAGGACTTCTCCAATCATTGAGCTCCGCACCTGCATGCTCGCGTTCATCTGCCTCCACTTATGAGTGCAATGCCCACATATCAATAACCAACGCATAGAAGTTCCCCCCACCCACAGACATGTTTTTCTTTTTCGGTAATTTGCTTTACTCAGATGTTTGCTATAATATCAGACACTTACGACCATTCCTTGCTATTGTAATCATGTATTGCTGCTGCAATGCATTTACACTTAAACAAATTCTTCTCTCGAATTTTCTCTCTACAGTACATCTCCATGCCAGCTACTTATATCCTTTACTGAGCAATTCTAGAGCTTTGTGGCACCTCATATTACTGTACCAATTTGGAGCTGCTTTTGTTGTATTATCAGTCAATAATTGCTTTTGATGTACACTCATTTAGCAGATGCTTTTATCTATAGTTTTCAATCTTTTCAACTTGAAGGCCCACCACTGTCTAACACAATATTCAAAGGTCTTCTACATATTAACAGAACTATAACTTTGACATACACAGGGTTTCTGCAGGTTATATGAAGGTAAATTTAAGACTTTTTTAAGACCAAGTAAATACAATTAAGGTATAAAAGGGAACTCAATACGTCAAAATGTTCTCTAAAGTGTTGCTAATACAACACATTGTGTTTCTCCCTAGACATTTACATTTAGAGTTTGAAAATACTTCTAACAGATATCCATTACCTTTTAATTCATAAAAAAAGAAGCTTGAATCACTCTGCTTCAAAGACAATGGAAATAACTTTATTGTACATTCTGATAACACTGCAAAAAATCTGTTCTTTCTGTTCTTCCAGTGCAAATGTCTAAAGATTCTTAAATCAAGATGCATTTACTAGAGATACAGAATCAAGTCTTGAATTGTGAAATTGATCAAAATTAAGTGAGTTTATGAATAAAACGAGAACAAATATCTGCCAATGAGCTCAGAAAAATCAACTTAATTCAAAGGAAAGTTTTCACAAATCACTGACAAATATTTATTATTGATTTAAGCATAAACTCACTTTATTTTGTCATTTTTTTCAAGACTTAATTTTACATTTGCATTTAAAGTAAATACATCTTGATTTAAAGTATATCTGTATTGACAACAGGACAAAAATCCTGAGAAAGAACATAATTTTATGCAATGCATGCAACATTTAATGCCATGACTATGAATTTAAGAGTTTCTGCTCTAATTTAACCTTTTTAAAGCCCTAATTTGTGTAAGGATGAATTAAGACACTTTAAACCCTCAGAAACCCTGTGAATATATTACCAAACTTCATTATTGACAGAAAATGGGATTGTCGATATACGTAGGTAAATTAATTAACCACAACTCATTTTGTAATTCCATAAGTTCTTAGGATGTTCTTCAATAAAAACAAAAATGTTATTGAGGGGGGGGGAATAAATATATATTGATTGTATGTCTGTCTAGCATTTCAATTAAGTTAGATTGTTTGGTCCTACTATGTACTACTATTTAAATTAATAATTTGATACAATGCACTTTTTGTGAACATACATAGATTGTACTTATATTTTTTTTTAAAAATCTGCATATAATTACATCCTGCTGCCCTTTTAGATGCTCATCTTTTAGTTTTTTGTGCCAAATGCTCAAGCAATTTCAAATTCTACCTCATAAACATTTGTTATCAACTGTATGGCTTTGAAATGTACATTCATTCTGTCTTGAAACACAATCAGGTGATATAATAGTGTTGCAGTAACCTATATTGCAGTGCTCTGAATGTCTTTACCATCTTGGGATTGATGAACTCCTGGAGGTACGTACAGCAGAGCTTCCTGTCCCACTCATCAGTGATGTGACCTCCGTACATGATCTCTCCGAACAGATAACACAGATCCTCCCACGGTACCTGAGCCACACATATGAGCACACCAAAATGTCAAATCTCCAGCTCAGACTGATCCCTCAGCGTCCTGCGTTTAATACCCACAGCACTATTTTTAGCCAGGTTTGCAAGATCTATCATAGACAAAAACATGGTTAAAACTGCTACATTCTGCTAAATGGTGGAACATGGATGCATGGTTTTGCTCACAGGTATGAGGTGAGGGACTGAACATCCTATAGTGATGATTTTCATTTGAAATGACTCCATACTAGACAAAGAGACAATCCACTTAATGTATAATTCAAGCAAAGATCAAGCTCTTGCTGTGCTTGGCTTAAGTCTGGCCTGAGAAAAGAGCGTAAGATGTGTAATTGTAAAAGGAGAGAAGAACAAGTGAGCGTGTGTCTTATAACCGATGACAGACGCTGAAGGTTCACCATCATTTGTACCTGTATTGTTTTGCAAATTGCTTCTTTCATCAGCTCTAATTGCAGTGATCACTTATGAAGCGTTGTAAGGTGTCACGCACAACGCGTGTAATTACATTTAGCACGACGCTTCATTTGCCGCCTAATGAATCCTCAGTGTACGCACATACAGGTTACTGTTTTGTTAACATAATGAAGGACATTCATTTTTTTTTATATTTTTTTTTTTTGGAGGGGTGAAATCTAGAGTCGCCATAATTGGTTGTAACCAGAGTAATGCTGGAAAGGAAAAACATGATTTTGTGTATACAGTGACATCGTGATTGTTCGATGAAATCATACAGCACTGTGGGAAAAGAGATGGCAGTGAGTGACAGAGATTTAATTTAAATTCCAAACAGCTCTGAGTTTGTCACTTAAACTTTACACAGAATGCTCCAGGTTCAAAGTAAGTAGAATTTGAGATTAAAATGTTTATTATTTGAGCTTTAGTTGTCTAACCCCTGGTTCCACAGACAAGGCTTAAGCATGCATGTTTGAGCTGTTTTAACTGAAAGCAACTTGCACTGACATTTCTTAAAATGTGTCAGTGCCATTGTTTTGTCTCAAGATGTACACCAGTAATGTTTTTTTCAAAGGCATGTTTATAAAAGCTACTTAAATGTCCCAATTGAACTAAGGCCCAATCCTGGCTTAATGTAAACCATCTGTGAAACCAGGCCTAATGTAACTGTTAGTGGAGACTGTAAAGCCGGTAAGATCTTTTAAACCTTGTAATGCATTAACCCTCTGGGGACCAGAGTGTTTTTGGGGCCCTTGGGATGTTTTGACATGCACTGACATTTGTGCTTTTTTCAGTTATTTATAAACATGTTAATGGCAAAGGTGTAAATTCACTCTATATAGCACAAACTTGGCTACCATGAGATCTGAGCAACATGTATGTAGATGTTTGTATTTTTAATAGAATAATGTTTATGCGTGGTTATTGAAAAAAATAAAAATGAAAGTTGCTGAAATAAGACCACAAAACACATATTGATTATTTCTTCACAAGACTTTTGAAAATTGTATCACATAGCCTAGAATATTTGCTCCAAAACAATGTGAGAATCATCCTGACTACTCATTCAGATAAGTCAATAAAGTCTTTTACATTTTTAATGACGTGTTTTGTTTGAGAAAGCTTTATGCAGGAGGCGTGATCTCTCATTAATATGTGTGGCATTCCACACCTGAGAAAGACAAAGACCCTCCCCATAATGGCCCTATTAGGTTCTATCAGGCCATATCATTACAGGAGCCTTGCACAAAGAATGAGGAGATTTAAAAAAGAATGGCTTTTAGATTGTTTGGATTTATATAAGGAAAATACAGGGTGCATACGTCTGGACACTTCTATCACACACCCTTCACCATATAGACATGGTTTTATTTCAGTTCAAAGTTCAAAGTTAGAGTTGGAAACATCTTGAAAAGAAAATTGTCTTTCTCCATAAATGTCTTAGTTTGATCATACATATTTCAAAGTTGAGGATTCATTATTTTGATATAGCTTGAACAAACACTATAACATCTTAGTTGATTAGTTTATTGACAAAACATACTATATATTTAACATATGAGCAGAAACTCCTAAAAAAAGCTTATTTGATGTCTATTTTAGAGTAAAAACTTTATCCAAAACGAGTCAACGAAATGTTGTCTGTTATTTAGTCTGTAACAGTGCGTATCTGTGCGTTCATTCATTCATTCATTCATTCACACACACACACACACAAACATGATTCACATTTAACAGTATGCTATTTTTCCGTTTACAGACACTACGTTATTCTATATCGCGATTAGAACAAAGCACTTGCAAAAAACACCTAGTTCTCAGCTGAATCTGTTCATCCTCGAAGTGAAAATAAACCCAGTGGTAAATGTCCCAGGATTGTTCCTCATATAGCCGCGCAAGACGACAGTAGATTAATCTGACTAAAAAATATAGTGTGTTTTCAGAGTTTATGGGCGTTAACGCGTCTCAATGTGTTGCTTCACATATTTGGGTTTGAATAGCGCGTGCTCTCCGTGGGCGTGTCACATTACCAGAGATAATCAGCTGAGAGAACAATAATGAGACGGGCTGACACGTCTCTCTTTTTATATAGATGACATAAACGGAGAATAATAATTTTAGTTTTGAATCGGATCATTTAAAAGTACAAACTCAAATGATTTAAAAGATATATTGCTTATGGCTGGGTGAATAGTATTAGCTGAGTTGTGTTGAAGATTAGAGACGTGCTCCAGAAAAAAAGTTCACGGTGACCGAGAGGCAGAACGCACACCCTGTTTATTTTCTTTATTTTACAAAAACACAATATTTTATTTCGATTGTATGTGGGCACATAAAAAAGTAGACATTTAACAGATTATTTTCTCATATTTCTTAACTCTATATGAACAGAAATGATGGTAGTACTTTAAGTCTATTTTTCTGCTATGTGAAAAAAAACGAGCAAAACGCGCCTAAATACATTAAATACTGTAATTATATTCCATTAGTCCTTTAATACATTGTCTATAATAATAATATAATACACTTCAATATGTATATCGCACAATTCATGGTACCGTTAATATACTAGGCTAACGTTACAGTAAATCCATGGTAATTATGGGAATTTGTAGACGGAAAAGCTTTCTGACTGTATAGTTGCGCAGAGTGTTTCTCCTGTTCGTCAGCGCGGTTTCACCTGCCTGTAAAATGGTTTAAATCACTGAGACATTAGTGTTCTTCGCTGAACTCAAGCACTTCTCACTGGATCTCGTGGCCGAGGCCGATCAGAGTAAACACGTCTGCTCTGTGAGCTCGCGCTGCCGTTTGGACTTTGAGCCAAGCGGATAAATGGTCCGTGAGGCGCGCGGTTCAAATGAGTTTCTTTCCGCTTTTGGCGCATAAACATTATCGAACTCTTGATATCGTTTTATAGAGAAAAAATTATATCGCGATAATGAATGAATGAGAATATCAATTTAAGAAGTGGCTAAATGTAATTTATGACCTTGTATGGAAAATCCAGATGTTTTTATGACTTTTTATGGCCTAAAATTCTTATTATTAAATTTAAGACGTTTTATGACTTTTTATGACTCCGCGGAAACCCTGGCCAGTAAGACACAAAGATGGTATGTCCAAGCTATGTTCCTCTTAAACTATGTAGGGTATCTGCGTTGTCCGGATGACCCATTAAATTGTTGATGTCAAAATGCTCCTAACCTCTCTCTAACTCTGGTCCATAAATATGGCCTAGCACCGCATAGTCTGAGTACTGATTGCCCCACTGACAACTTTGCGTGCCCCACACATGCAGATTCACCCCGGAAGACATTCCAACACACACAAACACACACACACACACACGCACACGAACACATCCCCCACAGCTGACACCCACACTCAGGACAGAGCGTGGTGTCCGCTTACAAGACATTGGGACATTCCGATGAGTCATAAAATGTCTTACAGGAAGTGGATTCTAAAGAGAAAAGAAACTTCTTTTCTCTTTTTAAAAGACATTTAACCAGATATATTCGATGTGTTTTTATGTGTGTCTGTTTGTCCATGTCACATTGCAATAACTATGATTTTATTGTAGCATAAAGTGAATTATAAATACCTTCATTATGCATTTTAAATATAACTGTATATTCCTTTAACTTTTACATAGCGTTCTTACTACCTGTAGAACACTCGTGGCGTGAACAATGCGAATTTGCATAATGTCATAGAGTCAAATGTATTTTTGATAAGTTTTACTATCATTGAAGATTGAAATGTCTTTAGACTGTAACCCCTCCCCACACACACACAAAAACGATTGCTCTTAGACAAAGAGTAATAAAAACTAAATTCCCGCCTGTGACTTCCAACTCTCTGATTGGCCAAGCCGACGGGAAGAGGTTGGATTTCTCCAAGGTGATAAATGTCACGCGCTCCACACTCGCTCTCTCGTACCTCACCTCCGTGATTTCACCATGTAATCCTCTCTCGTGATCCCCGCCCCGGGGATCTTTTCTGTTCTTTGTTTTGTTTTGTTTCGTTGAGTTTTGTTTTCTGTGTTCGACTCTGTTTACTTAGTCTGAATTATTCTTTTGGTAACTTTACGTCAAAGACCTTTTAAGCTTTAAAATTGCGCGCTCTCCGGACGCACCCGCACACCACGTGACGCTCCAACGCCACACGTGCGCGCTCCTCGGACGAGCCGCAACCACGTGACGCTCCAACGGAACACACAAGACACACAGCTCATTCACGCAGCCGTGTTCAGCCACATAAGAACCAAATGCAAGTATTCGTTTACGAGTCTTCAGAGCAGTAAGATTGTGTTTTTACGGGTGTCTCTCAATGGTCTTAAAGTCTGTAATTTGCCACTGATACCTCCAGTCTCTCTCCATCTCTCTCTCCCTGTTTCTTTCACTCTCAGATCCTTTTAGTGTTTTGTTCATTGTCGTTGTATTGTGTTTGTAAATACATGTATTCCTTGTAACGCTTAGCAATCGTATACGTAGTTTTCCTTATTAAATTCACTATATTCATTCATTGATTCTGATTGTATGCTCATTTTCCAGTCCCTTTAAGACAGTGTCAAAGGTCTTATAGCTACAGGCTTACAAATTAAAGATACTTTACAGAGTATTTGCTTATAGGGCAGGAAACCCCATTCTTGTGGCCACAGAATTGCGTTTCCTGAAATCCTATAAAGTAGGATGATATTGTGGATTAACCACAAATATTATTCTGACAATTGAGCTAATTTTAACCTGTCTGTAAAATATCTGTACCTCAGTGGTGGACCATAATCCCTTGTGGTTAAAATCTGATGTATAGATATGAATGCAGATGCAAGTAACAGATCATCCCCCTCGTTGGGCGATTTAACATGTATAAGTATCTGGTTCAAACCCGTATGAATAATTATTAATTATTAATTATTGAATACATATTCCCCAAAACGACCCAGATACCTTACAACTAAATAAACTTATACATAATTAACAAAGACATGTGTTGTGTGGTTATTGTAACTGGTTAGAAATGAGAAGTAAATTACATGGTTTCTTTTCTTTCTTTTTTAAACAGCAAGATATTTATTGATAGTAGTAGCTACAGCATATAGATCACCGTAGTATTAGATGTTAAAAGTGTGCACACAAAAGCTACAGGATAACTATGAGGTTTTGCGGTGAAAGGCTAGGTTAACCGCTGATTTGAAACAATATGAGGATTAACAGAACACATTGATACGCTAGACAAACAAATACAGGCCACATTTGCACTCAGTCTTTGTGCACTAGAATAGGTAGCGCATCGCTGCCGTGACGGTATCTATGCGCCCCGTCACAAATTCTTTAAAAAGTCACTGATATTATGATGTAATCATTGTATTTTCCATCAGGGTAATGAATACTGTTATCTTACTTTAGTATTGGCCTCCAGGTAGTTGTACAGGATACTTGCAGAAATGGTTAGATCTCCATTGTTGAAAGGGTATCTTTGGTTCCAACCCAGAGGCCCAAACTTCCTCCTCTCACTCACACAGGCGTGGAAGTAACACAGCGAGAACACGAGTCCTTTAAACTCCTGCTCACAAGAACACATTTCCAAAGTATCCTGTAGGACAGAAATGAGGAGATGAGGAACAAATGTACAATAATTACACCAAGTCAAAAGTTTGGACACCTCATTCTTTAGTCACCTCATTCTAAATTATTACTGGTTTCCACCTTCTTTAGAATAATAGTGAAGTCGAAGCAAAACATCGGATTAGTTCACATGTGAATTTATTGATTATGTCTGTGTGGGAAGTGTGTAAAGACCTGGGTGAAGTTGTCCAGAGCTGCATGTAGGCTGGAGTTCATGCCAGTGGGCGGTTCAGTAGTGAGTTTGAGGCCATTCTCCAGGATGGTGCGAGGGATCAGGTGCTCATGAGGGCTGGGTTCTCCACTCATAAACACTCTGTAGTTTGAGTGAGCATTGCTGCCTGTGTTCTCCAACAGCTCCTCCAGACGACCCAACCACCACGGCAGCAGGTGAACATTCTAAAGTACAAAACCATATAATGCCATTACAAAGGCATGTACACAACAAGGAGGGTAACAATAAAGATATAGTTGTAAATATCGTTCGAAATGTAAAAGAATAGCATAGTCCAAGCTACAAATATAACGATATGTTATAGGCACAGAGATACAATATCGTTGCAATCACTTTCACAACGAACAACATTTAAGACGGCGGATGATATAAATCCAGCCCATGCTTATAAGAAACGATATTGTGGGTTGGTGTGGACACTCTTTATGCCATTGTTTTCAATATGTAAAAGAGGCATTTTTGGCAATACACTCTCCATTATAAATGATTTATGCACTGTTCTATGGAATACTTGATTCTGATTAAACTTGGCATCAAGTGGTAAAATATTTCTAAATAATGACCGCTGTCATTTTTTTACATGTCGTTACTTGTATTGCGTAGGGCGATATATGTATTCTATATAGTATATATCAACTGCTTGATTGCTTGTATTGTCGCAAAATGTAAACTATATTATCCCCCAGCTGTGATCTGCTAAATGCAACTATAAGGAATAAAGATACTAAGAAATTGTAAACATTAACAACTGATTTGAAACAGTGTATATTGTGAAAAGTGCCATTTAAATTAATTTGACTTGACATGTATTCGATTTGTAGTTTTATAGTCTTCTCTAGGTTAGTATGCATGTATCATGTGTTCTACCTGCAGTATGACCCAGTGTCCTCTTTTAGCTGCGGCCTCCAACGCTCTCTCAGCCACAATCTCTTGTCCTTGACCCAAGGACACATTATGGAGGTTCCCCTGGTCTGTGGTAAAACCAAGCTTCAGCCCTAGTAAATAGATATGATGGCGTTAAATACTCTGATTACATTGCAAGTTAGGCTAAGTGTCTTGTGTAAATGGTTTTCCTGTGTACCAAGTGTTTCTACATCCTTGACAGGGTTGACTCCAGGAGAAAGGATGAAGAACACCGGTGTAGAGGGACTGCACTCCTCAAAACACTTTTCAAACTCCGTTCGACCAACATCCATATACTTGGAGCCCAAACTGTCCTCAATAAAACTTCTATTATGGTGGAAAATACAGAAGGACAAAATTTAAAGACCAAACCATCGGTGTTTCAAACCTGGCCATCTCCAGCTGATTTTAAAGTGAAATTTTAGACTGATATTGGTTGTTTTCTAAAGCACACTCATTACCGGAGAGCGTAGGTCATCCTGTCAGGCCGAAAGGCTCTGAGAATGATGAGTCTCTGGAGGGGGCTCTTATTCTTCCAGTCCTGAGGGAGACGTTCTCTTTCTGGACACTCTGACTCCACCAGCTTTCTCCAACGTTTGGCAGAACCTTCCACATCCCTGTCCAGACCCCTGAATGCATCTAGCAAGGACAAGCTCTGCAATGAAATGAGATTTAGTACTTAAAAAAAAGAACAATCTTCAGAAAATCAGCCATTAACAAATGTTCAAAAGTATTTTAAAACATTGCAATATTGCCTGTATTTATAGCATATATCCTGCATTTCTGGTAAAGGTATATTTCACACAAAAATGGAAATTACCATTTTCGTAGCCTCATCTTTAATAACATTTAATATTTTCTCATAAAGTATAAATGGATGTGCCTTTGAATTTAAGGAAAGGTCTCCCACATATATATCTTCATATTCAATATTTTGAAAACCCCTGGGCTAGGTGGGTTAACTTATTAAGAGGTTGAAAAAGTGCTTCCGACTGATAATTTTCTAAAAAGCAATGCTAAATGACATTGGAAAACATGAAAGAGAGTGATTTCCTGACACAGGCAGTCCTTACCCTAATGGCACCCCAGGCCTGTGGAGACAGGAAGCTGACGGGACTGCTCTGACAAACTTCTACAGGAGATCGCAACAGAAGTTCCAGGTCCTGAGCATCAATGGAGCCCCTCGTCAGAAGAATCTGAATAAAACACCAGAGGCGCAAAGTAATGATGACATTAGGCCTCAGGTCTGTTGAATACACATGTCTCCATCCATCAGAGAAGGACAAGCAGGTCCCGGAACAGCTTTACTCTGTTTGATGTGGACGTGTGAAGGACAGGCGGTGGAGACAGACAGCAGCAGGGAAAACAGGTGCTGTCCTGACAGGTATTTGCATTCTGCCACTGTGGCCCACCCTCCTGTCAGAGCTGACCAGTTGAGGGAGAGGGGTGTCTGAGCTGTGAGAGTTAATCAATAGGAACGGACCCGATTTCACTGACAGGGCCTAATGGAACTTAATGTAAGGGCAGAAATGTGGAGTGATTGATGCGAATGACAAAGTGCAGGAGGAGGAAGGGAGGAAGGGAGGGAGGAGGTGGTGGTAGGTGGATGGGAGGTGTTTCTATTCTGAAGTCGGGTCCTGTCCCACTCACCTGGAGGGCAGTGTGGGTGAGGAAGGTGAGTTGGTCCCTCTGGAAGAGCCCCTGGCAGGTGTACTGAAGGGCCGATTGGGTGATGGCCTCGGTCAGAGATGAAACACGCACCGACACGTCTTTATCACATGGAGCTCTTGCAATGGCTTTGAGGAACACTTTGTTAAAGGCCTTAAAATTAAAAGAGGATTCAAAATAACATTACTTGAAAAATTGATCTTCAAACTGAAGGAACAGGATGAAAAAATGTTAATGATATCAATCCACAATCTGACTTGTGATGCATTCTGGGGTCACAAATCAGACCATTTTCATTCATTTGGGGTGAGAAAAATAATCTTGTTTTCCCTTTGATTGAAGTTTTTTTTTCTGTCCCCGTTGGCAGATATTTTGTCTTGTTTTAAGCTTTAACTCACTTAATTTTGATAATTTGTTTCAGAAAACAAGGCTTGATATCATCTTGATTTAAGAATGTCTAGACATTTGTACTGGAAAACTAGACAAATACTGAGAAAAATAATCTTTTTTTTTGCAGTGTATCGTTCAAATATTTGGGGTCACTAAGACTTTAAAGACTTTTACATTGTTACAAAACAATTCTATTGAAAATAAATGTTGTTATTTTAATCTTTTTTATTCATCAAAGAATCCTGAAGAGAAAAAAATCTGGATTTTTACTAAATATTAGGCAGGACAACCGTTTTCAACATTAATAATAATAAGAAATGTTGAACCTTGAGCACCAAATCATCATGTTAGAATGATTTCTGAAGGATCATGTGACACTGAAGACTGGAGTAATTCAGCTTTGCCATCACAACAATAAATTATATTTAATATATTCAACAGTTGTTTCAAGTTGTAATAATATTTAACAATGTTACAGTTCTTACTCTATTTTTGTTCAAATAAATGCATTCTTGGTGGTGAGTATAAGAAAGTTCTTTCACAAACATTAAAAACTTTACGACCCTAAACTTTCGAACGGTAGTGTAGGTGCTGTACAGGAAATACTCAGGGCAACAACTGTACATTTTCACTTTTTCTAGAGTAGTGTGTTACCTTGAGGGAGTATTGGTACATGGGGTTAACGTTGTGGAGTTCTTTAATAGTGAAGTAGAGTAGGGCGGCTCTCTCAGCCGCTGGCCGGTAGAGATCTCGTGCCTCATTGGTCTTTATCTCGTTCTCTCGAGCTGCAATAGCCTTTGTAAACACCATACCATTGTTGGAATATTCAATTCTCAAATTAATGTATACAATGATTAAACAATTTATGAAATCATTCTATCGGAATGGGCACTTAGTTTCTTTCCATATTTCAGTGTTGTAATTACACTTGTCAGTTCATTATACAACCATTTCAATTTTAAACACATTGGACCTGAGCAAACAACAACAAATTGAGGTAAATGGACAGCGAGTATCATACCTTGTTATGGATGTGTCTGGCAGTGTTCTTAGTATATTCTAGCTGTTCCACTAAGGCTGTATCTCGCAGGAAGTTTCCCTCTGCCGTGGACAGTTTGCTCAGGAGCTCATCCTCTAATCTCTTCAGCTCAATCTGACACAAGTTCTGCTGAATGCTCAACTCCAACTGAAGTAATCAAAAATTGACAATGTTAGTACTTGGTAGACAGTTTGTTAAAATTACATTTTAGAGATTACATTTAGTATACAAGAGAAAAAATATATATAAAATAACTTAAAGTGAATAATTAAAACATTCACAATTATCACAATTTATTTATAAAAATTTAAGATTTAAGTTTGAAAATCTCAGATTTACGAAGCCCTCAAGGGTACATGGTGATGGACAAAATGTAAAGAATTATATTTATTACATAATTATATTTATTTTGCTTACTGAATCGTCCACCAAACATCCTGAATCGTGAACCAAACATACTGAATCGTGTTTGGACTTTTCTTCCTTGCATATATTTCACCTCTTCCACAAGCACTTTTAACCACCCCACACCATTAAACCAATGCACTTACTTAAGCGCACACACACACACACACACACACACACACACACACACGTGTTAGGTTTTATGGAGACATTACATAAAAAAATATTTTTATACTTTACAATCTGTATTAGGGCTGACTTCTAATAGTCGAGGATTCGACGATTCGATTCGGAGAGGTCTGATTCGACTATGAACCTCATAGTCGAACAGTAGGGAAGTGTTATGTAACCAATAGGGGTGTGACGGTTATCATATAACCATGAGACCGACAGTGTCATTAGAACTCCATAACCGCCAAAACCGTGCTATTAAAATATTTTTTACAAAAAAATGTTATCATAGAGAATGTTTAAATACTAATATCAGCTTACGAGGGAAACGGAGGCGGAGTTAGTGGTGGTTCGGAGGCTGAGTGCTGGAGATCATTCGGGAGAGGTCTGTGCATCTTCACCGATCAGAACGCGCGCTGACACGGAGAAAGCCTTGTTTATACCAGACGCGTCCGCACGAGCGCGAAGGTGCGCATGGCAAAAAATGACGCGTTGGGTGTGCAAGACCGGCAAGACCCCATTTCGCTTGGCTGTGTGCACGGCTTTTTTTGTAACAGCGCGCGCGACACCGCATCCGAGGATGAACGGCTTCAAGCCGAATCTGCTCGGGCATGTACGTCTCACCGACCGCACCGGCAACCAGTTTGCGCGTCTAAATTGCAAAGTTCATTGCAAAGTTTTTTTGTTAAGGTTTTGTTTACTGTGTGTGATTTATTTAAAACAAAGCTTTTTTTGTTGTTGTTAAGGATTCATTTAATGGAAAGCACATTCACTTCTAGTTGTCTTGCTGTTCATTTTAAACGTAGAGCGAGTTGTCCTATAAGAGACGAACAGTTATTCAACCGAACGTCTAGCTGCTATCTAAAAAAATAAATTAAAAAAAGGTTCGACTATCAGTCGACTACGGCAAAATCTAACGAATCAGATTCGACTATGAAAATCCTTCGTCGAAAACAGCCCTAATCTGTATATTCTATTCCATAGAAAACTCTCTGCGTTTTACAAAAAAAAACATCCCTTAGTATGATTGATAAGCTGTTTTCCTCATGGGGACAAAAAAATATCCCCACGAAGACAAGGATTTCAGATATTGCCATCTTTGTGGGGCAATATAACGTAGGGTATACTTGAACCACACACACACAGACACACTCGACGTTCGTCTGCATTTTCTAAGCTTCTCTAGCTTGTTTCCTAATCTAGATGTCTTAACATGGCATTGTATATTACGAATATTGTTGGCTCTTTGATGCATTGCTTTTGTTGCTCTTTTGTTGTAAGTCACGTTGGATAAAAGCGTCTGCTAAATGGATAAATTAATATATTTAAAGGGTTAGTTCACCCATCTGTCATTAATTATTCACCTTCATGTTGTTAAAAACCCGCAATACATTCGTTCTTATGGGTTTGAAGAATATAAACATTGGCGTTTATTCACATATAAACATTGATCAGCGAACAAACAGAAGCTCAATTGAACCTGCTTGATGCGCAAGAACAAAACCTCATTGGTTCTTGCTAAAGCTCAAAAGTGCTGCGTAACACGAGAATGAACCTCATTTTGTTCTTGTGGAAGCTCAAACGTGCTGCGTAACACGAGAATGAACCTCATTGGTTCTTGTGGAAGCTCAAAAGTGCTGCGTAACACGAGCATGAACCTCATTGGCTCTTGTGGAAGCTCAAACGTGCTGCGTAACACGAGAATGAACCTCATTGGTTCTCGTGGAAGCTCAAAAGTGCTGCGTAACACGAGCATGAACCTCATTGGCTCTTGTGGAAGCTCAAAAGTGCTGCGTAACACGAGAATGAACCTCATTGGCTCTTGTGGAAGCTCAAAAGTGCTGCGTAACACGAGCATGAACCTCATTGGCTCTTGTGGAAGCTCAAACGTGCTGCGTAACACGAGAATGAACCTCATTGGCTCTTGCAGAAGCTCAAAAGTGCTACGTAACACGAGAATGAACCTCATTGGCTCTTGCAGAAGCTCAAAAGTGCTACGTAACACGAGACTGAACCTCATTGGCTCTTGCAGAAGCTCAAAAGTGCTACGTAACACGAGAATGAACCTCATTGGCTCTTGTGGAAGCTCAAACGTGCTGCGTAACACGAGAATGAACCTCATTGGTTCTTAAGGAAGCTCAAAAGTGCTGCGTAACACGAGAATGAACCTCATTGGTTCTTGTGGAAGCTCAAAAGTGCTGCGTAACACGAGAATGAACCTCATTGGCTCTTGCAGAAGCTCAAAAGTGCTGCGTAACACGAGAATGAACCTCATTGGCTCTTGTGGAAGCTCAAACGTGCTGCGTAACACGAGAATTAACCTCATTGGTTCTTGTGGAGGCTCAAAAGTGCTGCGTAACACGAGAATGAACCTCATTGGTTCTTGTGGAAGCTCAAACGTGCTGCGTAACACGAGAATGAACCTCATTGGCTCTTGCAGAAGTTCAAAAGTGCTGCGTAACACGAGAATGAACCTCATTGGCTCTTGTGGAGGCTCAAAAGTGCTGCGTAACACGAGAATGAACCTCATTGGTTCTTCTGGAAGCTCAAAAGTGCTGCGTAACACGAGAATGAACCTCATTGGCTCTTGCAGAAGCTCAAAAGTGCTGCGTAACACGAGAATGAACCTCATTGGCTCTTGTGGAAGCTCAAACGTGCTGCGTAACACGAGAATGAACCTCATTGGCTCTTGCAGAAGCTCAAAAGTGCTGCGTAACACGAGAATGAACCTCATTGGCTCTTGTGGAGGCTCAAAAGTGCTGCGTAACACGAGAATGAACCTCATTGGTTCTTGTGGAAGCTCAAAAGTGCTGCGTAACACGAGAATGAACCTCATTGGCTCTTGTGGAAGCTCAAACGTGCTGCGTAACACGAGAATGAACCTCATTGGTTCTTGCGGAAGCTCAAAAGTGCTGCGTAACACGAGAATGAACCTCATTGGTTCTTGCGGAAGCTCAAACGTGCTGCGTAACACGAGAATGAACCTCATTGGCTCTTGCAGAAGCTCAAAAGTGCTGCGTAACACGAGAATGAACCTCATTGGTTCTTGCAGAAGCTCAAAAGTGCTGCGTAACACGAGCATGAACCTCATTGGCTCTTGCAGAAGCTCAAAAGTGCTGCGTAACACGAGAATGAACCTCATTGGCTCTTGCAGAAGCTCAAAATTGCTGCGTAACACGAGAATGAACCTCATTGGCTCTTGCAGAAGCTCAAAAGTGCTGCGTAACACGAGAATGAACCTCATTGGTTCTTGCGGAAGCTCAAACGTGCTGCGTAACACGAGAATTAACCTCATTGGTTCTTGTGGAAGGTGAAACGTGTTGCAAAACACGATTATAAACCTCATTGGTTCTCGCACGTCAAGCGAACATGCTTGAGCTTCCGTTTACCACAATTGATGTGAGTTGATGAATGTTTATATGTGAATAAAAGCCTATATAGAGCAACAATTTTTCTTCTCTTAAGAAAAATTGGAATAAACCGCTCAATTTATATGGATTAGTTTTACGATCTCTTTATGAACTTTTTGAAACGTTAAAGTTGTAGTTGCATAGCTTTCTATTAAGGGACAGAAATCGCTCAGATTTCATTAAAAGATCTTCATTTGAATTCTGAAGATGAACGAAAGTCTTGCGGGTTTGGAACGACATGAGGGTGAGTAATTAATGATAGAAACTTCATTTTTGGGTGAACTATCCCTTTAACCACTACAAAAAACATTAACACTATTCTGCCTTGTAAGTCCTGTTATTGCCCTTGGGCAAAGCAAATGTAGTTTATTTAGCGCTTTATATATTGTGAAGTCATTATAAGTGACTTCTGTGACTGACCTTCATCATCTCCAACTCAGGTCTTTCATGCGTGACCACCTGGCCCAAGAGCTGTTCCTCCAGGCCAGTGCGGGTCACTGTGAAGTTTATAAGAGTGGTCTGGGCCTGCAGCTCCGGGGGGAAGTGAGGGTTGGCTTCTTTAGTGTGTAGAAGAAGACAGAATCCGCTGTTATACTCGCACTCCTTATCACCCAGTCTAATGTACCTGTGGAAACACCACATTGTGTTATGCATCCAGGACATGCCTACACTAAGTCATACTAAAAAGAAAAAAGCTCGACATCTACGCAAGAGTCAGTAAGCGCTTTCCACCCACACTAGACACCAGTATCACCAACTGCCTAATTGAAGCAAACAGAAAAGAATGACAAATGCTCCCAATAGCCACCACAGGCAAAGGCGTTAAATAAAACTGGAAGATGATATTCCCAGAAGCCAATATTTATCCCAATCTGCATTTCAATTAAATCAGGCCTGGCTGGCCAAACGTGGCGGCTTTTAATTTTTCCCTAATTACCCTGTGCCTGTCAGCCAGCGGCAACAACTCTCATGCCAAAGGTTCCGCCAAGGCCCGGGTCCGCTCTGGCTTTATATCTTCAAAAGATGGAATTAATGTACTATTGATAGAACCATTACTTCACCAAATTAAAGTCCCAGCTGATGGATTGGCTCATGCTCCTCCGTCAGACATGAAAGGAATAATTAGTATTCATTACTTCACACTCTGCAACATTCCAATTATTAATGAACTTCAGCCGAGAAGCTGCACCAGATCCATCATGGCTGCCGTGCCCGGGCCGGATTAATCACGGGAATGGACTGGTGTGTGGGTCAGGCGCTGGAATGAACTTGTAATCAAATTAAACATCGGGCCACAGTTATGGGTCAAAAGAGTGGGACTGTAGGTGTCCACGTAGAACAATGCTACAAGGACAAAAGACTAGAAAGACGTGATAAATAAGAGGTGAGAAATTAATAACTCAGCACACTGAAAACAAGAAAAACAGATGAGGTGTTGCATCTATTTACACATCCTAGAAATACCTGAAAATCAACAGTTTTTAATTGCTCTGTTGAAGGATATAAATGTGAAAGTTAACAGTATCGTCTATAGTTCATTTACACGTCATAGTAACCCAAATACGTAGAGCTTCATTAAAAAAAAATGTTTAAAATTGAGTAATCAATGATGTACAGTGTAAGTCTTTTAGACTATGATCTCTCCTTTGACAGACAGGTTTAGCTCAACTTTGCTCATTTCCAGTTTTGGCACAGTTACTGTGTTTTACTTTTGTAGTGCAAAACAAAACAAAACAAAAAACTCAGTAATTAAATTACATACGTATTTAGTTTGTTCAGACTCAGAGAAAACCGAGTACGCAAATTGATACTAAATTAATATAAATTATTATTTTTTTTAAATTGTAAACTATTTTTGTCATAGTTACTGTGTTTTGCCTTTGTAATGAAAAAAAAAACCTAGATAGGACCCCATGTTTAGTTGTCTTCACTGTTAAATATTTTTGATTATAATATATATATATATATATATATATATATATATATATATATATATATATATATATATATATATATATATATATATATATATATATATATATATATATAATATATAATATAATATAATGTTGTTCTCCCAGAGAGTTAAAACACAACACTCTAGCAACTGATCCGTATTCAACACACATAAAGAAAAAGAGCAAACAAATGCACATTTATCAGCTTCTGTGAGTGCAGAATCAATACCACTGCCTCCACCTCTATTCAAATCACACAACCCCAATTCATCTTCCATTCTAGTTTTCATACTGCACAGAACAAAATTGGGGCTCTTCAGAGCTCAGTATAAAATCCCTAAATATCTAAGCCAAAAAGTATTTTTCGAAGTAATTTCTACTGCAATACACTCAATGAGAGAATCACTGGTATAATATAAGAAAACAATGACAGAGAGTTAAACTTGCCTTCCTTTCTTTAAGGTTTGTCTTCCTAGCAGTGGCTCCAGGAGAGGGTCCATTCTCTCCTTGATGTTTTCAATAAGGACCACCTCACCACAGGCCAAAGCCTGCTCAATAACATCCAGATACCTATATAATAACATTAACAGTGAAGTCCAGGATATGACAAATCAGCCTCAAGACTAGTAGCCTTTTATGTTTCTTTATATTATTTAATATTAAAAAAACTTTGACCAAACTAAAATGACTTTACCCTTTCTGGCCATACTGCAGCACCCTCAGTTTGGGCCCAAACAGGTTTCGGATCCACTTGCTGGCCTGCTGCTGAGGATCCACCATCAGAGGCCAGCGCTGGCTGGACATCAGGATGGCTGCATTTTCAACGGACAGCCGATCAGCTGGCAGACCCTGGTTCTGCCAGCCTGCCACGGTGGCCTGGTCAGTCAGAGTAAGTACAGGGTCCAGACCGTCTGTCAGTGGGATAGGGGTCTGGATCACGAGGTGTGAGGAGAGGAAGACCGTTAGTGATGCTATTCAATTCAACGCTCCATTGGAGTGCAGCTCAGGAAAAAATAAAAACTCGAGAGTTGGCAAATAAGCCATAATATTAGCAAATAAACTATTCCAAGTCGCATTATTTAATCATATTATGTGACTAACAAAAAATAAATAAATGGAATCATACTTGGAGTTCTCGGAGGAAAGGAATCAATACGCCGTGAAGGAGCTGGTGACGGTACGGCTGTGTGAAGTATCCAGCATAAGAGACAAAAGCAGCAGCCACAAGCACATCCCCACACACGGTCTTCAGTTGAGACTCCAGCTCCAGCTGTCCCTCCGACCAACGCACGTTTTCTGCCTCAAGTGAGAGAATGACTGGGTGAATCTCAATCACAGAATTACATTCCTCATATATATATATATATATTGCATTGTGACTTTACAGTGGGTGCAAAATTGTTTTGGAAAACTAAGCCACATACATTATTTAACAAAATAACAATTCAAGATGCACATCCCCTTAAGACCAGTTAAAAGAAACCACAAAAAAGTTTAAGAAAGGTTAAGCCTCATTTATTTGCAGAAGCCACTTTGGTTTGGTGTTTTGTATCTAATCCATTGGAATTATAAGTGAAAATCCAACAGACATCATAAGTGTGTTTTTTTTTTGTAATGCAGAAATGAGACTCTGGTTATGAAAATTGGAAAAGACATTTTTCTCAATGAACATAAAAATATTTACATTACTATTCAAAAGTTTGGGTCAGTATGTCAAGTACTTTACAATGATGAATTAAAATGATCAAAAGTGACAAAAAAAAATGTAAATTGAATTTTTTAAATGTTGCATTTGTTATATGACATTAAGAATATAACATTTGTAAAATGTTATTTTTTCTATTTCAAATAAATGTTTTTCATTTGACATTTCTACTCATGAAACCCTAAAAAAAGTAAAAAATAAAATAAAATAATAATAATTACATTTGCTGTTTTGCCATCACGGACATTGTAGACATTACTACAAAATATACTGAAATTGAAATATTATTACAATTCAAAAAAACTTTGTTTCTAATCAAATATGCAGCCTTGGTGAGCAAAAAATCTTACAGACCCAAACCTTTTGAACAGTGAAGTGCATATTTGCAAATACAGTGAGCCCAGTAATGATTGAGACTAAGGAGAAGAAACACTTAAAGGTGTGTTATAACCTCAAATCTAGCCTTCAGACCCAGATAAAAAGCTCACTCTCAACCCATCGGCAATTGATCAAACACAGACAGAACATGAGCGATAATGTATACAGTCACAATTCACCTAAACCGGCTTTGAAAGTTTAGTTACATGTTCACTCAGCATCAATTTAGCACTCATTTAAGACTTCAATAATATCGCAGAGATGCTCCTGCAATGATAAATCTTGTCTGACATTGCCTTTGCAGGGGCCGAGCTTCTAGAACATGTCGCATAATAAATTCCCCGACAGTTAAAAATCACTATAATTTTAGCCTAATGCATTATGGATTGCTTGGAATATCACTCAGTCCTGGGTGAAGCGTTTTTAATTTCCAACAGCTGTTAAGGCTTTGAGGTAAGTTAATGATTACATATAGACGGGCTGATTTATTAGTCTAAACACTATTGCTTCCAGGTCAATGGCATAAAGTCAAATCATTTGTCTTGATATGTTTAAAAGCCAAGCTGTCCCATTGTAGCCCTATTCATTTCTCTGAATAAGAAAGTCGAACATTTTGAATAAAAGCGCTAAAAGAAACATTATGCTATTATTTTTTGCATTACCAGTGTTAAAGATTTTAGATCATCTCACGTGGATATATATATGACCAAAGGTACAGGGAGTGAGAAAAGAGAAAACCATTTAAAAGTTGGGCATGTACACACAAATCCAGTTCATCCCTCATAAACCAATTATCCTGATCTCCCCATTCAGGAAAATAGACAGCAGATGAATATGTGCCCTTCTTGTTTCGCTGTCCCGAACTGGCCAACAGCCATCAAGCCCCTTGCCCAGTTCAATGGTGCATTTGCCGTGGTGCACCCCTTCCTTCCGAGCGCTCAATCTCAGCATCTGGCCAAACATTTAAGCCATGGCCTCCTCCCCTTTGAATGAAGCCAAACTCATGTTGAGATTAGGTCTGCCTGTGCACTCTCCTATAACCCCAGACCCTCTCCTCTCACAGCCGGCCAGTACCTGCAGGCCTCCCACCAGCCGATTGGCCAGCTCAATGGTCTGGCTGGTGCGTGTCACTTCCTCCTGGCAGCACAGTTTCTCAGTCGCCGCCTTCTCAAACTGAGCTGTTAGGCTTTGCAGATGCCTGTCCAGATCCTGTCAGCACAAAGCTACTATGAGATACTAATACTTAATATTTATATTAAGTATTATTGACTGGTTATGGTGCTCGGATTTTACTGTTTAAAATAGAGATAATTTTCACTTACTTCCAGTTTCTTTCTAGCATTGAGCAGTTTTGCAGTAGCAGCTTCCAGTTCAGTATTGGCTTGTGCCAGAGCCAGACGCTTTGGTGCAACCTCACAATAAACCTTAAAAACAAACATTCTCTTTCCTTACATGTGTACAAACAAAAACTGAATTCTTAAAATAAACGATTGTTTGTCATTCTGAAGCTAAAAACCATTTTGAGTTAAATAAAGTTACAGCTCAATATTTTCTAATTATTTCCCAAGGATTTTTTTTAACAATTAATTATTTAAAGAAAAATCTAACTTAGAAATGTAATATGTTATTTTAAATATTGTTAAAATTAATACAATATTTTTTATTGAATTTAAAGAATATTACTTTATTAGATTTTTAAAACAAAAACCTAAAAACCACTTTGATAAAGAAAGTTAGAGCTTAATGTTTTATTGATTTATCTTTCTTAAGGATATTTTAATTATATTTATGATTTCTTTATTACATTTAGAAGTTAGACTTTTTATTTAAAATGTTATTAAAGCTAAAGAAATTATTTACTGAATTGAAATTCCTCAAACTGAGTTAATATCTATATATTTAAACTATAAACAAAAAGGTGATTTTTTTTTATTGTTTGTCATTTTAACGCTAAAAACAATTTTGGCTTAAAGGAAGTTACAGCTTAATATTCTTTAAATAATTATTTATTGATTGTACAAGTAAGCTTTTTTTTTTTTTTTAAAGGATTTTAACCAATCAGATCATTTAAACTTTGTTAAAATGAATAGAATAAAATGTATTAAATTTAAATTCATGAAACTGCATTAATATTCATATTTAAATACTTTCATGTGTTTTTAGTCCTGTACGTGTCACACTTCCTCACCTCGTAGTAGCGCACTATGTTGATGGCCCACGCACAGAGGCCTGCAGCTGCGTAGGACTTGGTCCGGACGTGATCGGGATGGAACTCTGGGTTTCTCAGGTATTCCTGCTTCACTACACTCAGACAGGACTGAGGGATGTGCTCTTTATCATAAGAAAGTAGTGCCTGCAGAAAGTCATCCACCTACAGATGAGGAGAGTGATTATATCATTATTATATATTATATATCATTATATATTTATATTTAAAGATTTTGCCTATTTTTCTGTAAGAAATTAGTCTAATATGATGATTTAGTGCTCAAGAAACATTTCTTATTATCTTGAAATGTTGAAAACAGTTGTGCTGCTTAATATTTTTGTGGAAACTGCACTATGTTTTTTTCAGGGTTCTTTGATTAATAGGAAGTTCAAAAGAACAGCGTTTATTTGAAAATAGAAACTTTTGTAACATAAATGTCTTTTGAATTAACTTTTGAATTTACTAACCCCAACTTTTGCATTGCAGTGTATACAGTATATATATATATATATAGTTCAGTGCATTAAGATACAAAAAAACTAAACTAATATAGATACTAATTAATTTAGAGAAATTAGGTAAACACAACATATCAAGTACGTACTAAATTGCACACACATTTATTTCAAAGCATCTTAAAGTAGAGTAAATGCACAAACACTGGACATGAAACAATCTGGGGTAAAATGTTGCACTGAAGGGCACAGTAGTAATAAAGCACAGTTATGACCTTTTTTCATTCCTGGGTCGTTCCTACTTAGGACTCAACCTGCAACGTCTGAATATGCATCCTAATTGTTTATCCATCTGATGCATCACACAACACACTTGACAACACACTCAAAAGCCATCTCCTCCCCTTCATGCTGACCTCATAAATCAACCTTTCCCTAATATTTCCATTTCTATCTCATGTGACATGTATTTAATATTCTCTCCCACAGAAGTGCTTTCATAACATGGTGTATTCATGACACTGTACCAGGTTAGCGGGGTCAAGGGTCAAGGGCTGGTTGTGGATTACACTTGCATGAATCAAACAGCACTGGGTGTGTTATTGTCATTCAGAGCAATGCCTTCACCTTGCCCATGAAGACTCTGGCGGCCTTCCATCCGCGGTCTTTTGGGATTTTCCCGCGTGGAGCCAGCAGCACCATCACAGCCGCGGCGACGTTAATCACACCCTCCGGGGGATTCGGGAACGTCTTTAACTCTGTCAGATTAACCTAAAAGACACAAAGGAGAAAAACTGAACTGCCCTTTTAAACCATCAAATCCAGGTGACAAATATTTGAACAGGTGGATGCTGTGATGTATGAGGCGCACAGGACAAAACATTTCCCACAAATTCACTTTTTAATATAGCAACATTTCTATTTCAAAATGACCCAGAAATGTTACTAGAATGTAGTTAACACAAATGTAGTGCACAATTTAATTTTGTCCTTATTATCAGTCACTACTGCTAAATTTACCAGTTCTCAGACCAAAACTCAATACTTAATAAAAATGTAAAATGTTTATTAGACATAAGAAAAACAGAAATATTAATATATTGAAATGTCACTATTTACTTTTAGATATATGCCTAATTTAAAGTTGTGTGCCAAGTTCTGCCAACTTAACACCATCATATATTTATGAAAATACGGGTGCATCGCACATATAGGGGCTGTTACACCTGCTTACACCTGGCCACTATATGTGTTTTCTGTGATCGGATAGCTATCTGATCGTGAAAAGACCAGGTGTAAATGCCCTCGAAACGCATTCGAGACGTATTTAATTCAAACCACTTCAGGAGGAGGTCTGGGCCGCATTCCAGACGAAACTGGACAATGAATTACATGCATCTGGTTGTTGAAACCACATATGTAAATTGTACTCCTCCCAACAATGCTAAAAAACAAACATGTGAGAGCGTGTTATAGGCTATATGTCATGTTATGGCCAGATATGACTGCTCTACAGCAGCTGAGCATCTATTCATCAAGCCAACGTGCAAACTATGCAAATCAAATTGAAAGTAAGTGGCAGACGCTTAACAAACAATCATTTTCGCAGCAGCTCGAGTTCTTACCAGAACCAGGAAGTATGACCATATCAGCCCGGTTCTGTCAACACTGCATTGGCTCCCTATTAAACATTGTGAGTAATGAGCAATACTTAAAAATGTATACAAAGCACTAAATGGTTTAGCTCCGCAGTACTTGAGCGAGCTCTTAACGCATTATAGTCCTTCATGTCTTTTGCCATCTCAAAATTCTGGCCAGTTGATAATACCTAGAATATCTAAATCGACTGCTGGCGGTAGATCCTTTTCCTATTTAGCACCAAAACTTTGGAACAGTCTTCCTAACATTGTCCGGGAAGCAGACACACTCTGTCAGTTTAAATCTAGACTAAAATCACATGACCTAACATATACATAACACATTATAGACTTCTATAATTCAATGTTAGGCTGCATAGATTAGGTCAGCCGAGGCTGAATAGATTAGGTCAGCCAGAACCGGGAACGCTTTCCATAAATCCTGATGTACTCATTACATCATAAGAAGAATGGCGTCTTGACGTTATGAAATGTGATTGTAAAAACATGAAGCCTAATGCTAAATGTATATAGGCCTACATGTACCACACGAGAATGTTTTTAAGTTCGATAATTAAACGCAGCACGATATAACAGTAGGCTCGTATGAGTGTTTGTTCATAGTGAATATTATAATGTTTAGACCTGTGTTTACTGTTAAATACTGTGTTTGTGGATATCTGCTCACGCGTAGATATGTATAATAAGGTAAGAATAATGTTTCATAGTTTGGAGCGGCTCGATCGCTTCAGTAAATGTCCTCTGCACACGCTGTGAGTTTGAGTCACTCGCGCTGTGGGTTTGAAAAGGTAAACGCACCAAACATTAGGCTTCATGTTTTTACTTCAATCTCATTTCATAACGTCGTAACGTATGGAAACGTTTAAAGTAACATATGATAATCCATATATGTTTCTCTCGTGTAGTGTTACTGAAGTGTTCCTTTTTAACGATTTATAGGCCGCCTGATATCTAGGCTATTGTTAATATTTATATAGGTGTCTTTCTCAGGTGTCAAACCCATCAATATTAATGGATGGTTAACGCCTCCCCGCATAAAGCTTTCTTACACAAAACATGTCTTACAAATTTTAAATCAATATATTGTCTTATCTGAATGAGTAGTCAGGATGATTTTCACATAGTTTTGAAGCAAATATTCTAGGCCTCCAAATAACTCCAGTCCTCGGGACCCGCTGCTCTGCACATTTTGTATATCTCTCTTATCTGACACACTCAGTTCAGTTCATAGAGTCTATCCTAAGGAGCTGAGGATCTGAATCAGGTGTGTTAAATAAGGGAGACATACACAATATGCAGAGCAGTGGGTCCCGAGGACTGGAGTTGAGAACCACTGTTCTAGGTTAGTGATACAATTTTCAAAAGTCTTTCATGACCTTATTTCAGTGACAATGTTTTTTTTAGTTTTTTCACAAACCACGCATAAACGTCATTATCTCAAAACTAAAACCTTTTACATACATGCTGCTGACATAATACTGTAGCAGAGTTTGTGCTGAATACAGTGTAATCAGACTCTAACCATGAACATGTCACAAGTATCAGAAAAAAAGTATAAATGTCAGAGCATGTCAGAACACCTCCAGGGCCCAGAAAACACCTCAGACCCCAGAGGGTTAAGGATTCTTTGATGAATAGAAAGTTCAAAAGAACAGCGTTTATTTGAAATTGAAATTTTTGTATGATTATACATGTTTTTATTGTCACTTTTGATCAATTAAATGTGCACTTTCTGAATAAAAAAATATTTATAATTAAATATTTATATATAATATCTGAATATTTTCTTTCAAAAAAATAACAAAAACAATCTTACTGACCCTAAACTTTTCAAATGGTAGTGTATAAACTTTACATTTACACATAAATTGTAAATAGTTTTTTTTTTTTTGGTGTTTTACATTTTTAAATATTACCTTGTTGAGTGTTTGGAGTGCAGTTGTAGCCGCCTCTAAAGCAGGCTCAGCTTTAGCCAAATCGCGTTCACATTCCCTCAGTCTTCGTGACACCTCTGCTTGCATGGCAGCTACCTGCAGATGAATACACACTCTCATAAGTAATGTGGAAATATTAAAGCACCATCTTGATATTCAGTAAAGATACATCTCAGATCCTCCAGTTGTAAGGCTTTGGTGTCTCTACCCTTTGCTCCTCAAGGTCAGCATCTTTTCTCTTCTGGCTCACTTTTTCTGTCTGCAGGCCAATCCTGGCCATGAGAGCCTCAGCGGCCTGGTTTTTCAACGTCAGCTCCACTTCCTGTGAGTTCAGCTTGACGGTCAGATCCTCAACCTGATGTGATTATATGAAGTTTACTTTTAGTATAAGATAATCTCCTAATTATTCATAATTACCTTATATAAGCACTGGTAATACAGGAAGCAGAGTTCTGTTCTTAATTAAAGCTGCAGTCCGCAGTTTTTCCTCTTTGTCGCCATCTCTGTTCGAAATCTGCAATTGCAGTTATTCGCGGAGTTGTACCTCGACACGGCACATCACGGCACGCGGATAAATCCAATGTTTGAGGAGACTGTGAGGCTGTCAGTCACCGTGCCAGGGTGGATACTGGTATTCAGAATCACAGATTATTCTTTTTGGAAGTATGACCAACATAATAATTTTCACCAGAAAATGTCATCTGAACTAGTAAGAAACATCCACTTTTGTTCTGGTTCTGACCAACTGGGAAAAAATCATTGCAGTAAATCACGCTGATTAAATCTAACAATCGCTTATCATATCACATAAAACTGTGCAAATTATACTTTGTTCTCAAATTGTTAATGTTAACAACGTCAGCATTGCGCGTGTACTGTCCTTCCGATATTTATCCTTGTTTTCGCATGGGTCCGGTTGCAGTCTCGTAGCCACTCCGAAGTCCGAACGAAGTCTTTTTCATTTTACAGCGGGTGAATCTGTTGTCATTGGTGATTGTCGTTTGAACCTTTCTGGATCCGCCATCAAATTGATACGTTTAATTATATCAAGTGCAGTGAGAAAAGGCTATAAATCTCCAACTCCAACATCCTGACACGCATAATAGCATACTAGCCGAGACTCCTTCTTTATGTGTACAGATGTGACGTAATGACGCAAAGAAATGCTTGAATCTCCCGTGGAAATCCACCAGTAGCACTAGAATTAAAAACATTATTACAAGCTTACCGCTTTGAATCGAGCTAAGGCAAGCAGATAGTTTTGAACACTGGCTGGTTATGTATTTGCTCAAATTTATTTTGGATAATTTTTAACCCGAAAAAAGCTACGGACTGCAGCTTTTACTATACAACATAGACATTTTGGGGTCAGTAAGATTTTTCTCAAGATATTAATATTTGTATTCTGCAAGGAGAGATTTGATTGATCTAATGTGACAGTAAAAACATTTATGATATAATCAATTTCAAATAAACGCTGCTCTTTTTAATTTCTATTAGACAAAGTACCTTGAAAAAAGCAGCACAACTGTTTTCAACATTGATAATAATAATAATAATAATAATAATAATAATAATAATAATAATAATAATAATAATAATAATAATAAGACATCTTTCTTGAGCACCAAATCAGTGTCTAGAATGATTTTTGAAGGATCATGATGTGACACTGAACACTGGAGTAATGATGCTGAAAATTCAGCTTTACCATCACAGGAATAGATTAATTGTATTTAACATATACAAATAAATCAGTTATTTCAAATTGTAACACTATTTCACAATATTACTATTTTATGCTTTTTGATGTTATGATCATATATAATATATTTTTGGTATTTTGATAAAATGAAAAGACTTCAATAAAAGAAAAAAAATCAAACCGACCCCAAACTTTTGAACGGTATTCTGCACTAGTCAACATTTGAAGTGGATCAAAACTTTCATCAAAGTTATACATGAATTTTGAACAAAGTTGTCCCAAGACAAAAAAGGGTATTGATGAACTTTTTTTGATCCACTTCAAATGTTGACTACTGTATTTTGAAATGTTATAAATTGAAATTTAATAAAATTATATTACCAAAAATCCAATTTGAGTAAAAAATTTAATCGACAATTAAAAAAAAACATCATCAACTATTTAGGTTTACATTAAATTTTTCAATGTGTCTCAGAAATTTAACGGTAAAATTTCACAAATTTACTTCAGATCACTTTCATCCAACACACGATCAAATCTAATCTCATAATCAAAGCGCTCAAAGACCTTGCAAAACGCTTTTTACGACTTGCTGAAAGTTGTAAAAGCAACTTTTTTTTATTTATTTTTTAATTTCCATTATCAGATAAAACCTCTGCAACATTTGAATACTAAACACTATATCACAAAGGCAAGCAATCATCAGACTATCAGACTCAAGGTTTATGAGTCCCTCAGCCTTCAGCGAGTGATCTTGGGCATATTAACTAGCAGTAACTAAATCCCCTACGCAATTCCACGACTCCAGCCTTGAGGAGTCCACACGGGTCGGTTAAGAACTCTGTGGTGCCGATGGGTTCTACACACCTGAGAGGCAGTCGTCTTGAGTTTCTGAAGGCCAGACTGAAGCCTGCTGTGTCTCAGATGCAGTTCCCCCTCTCTCTTTCCCAGCAGACTCTCGTAAAGTCTCAGCTGCTCCAGGAAGCTCTTGGGCGTGCTGTAGTTGTGCCTCCTCTCATTGCAGCAGTAACGCTCACTAACCTGCTTGACGCTCACGTGAGCGTGGGCCATGAAAAGACTGATGGATTCCCGAACAGTTGGCTGTAAAGACGAGAGTAAGAGTGGGGAGAGAGGGTAAGAGAGGGACCTGTTCAGATTAAATGCTCTTTAACATCCTCGGCTGTCAAGGGCCCTGAAATATCATCTTCATAAATCCAGAATTCATCTCCAAGTTTGTAAGTCTTTTGCCGGCTTCTGGACTTACTCAATCTGAAATTTAAGTGCAGGACGCAGGAGGGAAGATTAAGCTGGTAGAGGGCTGGGAAAATAATGGCCAGAGGCTGGTGACACCCTGTGTAAAGTAGGGCGAGTGTTTGTCACATGGCTTCTAACTTTCTGAGACTGCACGTTGTGTTTTGTTTATTGGTTATTTATGATGCGCACTGCTGTCTGATGACTGACTCATTTATCAGACTGTTAAAGATCAATTCACACAAAGGCAAATGCATTTTAAAAGATGCAAGAACACAGATCATAATTCACTGGAAAGCAATAAAACATGTACATGTAACTGGCTGGCAAGAAAAAAGGAAAAAGAAAAGAGAGATGGTTATAAATGAAGACCTGACATAATGATATTTGATAAACAGCATATTGAGTTAAATGCATGTAAATAATCCATCAATCTCTTCAACTCAAAGGTCACTGTTACCTGTCAGAAATAAAGCACTTTTACACTCATAAACGCGTTAAGATAAAAAATGTTGCACAAAGGTGGGATTTGGTCATAAATCTAATCCAAGAGCAAAACATATAAAAGATGAAATAAAAAAATAAAAAAATAGTTATATTAACTTTTCACAGAGATGTAATTTAAATAGGGTTACCAAAGTTAATGTGTTACCACAAACACTGTAAACCCTAATGCTCAAAATTATTAATTGGTTTAAGTAGGGTAATCTTAAATTAAACAAAATAGGTCAATCTAATTAACTTTTATGCGTATTTAGAAATTTTTTTGAGTTCACAAAACTGACACATTTAAAGTAATCTGAATTGTTTCAGTGTTTTGAGTTCTATGAACTATTTAACTGAAACTGGGCTGGGATTTCTATTTCCCAGCATGCTTTGCCATGACAATCAAAGGGGAGAGTAAATTATAATGAAACAAATTGTGCAAGATTATCGTTAAGTGGGAGATTCTGTAGTTTAATGTTTTGCTATGCTAATTTAGAAGAGTTTCTGTTATGTTTGTAGGGCTGCCCTCATGGTGACAAGTGGAGCATGAGCTTAGTTTGAGAACAAAATGTTATGTTTTATAATATCGTACTCATTGCTGTGCTATGCTAATACTATCAAAGCACTGTATTACCAATTAGCAAGTTAGCATTTATTGAATTAGCTAGTTTAGGCTAGCCAAGTTTCCACAACTAAAAATATTTAAATTGAGATTACATGATCATTTTAAGTTAACTATGAATTGGCTTACTCAAATATTTCAAGTTAAGAGCAATTAAAATGTATGAGTACAAAATGAAAATCTGCCAGTTCTGCTTACTTAAACTTTGAATTTCTTAACTTAAAAATGTATGTAACCTATTACCACAGCTTTAAAGTGCATGCAAGTAAGTACATATATGTTGTATTTTTTCAGACCTTTCTTTACTGTATTTATTTAGTTCACACCCATTTATGAATCAATGATGAAGAATGTTATTCTTATTAGTAATTCAATTAAAAATTAAACCCAGTCAAATGTTTAATAAAAGTAAAAGTAATTTGCATTGTTTGTATGGTGAAATTTCATCAATGCTCAGCAAGTGAAATATCACCCATAAGCAAAATATCTATATTCATTGAAATTGAAAACCAGTGAAGAAATGCAGGACAATGGCAAAAACATACATACATTCATAAAGTGTAGGGAAAGTAGTTACTATTTCTATTGAATTGTTTTCTTATTATTATTACTTTTTATTATTTATAATTTTTTTCTTTTTTGCAAGTTCCCGGTTTGCATTTACTGTGTGTTTTGGTGTAGCTTGCAAAGCAAAGAAGATTTGAGTTGAAGAAGTGAGTTGACTGTTGCAGTTTTTCTTTCTCATCCACTCAAATTGTTGGGTTACACAAAGGCCTATCATTTATTTAACCTTCCTTAAAAAGCAACTCAATGTGTTATCTACAAACATTTTGAGATGAATTGTGATAACATATTTTAATTGACTGAAATCCCTAAATTCAACTCCAGTATTATAGTCCAGCACTGAGTGAAACACACAAATAGGAAACAAACCCACAGCTGGCCATGAGTCAACACACACACACACACACACACACACACACACACACACACACACATATTCATGTACAAACTCCAGTACATACACACAGTCTGGCTGAAACAGCTGTGGCTTCTCTGAGGGTCAGTCTGTGTGTATTAATCACTGATGCTTTATTAGCATAAATGATCCTGCTTAGTGATCGTTCCACTGGTGCAGGGAAAACAACAATGCCGAAAGAGAGAGAAACTGCATCTGTCATTGAGCTCACTGTGCATGTGATCAGCCATTTGTCTTCACTTCAGAGTCAAGCTAATGATGAGGAATCTGGTGCACATGTAAATGTGAGGAGAGAACACTCATCGAAAGAATTATAGTGTCTTTTAGCCTTTTCATTTGTCTGTACGATGATAAATGAAACCTCTTTTTTCTAAGCCTATTGAAAGAATTAAAACAACTTCCTGTAAATGATAAATCAATATGGCATTAAAAAACTAACAGAAACAAGAGAATTAAACTTATTTTTATTAATTATTAAAGACAGAAAGACTACAAACACTCTGTTTCACCACTACTCACCCAAACGTGCAAATTATGTCATAATCTTGCCCTCTGCTTTTATAATATGGAAGAAAGTGGCCAACATGTCTGCTTGTCATATGGGATTAAAATTAAATTCTCAACTTTTCATTCCATTTTTGGATGACCTATGCCTTTCAGGCCCGAATGAACTGGTGTGAAAATCAATGAAATCAATCCATATTCACCTAAATGCTGCTCCCAGAAGAGCGGGCAATGTCGGGATGTTTGCCAACAGCGAAGAATGAAAAAGAGCTTTACCCTGAGTATACCGGGGCCTTTGGGATATCCCATGACTATGCAAGAGCTGTAGCCAAAACTTTTACAGACAAGGAGCATTTATAAATAAAGTACTGGAGTGGAAATCCAATGAAGCTACTTCCACTGACTGACTGAAGCTCAGGTTTACCTGAATACTTGGGATGTCCTGCAGGAACTTTGAGCTGACAGACTGGAGGGCCTCCAGGGACCATTCCTGGAACCAGTCCAGAGTGGTGCAGTTCAGCAGAGCTGGGAAACGCCGGGCACGTAGACGCAGGGTATTACCTACTGGAGACATGCAGAGCACGACCTACACACATACAGTATTCACACACCTTAGACGCTTATCTATGATCCAAACAAGATATGCAAAATAAATCAGACGTATAAAAAAGAAACAATCATTGCAGTGAGACCTTGAGTTGTTGTCGCACTCGATTCATAAAAAAGCTCCAGCAGTTGTCATAGTTGTCCAGAAGGCCCAGTTCCCGCAACTCATTCCTCACAGCTTTCCTAACACCATCCACTTCCTCTTCACTCAACAGATCAGGGATCTCACCTGGAGTCAGACCGCCACAGAACACATTCATTTCACTTAAACGGGTCACGTACATGAATGCATTTACATTGAGCAAGTAACATTTAGGTAGGCTACTAGTTAATGTTACTAGGTAATATTTTATTCTAGATACAGTAGAATTTATCCAAAAATGACAATTAAGCAGTGTTGTTATTGTTGAAGTGGCGAGTACACTAAAATAGCGACAGATTTTCTTCTGTAACGGATTATCGGAAAAGAAAAAATGTAGAGCGGGGATTGGTTCTATGCAACGGTTGGCAGGGTGGTGAGGCAGATGAACGTGAGCTTGCAGGGACTAAATGTTTGGAGAAGTCTGTCGTTTTCACCGGAAGGTCTGGTTATGACATTTGGATTAAGAATTATGAGGTCAAAACATTTTTAAAAATGAAACGTATGCAAGGATGAATTTTCATTTTCAAACATAATTTTTCAGAAGTAATTAAATATGTAAATCACTTAAAGCTTCAACGCACAAATTCTGTGGCTCTAGCTGCTCCAAACTGTTTTAATTAGTTCGTTTGAACGGCCTGACAATACATAGGCTCGACCAATCTGTTTGGCTGAACATTAGCAGACGTTGCCATTTATCATTAGATGTTATCATTATTGCCACTAAACTAATTAATTAAATAAATAAAGGTAAAAAATTAAATTAAATTAAAAGGTAAAAATAAATATAAGAAAGAATTACATTCTTGTGTTACGAAAGTTACTACACCGACAAATAAATGCTATTCTAACAAACCTTTAATGGCATGTAGGAATAAACTCTCTCTGAAGCATTTAAGCATTATCAATTACACACGCATCAGTTAAATTATTTTACATTTGTTTACTCTGATGATCTGCCGCTTTATTCTGGATCGAGACCTAAGCGGGTTTCCGACCTCTGCACTTGACATCAGTGACGGATGAGAGCCACCATCTGTGTTCTGGGGTCTTGATCCAATGACACGCGGGCCTGTTCCAGTCACCCTTAATCTACTTCACCGGCCCCACTCCATTTACATATGTTTCCCATTCATCAGACCAACACACAATGAGCCCCCCTGTGGCGTGTATGAATGTGTGCGTGCGCGGGAAGGTCTGACCTGACGAGATCAGGGTGCTGATGATAACGAGAAAACCGTCCTCTGGGATCTGAGCGTCTGTGAGGAGCAGGACTGTGGGGATGTTTTTCACCCCCGTCTTCATGTACAATCCAGCCAAATCCACCTGAAAATACATGAGAGATAGTTTAGCACACTACCAATATGGAAGAGCAAAAGAAACTTCCAAAATCAGTCTGGAATTAAAACATTCAGATACATTGAGTTATGGTGCTCATGTGGGAGATTTGAGTTTGAATCTGGTCCAAGCCATGTCCCGATCCCATTCCGCCGCCTTCTTCCTATCATTTTCTGTCACCTTTCTGATTTTTCGCTTAAAGGTGGGGTATGTGATTTTCTTTTTTGACCATTTTTTCAAAATCACTTGAAATCCTATTCCTAACCCACTTACAGCCACTGAGTTAGAAGCACTGAAATGAAAATTAAGCAATTTAATCATCTGTGGAACGGGCAGGACTCGAAAAACTCCAGCCAATCATTTCCAAGACCACCTAGAATCATTGGACTGTAAGTGCGTCAATCAAACGGTCGTACCATACCCCCCCCCCCCCCCACCCCCCCCCTCTTCGAATGGATGGAGTGGGTGGAGTCAGGGCCAGCGTTGGAGGAAAGAAGGTAGGACCTTTTGAGTTGTGTATTTTCAAAATCTGCCGGCCGTTTTGCAAATCCCATACCCTACCTTTAAAAATGGCTTTAATTTAAAATCTCCAGAATCAACATGTTGGCACTCCCACAACAGCAAGTAAATTGACAGACCTATCAAAAACCCTACAAGTTGGTTGAAAGCTGTTTGCTTTGAAAGTGACATGTGTGAGCTGTGCTTCATACATTCCTACACTGTTGACAACAGTTAATGGACCATTTTGCCCACAAACTGTACCTGAAATTTAGCTAATGTGACAGCACCAGGGGAAAAAAAGTAAAAGTTGACTCTCTTTTATATAAATACACCTTTATTGTATTTATTGGCTCTTTTAGGCCAAAATGTAAGACTGCACATATACATATATGCATAGAATCGATGAGACCAGGACGAAGTGTCTTTTCATGATTATGTGTAGAGGGCATCAAACAGTGTATAGAGATCAATGCAGCTCGGCCAACTGGCCTCAGATTTACCACACACTGATGAATGAAATGATAGCAGCGGCCTCATCAATAGGGCATTGAAATATTTGCCTTGGTTCTTTAATAGGATCTGGCAATTACTCCCCATTGCATCCGGGCAGGACTAAATGAGATCGATGGAGCCGGACGGGGTATTGATCAGGGAAAGTGTTGTCTAAAAGAAAGCTTGATCTCTGGTAATGAATCACCGCCATTTTAGATTTCTCCTCGCCTAACAGCAGTGATGGGTACTATGATTTAGGCAGCTGATGTGGGTTATGACCGCTTGGCACATTATCATAGTCACATTTGTTGTGGTTTCTGCTGTATGTGGTTTTCTAAATTTTCATCTTGTATGACATTGATTGTATTTTGCAGTCTATTGGAGCGAACTCTGAGGACGATGTTACCTTTAGGTCTTGCATGCTGTATCCCTTGGTGAGGGTGGGCTGGAACACATCCATGTTGGAGAGGTGGGCGGCAAGGCGGGTCAGGCTTTGTTTGCCACTGCCGCCCACACCTACGAGCAGGGCGTGGCCTCTAGGACATCCCAGGATGCGACTGATACGACACCTGCAGAAGCCAGTCAAAACAACCATGTGTGTGTAATTACAGTTAAATCTGTATTCACTAAAGCACAGACTGCAGACGTAGCACTCACACGTGCTGCATGGCTTCCTGGAACAGCACCAGGTTCATGGCAGGGTGGAGCTCATTGTAACAGTCCAAAGCCTCATTGAGGATACAGCTGAGCGGCTCCCATCCAGCTACGGGCATGTAGGAAGGTTCTGCAGATCCCACACTGCTGTGCAGGTATATTAGAGGCTCCTGCAATACTGCCTCTTCCTCCAATTCCTTTAAGAGACGCATAGAGGAAACTACATTTTAAGCAACAATAATATGAACTGATATATATATTTACATCAGATAACTTGGAGTGTCTGGAGTTCTACTAATGATCGTTTGATAGCTTTAAAGTGAAGCAGTAATCAGAATAGTTTATAGTAGTTTTAGCAGAAACCAAGATTTGTTGTGTGTATTTACATTTACATTTGAATCCGAACATAGTGTTTACATGAACGCTAAATAAAGTGATCGGGTTGATGTCACAAGCTTCAAATTGAATTTGATCACAAATATACAGTTTCCTGCTGTTGGCGCATACTAACCATCATTCTGCCATCCCTTTGTTTTAAAAAGCAGACTTTATATTTAACTATTTTGGGTCCGGAGTATGAGCTGACGGGCACATGAAGCTTTGTGCCATGCTGCTTATATTTATCAAGCATTAAAAACACCCTTCCCGCACCCAAAACAAGGCATCTGTGGACGAGCGTCCAAAGCAAAGGACAGCTGGGATGACATTGTCCTGCAGCACTACACAGATGATGAGTGGAATGAGAATTTTAGAATGATATGACAGTAATTTATTACACTATTTTCAACAACAACAGCTTGTTCTGTGCAAATACATCATTATGCCATTTCTACGTCACTGCACAAGTGCAGAACTTTCCCGTTTCTGTTTTCAATCTGATCAAGTGTTTAGATGTACTATCGAATGGATTAGAAAAGGTTTAAACCACCCCTTACAATCCGAATGAGATTTGGCCAATTCATTCAAACGTAAATTTAAACGTAGCCAGCTACTGTTATTTATTTCTGTTTTTTATTATTATTTTTAAATATGTATATGTTTAATTTATTTAAAGTAATTATAATTACGTTGTTATTATTTATTCATTACATTTAAATACATTTATATTATAATTTATACCAATTACAAATATTTCATTATTGCATTTATTTTTTTTTGTATTTAATTTTTTTAGTTAGTTATTTATATACATTATTTTGGTGTGCTTCTTATCCACTTTATTTGTAATGTAAGAGTGAGTGACTAACTTTACTAAGGGGCTGTTTACACCTGGCCACTTCATGCGTTTTCTCAGATTGGATTGCTATCTGATTTATCAAAACGATTCCATTTACACCTGGTCACATAAATGTGTTTTTGCAAAACGGATATAAATCCGATCTTCAATTCCCGTGCTATATGCAGATTTAATGGAGTGCACTTCACCGAAAGCAACAGATATGAGCTGCATTATATTGATCATCAGCTAATTTCAAAATCAAAGACAGCAATAAGAGAGAGCGGCACCAGCCCTGGTAAGATCATTTCGTTTCTTTACTTTTAATGAAGATGACTGTGTGTTAACCCTCTGAGGTCGGCTATCACGCGGGCGATATCAGTGCAAAAGAAACTCAAAATACTCTGTTGATTTTGATCTAACATATTAAGTGTTGTACATCATTAGATCCTGATAAGTGTCTATTTGTTTTTATTGTGAGTATCCACAAAAAAAAAGTGTTGTGCTTTTCGCCAAATAAAGAAAAACAAACATGATGCGCGTTCTGCCTTCTCTCTGTCAGTGAAGTCCATTCTGAAACGCGTCCGAAAATTAACTGTAATTCCGCGAATACTTGTCATACAGGCATGAGTGTTTTTCCATAATAAAGCTTGAACTTTCTTCTTTTAATTGAATTCATTTATATAAAAAACAAATATTCTCAGCTTATGTAATCTGTATGAAAAGAGAGAGATGTCAGTATTTTTCTTTCCAGCTCATTATACCTAATTACGCGTTAATGTGCCACGCCCACGGAGAGCGCGCGCAATTCAAACGCAAATGATCTAAGGCAAGCCGTTCAAACATGCCAACGCCCACCAGCTGGATTATAAAACACATCGTGTTTAGTAAGTATCTTGTACAGCTGTGTACACAGCGTATCCTTTCGCTGTGAGGAATAATACTATCTAACCCTGGAAAATGTACCAGAAGTGCTGGTAGTTTCATTTCGAGGAGCAACGGATCCAGCTGATGTAGTAATTCATTTATTCTTAAGCGCTTTGTTCTAATCGCGATATTGAATAGTGTCTGACTGTAAACCACAAAAAGACTGTTTAAATATGAATTGCGTGTCTGTGTGTAGGCTAAATGATGAGTGAACAGCATAGGCGCGCGCGCTTTGTTTACTACAGTTATACAGCGCGTGTCTGTGCCGTTCATTCACTCTTGCACCTACATTAGTAAACATTATGTTTACATGAACAACACATACAAACTATATTGCTATAGCCTACTAAGATGAGTAAAAATAGACTGAAATATGTTGAAATAAAATGTCTGTATAAGCAACAAGCTGCAAATTCACATGTATATACTAATATATCATACACAATATGTTACAGAATAAATATGAATGTTTAGACAAGATTTTGTGATTAGTTTTGGATAGATTATAAAATTTTGACTGTAAAAAAAGACTACTGTCACATTAAATAGGTACGCTTTTGTTCTCAAATTTCTGCTCATAGTTAAATATACTATAGTATGATGTTTTGTCAAAAATAAAGTGGGTATATTGAATTATCAACTAAGATGTTATTATAGTGTTTGTTCCAATATTCAAACTAATGAATCCTTACCTTTTTTAATACGTATGATAAAATGTATACTTTTTACAAAGAAATACACTTGAAATATTGTTAAAATGGTAATTGTTGTTGTAATTGTAACCTATTTGTAATTGGTTACAATTTCTAATTGTAAAATATGTATATATAGATAATTTCTTTTGTCCTTGCATTCTTTGGGATCCTGTGACACACCTGTGTGAAAGGGCTAATTAATATGCAGCTCATTATGCGGCACATTATCCGGCCTTTGTCTTCTCAGGTTTGAACACGCCTCCACGCATATTGCCTCTCCAAACAAAAGGTGTCTTATAAAATTTAAATCAATGTATTGTTTTATGTCAATGATTAGGCAGGATGATTTTCAGATCATTTTGAAGCAAAAATTCTAGGCAACAACACTCATTAGTCAAAAGTCTTGTGGACACATATTTAGTATGTGTTTTGTGGCCTTATTTCAGACACTAAGCTTTAGTTTTTTCAATAACCATGCATAAGCAATATTCTCTCAAAAATACAAACATGTACATACATGTTGCTCACATATTACGGTAGCCCCGTTTGTGCTATATTGAGTGAATTTACACCTTTGCCATTAACATGTTTATAAATAACTGAAAAAAGCACAAATGTTAGAGCATGTCAGAACACCTCAAGGACCCCAAAAACCCTTTAGACCTCAGAGGGTTAAGCGTCTGCGACTTACTTTCACTTTGATTTGCGACAGTTTGCACGTTGGCTTGATGAATAGACGCTCAGCTGCTCATCTGCGGTAATGCGTGTTGTAGTAGCGTCGTCATATCTGACTATAACATGACATATAGCCTATATAACACGCTCTCACACGTTTATTTTTTAGCATTTTTGGGAGGAGTAAAATTTACATATGTGGTTTCAACAACCAGATGCATTTACACTTGTCCAGTTTCGTCTGGAATGCGGCCCAGACCTCCTCCTGAAGTGGTTTGAGCGATCGGATTCAAATCTCGTCTCGAATGTGTTTCGGAGGGCATTTACACCTGGTCTTTTCACGATCGGATAGCTATCCGATCACAGAAAACGCATGAAGTGGCCAGGTGTAAACGGCCCCTAAATGTCCTAAATGACGACATGTCAGAAACGTGCATAGTTTAGAAATAAGAAGATGTTTGGAAATAAAAAAGTAAAAAACACCTAAGAGAACTTTAACAGCAGTAAAGTGTGGTAGTTTACCTCAGAGGTCTGTCGTGCAATATCCGTCTGCAACCTACGGAATAGCTGAAGATCGGATGGTTCAGAAAAGCGATCTGAATATACTCTTCTGGATTCATGGATCCAAAGTCGAAACAGATCCGCACCCTGTCTAACACACTCTGGCCTGGAGAACAGGAGACCCTAGGTGGACATACGTACACAGATAAAAATTGTTGGCAAATTCAACATTATACAGAGGGTACAGAGGGAATGCTTACCTGGAACAGCCGAGAGAGATCCCACAGGTTGAACAGACAGTAAAACTTGTTTGAGGTGGGAAGGAAGTGCTGGATCACCCGGTCATGGAGGGCTACTGCCGCTTTCACCACGGCTGGACCACTGCTCACCACAGCTGGGCTGAAAGGCAACCTCTGCAGGTGGAAGCCCAGGATAGAGCCAAACATGGAGCTGAGGGTCTCAGGGCTGGGTGTGCTGACCGCTAACACTGTGAAATGCCTCTGATGAACAAAGGTGAGGACAGTGATTTTCATATTATATCACATACAAGAAACTTTGTGTTTACTACACTTTTTTTTTACCACAATATATTTTAATACAATTCAACATTTTCTAACACTACATTATGTCCAGAAGTAACAGAGTTCAGAATTTAAAACGGGCTCCCTTTGAACTCATGAGTTTGAATTCAATTGGCCACGACAGGATACTGAATTGGAATAAAAAAAGAGGAGAAAATTATTACATTTTAAAAATGTTTCTCCAACTTTTTTTTTATGAATTATGCCAATTTATTCCCTGATATGTATATGTATGATATGTAATTTATGTCTAATGTATTAATCCCAAAAAAAAATATTTATACTTATTTTAATTGTAATATATTACATTTGTAATATATTAAATTATTTATAAATATATATACACACACACATACATATACACATATATATATATATATATATATATATATATATATATATATATATATATATATATATATATATATATATATGAATATGAAAGTAGTATTCAAACAATGTTCAAAACTGTAAAAACACAGCACAACAAACCATCCACATTTTATGCAGATAACTATAAATGTTAATATTGACAAATTATTTTATTATTTATAAATTATATATTAAATACATTTTATTTTATTTCACAAATATATATATATATATATATATATATATATATATATATATATATATAAATAAAAATTTCAATAGGTGGCATTAATATTTGCTAATACCAAATATGTGGTGCATATGATAACAGGTTTATGTTTAGTATAATTTATTATACTTTAATTTAATAAGTTATTATGTATTTAATGTATCATTAAAAACTACACTTATAGCAAGATTAATTTTATTTTCAAGATTATTTTTTACTTAATTCCATTTTAATTCTACTTGACAATAATTTTCAATTCAGTTCTGCATGCTGCACAATCATGGTGAACATGCAATTTGCAAATGTGCGATAAAGAAGCTCCTACAGGAGAAATTCAAATACCTGCAGTCTGGGGTTAATTGTGAAACTCCCTGATGTAGGATTCATACAACAGACATAATGGGTGTTGTGTATGTCTTTCATTGTTAACTTTTGGCTGTCATACCTAAAAACAAGAGAGCAAATGCTGTTCTAAAGTATTTTGACAAATAATATCTATCTTAAGTGGAAAAAAATTAAAGACGCTGCGTAACCAGTGCTTGTAGTCCAGATGCTGGCGAATGAGAGTGTGTGGCTGAGAAGTCCCGTAACTGTCCACAGCTGCCAAGTTCATGTCATCTATGAAATAGATGAGTCTCTTGTTTCCAGGGGGCGCATAACTCCTATCAGCCTTCCTCTCGAGAGGTTTCTCCATTGCCTCTGATAATGACAATATAAAGTGTTGCTTTAAAAGGACTGTGACTACAAAATTTCATTGAGCATCATTTTCAAAGAAATCCTATGACTAATGCAGGTTACTTCGACTAAAATATGTATGATTTGATATATATAAAAAAATACAGCTGTGTCATGCTATTCAGTCGAAAACAAAACATTGAATCTATTTTTAAGGTTTAACAAAGCAAACATATATTGAGCATCTAATAAAGTAAACCCTGAGCACCTGGTTGGAATCTCTGGATTAAAGGGATAGTTCACCCAAAAATATAAATTCTGTCTTAAGTTACTCAACCTCATGTTGTTCCAAACCTGTATGAGTTTCTTTCTTCTGTTCAGCACAAAAGAAGATATGTTGAAGAATGTTGGTAATCAGACAGTTGACAGTAGCCATTGACTTCCATAGTATAAAGAAAAAAAACCTATGGAAGTCATTGGCTACCCTAAACTTTCTGGTTATCAACATTCTTCAAAATACCAACTTGAGGGTGAGTAAATGATGCAAGAATTTTCATTTGTGGGTAAACTATCCCTTTAACTGATCTATTATAACCATCACCCGATGGAGTGAAATTTTGCAAATGGACCACAAGGAGGTGCTATTCAACACATTTGAAAACATGTTCTCTTTAGAGAAATTTGAAGAAATGCATGCTGTTACACTTACTTTGCAGCAAGGATGCAGTGGTATAAAAGTGAAGGGGAAGTTTTGCAGTTATAAAGTTCTCTGGTAGTGTTTCCAGAAGGTTCCTGACCAGAGCAGACTTCCCAGTGCCTGCTCCGCCGACCAGCATAAGAGGCCGAGACGTCTCCAGCAACGTGCCCATGAAATACTGCAGCCTGACCGTCTCGACTGTTGGGACTAACATAGCCTGTAGACAAAGTGAGTGATGGGGAAATGGTGAGTGATGGCATCTCATCACTCAAGACATATTCAGCTAAGCTAAATCAACAAATCAGAGGTTTTCAACTCTGGTCCTCGATGTCCACTTTCCTGCAGAGTTTTGCTCTAACCCTAATCCAACACACCTGAACAAGCTAATCAAGTTCTTCAGGACAACTAGAAAGTTATAGGCAGGGGAGTTTGATCAAGGTTGGAGATAAACTCTGTAGGTAATTGGGCCTCGAGGGCCAGAGTTGAGAACCCCTGCAATAAATAATGCTGTTAAAATTAAATAATACTTAAAGAACCCTCATATTAATAAATAATAATAATAATGAAAAAGTAACCATTCTATTTCATTCATTTCAAAACCTTTCAAACGTTTGTGAAAAAACGCAGTGAGATTTTTTTTGTTTGAAAGAAAGAAATGAATACTCTTATTTAGAAAGGATATATTAAATTGATCAAAAATGACAGAAACTTTTGTAACAATGTAAAAAATCTTTACCTTTTCAAATAAACGCTGTTTTTTGACTTTCTTTACATCAAAGATTTCTAAAATAATTACCACCGTTTTCACAAAAATATTAAGCAGCACAACTGTTTTTTAAACATTGTAAATAATGAGAATTATTAATTGAGCTCAATGTGACACTAAAAACTGGATTAATGATGCTGTGAATTCAACTTTGCCATCGTAGGAATAAATTACATTTTAAAATATAAATTGTTAAAAAAAATATATATAATAATAATAATAATAGTAATAGTAATATTTCACAATATATCATTGTGAAATAGACCGCAAAATGTATACTGACCGCAACATTTTGAACGGTGGTGTACATATTGTTTATTCAATGTTTAATCAGTAATCAGAAATAAAAATGTATTTATGTTTATGCTTTTTTATGTTATTTTATTATTTTAAATACTTGGATTTCAGGAAAATCAGCGGGAAACTTTGCAAGAGCACTTTTATGAACTTTCAGAACAGTTCTAGAGTGAGACACAACAAACCTGTAGATCCAGTTCATCACTATGACTACCCTATTGTCAACATTAAGTCTTTATCTTTCAATTATAAAAACGGAGACAATGGCCTCACACACACACGCACGCATAATTCTGATTACTTTGAATGGTAATCAGATCCAAAACTCCTCTGACTGCAGGTTCAGCTCATGATGGAGGGAGGTTGTTTTCTCTGTATCTGCTCACTGACCCACTCTAATGCACTAACTGCACTAAATTAGCATGCCATTATTCTGAAATTAAAGTGGTTCTCTGTGAGAGTGAAATTTCTCAGGAGAATTTTCTCAGAGGATCACAAAGAAATATATTGTGCAGTTAAGCGTATGTTCACGCCATGTTATCCTGTATGTAACAGGAAGAATTGGTTTATTAGGGTGTATTCACACCTGCCGTGTTTGGTTCGATTGAATCGAACTCTAGTTCGTTTCCCCCCTTGGTGCGGACCTTTTGGGCAGGTGTGAATACAGCAATCGAACTCGGGTGCGGACCAAACCGAACCGAGACCCAGCTGAAGAGGTGGTCTCGGTATGGTTCCAAACGAACTCTGGTACGGTTCGAATTTCTGTCCAATGAATGAATGACCTTAACCCTCTGAGGTCGGCTATCGCGCCGGCGCGATAGTCTCGCTTTTTTCTTATCAGTGCAAAAGAAACTCAAAATACTCTGTTGATTTTGATCTTACATATTAAGTGTTGTACATCATTAGATCCTGATAAGTGTCTATTTTTTTGTGGATACTCACAATCAAAACAAAGTGTTGTGCTTTTCGCCAAATAAAGAAAAACAAACATGATGCGCGTTCTGCCTTCTCTCTGTCAGTGAAGTCCATTCTGAAACGCGTCCTAAGATTATTTTTAATTCCGCGAATACTTGTCATACAGGCACGAGTGTTTTTCCATAATGAAGCTTGAACTCTCTTCTTTTAAATGAATGAATTTATATAAAAAAAACGCTAGTTACGCATGTAACTGTGGTTCTGTGAATTCTGGATGACCGCCAGAGGCAGTGTAAACACTATGGATTATCGCAGCGCCAGCTAGATAGGTCGAGAGAATATACCAACAAAGTCACGTGGCGTGACGTATGCTGAGCCCTGGAGGGTAAAGCTACGGTAGCTCAGCACTCTACCTCGGTACGCCTTTCTCGCGCATTCCGAGTGACAGAGAACTCTGGCGGTCATCCAGAATTCACAGAACCACAGTTACATGCGTAACTAGCGTTCTGTTTCATTCTTACTGACCGCCAGAGGCAGTGTAAACACTATGGATGACACATACCAACATAGTCATGAGGAATGCCACCCACCTGATGAAATTAAGGCTGCTCCAGAAGAACCGCAGAACTAACGGCATGATGAGCAGCAACGTTGACCTTATAAAACCGGGCAAACGTGCATGGAGAAGCCCAGGTAGCAGCAGTGCAGATATCCACCAGGGAAACTCCTCTAAAAACAGCCCATGAAGATGAAATGGCCCTAGTGGAATGGCAAGTTAGTCTCCAGGGCAGTGGTCTCCCTGCCGCCTTGTAAGCCAGCGTAATGGTCTCCACTATCCAGTTCGACAACCTCTGTTTCGACACTGGAGCACCTTTCTTCACACCACCATGGCAGACAAATAACTGGTCTGACCGTCTAAATTGAACAGTAGAGTTCACATAACACTTCAAGGCCCGAACAGGACACAAGAGTTGGGCACTTGAATCGGACCCTGAAGAAGTCTGAAAGGAGGCCAGTTCAATATGCTGATTTATGAACTGAGGAAGAAGGACCTTCGGAAGAAAAGAAGGATTGGGTCGTAGAACCACCCCGGAGCCATCCGGTAACCAACGCAAGCACAGTTCACAAACAGACAACGCGTGCAACTCACTGACTCGTTTCGCAGTAGCAATAGCTAACAAAAAAGAAGTCTTCAAGGACAACCATTTAATGTCAACATTTTGCAAGGGCTCAAACTGGGGTGAGCACAGGAATGCAAGTACGAGTGACAAATCCCACACAGGAAAATGAGGATTCCGAGCAGGGTTCAGACGGCGTGCGCCCTTCAGAAAACTGCAGACAAGACGGTGAGAGCCAAGAGAAGAGCCACCAACTGGAACATGATATGCAGAAATTGCAGCAACGTACACTTTCAACGTGGAAGCTGCTTTTCCTTCCTCCAGTAAACGTTGAAGAAAACTTAAGACACGCGGAATGTCGCATGTTGCAGGATCGAGCCCCCGTTCCTTACACCATGCAGAAAAAAGCTTCCAACGGGAAGCATAAATCTGTCGTGTGGAAGAAGCCCTAGCATTAGAGATTGTGTGAATAACAGCAGGGTCACAATGCTCCAGGGAAGGATTTAACCCGATGGCCAGACCCAAAGCTGCAGACGAGCCGGGTCCGGGTGCCAGACACTGGCCTCCAACTGGGAGAGGAGGTCCTTCCTGGGGGGAAGCTTCCATGGATTGCCTGTCAGAAGTCTCAGCAACAAAGGAAACCACGGTCTGGCTGGCCATCGTGGTGCCACGAGTAACACTCTGTGCTTGCACAGGGAGATCCTGTGCAACGTCTCCCATAACAGAGGGGTAGGTGGAAACGCATAAAGCAGGCAGTTCGGCCATTCGTGAGACAGCGCATCCTGGCCCAGGGGGCTCGACACTTCTGTCCTTGCGAACCATAAGCGACAGTGGGTGGTCATCTCTGAAGCAAAAAGATCCACCTCTGCTCTTCCAAATCGTAGCCAGATCTCCTGCACTACAGCTGGATGAAGCCTCCATTCTCCTGGATGTACTTGATCCCTGGAAAGAGCATCTGCTGTCTGGTTGCACACTCCTGGAATATGAGCTGCCCTCAGTGAAGCGAGTCGTGGCTGACACCATGTCAAGATCTCGTGAGTCAACCATAGAGACCTGCGGGATCTCGTGCCGCCCTGGTGGTTCAGATGGAACACTGTTGAGGTATTGTCTGACCGAACAAGAACATGGCGGCCTGCCAGAACCGGCATGAAGTACTTTAGAGCCAAGAACACTGCCCTGAGTTCTAGCAGGTTGATATGTTCCGCGGCCTGGATCGGAGTCCAGCGCCCGGAAATACCCCTCCGATTCCACGTTGCCCCCCATCCTGTGAGGGAAGCGTCTGTCGTGACCAACTCCCGACGAGAGGGAACAACACCCAGGGGCACTCCTGCCTTCAGAAACTCTAACTGTCTCCACCGCCTCAACGCACATATGCAACGGTGAGAAATTATAACCAGTTGATGACGATGTCTGGTGGGATCTAGCCGCAAACTGTTGTTCCATAACTGGAGTGGTCTGAGATGGAGTAAACCCAGGGGGATCACAACTGTAGCCGCTGTTAACATCCCTATCAGTCGTAGGACCACCTCGTACTGCAAAGACACACCCGGACGAAAGCGAGCCAAAAGTTGTAGAATGTTTGTCACACGTTCCTGAGACAGGGAGGCAGACATTAGGCAGGAATTCAGGGTCATTCCTATGAACGTAGTGGTCTGTGATGGAATCAAACGGCTCTTTTTCTTGTTCACAGAAAACCCCAGCTTCTGCACATGTCTCAAGAGCAGTCTGGAGTCTTGTACGGCCCGCTGCTCTGTGGGGGCACAGAGAAGCCAGTCGTCCAAATAAGGAAGAATACGGATACCTCTCATCCAAAGAGGAGACAGAGCTGCGCTCACACACCTTGTGAAGACGCGAGGAGCAAGGGAAAGGCCGAAGGGTAGCACTTTGAATTGGTATGCTTGATTCAGGAAACTGAAACGTAGAAACTTTCTGTGATGTACAGCAATTGGGACGTGAAAGTATGCATCTTTCAGATCGACACTTACAAACCAATCGTCTGCTGTCACAGACCGGAGAACATCGGCTGTGCGCAGCATTCGGAAGGGAAGGACCTTCAGGAACAAATTCAGAAGCCTTAAATCGAGAATTGGGCGGAAACCACCGTCCTTCTTTGGAACAAGAAAATAAGTTGAATAGAACCCGTCTCTCTGAACGAGGGGATGAACCTTTTCTATGGCTCCCTTCTCTAACAGTGAACAGATTTCCAGAGAGAGAGCCACTGCGCGAACCGCGTCTCTGACAATCGTAGGAACAATTCTTGAAAATCTGGGAGGCCGGCGCCGAAACTGTAGAGTATATCCTCTGCTCAGAGTCGCCAACACCCAGGGGTCTGCTGTGTTGGATCTCCAGTACTCCAGTTGCTCTACAGAAAAACGATCGACCGCCGGCCTGACTGTCTCAGGCTTTACGTGTGCGATTTTTAGTGGTCGCGGGGGGACGCTGACGGGGCCCTCCCGGAAACTGTCGATGAGGTGGGTGAAAAACTCTCGCATCTTCAGGAACACGAGGTCTTTGAGGGGGCTGTGACTGAGGTGTAGCGTGCCGGCGGAAACGCTGCTCCGATGCGGCATAGTGATGTCGGGTCTGAACCGCTGGCATCCTAAAGGTAGGGTTGCGCTGCACCTGTGTCAGCTGACGAGTGGCTTCAGACAGCTTTACCCGCTTTTCCAACAGTTCCGGAACATTTGGACCAAAGATATGCCCGGGAACAAAAGGAAGATCTCTCAAGGTTTTCTTACAGTCCTCCGGCAGTCGTGCTTGGGCAAGCCACACTTGGCGGCGGGCTGCCAGAAGCGTGGCTGTAAGACTACCCAGCTCGCGGGTCACATGGCCTGTCGCCAACAGAGCAGTTTGCAGAAATTGTGAAATAGAGGGATCTGCATTTGCAGGTTCCAGCGTACTGGTGGCAGCAAGAAGTAACTGGCAGATCGTGTTTTCTGCTCGAGTAATGTAGGCAACAGACTCGTATGCCTTTTTTAGCAAGGAATCCGTACGACCGCATTGCGCACTGGGGCATCGCACATTCCCTCGTAGAGCCTCATCAGGAGAGACCACCAAAGCTGCCACAGGCTGCTCTATTTCCGGAGCACGACCTACCCCGATAGAATCTGCTTCAGCCATAGATGCTAGCGTTCGAGCAATCTTTGAGCGCCGCTTAGGTGGACCAGAACCAGTGAGAGCATTTGAGAATTCAGCCACAAAATCCTTACATGGTGGCATGGCAAAAGAAGTTGCAGCTGTGGTCTGTCTGAAAAACACATTAGTTTGTGCAGATTGGACAGGTGACTCATCAAGTCCTAGACGAGCAGCTGCCATTCGAAGCACAGCCAAAGTGTCATCGGAGGAGGACTGGGCTTGTCCAGACGACTGAACTGACCCCCCACTAGAGCCCTCTGCTGCTGGGTAACCAGTGAAAACAGCCTGAGGTGATGGTTGTGTAGCAACATCCATAGGATCCCCATGATCGTGAAAAAAGGAATCTGAAGCACTTGTAGAAAGCATATCAAACTCTGAACGATGAGAAAAACAAGGGGAATCAAGAGACTCCTCCCCAGCTCCCTGGTTTTGAACATTCTCATCCTCCTGTGAAGCAGGCGTTTCAGCTCTGCCATCTCTGAAGAAAGCACCGACACCGTCATAGAAAGTGAACCTTTCTCAACATGTGAATGTTCATCATCTCGCGATTTGGCCTTCTTAGCTGGGAGGGGAGCACCAGCTGCCGCCGAAGCCCTGCGCTTCCGAGTGCGCGAAGGGGCTACATCTAACTGCCCTAGTTTCACTGTAGAATTAGGGTCTAACTCGGCAAGACGGAGCCGTCGTTCCGACATAGGCAAAAGGCTGCAGTGCATGCACGGGTCCGTGAGAGCCTCTCGCAGATGTTGAACACCCAAACACGACGGGCAGATGTCATGACCGTCGTCAGGGAGAAGATTATTAGGGCACAGCTTACAAGTCAGTGGAAAACCAGTGGCTATCGAGCTGTGAGCCATAGTTACTCGCTAATAACACCCTCGGATAGTACCGTAAGGTTAAGTTAAGCGGGATGAAAAAATAATAAAAATAAAATAAAACGATTACCTCGGGTGAACCGACAGGTAATACCAACAAAAATTTTATGAAAAAAGATAAGAAGTGTCTAAAATGGCCGGCGGATTGAACCGAGGGACAAAAAGTGTTACATGGATACGAGGAAAAAACACTCTAAGTAACGTTAGATAACTTATGTCAACGGGAGACCGTTAACTCATAGCGCGGCAAACACAAGCCACCGGATTGCACCGAGAGGCACAGAGTGTTACCGACGAAGCAATATGAAAAAACAAAACTCACCAAGTGCCGTTAATTTAAATACAAATCCTTGAAAAAATCCAAATCCTTGAAAGAGCGTAGACACGCGCTGTCACAGCTTGTGAGGACGAATCTCGCTGCTCTTGTAAGCTGCACTTGACAGCGCGTCACTCAACCAATACAACCTATCTCAACTAGGCGAGAAAGCGAAAGAGGTAGAGTGCTGAGCTACTGTAGCTTTACCCTCCAGGGCTCAGCATACGTCACGCCACGTGACTTTGTTGGTATATTCTCTCGACCTATCTAGCTGGCGCTGCGATAATCCATAGTGTTTACACTGCCTCTGGCGGTCAGTAAGAATGAAACAGAACTAATATTCTCAGTTTATGTAATCTGTATGAAAAGTGAGAGATGTCAGTATTTTTCTTTCCAGCTCATTACACCTAATTACGCGTTAATGTGCCACGCCCACGGAGAGCGCGCCCTATTCAAACGCAAATGATCTTAGATAAGCCGTTCAAACATGCCAACGCCCACCAGCTGGATTATAAAACACATTGTGTTTAGTAAGTATTTTGTACAGCTGTGTACACAGCGTATCCTTTCGCTGTGAGGAATACTATCTAACCCTGGAAAATGTACCAGAAGTGCTGGTAGTTTCATTTCGAGGAGCAACGGATCCAGCTGATGTAGTAATTCATTTATTCTAGTGCTTTGTTCTAATCGTGATATTGAATTTGTCGGACTGTAAACCGCAAAAAGACTGTTTAAATATGATTTGCGTGTCTGTGTGTAGGCTAAATGATGAGTGAACGGCATAGGCGCGCGCGCTTTGTTTACTACAGTTATACAGCGTGTGCCTTGTTCATTCACTCTCGCACCTATATTAGTAAAGTTATGTTTACATGAACAACACATACAAACTATATTGCTATAGCCTACTAAGATGAGTAAAAATAGACTGAAATATGTTGAAATAAAATGTCTGTATAAGCAACAAGCTGCAAATTCACATGTATATACTAATATATCCTACACAATATATTACAGACTAAATATGAATGTTTAGACACGATTTTGTGATTAGTTTTGGATAGATTATAAAGTTTTGACTGTAAAAAAAGACTACTGTCACATTAAATAGGTACGCTTTTGTTCACCAATTTCTGCTCATAGTTAAATATACTATAGTATGATGTTTTGTCAAAAATAAAGTAGGTATATTGAATTATCAACTAAGATGTTATTATAGTGTTTGTTCCAATATTCAAACTAATGAATCCTTACCTTTTTTTAATACGTATGATAAAATGTATACTTTTTACAAAGAAATACACTTGAAATATTGTTAAAATTGTAATTGTTGTTGTAATTGTAACCTATTTGTAATTGGTTACAATTTCTAATTGTAAAATATGTATAGGCTATATAGATAATTTCTTTTGTCCTTGCATTCTTCGGGATCCTGTGACACACCTGTGTGAAAGGGCTAATTAATATGCAGCTCATTATGCGGCACATTATCCGGCCTTTGTCTTCTCAGGTGTGAACACGCCTCCACGCATATTGCCTTTCCAAACCAAAAGTCTCTAATAAAATGTAAATCAGTGTATGTATTTGTGTAAATGATTAGGCAGGATGATTTTCAGATCATTTTGAAGCAAAAATTCTAGGCAACAACACTGAATAGTCAAAAGTCTTGCGGACACATATTTAGTATGTGTTTTGTGGCCTTATTTCAGACACTTTAAGTTTTAGTTTTTTCAATAACCATGCATAAGCAATATTCTCTCAAAAATACAAACATGTTTCATAATTGTTGCTCAGAAATTCCGGTAGCCCAGTTTGTGCTATATTGAGTGAATTTACACCTTTGCCATTAACATGTTTATAAATAACTGAAAAAAGCACAAATGTCAGAGCATGTCAGAACACCTCAAGGACCCCAAAAACCCTTAGACCTCAGAGGGTTAAGCACACGTGTGGTTTTGCTTACAAATTTTGGTTCACTTGCAAAAAGAGCAGTGTGAAAGAAAAAAAATTAATATGAAAAAAAAAAAAAAAAAGAATTGTATTTGGTCCGGACCAAAGCAAGTGAACTATGGGACTTTCTGGTGTGAATACACCCTTAGTGTCACCTGCACAGGTGTATCAAGGTCCATCTCAAATGCGGGCACCCTGTCGGTCCATGGCAGGAAGCGTCTGGAATGAGGATCTAAGTAGTAGTCAAAAACAGAACCATGGACAGGAAACTTCACACTCTTCATCACTTCGATCCACCACTGGCTGAACTCAGCCCGATAGTCATGGAGCTGGCAGATCAAAAAAGACAATAAAAATAGAGACATAAAAACATACAGAAATTAGTACTGCGACCATTTAGAATATTACAGTAAATTCATTTGTATTTGCTACATGCCCTTGATTATATATATATATATATATATTTATAGACTTCTATTCAAACATTATTAAAAATTTGCAAGTATAACTAATTTGCTAATAATTGATTATGTTGTGGTCAATGTATGATTCTTCCTGTGTGTTTTTCCCCTATGCATTCTTTTTGCATAGTAAAATAAAACCTGTAGCTGGTTTGCCTTTTTTTGCAAAATAATTTTGTGAAATTACCTTACCTTAATTAAATTAGAATACCTTAACCAAGTTTAGTGTTTTGTTCTTCCCTCATATTTAAAATGTTAAAACAATTCTAAAATATTTTACTCATATTTTGATTGTTTAATGAAACTTGTAGGTTCATTAAAAATAAACATCCCCTCCAGACATTACTTTTGGCCACTACTGTATATATTTTATGTGTGGGATAATCTTACAATCAATTTTCTACAAGCATGAGCATTTTTTTTTCTCATTTCCAGTTGAACACAACACAACACAAAACCCAATGATACCTGATCCTGAAATGTGGCTCCACCAAATGCCCACACACAGGCAAACACAAAGTATGTCTCATAGATTTCTCGTGGAGAGTCTGCTGGAATGTTCTCAGGAGTTAACAGGGAATCCAACAGGGAGCACAAAGTCTGAGAGAGAGAGAGAGTAGAGATTTGAACCAGAGTATAGGCCTATATGAATGAGTGTATCAGTGAGAATGGTATACCTGAATCATGCTGTTCTCAGGAATAGGAATGATTGTCTTAAAGGAGTTTCTCATTTTTTCTATACAGTGCGGGACATATTTGTCAAACAGAATGGTCAGGTGTGCTCTCTCGGTCTGTCTCTCCCTCCGATCAATCCAACTCGTAACATACCTAGACATGGATGAAAAGAGGTTGTTCACCTAAGTCTAATCCTTCACAAATGTTAACCACTGTGCATTAGATGGTATGCATTTTGAATTTAGTGAAATTCTCACAGGTTCCAGCTGAGCTCTTGAGGATTGATGTACAGAATGCCAGCTCGGGACACGGTGGCAGGAGTGGCATGTTTCAGGTGGCTGATCTCAAACAGTAGTCTCATCGAGGGGGTGAGTGGGATACGTTCATTATTAGCCAGAGTAAGAACCTGCACAGAAATGGCCAACATGACTACATCAGTGGCAATATTCATAATTCATCATTTGCTGCAACAACTTTGTCAAATTGTATGTGGTTTTGTTCAGCGGTGTGTTTAAATATTTCAACATGTAATGTTAGTGCTTCAAATTAATCAGCTGAATGCAAATGTCCCCATAAAAAAACATGCACAAACTGTGCAGGGTACCTTGTTGTCATCCATTACAGTGTTGAGAGACTCAATCCACATGGGGTCAATGTCTCCATCCAGAACAATCCACTTCGGCCCCGAGTGAGAGTTACTGACTTGATCCCGCATGAAATGTGACAATAAACCTGCCACATGAAAAGATTTACAATCTCAAAGTCTTACCGGGGTGAATGGATATCATGTCTAAACAGTAAGTTATGTACTGTGAATTGGACAGGATCAGCTCTACAAAACAATGGATGCTGATGTACCATCTTTCCATTCCCGAGTGGCTGGATGAAAGGATCCAAACAGTTCACCACTGCTTATTGCTTTTGGGTTGAGATCGTTCCAGAAAGGCTTCCTTCCCATGTTGAAGTAGGTTTTGTGAAGAGTTCTCAGAATCTGTTTCAGAGTAGGCCTGTCACTATTAATACATAATCATCTGATCATGATTATTTGCATGTTTTCTGTACTTATTTATTTTGCTGTGATTATTGCTCACTTTAAATTTACTAACTCTTTTTATTTGAATATTTGTGTAAATGGCAATACATTTTAGTTGTTATAGATCAGACCGTGTGAATATATATATATATATATATATATATATATATATATATATATATATATATATATATATATATATATATATATATATATATATATATATATATATATATATATATATATATACATATATACACACAATTTAATTTTTTATATATATATACTGCAATTATTTAGATTGCACCACACATCTGTGACCGAAAAGACAGAATTCTTTTAATAACATATTATATGTATTTTAATATTTAAAATATCATTAATGTAATTCAACCCTTATGAAATTTCTTTTTACAAAGCCATTTTATTAATAATTATTAAATATAACTATTTTCATATTACATTTATAAATAATTAAACAATTAAACTTGCAAATAAATCATTAATCAGATTTATTTGCATGACAATTAAGTGTAAGGCTAAATTTCATGATCAGATAGACAGATATTTTATTAGAAAACAGAATACAAGCAGTTGGTGCATTCATTCAAAACTCAATCGATTCATTCAAAACTCCAGGGAAAGTGAACTATGGGAAACAGGTAATAGTTTGTATTTATGTGGAGTGTCTACTGACCTGGCTTTTTCCAGTCCCAGCATCACCAACCACAAACACTGATTGATGAACAGATAAAAGCTTCTCAAGCTGAACAACCTTTATATATTATCATTAAAAAGGACAAAAACAATAAAATAAGAGGTTAACAAGAGATCTAAAACAGTATGATAACTTAATGTTACACACAAATGATGATGTAGTGTGCGGAGAGATTCTTACTTTCAGAATAAATGTGTCCTCAGGTTGAACTTTTAAGTCTAGACTCGTCTGTCGGACTATCTGCTCAAATGCTGCATCAGTTTGCCTTTCTACTTCCAAACCAGGGAACAAATCTCTAATCAGACCAAGGAACACCGGAACGTCTTCCGAAACAATCTTTGGCATGTTGAAATCTCTTAAAGCCTGCATCAACACCTTCATAATGTAACAAAATCAGAGTGTCAAAACCCATGGCTGCTCGATCTATAGAGCTAAACATCAATCACATAAACACATTTCTATCACCTGATCTTCTGGTCTAGTCCGATCTGCTCTTTTGAGAGCTCCAGCAACCACCAGGACAGGTTTGACAGAACGCAAACCCCAGTCGTAGTGATCCTACAGCAGAGAATATATGCAGTTTATAAGCAGACACAAACAGGAAAAAAGTGTTTTTTCTGTACCGCACCTTCACGGGTCAGTGTACCTGTTTAGAGAGCAGCTCCTTACAGAGCCTGTAGAGGGTGATGAACTTGTTGCCCAAAATCTGAGCGCTCTGAAATCCCTCAGACATCAGCATGATCTCACAGATCAGCTTCATGTCAGGAACCACCATGGCACACGGCCTGCAAAAAACAGCAATCATATGGCATTCATGAACTCATCTATTCGTTGCTGACACTGCGTTTAGAAAGAGGACCTCATCTTTTTTACACAGCATGTGACATTAAACACAACTTGACACGATGTGTGCTAGTTCGTTTTGTTGTGCAGCTGCTACAAACATCTTCAATCCAGACTTTTACATTGTTTTTGGCTTGCCATATTCATTCATTTTAGTCCATTTTGATTTGACTAAATATAGCATGTACAATAAATATAGCATTGTAAATATAGTTGGTCAACCTAACATTTTAGTTGGTTGTAATATTAACTGATAATTATATTAATAACATTCCAATAAATAAATAAAAATGTATAATCATTTATTACTTTTATTCGGCAAGGATTAATTAATTCATTGATTTCTGAATGATCGTGTGACACTGAAGACTGGATTCAGCTTTCCCATAACAGAAATAAATGAAATAAAATATGTTAAAATAGAAAACGGTTATTTTAATATATGTACGCACACACATGTTGGGTTTCCCTATTTTATGGGGACAACACACACACAAACACACAGAGTAACATTTTGAATTTTCAGCATGATGAATATCTTCATTGATGACTAAATAAAAATATCTTGCCAACAAAATTTTCACTCCATAAAACACACTTTAGCTAATTTCTTTGCTGGTTTGGTCATTTTTTTCTAAATGTATATCTTTATTCGGATCAAGCTATACCTGAAAAGAGCTTTGAGGTTCTCTGGTAGCTCAGTTCGTCCAGCATATCCAGGGTTCATTGTGATGAAGATCCCAACAGAGGGTTTCAAGCTAATCTCTTCATCTAGGAAGAAAAACCTGCAGAGGACAATGGGTAAAATGGGTAAAACATGGCAACAAGTCAGATTAACTATTAAGAAGATCTAAAAAAAAGTAAAAAAAAAAAAACGTACCTTTTCCTCTTGTTGCGAATGGCATCATGTATGGTCTTTACCTGTACTGCCACCACAGACAGCACTTCCACAGCTATTCGGTTAAATTCATCAAAGCAGCCCCAAGCTCCAATTTGTGCCAGGCCTTTAAAGATGTTCCCTATGGACTGAACACCAAAACAAGTCATGGAAACATTTCAATGTGTGCTCTGCTAAAGACTTAACAGAACCAAACCAACATTGGTTATGAAGAAGAACTTCCAAAACATCTGCCAACTGTAATAAAGTTTCAAACAGAGCAGTCATTGATTTCTTTCAATACAGAGGCAGAATCCTATTCGGCAAAGTAATTATATGCATTAGGAGCTCATCTGAACCGAGAATACACTTGTAATTGTGCTGTGGTGGGCTGAGTCCCATCTCTGCTGGTATGTCTACCTTATAGTCCATCTGCTCAGAGCAGTTGAAGACGTACACCATGACCCCCAGAGCTCTTCCCAGGTCTTTAGTGGTTTCAGTCTTTCCTGTGCCAGCCGGTCCCGCTGGTGCACTGCTCATACTCAAGTGTAGAGACTGAGTCAGAGTTATATAGCACCTGCAATTAAAATAAGCAAAATCAAACACTGAATGTAAGGCGGCTTTATAATAATTTCCATTAATAACATTAAACATTATTACATGCAGTTTTGGGGGTAACACATTACAAGGAATGTGCTTCGAGTAATCAGATTACTTTTTTGATGTAACAAGTAAAGTAATGCATTACTTTATACATTTAATTGACACATTAATATTTCAGCTACTTTTTGTTATAAAGTAATGCATGTTACTTTTTAGTTTAATTAATTTGCTTAAACATTTGTTTAAACAACTGAATTAAAATGATCTTCCTTCACCAATACGTAGTCACTTCATACATGCGCGGGAAAAGGCACAAAGTACAAAAGTAACTAAATATATTACTTTCAAAGAAAGAGTTGCACAGTAGATAATATATCCCGTAATGTTGATATCTTTTGTATGGCATCCATAGCTCTAGGGGGCAGGACATATTATAAGTACTATAATAAATATAAGTGTCAGAATATAATATTTGAAATGTGTTTTTTTAAAGAAAATGAAGGTGTATGTTATACAGGCCATGTTGCAAAAAATACCTTCTCAGTAAAAAACACATGCAAGGCCTGGAAGACAGCGAGCCTCACAGCCAGATCGCAAGGGTAACGTGATGCATTACGGTCCATAAAAAGTAACCAAGTTTTGAAATTAGTTACTTTTTTTAGGGAGTATTGCAATAATGTAATGCAGCAGCTTTCCACAACACTGATTTCATTATATGATGAAAAACAGTAATTACGTTCAAAATGCGATACATGTCATGACTCATGAGACGTTGATTCATGTCTTTTAAGGTTCTAATAAATGTTAATTACTTTAATGTTTGTTCAAGGTTACGGAAACTGAAGTCTACCCGGGGGCCGCCATTGGCTAACAAGCCTTCACCTGCTGTTAGCATTCCATTGACTCCCATTCATTTTGGCGTCACTTTGACAGCGAATAACTTTACATCTGAGGCGTTTAAAGACTCCATTTGTCCATTGTTTATTTCTAAAGAAACACAACAATGAAGAAAAGGCTCCATTACCTTGTATCTTACGTTATGGCCCCGTAGAAGCAGTTTTTGTAAAAATAGGCTAACGATTGCATCATAACACGCGACTCTCTGTCGCGCAGTAGAGAGATTACCGTACAGACAGAAGTAGAAGCTCGAGCTCAATCGGGGGGACGTGGAGGCATAAAGTCAAGGGAGAAGCCCATAGAGAGTCATAAAGTTGCTCCTGCTACGAGCTCATGGACAGCTAATCCTCACGATCTCCGGCTCTACAAGATTCGGAAGGGAATGATTCAGATTCCTCTTGGCACCGTTACCAGAAGACGTACCTGTGAGACAGGTTGCTTACGTCACATCTACGTCGTCAATCTCAGTTTAAGCCTGCGCAGTCCGCTTGGCAATCAGGAAGTGAGTGCTTCTAATTGACTTCACTTTTCTCCGTTGAAGTCTATGGGGTCGCTGTGTCCATTTCTTTTACTGTCTATGGCTAAAGCTAATTTTAGCTAGCATGGTATGTATGCGCAAAAAAGCGTTTCACACTTTTGTTTCATAATTTGACAGAATTACAGCTGAACTGGAAATGATGCACAATATAAATAATATATTTATTTACCTTGATTTTTCTGTGTTTTCTTCACTCTCCCTAACCAAGTACACTTGGGTTTTTTTAAAGAAAAACTTTATTAAAGGAGCATTGCGGAAGTTTCTAACCGAAGAAATTTCTAACCGTTACTGACTAACCGTTACTGGCTGTTAGAGAAACTGCAGCCAGTCTCATGCTCGTTTTTGGTGCGCACACTCGTTGGCCGGACTAGATAAGGCTCTTTATATTTTTTTTATTTTTAGAGTTTCCGTGGGTATCTGGATTGTGCTGGAGGCTGGTCGCTTCTTTCCGTCTGCTGAGTCCATTTGAAACACTACTGCTAGCGATTGCCGCTGCTTACTAATGGCTGCCGTACGGATGTAAGCCCAAGTAGACGAGAGAGCGCATGATGACACATTTTGTGAATTTTCGCGCCAATTCGGACCCGACTCCTCCACACACAATTGAGCCTACAGGCTGATAGAGGCAACCGTGGTGGACAGTCAAGGTGTCATTCTTTCTATTACATCAGGGGTTTTCAAACATTTTGGTGCCAGGGACCCCTTAAAGGGGAAAAAAAATTCCAAGGACCCCCCCTCATATTTAACAGTGATTGAGCACAAAATTAATGTGTGAGCGGCTAATGAAACATTTTTGCACAAATGGTCTCCACCCAGGGTCCTATGCAGGAATTTCTAAATAGCCTACTGAGGTCCCAAAAGTGATTTTGCTAGGGATCACTTAGGATCCCTCACTTAGGAAGTTTTGATGTTCTTGATCTACACATGTGCATTTTAAGGTGTTTTAAGGCCCCCAAATTGGATAATAGCTTTAGAAGCATGTCAGTGGGCAGTGGCATACATTTTTTTGTCAAGATGTCAATTTAAATTTTACAATGAATGATCCACATACAAAATGGAAATGCAGAATGTATATGATTATTGTTCACATGTAGGCTTTATCAAAACACAATCACATATTCCAAACAGGAATGGACTTAAAAGAGAAATGTTTCAATGATTAGGCTTCTGCACACAAATATAGCCTATATTTATACAATAATAATGGCAATATGTTTAATAGGTGTGTTTGTTGTTAAATTGAGCTTATATCCACTGTAATTAGCTAAAAAAAACATACAGTATATCTGTGTTAAATAGGAATCCATAATGCTATCTCGTGGGCACAGGATGCTTCTCTTGACCCGTTTCTATTTCCTTTCCCAAAGCTGAGCTTTGATTGATACTTTGCAAACGGATTGTTTCAGTCGTTTGTTTAAAACTTCTATCTAAAACAGCTGTTTAGTTTAACTATTTAGGCCCAGTGGCGGTTCTACTTTGAATTACACCCAGGGCGAGACCCCCTTCGAGCGCCCCCCGACCCGACCAACAATACAATCACATACCGTTCATTTGAAAAACACAGTTAATAGAATCCAGTGATTTTGCTAGATTAATCGAACTTTCAAGGGAGGAACCATTAGCGCATTGGTTACTGCCTTGAATTATATGCATGGCACACTTTTACTTTTAGTAGTTTTTAAAAGTGAAAGGGTCAGAGAGATACTTATTTAGTAACACAATACTTAGGCTATCTCTTAAATAATTTCGAACAGCTCTCATATTAACCCAAACTGTTATAGACCTAAAATAGCTTTTGTAGCCCTATGTCACTCTTAAAATGTCAGAGAAAAGGACAGAATCAGAGATTATTTAGAAAATAGAAAATTGTACTTTGCATATAGGCTACTGTAAAAACACATAATTAAAGTTGATTTATGAAAATTATTTTCATTTCATGAATATAGTGACCAAAATGATCACATACACAGAATCTTGTTCAAAAGCCTAATACACAATGAAATCAATTCACCAAGTTAATAACATTAAAGATTTGTTTTAAAGGAGTGTCTTTTGTTACCTACTAAACTTAAAAAAAGGTTAACACAAAAAAGGTTTTATAAAAAGATAAACCTCATATTTCAGCATTTAAATCATCTCTATAAAAAGAATGAGTCAATAAAGATACATTCCTGACATTTATGATGCACAGTAGCTTATTTTTTATTATTAATAGTAAAATTCGGACCGATTTTCCCATGGCTGTTGTTGCTATACAACCATGCACTGCGCTCTCCACAACAACAAATATGTTTTAGTAGCTAATGTATTTCCACCACAGAAAAACGCTTGCTGTAGCTCTGCCAAAAGATTTATTTACGGAGAAGAGAAAAAACACCCAAGTGTTTGGGTGCACGTGCACTCCCATACTGAAAAGTTTATGAGCGCGCTTCCCGTGAGCGCGCTTCCCGTGAGCGCATAATGAGCGCGCTTCCCGTGCGCCTATTTGAAATATCGACCTCGAGCGCGCAAAAGACGCGATACGTGAACTAATCAGGAGACCCCCTTGACATCGCTTCTGTGCACGGCACCTTCTCAGCAAGCAGGGGCGCCATTGCCAATAATTGAATCGAAATGATAAAAAATAGAAAACCTTCGCGGCACAGACGATTTTTTTTAAATGCTTGTGCCGCCCCCCATGTGACATAAAGAAATGCCGCCCTGGGCGACTGCCCGGTTCGCCCGTGCCTAAAACCGCCACTGTTTAGGCCTACACCTTATCTCGCACTTTATGACCGTTGACTGAAGCGTTGTGCGGGTATTCGCGCTCGGCTTGCAGCTTCTGAACATAAGCCCGCTTTGAATTCATCTCCGACTCAAACATTTTGACATTGACGAGCTGTTAGTCTCTACTGAAGCAGCTCAGACGAGAAGGTCAGATATCATCGCGATGTACATCCTTGCAGCACCAAATTAAGTGAATATGTTACAGCCCTGTCCCTATGCACTTTTATTTTGATTTTGACTTCTAATGTCAAATCTAGCAGTGCTAGAACTGTCATATTGTGAGCGCACGCGAGACGCCGGCGCAATTACGTGGGATTTTTTCCTCAGCAATGGAAACAAAGGAATACTCTTATTATGGTCATACAGATAAGACAAGAGTACATCATTCGAAATGGTAAAGTGTGATTTTTTTTTATTTGTGTATATGCTACATTATAAATGACAACAAAATGTCATGCCTTTTAAAAATAAAGAAAACAACCGGATGCGGGTTCATGCCGTCTCTCGGTCTCCTTTCTGGCGCACGTTCCGCAAAATCAACCACAGCGAATAGTCTACTTAACGCACAGACATAAGAAATACAGATAGATTATCTATCTATAAACCTTTAAGTGTCTACTTTGTAGGCTATTATGACGTTAAATGCATTATAAGTTACTTTGGAATAACTAGCAGGTTTTCGAATGATAAAGAAAACCCGACTAATAGTCCGAAAAAAAAACACACAAAAAAAACGGTAGGCTGTTATAAATTATTTCGCGGACCCCCTGGCTATAGTTCACGGACCACCAGGGGTCCGTGGACCCCACTTTGAGAACCACTGTATTACATTATGGTTGTCTCATAAATGTACAAATGAAAACTCTATCTTAAAGTTTTTTTTTTAAGTAAAAACCTACACATAGCCCCTTTAAGTGCCTAATTGTTGGTCATTGTGGAAACTATAGTCCTGAGAATTTGTATAAAAATAACTATGATTATTTAAATAGTTTATAATAATATTCATATGATGACTTTGGATATTTTAAGAGTCTGGGACAATGGTAAAACAATAAAATATATATTAACATCATTTGAAATCCAAAAGAAAAAGATGAAGGCATGTAAAAAAGAAAAGAAAAAAGAAGTCTGTTTTAAATCATTTGTTTATTAAAACAATTGAAGAAATGTATTTTCATATATGCATATTTGAATGTACATGAACTAGGGTTAATTTTAGTAATGGCTTATCCATATTATAAAGTGTTACTGTTCTATTGTGTTTTATATTTGTTCGTTTTATTATTTCCTTTTTCCCTTGTATTTGCTTTATAAAACATTTTCTTGAAAAAAAACGATTATAAAAAATGTATCAATAATAATATATTCTGTATAGTATTACCAAAAAGTTTGACATATCAAAAGAATTCACGTTAGATAACAATAAATAAATGAATAAAAAAAGAAGTTCTTTAGTTGCTCAGAGATCATTAGCTGATAAGGTACCTGTCTGTGAGAGGTGTAATGACCAGACGAGGTGTGTTGCCAAGGTATTCGTAGGAATAACAAAACTGGGCGTCGCAGATGTTGATGAAGCAGTGGTTTTGCTCCTCATCCCAGCTGTGGCGGAGCTGAGAAACCCAGGCAAATGCCTGAGCACTGCTCACCTGCATAAAGACAGCCTCAAACATGAAACTACTCTAAATGCTCCCAACTCAATTAATTAATCAATTACTGCTTTTTAATTTAAAGCCCATTAAAATAATGACTGATGAACTAAATGACTTAAAACAAGGAAACAGAACATCCTTTAGTCAACATGATCATTAATTACGAACCGCAGTAAACATGACCCAACCTTCTGAGCGATGAGTTTGGAGACCACATCTCTGGCGTGAACATCTATGGTGCACAGGGTCATGATCTTCTGCCTGTCACCCGGGTTCAGTTCCCCCAATAACATGTTTATCAAGGAGTTTAGCTGGGCAATCTGGAGAAGCAGGGCAGATACTTTAGAGTTTCAGAGGGCACAATGATGGCTTGTGAGAGCATACAGTGAGCTTTGTGGCCCCTGCTTACAGTAATTATATCAATTTACATGCCAGAGAGAAGTGGATGGTAATAACTGTGCTGACAGGGACTCAGGGTCATGTGTTCATCAGAGAAATACCCCCACGTTTATGGAGCAAGGTCATATATTCCAGTTGGGAGGCCAAATAAGCACAGAGCTCATTTATCAATGCTGGGGGGAACTGCAAGTGTGTAAGACTGTTTGACTATGAATAAGAGCGGCCAGCTGGTGTATGTGTGTGACAATGAATGAGAGTGCTGGGTCAATATATATGTGTGTGTGTGTGTGTGTGTGTGTGTGTGTGAGTTGGGGGGATGCGGTTAATAGGCGATACGGTGGATCCTTGTCACAGACAGGCAAATGAGATGTAATCTTCCTGCCTGTATTTGGTGTAAAAGCAGCTTAGGTTGTACTGCATTTATCACCCCATGCTGTCTGACAGCAACTCCAATCAGGGGCTTGAAGGGAAAGAGGCAGATTATTCAAACGCCGGCCAAGGACGCGCTAACCTTCCCTGCGTTAGATGACAGATACTGACGCTGCAGGGACGATATGGACGTGCTTGTGGCAGTCTACACGGATCAGCACTATTCGCTTCATCATAGTTACAATGAATGAGTGGAGTGTGTTTTCAACGGCTTCATCATTGCCTAGTTCACACTACAGATGTGCTCTATCTGTGCTTGAAAAGTAGGGAGTCTGGCACTACCTAGAAACCTAAAAGGTCTATTTACAGTAGGAGGAAGTGACTTTTAGGATCTGTTGCACTATATATCTCCGGTTCAAATTTAAAGTGTTTTAAGAGTCATTTGTTTCCGAATCGCACTACACTGGTTGCGCTGTATGTTTTTGATTCTCTAAAAAGAACCAGCTCACTAGAGTCATTTGTTCATGAGTTGCACTACACTGGTAGCAATGCATGTTATTCGTTCACGAAAAAGAACCGTCTCACAAGAGCCATTTGTTCATGAAACATACTTCACTGTATGTGTGATTAAAAATAACTGACTCATAAGAGTAATTTGTTTGTGAACAGGACTACACTAGTTGCACCATCTGTTTCTGATTCACTAAGAAGGGCGCTCATAAGAGTCAATTGTTCGTAAATTGTTCGTAAATCAGACTACACTGGTTGTGCTGTATGTTTTTGATTCAGAAAAAAGAACCAGCTCATAAGAGTAATTTGTTTGTGACCCGGATTACACTGGTTGCACTGTATGTTATTGATTCACAAAAAAGAACAGGTTCATAAGAGTCATTTGTTTGTAAACTGGACAACTCTGATTGCTGTACCTAAATATTGCCTAATAAGAGTCAACGTTTCAGTGTCAACATAACTGAAAAAGACATCTCGATTGTGAACAAGAATCTACTCTATGTCATTCATTCAGTTTATTCAAAATGTAAAAGTGTAAAAAAGTGTGCAATATCGTACAGTACATAAGATCAACTGACCTGTTTCTTGTTGTAGTCTCTGAGTGCCGTCTCAAAACCCTCAGCCAGCCGCTCGAATGCTAGATTCACGTCGGCGGACCACCAGATCTGAGAGGCGGTGAGGACCACCTGAGCCGGCAGCTCCAAGACCCAGTGTTCCCGCGGGCGTTCCTCACACACGACCACGGCCTCGGCTATGTGGCTCCTCAATCCCTCCCTCATCACATCCTCCAGACAGTTCAGCCAGAGCTCAACCTGACAGAAAAAACTCACTCCGTAAAGAATAATCTGACAGATTACTATTATATCAGGGCCAATAATTCATACAAAATATTAAAAAACAAACAGACCTATAAAAATACTTCAACTGACCATGTTTTGTAAATGCTGGGAAATCCTAATTGCTAAAAATTCTTGCTAAAGTTATTTCTACCTGCATGTATATTTTAGAGTGTCATCTGGTGTATATGTAGTTTTAACCCGCTGGGGACGGCAAACGCACCGGTGCGTTTTGGCAGATTTTTTTCACATAGTCGAAAAATAGACTTAAACTACTCCATCATTTCCGGTCATACAGAGTTAAGAAATATTAAAAAAATAAACTGTTAGGTCTACTTTTTTATGTGCCCACCTACAATCGAAATAAAATATAGTGCTTTTTGTAAAATAAAGAAAATAAACAGGGTGTGCGTTCTGCCTCTCCGTGTCCGTGAACTTTTTTCTGGAGCACGTCTCTAAAACTAAACAAAACTCAGCGAATACTATTCACCAAGACATGAGCAATATATGTTTATGATCATTTAAGTTTGTACTGTTAAATGATCTAATTTAAAACTAAAATAAATATTCTCTGTTTATGTAATCTATATAAAAAGAGAGAGGTGTCAGCCGTTCTTATTATCTTTCTCTCAGCTCATTATTTTCCTAATGTGACACGCCCACGGAGAGCACGCGCTATTCAAACGCTAATGATCTGAAGCAACACATTGAGACGCGTAAACGCCCACATAAACTCAGTAAACACACTATATTTAGACAGATTAATGTACTGTCGTCTTGCGGGGCTGTGAGGAATAATCCTGGGACATTTACCTACCTCAGAACAAGTGCTGGTTTATTTTCACTTCGAGGAGCGAGCTGAGCTGTAAGTGTTTTATTCTTGTGCTTTGTTCTAATCGCGATATATAATAACGTTAGTGTCTGTAAACGCAAAAATAGCATACTGTTTAAATGTGAATCATGTTTCTGTGTGTGTGTGTGTGTGTGTGTGACTAGTTTTGGATAGATTATAAAGTTTTAACTCTAACATAGACATCAAATAAGCTTTTGTTAGCAGTTTCTGCTCATATGTTAAATATATAGTATGTTTTGTCAATAAACTAATCAACTAAGATGTTATAGTTTGTTCCAATGCAAGCTATATCAAAATAATGAATCCTTAACTTTGAAATATGTATGATAAAATGTATTGGCCTACTAAGACATTTATGGAAAAAGACAATTTTCTTTTCAAGATGTTTCCAACTAACTTTGAACCAATTCTGTAGAATGGCCCATATAACCTATTTGAACAGGATTTGTTTCCAGGTATGACTAAAAATGTGCTTTTGATTTAATATATATGATATATATGTATGTATGTATGCATGTGTGTGTGTGTATATTGTCCTTGCATTCTTTCTTGTGTGACACACCTGAATGAAAGGCTCATTATTATGCGGCTCTTTGTCTTCTCAGGTGAGAACCAGCTAATTATTCACAATGGGGTTGGGCCGTTCACGCCCATTCGCATATTGCCTTGGCTAACAAAAAATGTTTTTCACAATTTAAAAGAATCTATTGTGTTATGTCAATGATTAGACAGGATGATTTTCTGATAATTTTGAAGCAAAAACTCTAGGCGACAACATCCATTAGTCAAAAGTCTTGTGGACACATATTTAGTATGTGTTTTGTGGCCTTATTTCAGAAACTTTAATTTTTAGTTTTTTCAATAACCATGCAATAATCAATATTCTCTCAAAAATACAAACATGTACATACATGTTGCTCACATATTATGGTAGCCCTGTTTATGCTAAACAGTGTTGTGCTAGTTACTAAGAAATAGTAACTAGTTACAGTTACTAGTTACTTCATTCAAAAAGTAACTCAATTACTTTGTTGATTACTTACACCAAAAAGTAATGCGTTACTGTTAAAAGTAACTTTTTAGTTACTTTTTTAAAGAAAGTTCTTAAATGTTCCCATTAATGCCCTTTAATGTGTTATGGTCTATACAAACACAAAACTGACTTAAACAGAAAGTAATTTTTAAACACTATTTTATTTTAAGTCAGACTAGCACAAACTGAATATATCAAGGATTTCTGAAATAAATAACAAAACAAGCATTTTTAAAGCTAGTGACTTTGCTAGAGAGCTAGTGTTTGCTTTCTCAACATTGATATGTTCATGCAGCTGACAGTATACGTTTTTACCACTGTGGTTTTTACTGCATGAATTAATATTTGAGCAATACAATTGTACCTTGATCATTCTTGTTAGTTCATAGTAGGCATACATTAACTAAGGAGATACAAATACATCTGTTGGAAAGGCGGGGCTTAGTGCACCTGTCAATCATCGCCCTGACGCAGCCGAATGAAGCGCGAGAGAGAGAGACTTGCACGGGACCGGGAGGAATAACCGTTATTTGTGTGCTATAGTGTGCGTCTATTACTGATTAACCACACACATACCTCACACAGACCAACTCATTCTCAGTGTACAATAAACCCCCTTTGATTGAATCAGACTGTCCTGATCCATTCCTGTGTTTTGATCGACACACCAAGAGGAAGGCTAGAGACATTAGAACCACCTTAGAACACAATCCTAGTTTAATTACTTAACAAATTGGTCCTTCGAGCCGGATATCAGCCATTGCTCTTGGATAAAGTGGATCTATCAGCTCTGATATGCAACCAGAAGGGGTATATGCAGATGGTGGCAGACCTCAACGCCATGTTCGCACTCCTGCCTATCTCGAGGACTACGATCTCACAGCTGCACGACGTAGACATGCTGCAGAGGAGCCACAGAGAGGAAATCCATCAGATGCTGCCAGGATTTCTCCCTCCCCCTCTGACAGAGCCTCTAGTCCCGTGAGTCAGTATTCCTGGAACGTAGTGGACGAATGGTCGCCGGCTGCTTATAACAGAGAGCATTCCAATGAAAGACATCAGGTGAGAGCTCCCATGCCCTTTACTCAACCTCAGTTTTCACCATATCATCGGCCTTGGGAAGAGACTGAGGTTCAATTATCTCCACAAACTGTCTGTGACTCAGCACGCAGGCCTTCGCAACCCATGTTGCGCTCCGAGTCTCTTCCAACGCCACTTCCCCACTCATCTACCAACCGGCAGTCAATGCGGTTGGCCAGCACAGTTGCTGCACCGGTGAACTCAGATTCGTCTGCCCTTAAAGGGGATTACAGCTCATTCTCAACCCCGAAGCAGACTGTGGACTATAGAGATGGTTCTTTTCTGTCTAACCACCCAGAGAGGAATGCTGAGGAGCCATTAAGGGAACATGTGATGGTAGATTTCCTGGGTAAGATGCTTAGTGAGCTTCAAGTAATGAGAGATCATATACAAACAGGATTGTCTGCCAAACAAGAAGTCACACAGTCAGTTAAGCCCCCTAATTATTATGACTTCCCTCCTGCCAGCTATCCAGATGAAGCTGTCCCACCTACTTCTCGCAGATTACCTCCACCACTCAATGAGTACAGTACCCAAGCCCATGATCCGAGTTGGTATCCAGAACAGAGGTTTGAGCCTGTAAGGGCTGCTTACCTGCCTCAACCTCATGAAAGCTATAAGCCAAGGAGACCTAGGTGTCCGACACCTACGCCCAGAGCTTCCACTTTGCATCCAGATGAGAGAGAGAAGACCTACCGTGGGCCTACACCGACCATTCCAGACTTCATCACGGGAGATCCTAGTGAGTTCACCAGACTAAAGCTTGCTCTGGAAAACCTTTTACCTCATGATGCGACTGAGCTCTTCCGCTATCAGATATTGATGGATCATTTGAGATTAGATGAAGCCCGACTGGTGGCTGACTCCTATCTAAACTCACATTTCCCGTATAGTGATACTATGGCAGCTCTGACTGAGAGGTTCGGACAACCTTACAAGCTAGCCCTCAGAAGGATAGCTAAGGTGATGGACGCTCCTGATATACGACGAGGTGATACAGCAGCCTTTGACAAGTTCGCCTTGCAAATCAGATCCCTTGTCGGTATGCTGGAGACTTTGGGCCATCAAGGTCAGTCGGAATTAAGATGTGGTTCGCATGTGGAGAGGCTGCTAAGCAAACTACCTCCTGAAATGAGGTCAGAGTTCAGAAGACACATGTTTCGTCGTCCGGGTGCAGTGTACAACCTCCTAGACTTCTCTGAATGGTTACAGTATGAAGCGTGGTGTCAGAGCAGTGAGAGTCAAACTTCGGACCGTCGGCGGAGGGTAGAGCAGAAGACGGACCGGGGGAGAGTGACAAACCCTGCCGGACGTTCAGCTACTGTACTTCATGGATCGGATGAGAGCCCTGCCAAATTACCTATCGGACCAGCTCTGATTCCATTAGCCAGTTCAGGGATCACCGAAGCACAGCCCAAAGCTTTCTGTCCTTATTGTGACAGAAATGACCATTACCTCAGTCAGTGTGATACCTTCAAGTCCTTCAACAAACAGCAGATCACAGATTGGATCCAGAAGAATCATCGTTGTTGGCGCTGTGGGCGTGCACACCCAGCGGCTAAGTGTACCCTCAAAAAGCCATGTAGTATCTGTAGAGGCAGACACCTGCAGATTCTTCATGAAGTGAACTCCAAACCAGTGACTGAAGGATCTTGTCTGGTTAATTCAGCGACTGAAACCCTGTATCTGGATAAACCTAGAGGATGTAGGAAAGTTCTCCTTAAGGTTGTCAGAGTTCTGCTCCGTCACAAGGATAGGACCCTGGATACTTATGCCGTCCTGGATGATGGTTCGGAGAGGACGATTCTTCTATCCCCTGCAGCCACCAAACTCGGAATTTATGGCCCCATGGAGAGTTTAGCCCTGCGTACCATCCGCCAGGATGTTCAGACTGTCAATGGCGCCGTAGTCTCTTTCCAGATTTCTCCAGTAACTCAGCCACAGAAAATATTTAGAATCTCAGCTGCCTTCACTGCCGAGTGCCTCGGTCTAGCGGACCATTCTTACCCTCTGAGTGTCCTGGAGAAATATCAGCACCTGAAGAACCTTCCACTGCAGTCCTTCGATGGAGTACGCCCACTATTACTGATTGGAGCTGATAATACGCACCTCATTACTCCCATATCACCTGTTCGTCTGGGCCCCTCCGGGGGACCTGCAGCTGTTCAGACCAGGCTCGGATGGACCTTGCAGGGACCAGCAAGATTCTTGAAGGATCAGCTGTCACCACAACAGTGCTTCTTCGTATCCCTCACCCCTGCTGAACTAGAGCTGAAAAAGGATGTTGAAAGGCTGTGGCAAATTGATGTCTTACCCTACCGCTGTGAGAAGCAGGTCACCCGATCCAAAGAGGACCAAGAGGCTATCAGTCTCTTGGAGACTAAGACAACTCGGGTTGAAGTTAACGGCATCCTCCGCTATGCAACGCCTTTATTGCGCAGGAAGGACTTCCCCTTCTTCTGTGCTCCTAAGGAAGCAGTAATGCCTAGTCTCAGAGGCATGGAGCGTCGGCTTGTACGGTCACCAGAGAAGGCGGAGGTATATAAGTCTGAGATAAGGAAGCTGGAGTTGACTGGTGCTGCCATCAAACTGCAGAATGAGGGAGAGGAGGCCACAGGAGAGAAGTGGTATATCCCACACCATATGGTCACTCACAATGATAAGAACCGCTTAGTGTTTAACTGTTCTTTCGAGTATGAAGGGCTAAACCTTAATAACTCCTTACTACCGGGTCCAGTCTTGAGCCCTTCTCTTCTGGGTGTCCTCCTGCGGTTTAGGGAGCATAGTGTGGCCATAAGTGGGGATATACGCGGGATGTTTCATCAGGTCCTGCTACTGCCTGAGGATAGACCACTCCTGCGGTTTTTATGGCGTGACCTGTGTCGGGATGACCCCCCAGATACTTATGAGTGGCAAGTTCTTCCCTTTGGGACTACGTGCAGCCCCTGCTGTGCATCCTTCGCTCTTCAGCGACACGTGGCGCTACACAGTACACCTGATGAGGATGTAAGATTCTCTGTAGACAGATGCTTCTACGTGGACAATTGTCTCCAAAGTTTGAGTTCTGTTCAAGAAGCACGACTGTTAGTGGATAAGTTACGTACCCTCCTATCCTCTGGTGGTTTTGACATCCGGCAGTGGGCCAGTAATGCAGCAGAAGTTGTCAGTCACCTACCTCCCGAAGCCAGGTCCCCTAAGCTGGAGTTGTGGCTTTCTCAAGACAAAGCCGACCCACGAGAGTCAACCTTGGGCCTGAGCTGGCACTGCGAGCTGGACCATCTTGGGTTCAAACACCGACCTGTCACATACAATGCTTTGACAATGCGGAGCATCTATAGGGTGCTGGCAAGCCAGTACGACCCCCTTGGCGTCATCCTTCCCTATACTACCAGAGCCAAGGTGATCGTGCAGCAGCTTTGGCTAAACCACCGGGACTGGGATGATCCACAACTCCCAGGTGAGCTCAGGCAAGCATGGACAGACTGGGAAGAGGAGCTAAAATTCCTATCGCAGGTGACAGTCCCAAGGTGCTATAACCCCTCCTATATGGATCGATCAGATGTACGCCGGGAGATTCACGTTTTCAGTGATGCCTCTGAGAAGGCATATGGGGCTGTTGCTTATCTGCGTTCGGAAGGTCGCCAGGGGGAACTCCACCTTGCCTTTCTTCTAGCCCGGTCTAAAGTGGCCCCACGAAAGCGACAGTCAATACCGAGGCTCGAGCTCTGCGCCGCCTTGGTGGGTGCACAGTTGGCGAAGTTGCTCACAACTGAGCTCACTCTGAAGTGGGACAAGGTCACCTATTGGACTGACTCTACTATTGTCCTCCACTGGCTCCTTTCTGAGTCCTGTAGGTACAAAGTCTTCGTGGGCACCCGGGTAGCGGAGATTCAGGAGTTGACCGACCGGACAGAATGGCGATACATAAATTCTGAAGGAAACCCTGCTGATGACCTGACTCGGGGTAAGAGACTGCAAGACTTTATCGGCCCCAACAGATGGCTTCAAGGTCCAAAGTTCCTACTGCAACCACAGGAGGAGTGGCCCTCTCAGCCCACATCATGCTTTCCGAACTCTGAAGATGCAGCTGAACTTAAAGGAGGAATCTTCTGTGGGATCACTAACACCGTGCCGTTGACTTATGAAAGGAAATACAACCACTGGAAAGATTTGGTGGACGCAGTTGCACAGGAGCTGCATGGGGCGGCTGCCCAGGATAAATCTCCTCCAGCAGGTACCTACAGAGAGGCAGAGACTGTTGCCCTGAGAAAGATACAGCTAGATAGTTTCCCTGAGGATTTCCAGCTGCTAAAATCCAACAAGCCAGTTCGCTCTAACAGTCGGTTACTATGTCTCTCTCCTGTATTTGACTCCGAAAACCAACTCATCAGAGTCGGAGGACGACTGAGGAGAGTGGAAGCCCTTGACCCAGCTACCGTGCACCCTATTGTACTCGACTCTCATCATCCTAACACTCAACTACTGATCAAGGACTATGACACTCGACTTCACCATCCAGGACCTGAGCGGGTGTTTGCTGAGCTCCGCAGGAGAGTGTGGATTCTGAGAGGCAGGGAGGCAATTAAGAAGCACCAAAGGGCATGTCTCGACTGTTGTAAGTGGAGGTCAAAGCCAGCAACACAGCAGATGGCTGATCTCCCTCCTCCAAGGCTCAGACTGTTTAAGCCGGCATTTTACTCAGCAGGAATGGACTGTTTTGGGCCACTGGTGGTGACATTGGGACGCCGGGTAGAGAAGAGATGGGGCCTCCTATTCAAGTGTCTCACCACCCGTGCGGTGCACATAGAAGTGCTGGCCTCAATGAACAGTGATGCCTTTCTGATAGCACTGAGAAGGTTCATTGGTCGACGTGGCCAGCCTGCCGAACTGTACTCCGACCAGGGCACCAACTTCCGAGGTGGAGAAACAGAACTCCGGGAATCTTTCAACCAACTCAGTCCAGACTTACAACAGCTGTTAGCCAAACAAAGGATCAGTTTCCACTTCAATCCTCCGGCCTCTCCGCACTTTGGAGGTGTGTGGGAGAGGGAGATCCGGACCATAAAGGCTGCCCTTCGTGCAACCCTAGGTTCAGAAACGGTGTCCGAAGAAGTGCTTCAGACAGTTTTGATTGAGATTGAAGCCATCCTAAATTCTAAGCCTTTAGGATATGTTTCGGCAGATCTGGCTGATCTGGACCCAGTTACTCCAAATTGCCTGCTGATGGGGCGGCCAGATGGTTCATTACCCCAGGTAGTGTATCCGGAGTCTGAACTCCTCACAAAGCGAAGATGGAGACACTCCCAGGTATTAGCTGACAGATTCTGGTCTGCATTTATAAGGCACTATCTACCGGCAATGCAGACGAGAGGAAAGTGGCAAAGACCATCACCTAACATCGAGCCTGGCACTGTAGCCATGTTGGTTGACCCCCAACTACCTCGGTCCCTATGGCAGATTGGAAGAATTCTGAAGGTCTTCCCAGGAGCCGATGGCCGTGTAAGAACAGCGGAGATACAGATAAAAACCAGAACGTATACTCGGCCTATAGCTCGTCTAATAGTTCTTCCTGAAATCCCTGAAGAGGATGAGCATCCTGGAAGCGAAGACAACCTACAGAAGCCCTGAATTAATTTCCAACGGAGCAAATTTCCAAATAAATTTGGGGGCGGCAATGTTGGAAAGGCGGGGCTTAGTGCACCTGTCAATCATCGCCCTGACGCAGCCGAATGAAGCGCGAGAGAGAGAGACTTGCACGGGACCGGGAGGAATAACCGTTATTTGTGTGCTATAGTGTGCGTCTATTACTGATTAACCACACACATACCTCACACAGACCAACTCATTCTCAGTGTACAATAAACCCCCTTTGATTGAATCAGACTGTCCTGATCCATTCCTGTGTTTTGATCGACACACCAAGAGGAAGGCTAGAGACATTAGAACCACCTTAGAACACAATCCTAGTTTAATTACTTAACAACATCTAACAATGAATGATACTTCTACAACATGTATTAACCATATTTAATGCAAAAATTGTAATCTTATTGTAAAGTGTTACCATTTATATGATTCAAGCTTAAAGAAGATGGACATATTTAAATATCTGCAAAGGCCAGAGCATTAAAATGACATAAATGTAGACCTATATTATATGTAAAGTCTTTCACTTTATTTGCTTAAATTTTAGAACACTTGATTAGACTTGATGTCGGCTGCATGAACATATCAATGTAAGCAATCAATCACGTCACTAGTTTTAAAAATACAACTTCGCCGGCTAATGAATGCATAAAAGTGACCAGCTGGATATAAACTAATGCAAATAGATGGTAACAATTGCGACATAAAACATGTGGGTCAGGTCTGCGTGTGTTTTTGTCACATTGCTTTAATCGCTTGAGGTAAGTTAGCCGTTACTGTTATTCCTCTTAGACTCGACGGCAAGCTTCTGTTCTTTCTCTGCTGATGCAGCATCTAGTCAAAAAATTAATTACTTTATAATGATATGGCAATGTGTACTTAAGTGTTCTGTATTCATACCGTTTCGCTGTCAGTGTTTTAAATGCGCATCAAGTGCTCAGCGCTCTCCGTGCAGCTTGTAATCTCCGTGCTCGCGCTGCCTCACAAGTACGTAAACAACTCAGCCAGTGAGTTTGTTATGTGTCCTCAGGTGTCCTCTCGCTCTGTATAATGCTAGCAGTCTCTTCAGTGCTCTCTACTGTGTAATGACAGCGCACACTTCTCAGCCGCTCCAGCAACTAATTAATTTTAAAAAGTAACGGACAACGCGCCATATGGTAACGGTAACGGAGTTAATTTATTTAAAAAGTAATTCGTTACAGTATTAGTTACTGTCGAAAGTAACTGCGTTACAGTAACGCGTTACTAGTAACGCGTTACTGCCCAACACTGATGCTAAATAGAGTGTAATTTCACCTGTGCCATTAATATGATTATAAGCAACTGAAAAAAGCACAAATGTCAGGGCATGTCAAAACATCTCAAGGACCCCAAAAACACCTTGGTCCCCAGAGGGTTAAAGGTGCATTGTGCACGTCTTTGAGTTTTTGAGAACTATGCCCCCTCTGGCGACAAGCGAAACTGCCTTACTGTCTTTGTCTTACGTGGAGTTTGTGTTGGGGTTTGGAATGAACTACAAGCCAGTGTCTTTGCATCCATCTTCTACTTTTGTCGAAAGTTGACTAAAGTTTTGTCGCTCGAGTTGTCTTCGCTGATACGGAGAAAGGCGGCGAATACACAAACCTGCCAGACAGACATAGCCAGGTGAGTGTGAACGCGCATGACGTCACGCCCAGTCAGGGATTCCGGCCCGATTTATTTTACTGTACTGGATTATAGAGGCAATCGCAGTGATCAGAGAAGGGCTCATTCAGCCCATCAGTTGTTTAAGCATGTATGGGTTAAAAAAACGGGTATTTTTAACATGAAATGTTGCGCAATGCACCTTTAATGATGTTGTAGTTTTAATGATGTTTAAAACATTTTTTTTATTTTATAGATATGTAGATAATCTAATACTTAATATTTAATGTAATATTTAATAATATTAAAAAAAGTTTGCTTTTAAATATTCTTTAATTGTGTTTTATATACAAATAATATTTTAGATGTTATTGTAATATTTATATGAATACTTTATAAAACAATTGTTAATATTCTTTAAAAATCTTTTTAAAAAAGTTAAAACTTTTTAATATCTGTGTTTTGATTTAATTGGATGCTTTTGCGGGGTTTACCGGTCCAACGCAGTCACATGGCGAATAGAATGAAACAAATTCTCTGTCTCTGCTGAACATTCCCACCGCTGATGTGGCCTTTTCCCCCTCCTTGTCAGAAAACTCCAGATCAGTCATACTGTCAAACAGCTTACCCAAGTGATGGGTAACCTAAAAAGCAATGAACCATAAAGCATTACTTTCACAGAACAATATATTGTAGACAGTACATCCGTGTACAAATGAATCAATCTGCGCACTTATGTAGTTATGCATATCCATAGATAATGATATGATTGTGGATATATTTGCAATTCTTATTATAACTGAGGTACAATGAGAACGAGATGAAGCACTTTGACCCTGTTCTGGTTGAACGGTTCAGGAGAAAACCTGCACATATGTGGGAGGATCGGCTCAAAGAAGGATGTAGCCAGGGTTAGAATCAATCCATCTGTAGATCTTTTTTTTTTATCATAATGATATTTCACAGAGAAGCACTGCCCTTGGAATTATCACAGTGATGATGAAAAAGTTTAATCACAGAGATAAAGGTTACTGTACGCAAATGAGAAGAGAGATGGGGAACTTAGTATGTTACAATGTAAAATATATTTCCGTGAATCTCAGTCACATTATTACAAATACCAGGAGAGAATGCATACTTTATAGTTGACCTGTTTATGGATTACTGTAATACTGAAATGTGCTGTATAATTAGAGAAATCTGAAACTAATTAAACTTTCAAACTGACTCAAACTAATAGACAGACTGTTATATAAAGTTGAATCAAGTTCAACTTAACTCCTAACTTTTAAAAGCAGTACCTGTCTGGGCTGTCTGCCCTTGGAAAGGATGTCCAGTAAGTCTGCTGAAGAGAGGAAATAGAATCGCGGGAAAGCCATTCTCTTTGTCTCCAGGTATTTGGCTAAAGCTTTCTCACATACAGCAAGTCTAGGATAAATAACAGGAAATCAACAGAATTATTTATCCATCTCTCTTGAAACAATGCGTATCCATGCACACTTCTTAAAAACAGAGTTTACTGGAAAAGAGGAACCTTAAAATTTCACAGACCTCCTTTGCAGATCTTCAAGCATCGGTAGAAGATCGGGCTTGTTGGTTGCAGTAATTAAGTTTTTCGTTTGGCCACTTTTGAGCATAAGGACCTTCAAACATAAACAGACAAAAGTAACTATGCAAATATTTACATACCTGGTAGATCCATGCATCTACATTGTAAAAATAACAACATCTTTGTGCATTTTACATGGAATCGCATTAAATAAAATAAATAATGTACACATTAAGTGAATTGTTTTAAATTATTAATTTAAATGTTTTTGAATATTAGTTAAAGACACTTAATATTAAGTGTGTCCTTTTAATTACAAATAAGTATATTAATTTTATGGAAATACATACATTTTATTGAATTTTTACTCGTATTTACCCATTTTCTCCATCAGCAATTAAATTCAAAGTGGTTGAAAGTGCAATGAACTTAATTGCAAGTTGTAACTTACAATTGCAAGTTGAATTATTATATTGATAATAATTAATAAAATTGTACTTATATTAGTACCAATATAAACCTGTAATTCAAGTTTTACAAAGTATACATACAGTGTATATATATATACATACATACAGTGTATATATATATTAGGGCTGTCAGTTAAACGCGTTATTAACGGCGTTAACGCAAACCCATTTTAACGGTGTCAATTTTTTTATCGCGCGATTAACGGTCTTTTTGGCCTAGCAAACTTTGTAGTTTTTTTCACATGCTGTTACAACAGGACGCAGCATGCGCTGCGCTGCGCTGTGCTATGAAACCTATTCATTTCAATAGATTGCGCCGCGCGAGGACATTTTGTTGCTTCGTCGACCAAAGCGCAAGCGGATCTAGCTAGACCGGAAACAAAACAACAGGCACGCCGCACACACTTGTTTGGGCGTGCAAGCCGGTCAAATAGTTGGTTAACGTTACGCTTTGAGTGGATGACGAGCGCGAGACGCCGAAATGGATGCCAATAAGATTCTGAATGGAAAGTTTACTTTTAAAAAGTTGCCAAATGGTTCCATTGACAAGACCAAAGTGATCTGTGTGTTTTGTCGTTGTGAACTGAGCTATCATCATCGCAGCGCGTCCAGTCTGAAATACCACTTGATGGCCAAGCACACACACACACACACACACAGCTGATGCGAATTCTCCGCCCCCTCATCAATATCAGGACCTCGTCAGTATTTCTTTCACCCTTTTATTAATGGACAGTGTTACATTGAGAGATTATTTGCTCCAAGTGAGAATGTTAGTGTGAAATTGAACACAGTAAATCAATGTTGTTTTCAATAAAAAACATTTGCACAAAGCAAGCCGATCCACTTTTCCATGTTGATAAGAGCATTAAAATGAGAAAAAATAATGAGACAAAAAGAAATTCAAGAGACATTTAGAATAGATAAAAAATAATTGTGATTAATCGCGAGTTAACTATGACATTAATGCGATTAATCGTGATTAAATATTTTAATCGTTTGACAGCCCTAATATATATATATATATATATATATATATATATATATATAGCGCCATGCTCTGGCATACTAATTTATAACAATAAATTAGTAATCTGTACAGAGAAACATCTCCTGCTTTTATTACATAATACATTTCATGTATTTCAGTACAATACTTTTACATCTCAATATCTTAAAATGAGCTTAACTAAAAAATATATATACAGGCCCATATACTTATGATTCTGAATCTCCTCTATGTTGGGCAAACCTTTACAGAAAGCATGTAAAACATCTTTAACTTTGCATGCACCACACCTGTAATTAGTGTACATGACATGAAGTCAAGCTTACCTTAAACTCAGAATCAATGGAGCCAAACTGATGTGCCTCCTCCGGCAGCTGGTGCTGAATGTCTTCGGAGCCCATGAAGATGCTCTCCAGGTGAGCCCAGGTCCTCTGTACCTCCAGCCACAGAAGCAGCACTGAGTCAGCCCGAGTCAGCTGGGCCTGTAGCGCCAACACCTGTCCGTGGAAGAATGTTGCCTGCTTACTGTGCAGCAACACCTGCAGCTGCACCTGAGAAACAAACAGAGATGCATACAGAATCAGCAGCCAACAGCAAGGACAGTTTCTTGAACTGTCATGAACTGAGAATACAAATTTTCCTTGATTGTTTGACAGTTAAGAGGGCGTTATACTGGAACAATATCCTGTAAGTTTCAAAACTAAAAATATCCTTGTTATTCCAAAAACAACTTTTATTGAAACAAAGGCTAGAAAATGACAGGACCTCAAAAGTGGTGACTTATGACGTCACAGAGCAGCGAAAGACCATCTTTGAAGAAGAATATCAAAGCCTACGTCTACAACACTGCGTCTTTGGCTCCGCCCACTGGAGCGTTAGTGAATAGTGACATGAGAACGAAAAAAGATCAACATAGGACCAATACCATTACCTTCCAAGGGATCCCAATGCTAGGAAAGTGTGGGGGTGTCACTCAACAATGTGACTGTCTCAGCAGTGCATTATAATATTTGTTTGTATTCGGTGCATTTCACAGTGGATTATTTGGTAGTCGCAATTTCGACCCAGGCTTTGCAAACAGACTTTTACGTTATGGATCTGCCAGCAATGCCACAAACATGTAAGTAACCATGTTTATTCTAATGCCTGCTTATTCTAATGCCTGATCTGTGATCAGTGATTTCTGATGTGTAATTATTCAAGTTCATATACATAATCTTTCTCTCAAAATCGTTCAATACTGTTTTTGCATCAGAAAATCAAGCTAGTGACTAAACGATCAACTTCACATCGTTTCTCTTAGTAGGATGAAAATAATCTTATTTAAACTGTGATTAAAGGGTTAGTTCACCCAAAAATGAAAATAAAGTCATTAATTACTCACCCCCATGCTGTACCAACCCCGTAAGACCTTCGTTCGTCTTCGGAACACAAATGAAGATATTTTTGATTAAATGTGACAGCTGGATCACTCCTCCATAGGCTCCCTAAGGGAATGAATCCTGACGGCCCAGAAAGTCAATGAAGAAAATGTTTAAATATTCCATGTCGCAACAGTGGCTCAACTATAAGTTTATCAAGCGACGAGAATACTTTTTGTGCGAAAAAAACAAACAAAAATAACGACTTTATTCGACTATTCCTTTTCTTCCTTGTAGGCCTGAAACGAGACTTCAAGAGATTTCCACGACGCGCACGCGCGAGAACTTAACTGAAGTAGTTGAAGGAGATCGCAATTCTCGCGCATGCGTCGTGGAAATCTCTTGAAGTCTCGTTTCAGGCCTACAAGGAAGAAAAGGAATAGTCGAATAAAGTCGTTATTTTTGTTTTATTTACGCACAAAAAATATTCTCGCCGCTTGATAAACTTATAGTTGAGCCACTGTTGCGACATGGAATATTTAAACATTTTCCTCATTGACTTTCTGTGCCGTCAGGATTCATTCCCTTAGGGAGCCTATGGAGGAGTGATCCAGCTGTCACATTTAATCAAAAATATCTTCATTTGTGTTCCGAAGACGAACGAAGGTCTTACGGGGTTGGTACAGCATAGGGGTGAGTAATTAATGACTTAATTTTCATTTTTGGGTGAACTAACCCTTTAAATTATATATAGAAAGCAATCAAAGAACGATCCCTTTCCAATCGTCTAAGCTGTCAATCACACAGCGCAAGTTTATTTGGACACTTGCTAAAACTCGTTATGAAATCAATGATGCTGTTACTGAAGCTCTTACTGTGTTTACATTGCATTACATTACAAAGCATTTGTGCGAGTGCAGAAATTTCGTTGCAATGATGAGATCACTGTCTTTCATCTGTTCAATGCTCATCACTGTAACCTTTCATGTGTTGGGAATAGATCTAAAATATAATGCTATAATCATTACTTCTCGCGATTCGTTAATCTCGATAGCTGTAATAGTAAAAACGTAGTAAAAGATTTTGAGAGAGAGAGTTCCACATGTAATGCTAGCTATTTCATATGCAAAGATGTCAGCCAATCACACCAGTGGGCGTTTACACTGAAGTCTCACAGCAGACACGCCCCTTCAAACAGAGCGTTCAAATCAGTGTTCAAATTTTATGTAAAAATCATACTAACATTATAAGGGCACCCCATGAAACATTATAAAATAATAAAATAATCCAGTTCATGACCCCTTTAACTTTTATGATCTTGTGTTTCAGATTTATCAGCTTAACAGCTTAAACTCATCTGGGAAGGTTTCTCACTAGATGCCGGAACATGGCTTCAGTGATTCAGTCTCCCATTTAGACACAAGAGCATAAGGGAGAAACTGGAAGCACATTCTCTAGAATGTCATTGTATGCATTAAGATTAGCCTTTAAAGATATTACTCGAATAGCCAAATCAAAGTCCTATTCACACCAAGTCCAAAAATGCTTTGTACATTAGTATGTATTGATTTAAACTGAAACAACTTCACAATGATAATGAGGCCCTTTTTATTTGCACAGATGCCAAACAATTCATTAAGATAACTGAACATTTTTTGTTTGTTTGTTTTTGTGGTTACACTTTATTTTGATAGTCCACTTTAGACATTATACTAACTATAAGTAACGTTGCAGCTACATGTCAACTAGCAGTCATTAGAGTATTAGTAGACTGGTAGGTTTAGGGTAAGTAGAAATAGTTGACGTAGTTGCAAAGTTATTTATAGTCAATAGAATGTCTGTTGGGGAGCATCACAATAAAGTGTCAGCAGATATTAAGCAGACAGTCTACTAACACTCTATGACTGCTAATTGACATGTTGCAAAGTTACTTATAATTAGTAGAATGTCTAAAGTAGACCATTGAAATATAGTGTTACCGTTTTTTAGAGAAAGCATCACAATCAGTGTAAATAAAATATATTACATGTACAGTGATTATGTCTGAACTTGAGTGGATGTCAATGGATGAGAGGGAGGGTGTTTGTGATGCTAATGTATTGTTTCTGTGTTCATAAAGGCAAGTTCAAATACAAATATTAAAGATAAAAAATAAAAAACAAATAAAGATAAATACCATTTACAGCCTAAAGTTCAGATCACATTTGGAGGATATCAGGTTTGCAAAAAAGAATTTTGATTTTGATATCTCCATTGCGATTTGCCTATGTTGTTTTTGTGTCCACATTGTGTTAATGCCCTTCTGTTGGCTTTAATGTTTTCAGACATGTGGGTGTAAGTGGGCCGGTTTTGCACAGACGGCAGACTTATTGTCAACAGTGATGTGTTTGGCTAGATTTTGGCCCCTACACATACAGCGTGATAACAAAGCCAGCAATGTGTGGTCTCTATAAATCAGATGTGTGAATACAGGCGGCTGACAATGAAAGATCGTTCTTTCGGCACAGTGGGATGGTCTTAGAGAAGGAGATAAAGACCCTGGCCACACCAAGATTATTTTGCCAAGCAACAGCTTTGTTAACATTTCCGATGAGCTAAGAAAACACACATACATACATACATGTTGTTGCAAACTGCCCATAACTGTGATTGCATGTGCCACTTTAGAGATGTTTATACCTGACTCTCCTCCAGACTCTCTATAAGTTCATCACTGCATTTCAGCATTGGTGTAGCGGTGTGGTAATGCTCTTTATATGAAAACTCCATCCTTGCCCACATCTGGCTGATTTCAGTCAATACCTTCAAAACAATTAAAGAAATGTTGCACTCATTTTCAGAGCATGTATCGCAGTGACCGAGGCTTGAGAGAGACACTGTATGAGATGGAACCTTCTCAGTGGACATCTCTTTGACTGCTCTCCCAACTGTACAGAGCACCACATCTTCATATCTGTGCAGCTGCAAAGCCAGTAAATCCTCAAGAGTTGTATCTTCAGTTAGGGTGAAATCAACCTAAGAGAATGAGAATGGTGTTCAAAAAGTTCAAAAGAACAGCATTTATTTGAAATAGAATCTTTTGTAACATTATAAATGTCTTTACTGTTACTTTTGATCAAATGTGTACAGACCCCAAACTTTTGAACGGTAGTGCATTATGTTACAAAATATTTCTATTTCAGAAAAATGCAGTATTTTTAACTTTCTCTTCATCTAAGAATCCTGAAAAAAAAATTACAAAACTGTTTTCAACATTGATAATAACAATAAATGTTTCTTGAGCAGCAAATCAGCAAGACTGGAGTAATGATACTGAAAATGCAGCTTTGATCACAGGGATAAATTACATATTCAAATAGAAAACAGTTATTTAAAATTGTAATAATTTTTCACAATATTATTGTTTTTTTATTTATATTTTTGATCAAGTGAATACAGCCTTGGTGAGCATAAGAGACTTCTTTTAAAAAACATTAAAAAAACGTACGATTCAAAACTTTGGAACGGCAGTGTGTTTATGTTCACAGAGAAATCTAACAAAATTGTGTGACGCTTATGCTTATAATAATAAAAAAAAGATATATATGTTAAAGTGAAATGAAAATGAGAATGAAAAATTAGAATAAAACTACATGTATTGTATTTTAAAGATATTACGAGATTTTTTACGAGATTTCTTTCTACCAGGGAGCACAAAATGAAAAGTTTAGCAGAATGTTGAAGCTGCCTTTTTCTACACAATAGAAGTGAATAGTGACCATCAACCTAAAATGCTATTGTATGGCTTTCAAAAGACTTGCAATTAAGTAGAGCACACACATCATTGTAGTACTTTTATGGTGTTTTTTTGTTTGTTTTTTTACTTTCATTGTATGGAAAAGATCAGTATCAGTCAATGGAAGAAAGACAATCATATCATTTGGAACATACATTAAAATTTCATTCATATAAATTACAATTTTACCAGGAGTGTTAAGTGTTGTTTAATCTATGCTTTTGAAATAGTAAAATTCAGAACAGTAAATATATGTGTCGGGCTCTAAGAGGAATTACATTTATATTGCAAATCTACCACCCTCTTTCTCACCCCGGTCGTCCTGACCAGCTGGGCCCAGTGTCTGTCTCTCATGGCCGGGTTCAGTAGTTCTGTCACAGCCCTGAGAGAAGCCAACAGATCCCTGAGCACACGGTCCAGACTCACATACACATCCCAAACACGGGCCTCTTTATCAAGAACCTGCATTTCCTGGCCAGACATGAAATCAGTGTTAGATACTATGAACAAAAACCTTCCAACATGTGTTTGGGTTGTGTTCTAGTACACTGATACTGGCATTCTTACTTTTGTAAACCTCCTCAGCTCTGTCTCTATGTGTTCTACATTGATCTTTCTCCATTTTGTCCCTGTCCAGACAGCTAAACAGCACTGTGAGGACACAACATTACATTAAGTAGACAGTTCAAGCTAAATTTAAATCACAAATTAGGAAAAGGATGATCCACCTGAACACATATCCGCAGATCCCAGAGCTGTTTCAAAACAGCAATGTCTTTCCGACAGATTCCGAGTTGCTTCGAGTCAGGGCTGCTCACTTCAAACAGCTTACAGGACTCCTGGAGATCTGCATTCTCCTCTTCTAGAACCAGCATCTCCCTGTGAAACTAACAAACACAGTATAAAACAAAACGTCAATGTATGTAAATTATTGAAAATAAGACTCTGAATATGATGGATTGTTTGAATTAGAAGTAATAAACATTTACTTTATCCAGGCAAACATATGGTTTCTCTGTGTTGTACTGGAGAGGAGCTTGTGTTTTGAACCTCCCTCGAAATTGATTCAGCTTTTTCTATGAAGAGAGACATGATTCAGCAAAAACATTAGCATATTTAACCTGAAGTTGCTATAAAAAGTTTCAGACTTCCATACCTAAAAACATTTCTTTTAGCTTAAAGTCAAAGTTTACACTTTTAATCAATATTAAAACTCAGCAAATGAGGACCTCACCTCAAAGGCCAAACACTTTCTACGGATAACTGACACCTCTTCAGTGTGAAGAGGAGCAACCTCATGTTTCACTGTCCAGGCCAACTTCTTCATGCTGTTCCACTTCTCTGGCAACTCCTGATAGTTAAGTAAAAGCTTCTCATTGAGAATGGTTTACAGCTAGGGATGCAATAATGTTAAAATTCTGGACAGTACAAATATAATCCAATAATTATTTTAATGTTTTGGCCAATTTAAAAAAATCTATACTATTTTGCCCAAAGAAATTAATAATAAAAAACAAATCAATCATTTTAAATGTTAAAATGAATTTAGGCATTGCATAATTTAGGGATGCACGATATATCGGCCACCATATCGGTATGGGCCGATATGTTTTCATTTTAAATGTTAAAGTTATCGGCCCGATAAGAACATTTGGCCGATATATTAAAACAGATAAATAATGGATTACTTCCTTCAGCTGAGACACTTCAGATGTGCACTGTTCACCACAAATTTGTTAAATTGCTTGAAATATGATTGGAATGATTTCAAAAAGGAAAATACAGATAAGGCAACATGTAATATAAGCTACATAAAATTATAATGAGGACATCATCCTAATTGTGTGCTTGGGTCGTGGATTTAATGGTCAGACTTTTGTTTTTGCTCTCAAAAATTGATTTAGATTTATAGGCCAATATATCGGTTATTGGCCGAAATGCTCATATCAGTGCATCCCTAGCATCATTATAATGCACAGTATGGAAAATTAATAATCATTTTGAGATTATATATACAGTAGTACTATCTATTTATTAACAGTCTTATTAAATTTATTAAGTAAAATTGGCTTCAAGTCAGCATTAGATTAAAATAGGGAATCAGGAACATGAGCATTCAAATGCACAAATAAATAACCACTATCAATATCCAGTATCAATATTGGATATAATGTATAAACAGATACATTTTTGAATGAATGGAAAGTTCAAAAGAACAGATTTAAAAAAATATATATAACATTATCAATTTAATGGATCCTTGATGAAAAAAAAGAAAAGAAATCTGTGGGGCTGTCAAATACTCTCACCTCAAGCTGCATATGGACACACTCAGATAGGGTTTCTCCATATTGCTCCAGAAGAGTGACCACTTCACTAACAGGTTCAAAAAGCTGGTCAGTACAAGACTGCCTGTTTTTGACAGCCAGCAGGAAACCCATCACCTGTACAAGAGCCTGGTAGTCTCCACTGCACACCGGCTCTTTAAGCCTAGATTCCGCCTGGAGCATGAACTCCTTTAGTTCAGCAATACTGAAGACATCAAGATTACAAACCAGCAGAAATCAATTGCTTTTATTGATTGAGTACAGCATTTGGAGTTTGGAGGAAAATTGGGGCATTAGAGTGATTTTTTCTATGTAATTACAGAAAGGTCTCTCACCTGCCGGTAACATAAGACATCAGGTGCTCCTTAAACATCCAGCTCCATTTTTTGATTATGTTTAAAAGACTCATCTTGAACGAACGGATATCCACTCTAAACCAACCATCAAATACCTGCCAGTCCTCCAAACGGCTGACCTCTGCATGCAATTCTTCATAATGAGTCATCTGTTGTGAAAGGAGACATCTCACTAATAAAATGACAAACCCTTCATACTGCTCTTAAAACAGTGTATGGACAGACATCTATATCCATTTAGATATAGATATATGTTGTACCAAATTAGTAACTCGGTTTCAAAAGCTGATATTCATGGAGAAACATTAAAAGCAGAGTAGTTTCACCTGCTCTTTGAATTGCACTGTGGTGGGAGGATTCTCTGGAAATGCATCCTCTCCATATGCTTCCACCTCTTGAGCTGTCAGTGCATGACCATAGAGGAGGAACTGCCTGAGAAACTCAACCCTGTCATCAAGCCACAGGGGACCGTAGTGGATAAATGTGTCCTGGTATTGTAAGGCTTTCTTCATGACTTGATCAACTCTCTCCATCACTTCCTGCCGGAGATCTAAGAGGTCAAACATGTCCTCGACGTCAACCTGAAAGCAGAGTCAAAAATATTATTTGTATATGTACAAAAATAAAAACTAATTCAAATTATATTAATATATTTAATAATTATGTTATATTAAGAGTATCAATTAATTTACATTGTTAATATAACAAAAAAATACTATTTTTATTTAATATTTTTTATTGATATTATGTTAAAATTTCTTAAAATGTGTTACATATCTCTTTTTCACATGTCAACAAATTAACTTTTTTGACTAGTGACCTAGGAAATATTATATTTCTAATACAGCAGATTCTGCATTTACCATTGCGACAATTCCTTGTTTCAAATGTGTATAAATCCTAAACCTTTCAATTCCTTATTTATTTCCAGGTTTCAATTTTATTTTAAATCCCAGATCATCAATATGACCTCAGACTTTTGAAATCCGCTGTAAATTCACCTGGTAGTCTTCCACGTTTAGGTGAGGTGCCACCCTCTTCACCAGAGCAGACATCTTGAACACATCACCTAGCAGTTCTTCCACCAGTTCGTAAAGCCCATCACCACCATCTCGATCCAGAGATGGTTTAAACGTAATCTCAGATCCTATCAGTAGCATTTGAGACTCAAACAGGGGAGCCTGCCTCACTGAGCTCTCCATATTCTCAATGAAATACTCCAGAGAAGTTGAGATAGCACTGAAAAATCCCTCCACCACCATATCATCCACATGCTCCAAATAGGCTTTCCATGCATCTGAAGAACTATCCGCTGCAAAAAGGACCATGTTCTCCTGGAAAAGATACAAGAAATAAATGTTAGACAAAATGTGTACAAAAATAATCTATAAAATAGACTGACTCACATGTAACAAACTATGGATCGTTTCTCCATCTTTCCTGAGCTTGTTGTAGCTTTTTGCCACTCTTGCTGCTCTATCTTCCAGATGTAATATCAAATCTTTCTTAAGGTCTTTTCTGCAGAACATCGGCTGTTTGCTCCATCCACTCATCAGAACGTCAATCATCTCAATGTTGTCTTTAGTTTTCTGAAGTCTTCTCTCCAGCTGATAGACTGTGTCCTGAAGTGTGCAGATGTAGTCCCAGCTGTTCTGGCTTTGCCATGTAAGCTCACTTTCTGCTTGATGCAGTTGCCGGTCAACAATCTCCATCTCCTCTTTTATAAGAGGAGCCTCCACTTCAAGAGTCATCCGTTTCACCTTATTGTACCACTGCACCAGTAAATGCAGGCTCCCAAGGTTCTAATGGAGATCAGGTTATATACTCAAAACGTACATCCAGAATGCAAAACCCAAATTTAACTAATAACAGACAATCTGAGCATTCACTAACCTTAAATAACATCTTTTTATTTTCATACACCTTCAAAGCAGCAGAAGGGATGTTCATCTGATTAAGGATTTTTAGGTGTTTCACATCCTTGAGCATAGCAATCAGCTAAGGTGAAGAAGTTCAATATTATGCAGATGAATACAATGAACAAATTGTCACAATTAGATGCTCTAGCATTTGAAATTGATGCCTTATGCTGATGCCTTATTTTAAATGTATGTTCTTCACCTCTTGATTGACGTTAACTGACAGTAGGTCAGTGCTGGGATCTCTTTTGATTAGGGGCTGATCCAGGTTCATCTGGCAGACCTGGGTAATATCACCACACCAGCTCAAATAGACCTGCTTCTCGTACTCATCAATATGAGAGGACATCTCCAGGTATTTATGATAGACCAGCTCTATCTCTTCTCTTTCCATACTTCTGTAATATAAATGCCCCCACCTCTTTAGATTCATTTGAATCGTTAAAAAAAAAAGATAAGGATCTCAATAGAATATAAAAAAAAACGTACAGCTCCAGAACAAATTGAAGATTGTTCCAAGGGATTTGAATTCTGTCACGAAGCATTTTTGCCCACTTCAGAGCCCCTGTCATAGCAGGCATGTTCTTGCTCAAATGCATTTTATTCCTCTTTTTCTGGAATTACATGATGAATTACACAAGGTGCTTTTTGTACAATCTATTATAAAACAACTACTTTACCTGCTCAAGATGAGAATCAAACAGGTGTTTGCATCTGTCCATCTCCTCTCCAAAAAGTTCAATCACTTTGGAGAAATTCAGAATAAAAGTTTCCTTTATGATGTCTCTGTCCAAGAGGGGCTTGAGCACAGTGACCAGCTTCAAACATATGCAGATTGAAAGGTGGGTTACATAGGTTAAGCTATATTCTGCTGTTCCAAATCATTTACCTAAATCCAGCTCATCTGAATTGCTTACTTTGAAAACTGATTCCAATCCTGAACAATCTTGGAAGGCGAGGCACAAAATACTGGACAGACGTCGATCAAAATCTGCAACTTTTTCTTGGAAACTTGAAAAGTCTTTTTCAAAATCCTATATTAGATGTTTTAGAATGTACAAAAAATGATCTGTTAAACAATGCATGCTGATATTGAAATACTTTTTGCTAATGACATTAAGTTTTAAACATACACTATAATGTGTTAACCAAACGTTACATGACACACAGAAGAAAAATTATGATTTATGAGGACAACTAAGCCTTGGAGGGTTAAAAAAGAAGAAGGTTGGCTAAATCAGGCATTATTCTGTATCCAAACATGCACTTTATAAGAAAGCTCCATAAAAGAAATCTGTCACAATGAGACCAGTATACAGTATATTTCACAGAAATATAAGCAGTGAGAGTTATATCTGCTATTGCATCAAACACTCATATATCATGTTATCTACACTGACATATTCAGTGCGGCATTATTATTGTACTACCAGACATCCAACGGTTTAAGCTCACATGGCAAATGTGTGTTTCTATATAACTTACTGGGAGTTTTGTTATCTTATGGCTGATTCTAATCTATCTCAAGCAAGGAATATAAAACCATGAGGGAGTAAAACCTGAGAAGTCAAATCGAGTGGATTGTATTCTTGATCCCTCATGTCTTTGCAGAGCTGGAGAAACTCTGTATGTAGGCGAGAGACCTGCTCAGTGTAAACTCTTCCTCTGATACCTCCAAAAAACAGCTTCTCCAACCTTTGGAACTCCAGCATAGTGGAGAAAAGGGCCTGGAAAACGTAATTGTTCTAAATGTTACCGTCAACTTAAAACAAATAGTAATGAATACTATTGCTCGCATCAAATAAAACTGAACGTTGACTGAAAGTGAAAGTACATGTTAACACCTCAAAAGATGTACTGATTACCTTCAACTGTAAAACACGAGCCAAGAAGCCATCAAATCGAGTAAAAACAAGAGCCGAAGGGAAATCCCAGCACTTTGCTGTAGAATAATGACTGGCCAAAGCAGCCAATTTCTGTCTGTATGTCTTGAACGTTTCCCTGACACACCTAAAAACTCCCACCACAGTCTGTAACTTCTCCAAAGCATCTTCAGTCTCTTCTTTCATCAGCTCTTCCACACCGAGATATGAAGTGGCCTAGTTGAGGAAAGATTGACATTTTGGTTACAAGAACAACATTTTAATCTCTATTCTAACAATAGCAATGGTTGACTCCCAAATTGATTGATTGATTGATTGATTGATTAATTAATAACACATAGACACACAAATTAATTTTTTTAATCTAGTTTTAGGGACTGTTCACACATCACCGTTTTCAACTAAAAACATTTTACGAACGAACTAACATGACATCACATCAGCATTTTGGGGGCCGAAAATGTTTTTGAACATTTTCTTTCAACTTTTAAAAATGGGTTATAAAGTGAATGTTTTTGAAAACGATACCGATACAGTCTCCGTTTGAGCTACAAAAACTCAAATTTGTGAAAACGGTAAAATAATGCAGGTGCGTATCGTTTCTTTACAAAGTAACATCTTCAACTACTGGCCTGGCTTGAATAATACAGCCGTTTTTAGTCGTTTCCGCAGATCCGTGTGAATGGGGATTGTTTTGACAACGTTGTCGCCTTACGAGAAAAACGCAAAGGAAAAACGTTTCCGTTTTTAGTACATCGTTGTCATGTAACGTTTTTCCAATAATACACACTAAAGCATATTCAAAGACTTGTCAAATTGTCATACCTGCTGAATGAGCAGGTTGCAGAGCTCCTGCAGCAGCGCAACAATGCGTGCAGGTAAACGATAGAAAGAACAGTGAATCCAGACCAGAAATATAAGATGAAAGACTGGTGGAATGAGTGTATGGATGCATGAGAACTCATCCTCTTCCAGTTGAGAAAGCAATGATCCAAGTGGCTGAAGGTGAAGATCTACAGCCCTGGCTTCCTGCAAAGCTGAGGGACAAATACACATAAACGGTAACTGGGCAGAATGTTAACAAAAACGGCATTAAAGGTATAGTTCATGCAAAAATGAAAATGGTGGCATGATTTGCTCACCCTCAAGTCATTCCAAACCTTTATGAGTTTCTTCTGCTGAAGTGAGTAAAGGTGAGTAAATGATGACAGAATTTTTATTTTTGGGTGAACTATCCCTTTAAGTAGTAGAACGAACAATAGAAAATGTAACTGCATTAATCAAATGTGGCAGAAACATCACATGTCTTACCATTAAAAACAGCCTCTGTCAAAGCTTTGAATGGTGGGAAATAACTGCTGTCTATTATTTCCAGAATCCTGATCATTTTCTGAACACAAGGATTCTGGAGCTGGGGTTTACAAAGACATGGTTCATTATCAAACATTCCTGCTTTATACACTGTAAAAATGCTTATTGCTGGACAAACCTGATCATAAATACTCTGTATGTTCGTTTTCCTGGACCTCCAGAAGTCAAGTTCAGCTTTTGGTCCAGGGTTCAACCCCTTCAGAATCAATTCAGCCGAGTCTGCTCTTAAGACTTTATGGATCATGTGCATCCAGCTGATGACCATGGACTCGACTGCATGTATCATAGCTCTGTTGCGACTGTTGTGCCTTGTTTGCAAATAAGAAATTGATTTTTGTTTTAGACAAAATGAAGACAATTGATGCTTTTTAATATTACTCTGTGTGCACCGATCCATAAATCAGATTACAAGACAATAACATGAAAGAAAACAAGATATTAGTTGATTTGATGCCAAAACCAATATTTTAGACAGAATTAAGATACATGACTGCTGGCTTTAGTGATCAAACACTTCTTTAAGGGAAGTACCTACACCATTGTTCAAAAGTTTTGGGTTGGTAAGGTTTTATTTTATTTTTAAAGGATAAGTCTCTTATGCTTACTAAAGCTGCAATTGTTTGATAAAAAATACAATAAAAATAGTAATATTGTAAAATATAATTGCAATTTAAAAAAAAAATGTTTTCTATCTTAGTATATTTTAAAATGTAATTTATTTCTGATGGCAAAGCTGAATTTTCAGCATCATTACTCCAGTCTTCAGTATCACATGATCCTTCAGAATTTAGTCTTATATGATGATGTGATGCTCAAGAAACATTATCATTATCATCAGTTGAAAAGTTATGATGCTTAATATTTTTTGTGAAAACCATGTTTTTTTTATGAATTCTTCGACGAACACAACAGAAGAAAGCATTTAATTGAAATATAATTTTTTTTTGTCTTTAACAATGTTAGTCTTTACTGTCACTTTTGATCAATTTAATGCATCCTTGCTAAATAAAAAATATTCATTTCTTCTTTACAAAACAAATCTTACCGACCACAAACTTTTGAACAGTATTGTAAATTATGCTAAAAAAAAAAAGAAAAAGAACAATACTCATACAGTGTAATCGTTTCCTCTTGACATTGGTCAATCCATTCTCTGATGGCGGGAATGGGAAGAACAGTTTCCCCATAATACTGTCCTCTCACCACAGTGACCTTGCTTTGCAAATTCTCGATGTGATGTGACATATCCTGTGATATTATATTCGGCCACATTTGGCGATTCTTCTTGTTCGACAGAAGTGGCAGACAGACCTTGATGCAAAATATTGACAAATTTTACAGGCATTTAACACTTGACTGGAAATTATTAGGCCTATACATTGTATACTTCTTTTCAATTCTGTTCAAAAAGATGAAAATATAACACCACATTTGATGGTGGGCGTACCTGCTAATATTCCATTTCATCGTGTAGCCTATTTATTTACTTTTTTTGACAGCAAATCAAACAGTTGTGGACCTGAGAGTCTACAAGCGTTCATTACCTTCTCCATGGTGTCTGACAGCTGTGGCAGAAAGGAAGGTGACAGCACCCCAAAAAGTAAAGAACCCCTATAGTTTTGTGGGAGGATGGGGGCATTTCCTTTTTTGAGAATGTAAACTTCCTTGTCTTTACAGAGATGACAAGCCTAAAGTGAACATATAAAACAGCGGATAATTGTTGCTTTATGGAATACACCTGTGATTTATGATTATGCATGCACTGAATAGGCCTATATTAATATCAGACAGAAATGTAAACACACAACAAGGCCTTTTTGGTCACTTACCTCTGTAGAAACAGCGAGAGTATTCGACGCTGTTACGCTGAAAAATAACAGTCTAATAGGAGTTTCGAAAAACGTTGTAAAAAGTATTTGGGTTTTTTCAGCGTTGACAAACTTTTTCCAAGTATCAATTTCGAGTCTGAGCATCCGGCAAATTGTCTCGCCTAAATACTGCACCCTCAGGTCTTCCGAAAAAGCTGTTTCTTCCTCTTCTGACATGTTTGTTGTCCCTGTGAAACGGACACAAACAGTCCAAAAACCTCTTTTTAAAAAGTTGACGCGTGTTTTCTAACTAAAGCACGCGGAACGCTATAGTGTCACGTGTTTACATATTGCATTTCATGCACGCTGAAGAGATTTAATTCTGAAACGGTGCAAAAAAGAGGCGGTACAGCGTCCAGTTCCCTTGGTTACCTTCTAACATGCACCCCCACCCAGGCCACACGACAGTCATTCAAACCAAAAAGTTGTTCTCATGCTTTTTTTGCAGTCTATGGTCTCATGGAGTAAAATAGTCTTTACTTCAAAACAAAGAATAAGTTAGTAGACCAAACTTGCACACTTTTACAAACATTCCACTATGAACATTCAAATTCTAAAGAATTCTAGTTGCATACATTTCTTAAAAATTCCGTTACATAGAATTTATTGATTCACACACTTTCAAGATTTCACAACAAGATCATTTAGCCTATTTCATGAAGTACCATGCTCAATAACATTGACAAATTAATTGTTTTAATCTAATGCTATAAGAGGCTATGGCACTTAAAATGTATTAAAACTTTATGAAGTAAGGAACACTGTAAAAAGTGATCAGCTGACTCAACTTAAAAAAACAGGAAACTTAACATTGCCTTAAAATTAAGTAAATAAACTTAATGCGTTTTGAAAAAAAAAAGTTATATGAACTTGACAATTCCACATAACTTTATTTGTTCAATTACCCATTAAGTTTTTTTACTTCAACTGATCACTTTTTACAGTGAAGGAAGGAAGGAAGGAAGGAAGGAAGGAAGGAAGGAAGGAAGGAAGGAAGGAAGGAAGGAAGGAAGGAAGGAACACATTTTTTCATTAATTTAATTCTTAATGGCACGGAAATAATGTTAACATCTAAAAAATATTTAAAATTCACCCCTATTGAGAAAATATAAAAATCTACTGATGCATGTTTATTGTATGGAAGCCTGTTTCCGCCACAGTTGAGTAAAAAAATATAATTCTGTAAGTCATAATAATGAGAAACTTTCTCATTATTATGACTTAGTTTCTCATTATATTGAGAAACTTTCTCATAATAATTACTTAAGTATCTCATAATAATGAGAAACTTTCTCGTAATAATGACTTATTTTCTCGCACTTCTACGCATGCGCAGAGCAGCGGAGCAGAAGGAAGTGCCACGCTAGCGACATCCGCTGGTCAAAGCCGTGTAAATGCATCACAGAAACGTATCACACAAACATGGCACGCTCTGCAAAACAGTTGTTTTCATTGAAGTCAGTGTGATCTACGGAGTGCAATCTGTAGTATCATTAAATAACATCAATTAAAAATTAAAAATAAAAATGTCCATGCAGGAAAAGGTGTGAAAGTGGAATGCAGAAGCAGGACGGTTACCATGGTAACGAAGGACGCCTGGAAATTGTGTTACATGAACTTACAAAACAATCAGATTAAAGTTGGAATATTACATTTATTCGTTAAGTTTAAGTGTAACATCTTCATAAAATATATGGGTATATGTGTTAATATAACACGTATTTTGCGGTAGCGTCTAGGATATTGATGTGCAGGTGGAAGATTTCAACAGGCTACAGAAATCACCTTTAAGATGTGTATGACTTTGGAGACATTTACACATAAGTGGGCAGTGGAATGGGGCAAAACGCAAGGTCTTGAAACGTGTTTTTAATACGCCGTAAAAGCAATAAAAAAGCAGCGCAGTGGATTGCGCAGTGGATTGCAAAAGCGCGTTCTGTATGAACGGACCCTTATGCAAAAACAAAACTGTTTGAAAATATGTTTACAGATTTCCAGATGAACAGATTTGGAAAGGTGTGCTGTCTTATCATTCCTCCATCTATTTGAAACCCATGGATCACCCTTATGTGTTGCTGCTTGTGATACACACAAATACAAATGAATATTACAAATGAATAAAAGACTATCTAGTATGGAAGCCCGTCATACTGATAATGTATTTATGTTATTCACTGCGGAATGTGCCATGTTTGCTGTAATGCATTTACACGGCTTTGACCAGCGGATGTCGCTAGCGTGGCACTTCCCTCTGCTACGCTGCTCTGCGCATGCGTAGAAGTGCGAGAAAATAAGTCATTATTACGAGAAAGTTTCTCATTATTATGAGATGTTAAGTCATTATTACGATAAAGTTTCTCATTATTATGAGATACTTAGGTCATTATTACGAGAAAGTTTCTCATTATTATGAGATACTAAGTCATAATTACGAGAAAGTTTCTCATTATTATGAGATGTTAAGTCATAATTACGAGAACGTTTCTCATTATTATGAGATGTTAAGTCATTATAACGAGAAAGTTTCTCATTATTATGAGATACTTAAGTAATTATTATGAGAAAGTTTCTCATTATTATGAGATACTAAGTCCTAATTACGAGAAAGTTTCTCATTATAATGAGATACTAAGTCATTATTATGAGAAACTTTCTCAATATAATGAGAAACTAAGTCATAATAATGAGAAAGTTTCTCATTATTATGACTTACAGAATTATATTTTTTTACTCAACTGTGGCGGAAACGGGCTTCCATATTATGGTGTTATTCTTCTTGCGAATTCAAATTGCAACACTCTTAAAAATAAATTGATGTATTCTTACGAATTCAAAGTGTATCACTCGTAATACTTCTAACTGATATATCCCTGTTAAGATTTAAAATGTTTATTTAAATAAGCATTTAAAAAAAAACCTACAAAACTGATGATTAGGCCCGGCTCTGATTAGGCCTACATGCACATTAGATCTGTTACATTCTTGAATAATAATTAGGCTACTGTATGTCTCTCACACACTTCCATTGTTGCACAACGGATTCTCTGTTAACAAGTTGTGTAACTGAGGAGTGTTGAATGAATTCCTCAGAAGGCCTCTGCTGACTTTCACGTGAGTGCACCAATAATGCCCTCTAGGGGCCTGGACCATTGAAACACACTAATGAGCGCTGACTGCAGTGCTGTCGACGAACAGACGTGCTGTGCCTGATCACACTGCTTGATGAGCGCAATTCTGCCCTCCTTTTGGGAACTGTTACCCACATAATTGGTAGTTTCTAACTAAATCTAAGGAACATATTTCGTCGTCAATATAAAAACTAGCGGAGATAATTAGTAGACTATATCTTTTGCGTCCTTATCCTAATTCGCCTAAAAATAATCGGATTGGACTTTTATTTTCAAATATACTCTAGGCTAATTTAGACTATTTATCTGTTTATATATTCGCTCACTCGTTGTTCCCTAGAGTAACATGCAATGCACCAGTACGCGATTTCCAATGATTGTAGACACAGTCACTTTGTGGCAAATTCACTGAGACTTCGTGCCGAAGCACGTCGCATATTTCTAATGGAAGTCACTCGCTCCTCCTGGCGTTTACACTCTTGGAAACCATGGGAATGTCGTTTGAACTGAACAGAATGCGATATCCGGCCACATGCGGCCTTCCTATGAGTGGCCCTGCGGTGTTATGCCAGCTTCATAAAAGAACAAATTTGTTATCCTCCACCCGAGGGCATCTGTTGATGGATACGTCCTCCAGGGGTCGAGAGGAAGTAACCATTCAACAGCCGCTGCTTATCTTGCTTTAGCCTACTTGTTTTAAGTGTTCCTCACTTAAGATATGACAGACTGAAGTGCTCCACTTGGAAGGTAATAAACGCCTTTTTTATTTTATTTTTGATGGCGAGTAGCCACGGATTCCTTCCAGAACAAACTGGCTGCTCTTCAGGTTATACGCTGATAAACTGTAACATTCCCTTGAGGCGGGGAAGGAAATACAGGAGTTTCAAATTTGAATAAATAAAACTGCAGGAACATTTTATTAGAACATGCTAACATGACACAATGTTATTTGGGCAAAAATTTTATTATTTGCGTTTTTTTTTGTGTGTAGGGAGAGTGAGGAGAGACAGATTTTGAGCATTCCCACAGCAAAAGCGTTACATGTGTCCAGTGGGAAGCTTTATCCTTTTTAATAAACCCCCCAAAAGACTGAAGGTGTACCCTATTGACCTTAAAGAAGATTAAAACAGGATACTATTTCTAATAAACCAAGCGCATTATCACACAGCGTAATGTGACCGTATCCGAACATTCGCACCTTTAACACAGATGAAACAGTGAAGTAGTAGCCTAAAATAAATTTATATATATATATATATAAAAGAGGAATATCATATATGTATTATATATATATATAAGAAAAATATGATATATATATTTGTTGTTGTTGTTTTTTTTTTACTAATTAATTTATTTTAAATGCAGATGCCCCATAGACCCCTCTGCCAGCTTTCCCCTTTGGGATGACAGAGTGTGGGGTGCAGGGTCTGTGGCGTTGAACCGTTTTCTCTGAGATTTCTCAGGGGCCTGTGTGGCATTAGTCTATACGTGGCCTTTTGATTCCTTAATCCCAGCACAGGCGGCCCAACACTGGCAGCCGATGAGATATTCCTCTCACAGCCCGTGATTTACGACCTTGCAGCCCGGCACTTAGTACAGAGAGATCACAGGTGCTTCTGAGGCCAGAATAAAAGTTTTAATATGCACACCCTGTGATCCCCACACATTCTGCACACAGGCTTCACTGCCCAAAGAGGATGGGTCAATAAATGCTTAAAAAATTCATCCAAGACTGCAATGTAGACTCGGTTATCCAACCGCAGCTGAAAAGTCTGGTTTAAAATGATAAATAATTCTTAATCTAAATTGCTTAAAGTGCATGTTTGCTGAATGAAAAACATCTATAGGCTACTCAAATAACCCTTCTGGTTCTGACACGTTTTTCCAATGTGTAATTTGAATCGATAAGCTGTTTCAAGTTCTCAGGTACAATAACAGGTTTCTGATTATTTTAAACAAGGAAATACTCAACAATAAATACTTTTTATTTAATTTAGAGAATGCTAACAAAACATTAATATAAGGGAGTAAAAACTGGACAAAAAAATACTTTAATACACTAAAAATGTAATCTGATGTTTTTGGTGAATAATTTTTACACCTAAAAATATTTTAGAAAGCTGTGAAATCAATTAAACAAACCTTATGAGTTAAGTAAATGTAAGCAAACAAATTAAGAATTTACGATCTGAATAACTATTTGGTACCATGACAAATATTGAGTAGATCCAACAAGTTTAAGTAACTCAAAGATTTGAGTAAGCCAATATTTATGTGGACTAATTTAAGTTGAATCCACTAAAAATATCAGCTAACTATTAGTAAGAATTAGCGCACACATATGTGCCAACATTATTAAGAGACTATCGCTGCAATGGAACACATACTGTTAATATAAAGCAACGCATATAGTTTAAATAGTCATAAAGTCTCTCACTCTAAAAAATGCTGGGTTGTTTTAACTCAATTTTGGGTCAAATATGGACAAACTCAAACATTGGGTTAAAAATGTAGGCCTAATAAAAAAGGTAACCCAATGGCTGGGTTTGTCCATATTTTACCCAAATTTGGGTTAAAACAACCCAGCATTTTTTCTCGACCTACCAAAAGCTCTAAAAAACGAATAGTTATATAAATAATTTTAGGCATTTATTTTTGTATGTCTTACTCAGACAAGCACTGACATTTTATTTAGGTAGTAGCTATTTATTATTGTCATATCTACACAGCCACTAAATTATGTTTAAGAGTATGAGTTCATCAGAATGGTAATTTAATGCTGTTGACTGTTTGCTTTCCTCTTCAGTATGCACTTCCCGCCACGGTGTCCACTTTACAAGGGGGCTAAAGTCTCAAGTGCACATCTTTTGTGAGTGTAAAGCCAGACTTTGCCAGCAGCATATTAAATTCTGCCTGAGGATTGTGAAGAGAAGATGTCATTGTGTTTAAAGCCGTAGCCACATAGTTGTGTAAGATTTACCAGCAGGGTTGTGAATGAACACACTTTGGCATCGATTACTACATTCTAAGTTGTGTCCTTACATGAAAATACATAAATCTCATCTTAACATAAACTAATCTTGAAACCTCCTGCATAACTTTAAAAAAACAACATTGTACTTCTGCATTGCCACAGGCAGAGAATCAGAATGTTCTCTCAAAGATACATAAAAAATGGCTTGTTTTACCTGATTTTTATATCTGAATATAGTTAATTACTTAATACATGTATTATAGCCCTATACTATATTGCGGATCGAGATGATGTCAGAAAGACGCATAACAACTTCAAAATGAATAACGAACTCTATTGAATAATCGTTAGACTGATTATCCAACCAACAGCGATTTTTAATGTTTTAAATTACAGCACAATGGTGAATTTGTGCAAGTATCACTAGTGAACTTTATGAATGAAAATTGCTCAGTGTAATTTCAACTCATTCACTGTTTTTGTGTGTGTGTGTGTGTGTGTGTGTGTTTTGTTTTTCATTTAAAATAATCCATTACTCACTTCCTCGGAATGGGGAAAAAAGTCACATGTCGCCACCTATGGGCTACTAGTTTTATTGTACATAAAGGTTGTAATAAAATAGAATAAGTAATGTTGAATTACACAATGCATATTTGTTATATGGAAACTATGAATGTAAAAAGTTACTTCTAAAAATGTGCATTTAATTTAGCGTTACATCCGAATACATATCAAAATGTTTCACTGCCACTTGCTGGTTTTGCAGTTTTACACCATTGAAAGACTACCAAAGCAATGTTTTCAACACACATTCATGACGTGATACAAACAGTCTGATTTGCATTCACAGCCCCTCGCTCTGATTTAGTAACAGTGATATCAGAGCTCGTCTTCTCCTTTCCCTCCCCTCAATCCTCCCTCTTTTTTTTTCTCTATTTCTATCTGTATGCCAGGGGGTGTGCAGTAAATGGCAACACCAATTCACCTGGACTTCACTAGCTTGTAATGGGCGCATTACTGCTCCAGCCCCCCATCCTGTGCCTAACATAAGCGACAGAGGTCAGCTCTCTACTCTGTGCTCTTGATTGAAGGCATTTATGCCAATTATGGGAAACAGCCTTTCTAGGCTAATGACCCCAGCAACCTTGGACTTTTTCTCCTAGTTGGCCTTGGTGACCAAACTGCCTAAGGTCACCGTCTCTTTATGGGTCCTCTCTCCCTTTTGGGTCCACTGAATTGAGACACATTTGCATTTTTCTGTATTCCAATGCAATACACACAGCTGGTCTTTGTTATGCATATTCATCATGGATATGTATGTAATTGTGTTGCCTGACATTGTTTGCAACAATTACAATCTCCCATTCTGATGAAGCTGAGCATCTGAATACTCAAATATGTGCATTTCTATATATTTGTACCGGTTAAACTAACCTAAAGAAACAGGACAATCGTTGTTGTTGTTTTTTTCAAACAGTTGTCTGACAGGCGTTGCCATATACAGATGACACCAAAACTAAAACCACAAAACACAGCGAGCATGAGTCAAATCAATATCCTGCATTTGATTCAATTTCCTCTATGAAATTAAAATGAGTTTTTAACGTTTTCCATTAAATATAATTGTAGTTCATGTAGTTTCATAAAAATTAATGATGAAAAGAGGCCCGTGGTTAAGATTTGGGCTGAAGTAAATGATGGGGCAGGAGTTTGCTTATAGGGCCCCATCATTACTGTGATTAGCCTCTGTTTGCAGGACAGAAGCCGCAGACTACAGAAGCGCCATAGTACTGATGTTTCATCGAGTCAGTTTGGGTGAGGAAAACATGACACTTTTTTTGTGTTTTTTTTTCTCTCACTAAATTGTTATTATTAAACAAATTAAATTTTTAGTATAATATATAAAAAAATTGGTTAAAATTGGAGATTTAGGTTATTTTCCTTACAAAAAAACAAGCTTTCACTGTCACTGTCAACGACTCACTTCATCTGATATTTGTTGTGCACAGAGCAACTATCTGCATGTTTCATGAACATTATGAAATTAAATCATGTTTTGGAGGCCAAAAATTTCAATATTTTCAGATCTGTCAGGTGTTTAATAATTTTGGCCACCACTGTTTATATATATATATATATACATACACACATATTTACAAAGGTTTATGTTAGATGCGAAAAATCGCAATTAATCGTTTTGACAGCAGTAATACAAACATTTTAATGTTTTAATGTAATAATATAATATTTTTGTGATAAGATCAGATTTACATTTCTGAACAATAACTGAACTAAACATTTTTGCCACTTCATCAGTGGTTCTCAACAAGGGGGCCGGGGCCCACTGGGGGGCCTCAGCAAACTTCCAAGAGGGTCATGGAGACTTATTTAATTATTTGAAAAATCTTAATTAAAATTCTTTTAAAAAACTGTTGTAAACTGGAATTATATACTTCCTTTCCCCCCTCAATATTGCTGTTTTTATGGAGGAACATACAGAATGTGGAACACAAAAAAATGAATCATGGTTAAATTATTTAATATATCAACACTCATTGTTTCGGTTAATTAAATACCAGAATAAATATCTTAGCGAATATAAGGGCTTTCAAATATTCAAGTGAAAAAGGTTGAGAACCACTACACTAGATGATGGTGGTAACTTCCTTTTGAAAGCCTTTCCTTATGTTGCTCCTAAATTTAGACTTGCGGAATGTGTTTTTGGGTGAGAGGTACTGAAAACCCTAAAAACCCTGATGCTGGGAAATTTTTGTTCCCATAGGAACCAGGCCGAATCATTTAATCCTCGCTATCCCCGTGTATCTCTCCCCTGCTCCCCCTTTAAACACTCTCTCACAAACTTGGCAGCCTAATCGAGCAGCACCTATTGCTCCCGCTGTGAGATTATTAAGTAAATTATTTTAAGATCAAACGACCAGCAGTAACAATGAAGCCCAGTGCAAAAGCTTCTGAGGTCTTCCATCCCCCCAACCCCCTCCCTCCGTCCACCATCCCCACCTCCTCTTTCCTCTCAAATTAAAGCTCTGCGGGGATCTCTCCACACCTCTCAGGTGAATTCCCTCAGTGCCCTACATCCTCCCATTAGTAGCCTTTTAGCTGCAGGCTAAGGTAGGGCTCGCTAATTGGCCTCGGGAACAAAACTAACCCACTGACAGGCACAAACTCGCGGGGAGCTAAAATGGGCAAATTGCCCTAGTCCCGGGCAGCTGCTGTGTGACCAGAGGCAGACTGGACCTTCCCAGATCATGAACTGTATCAGGTGGCAGTTTAACGTGGCTGGGATGGAGTTTAATAACTTACGTTGTTTCGTTCAGTGAGCGACAGAGAAAGACAGTTAGAGCTCTTAAATATTTGATAGGTATTTTACTCATTTGATGCAAACATTATACCACAAACAAATATCTCTACTTTAGCTTCTTTGTATGTAGTTTCAAGAATAATATCGCAGAGAGGAAGGTCTCTGAATGTCCCATGAAAAAAGATCAATAGAGAAAAGCATTCAGTGCTGACACAAAAGTTTGTCCTTCCATTGTGATGCAATGCTAATGCTAATTAGCTAAGCTGCCAAAGAATCAGACAATGCCTTTTGAACCTGCTACTGCTGGTCGCAAAATCTGGTGACATTCCTGCCCTACATCCATATTCCTTTGTCATTCTTATGAATTTAGAATGATATTCATGTGATATTCTGATGTTTAGTGATATTCACTGATGTTATATGATTCTAAAAAGTGCTGGGCTACAAGGTCCATTCTCCCAGCAATTCGTAGCTATTTTACGTTTTGGCATATTTTTGTGAATTTGGACAATCTCAATCATACATTTTCTTAAGATCTGATTACGCCCCACTGACCTTCATGCTCACTTTTTTCAACAAAAAAGGGCATGTTTTTATACGAATCACATTCGTACAAATCACAAATTCATATAAATCGCTCCTACGTAAATAGTAAATAGAGATTGGATTGAGCTTAATTCGTAATTTAAAGCTGTTAAGCTACAATTAAGATAACCTGCTTAAAACTTTACTGAAAGGCACACGGTTTTTTAAAATAATTTATGAGAATATAATTTTTCAAGTATTTTAAAGTATTTGTCCGGCACAAAACTAAGTACCCTACCGTATCTCATTTGGGGTGACAGCTTCAAATTTACACTATAAAACTAAAACTGAATCAAAGACAGTGATAAACATCAGTGTTTTACTAAACATTTATTTTGCTACAAAACTGAATATATGTAAATTGACAGATAGTTTAGTATATAGCATTTACCTAGTTTCAAATGATTTGCTGAATCAGACTTCTCTACTAGAGATAACGAAAGATACTTTGCTTTACCAATACTACTCCAATTGCCATGCCAATACATCTTTATTGAATTGAATGGCTAAATATTAAGAGAATGATTAATTACAATATGACATAAAAACATGCTTTACTTAAAAAGCTACAGTGTTTTCGTCATTTTCTCCCGAACATTAGTGCTAATTACTTGGTAATATCTGTGTTTTCTATTGTCTAAAGCAACACTTGTGTGTGAGACAGAAACAGAGATAAAAAGAAAAACCGTGTGCATTTGGTAAGTTCTCAAGCCATTATACAGTGATTACCCATAGAGCTTATGAAAGGTTGCTTTGATGGTATGTTTTTAAATGGGTCAAAAGCTCCTCTCAGCTCAGGGTAATTGGAACTTGAATCAATTGTTTGTAATGCATGTCAGCATCACACACTAAAGTCATTAATTTCACTCCATCTGAATAAGATCTATGAATTGTGAAGGTGTTTCTGGAGCAGTGGGAAATTATTAGTGCAGTACTCATGGAATTCCGAGAGAGAAAAAAAACATAACATAAAATAACTACAATAATAGCAAAATGGTTCATTTAACACTATTTTCATCAGCATCAAAAGCTAGGAGAACATTTTCCACAGAGCAAGAGGAGATACACCAGTGTATTTCGTCAGATTTTGAGGCATTGTCATCCATCACATGCTCTAATTCGCGATGCCTCCCATTGAGAGTTTGAAATGTGCATGTAATTTAATTTGAAGCCCCCGGTCACTCTCGGCATCCTCCCTGCATGTTTGTCAATGTGCTGTAATCTCATGCTCAGTGGGACCTTAAGTGCTGATGAAATCAGATTGTCGAGTGTCATGTCATTAAGGAACACTGCAAATCAAATGGAGAGTGAAGTGTTCAACACGTTTTATCACTGTGTATTTCAGTACCTTGTTGCAGAGACATTTGCCTATGGTTGGTACCTTCAAAATTACATGGTGTTCATTTTCCTGTGGGGCACAAAATTTGATTTTTAAAAAAAATCTTTACAAGCTATTGATGTACAATGAGATTGAGACGTATAGAAATGTTTATAAAACATTTTGGGTGTTTTTTATTTGTTCCATGTGGGGGGAAAAAAAGCATGTGGGCTTTGAAAAGTTTATACCTTTTAGTATTGCGATCAATTTGACCCATTTCGTTTTTTGAGAAATACTGGTTATCCTATGATGTTAACATATGTTGACTTTTTATTTCATTTAGCAATTTTGAGCGTGCCATGGTTGTTGGTGCCAGACAGGACGGTCTGAGTATTTCACAATCTGCTCAGTTACTGGGATTTTCATGCACAACCATTTCTAGGGTTTACAAAGAATGGTGTGAAAAGGGAAAAACATCCAGTATGCGGCAGTCCTGTGGGCGAAAATGCCTTGTTGATGCTAGAGGTCAGAGGAGAATGGGCCGACTGATTGAAGCTGATAGAAGAGCAACTTTACTGCATACCTCGGTTGTAACGAGTGGTTATTTCAGTCAAAGCATTTGTGAAGCCACAACACGCACAACCTTGAGACGGATGGGCTACAACAGCAGAAGACCCCACCGGGTACCACTCATCTCCACTACAAATAGGAAAAAGAGGCTACAATTTGCAAGAGCTCACCGAAATTGGACAGTTGAAGACTGGAAAAATGTTGCCTGGTCTGATGAGTCTCGAATTCTGTTGAGACATTCAGATGGTAGAGTCAGAATTTGGCGTAAACAGAATGAGAACATGGATCCATCATGCCTTGTTACCACTGTGCAGGCTGGTGGTGGTGGTGTAATGGTGTGGGGGATGTTTTCTTGGCACACTTTAGGCCACTTAGTGCCAATTGGGCATCGTTTAAATGCCACGGCCTACCTGAGCATTGTTTCTGACCATGTCCATCCCTTTATGGCCACCATGTACCCATCCTCTGATGGCTTCTTCCAGCAGGATAATGCACCATGTCACAAAGCTCGAATCATTTCAAATTGGTTTCTTGAACATGACCAGATCTCAACCCAATAGAGCATCTTTGGGATGTGGTGGAACGGGAGCTTCGTGCCCTGGATGTGCATCCCACAAATCTCCATCAACTGCAATATGCTATCCTATCAATATGGGCCAACATTTCTAAAGAATGCTTTCATCACCTTGTTGAATCAATGCCAGGTAGAATTAAGGCAGTTCTGAAGGCGAAAGGGGGTCAAACACAGCATTAGTATGGTGTTCCTAATAATCCTTTAAGTGAGTGTATATAATGGTATATAATGGTAAATTTACAGTTTTTGGAAGTGAAAAAGAACAAGTCATTGTATAATTTAAGTGAAAAAACGTAAATTGACATTCCCACAATTCCCTGCATGACACTTTACATTTAATGTATTTTTTTTAAATAACTGTTTCTTCATAATTTTCTTAGTTTTTTTCTAATCAGTTATGTACATTAGGGTTTTATGTTACATTTAATGTTGTTAAATGAACGTTTATTGCCTTTTTTAAATTTCAACATGTTACCATGATGGTGTTTAATGTTTGTGTGAATGACACTGTGCAGCTTCTTATGGAAGAACTGCTTGAGAAGAGCTTTGATTGATCATTTGACTCATCACTGCTGTGATTGATGGCTGTCAGTGTATTACAATGGAACAAAACAGATATTAATACTTCAAAAGATCAGTAAATTAACATTATATCAGATAATGAAATACGATTTATTGCTGTAAAATTATATTCGGTTAAAAGTCTGTAAAACCTAAAATGTTGCTACCGTATTTTTTACGGGAAATTTGCATTTCATTATATCGGTTTTTCAACTGCCCTCTGAGGGTATTTACATTTACATTTGCCAGATTATTTTCTCTGAAGAAACATATTTGAATCAGTTCATGCATGTTCGGTTTGCTTGATCTTAGTGTTGCAAAACACCATTCGGTACTAAGCTTCAGAAAAACAAGCATAATGCTTTTCTACTCTTCTTCTATTTAAAATGTTATAATAAAAAAGTTACAATATTCTTTGAATATTTCACATTTTGTGAAAAATTTTTTTAAAAAATAGTTCACATGATTATTTTTTGTAATGTGTGAGAATTAATGTTAAAGTTTTGCTAAACATTTGTTTTGTTTTTGATAGTATGATTTTTGGTGAATTGGATTGAATACAGTTATGGTACATTTACACGGGGCATCGGCGTCGACCCTTGACGGAGGGTGTGTCTGAAGCTTGGTGCTGACGCGACTGTCATAGTGACAACAGCCAATCACATTACTTCCAGCTTGCTGCATGAACGCAATTGGCTACCGCCTGCGCTAGGGTATTTGCATAAGGCGATCTGATTGGCTGACGCCTGCGTTGGCGCTTGAAAAGTTGAAAAATTTTCAACTTCTGCAGCAAGTATTGCCACTTGCCAGTATCGTGACGCAACGGAACCTACAATTCAGTTCGGCAACGCATGACGTCACCAATGCAAAGTAAATGAGAAGTGTTAACGCCGACACCGGTATGTGAATGCAGCATTAGGGTCAATTTGATATGATCATACCCAGATTTGAAACCTAATACAAGAATAAACACTCTAAACCAGGGGTGTCCAAACTCAGTCCTGAAGGTCCACTGTCCTGCTGCAACTTGCCTGAATCCTAAATCACCCCTAAACCCTCATTCACTATTCCCTAGGAGTGAAAAGGGAACATCGGTTGTACACTTGTTATTGCAGTGGAATGTGGGATTAAATGAGTGCACTCAATAACGTCCACTATGGTTTCAGACACCAAATAACGCCTTAATTGATGGTATAGGGGGAAATTTCGGATTCAGCCTTTGATCAGCTGGTTCAGGTGTGTTTAATTGGGGTTGGAGCTGAAATCTGCAGGACAGCAGCCCTCCAGGAGCATGATTGCTCTAAACATTCATTTTTGTAACAAGCTTCAGCCTCTTTCACCTTTCGACATCCGCATTCCACCGCTGACTCGTGCTCCTCTGTCCTGTGTGCTTCTAAAGCAATATGGGATCACAACGGTGCCACCACAACATGATGGCTTTTCACACATGATTAGTTCTGCCATCAGCGGCAGGTCTGAAGCAGGAGCACCAGCTTTCCTAAGCAGATTTTGTCCTGTAGCCGACCCCATCATTAGGCCCTAATAATTTAGTCCTTCCCTGAGACCTGCAGCTGAGTTCGCTAAACCACGGCAGAGTCTGGGAAAAGCAGCTCCCAGCAGTGTCTTGACGACAGCAGGGCTGCGGGAGGTCGTGATAAATAGCGACGGGAGTCATATTCGGGACACAATGACAAGTTGTCTTCTATCATTAGTGCCGTGTGGGTGCCGGTAGGTGCAGAGCCAGGGAGCGGGGCACGCAGATGGTACTGTAGGAACGGCAGTGAGAGGACTCTGTTGCCGTGTGTTGTAGCTCATCAACCCTGAACACCTGATCACATGTGTTAGCTAGAAGATGGGATGTACTATAATGTGCAATTATGGTCAAGCATTGATAATCCAAAATCTCTTCTACACAACTATCACGTTCTTTCAAACAAAAACACATGTTTTTCATTATATTAATTTTAAAAACTGCAATTCATAAATACAATGACCTCTTCTAAATAGAATGACTCATTCCTGTAGCCTATTAAAAGGGGCAAAGCCTAAGTAGTTTGGCATAATTTTTTATCATCATCTGGAAGAAAAATAAAAGTAGCAAAACTGTTTCAATGTCTTTTAATATTTTTAAATACTGTGAATACTTTAATCCAAGGCAAGGTTAGTTCACGTTATATAAAACACTCCCCCAAAAATGCAATATGCATGAGTGAATAATTCATGATATTTATAAAAAATACTTTTTTAAATGTATTTAAAATAATAAGATGTGTGCACTCACATGTATTCAAAGAATAAAGAAAATATACATTTATTTTTTACTTCATGGTTGCATAACATGGCTTTTTTAGAGTCAGTAAATTGAAACTTTTCTTGCAAATTGTATAAACTTTTTTCAAAACCACATGAAACCAAAATGAATAGAAAGAGTGTGTTTCAAGAACTTGGCACATATGTTTAAACAATTAAAAATAATAACAATTATTTCCATTATTGAGCACATCAAATATGGAAGCTTGTTTCCACCATGGAATAAAAAATAAAAAAGGTAATTTATAAAAGGACTATACAGTATGTCACAGTTCGAACTTTTTTTAAGAATTGCGAGATTGTATCTTACAATTTTGACTTCATTTCTCAAAATTACGAGATTATAATTTTCAGTTGGGAATAAAGTCAGAAATTGAAGTTTATATCATACAATTCTGACTTTATTTCTTGCAATTCTAAGAGGAATTTTCTTTTAAAATTGTGAGATAAAAAGTCGCAATTACCTTTTTCATTTTTCTTTTTTATTCCGTCACGGAAACAAGCTTCAATACATAAAATGTATGATATGCATAATACGATTTATACTTTAAAATAAATAAAAGCGATTTCCCAAATGAATAAAAGACTAAATACTTTTTAAGAACAGTAATTGTTCTCACGCACTATGTATGCAGCTCTTCCTGTCATTTGGCTACACATAGCGAGCCCGCTAGTCAGCGAGACAGCATCTCCGTTATCTTCACTTTGACACCTTTGAAAGTAATCCATTAAAATAACAATAAACGTATGCAAAAACAAAACAAAAAAGAGCCAAATGTCTTTGATTTACAAAAGCAAGACTTCTTGTCCTTAATTTTAATGTTGGGACCTTTGATTTCCTCTTGAATGGAAGGCTTAACTGATGCTAAGAGTATAGGGCAGTAACTGAAGACAATGAGAGCTTTCAAAGTTTAAGTGTCCATTCAAATGCTAAGAAAGCAATGGCTAATTATATAGTTCCAAGACGCTTGAAAGTCTCTTATCTGTCTTACATTAATGCAGAGTCACTGATGTGCTGTTTATTTCCCAGCAGTCATCTGGTTTCCTGCCCAATGAATGACAAGAGAGGAAGAAGGAGGTTCAAGCCTCTAATGATTCCAGTGAATTTAGATTTCAATAGGGCACCAGTCTTAATGACAGTCTTCACAGCTATGCTGGGAGAAATGGCGGAACGTTTCGCACTTCTCTTTCTTCTCATCTGCAGTCAATTTATAAACATCTCTCATTTAACAGTATAGAAATGTTAACCAAAGAGTTCTGGATTCTTGGGCAGTTTCTGTTTTGAAACAGAAAAATTTTTTATGGTAAAAAATCAACCCAAAAAATGTGCCAGTGTTTGTCTTTGTTATCTAATGTAATGAGTGTTCGGCACTCTGTCATGAATGAAGTCATTCATCTGAACCATTATCACAGTATCTTCTCAATTATATTAGCAAGTCAAAGGTACTCCGAAAAAAAGTTGTTTTTTAAAGCAGAGAGCCTTTTAAGATAAAGAGCCTTATAAGATAGTTTGTTCAATCGTGTCCTCCAAATTCCTTTTTTTTTAACACTCTTAAAATCTAAATACTGGCTCATTTCTAACCCCTCAGGCTTCCCAAATCCTCTGTGAGTTCTCCCCAGGGATGCGGATGTGCAAAACAATTTTCCTTTTTTCCAGCCAAATAAAAAAAGTACCATATCACACAAAGCCAGCTTAAATTAGTTGTTGCCAAGCAACCAGCATCAAAAGGTCCATTGCTTTGGGTTGAGGATGCCTGTAATTTAACACTTTGTGGGCACACTGAAATCACAATCAGCTAGCCAGAGTTTTACGCAATTAGACCATCCCTGCACCCCAATTTACTAGCGCTGACTATAGAAAGTGTTCTGTAGGTGCTCAGTCTGAAAGCTTCAGTTTCATGCACTGAATAACAGAAAGAATACTAATGGTCACATTTACCAATCTGATTCCTTTTCATTAATTTTTTTGCGTAATTTTTTACACGTTACGATAAACGATCTAATGTATCAGGGATATGTGTCTTGGATTTATTGTCTGTCATTTCTTAGGGTACGTTTACACGATAATGATGTGCTAAAAACCTTGTTTTTTTCCCGTGTACAGACGACAACGCTGTCAAAACGATCACAGATCCGCGAAAACAATTCAAAAACACACATTTTTCACACATTTTTGTTGTTTACACAGAGACGAAAAACGTGCACTTTGAAACCGCTTTTCAAAAGCTTGCGTTTTCAAATCACCATTGTCGTGTAAATGTATGGCCAAGACGCATAAAAAGTTTTCCATTTTTAGTTGAAAACAGTGTCATGTAAACAGCTCCTCAGAATCAATTGCATGGTGGCCTAATTATCCTAAAAAAAGGTTAACTGGGTTTCTATATAGAATGCTTCTATATATGGAGAAATGTCTTAAATGATTGCATAATACTTTCATGTTTAATGTGTTATTTAAAAAAATGTGCAAGCTGTTTAATTCATTAAATGTAATTAAAATAAAAAATGAAACTACATGAATTAATTAAAACTAAATCCATAAAATGATCCCATGATGGGAAAGGTGTATGAAGCACCTGCCGGAACCTTTTAAGGTTCTATATAGAACCTTTTCTTCTAAGTGTGTATAGAGTGCAACAGTTGGTTCCAGAAGTAGAAGCTCTCCATAGGGAAATAGATTTTTAACGATAAATTATAAACCTTTATAGACCATCCTTACTTTCGGTAAAGCCATTAGGCTGCATTATTTCAACTTAGTTTTAAAATAATCGTATTTAACATCCAAATTTGTGGTGAAAACCAACATGATGTTGTACAGAAAATTCAACCAATAACAGAGTTGAAATAAACAAAACATGCCATAATAGCTCTTTTTTAGCTCCGCTCACTCCCATGAAGCACTGCGAATTACGTAATTGAGTCGGCCTCCCTACGCTCTCAAAACACTTAAATATTAGTATAAATATGCATAGTTTTTATATTGTTTGAGTAGTTTCATATTTCTGTTTTTATTTCGATTGTCATTCACAATGCTTCATAGTTATTTCCCTTACAAAAGCCCTTAGTCTTGTATCTTTGCTTGATTTTTAAATACTTTTTTGCTCCAAATCAAAGTTTGTAATGTTATGATTCACCTCATAGCTGGTTGGCTTAATTTGTGCGTATGACACTTTAACCAAGACTTTTTTGAAATCCCTATGGGGGTTTCACTCAGCATTGCACTCTTTGTATTCTGTCTTCTGGTTTGTATTTCCACAGCATAAAGGTTAGATCTTACGGATTTACGAATGAACCGTTCGTTTTAAAATCTTCCCGGTATACTGACATTCGTCATGACATCCACTTCAAACATTACAATGATCATGATAACTGTCATTAACTCAAAAATAAGTAAATCCACTTCATCAGCTAATTACTCCTCGGCAGCGATGCCATATAAATATCCAAAGCTACTGCAGAACACAAAATTATGAAGATGGCTGCAGGCTTGTTTCTCTGGCGCATGTGGTCTATACAAAGCAAACAACAAAAACACAACAAATGCATTGTCATTTGCATAGTATAAAATGTTTCTGTTCTGATGCAAATCCTAATTTGCATCTCTCGCAATTCATGTGATCATTTGTTCCATGATATCCTAATTTTTTGTAAAGTTCAGCTTGGTGATTATTCTCCTGCTGCCCAGATGAAGATTGTTTGTTGATTGCGCTCAGTATTTACGTCTGTCCTGCCTGATGATGGTAGAGGAGGCCTTGAGCTCGAAGGGACGAAGATGTTTGCTGCAATCACAGCCTTTTACTCGCCTTATGAAAATTCAGTTTTTGTAGTGACCAGCCTGCTAAGCCAGACTGGCCAGACACGTGTGGAGGTACACTGGAGAGCTTTTCTTTCCCCCTGTTGATTGACTCATCAAATCCCAACAGTTATCTAGCTGTCTGGTGGGACTTGTTTGCTATTGATTGATTTGATGGGAGAAAGAAATCATTAGGACATTCAAAGCAGAGAAGGAAATCTTGTGATTCACTGAAGTGGTCTGAGTGAGTTGATGATGCACAGCCATTTACAGCATATTTTATGGGCTGCTCTTCGAAACACCTTAACGCAACATGCTGTGCTTTTACAAAACGTTTTACAATAGACCGGAACTTTAAGAGACCACATATTGTCTTCTGTTGAGCAGAAGTGTTGTGCCTTCTCAGATTGTTAAGCCGAATGTATACACAATGCTTTTATAAAATAATTATTGTGTAAAGCATAAGCATGCTTGTCTAAAACATTGTGACAGAAATCACACATTTACATAGCTAAATTTAATAATTTACTCCAATCTTGAAGATGCACTTTTCCACTCCCGTCTTCAGTCGCATGATCCTTCAGAGATCATTCTTATGCTGATTTGCTGCTCAAGAACCATTTATTATTATTATCATCATCAGCTTTGAAAACCGTTGTGCTGCTTAATATTTTTGTGGAAACTGATCTTTCTTTTTTTCAGAATTGTTTGATGAATAGAAAGTTCAATAGAACAGCATTTAACTGAAACAGAAATATTTTGTAACATCGTAGGCTAAATGTTTTTACTGTCACTTGTGATTAATTTTGCGGCACCCTTGCTGAATAAAAGTATTAAGTTATATTAAAAAATTATTATAACGGTAGGCTATATTCCAGCAGTCTCTTTAAGGCAAGTCATTTCACTCAGCGACCATCTTTGAAACACCTCTCGGGCAAAAAGCATGTCATGTCATTTACAAGTCATGGAAATACAGCTCCTATCTCTTTGAATGGGGAAACATCAAATTCTCCAAAGCATTTCACCTTCAGACTGCACTTATAAACAGTCCGAAATGGTCGAAAGGGTGGAGGTTTAGCATCCGTCCTTAAAAGCAGCTTTTGCTGTCGAACACTGTAAAAAAAATCTGTAGAAATTACAGTATTACTGGCAGCTCCTTGCCAGTAACTTACTGTAGTTTTAAATTGATGTTATTTACTGGCACAGTTTGTTCAAAGTTAAATGAACATTAAACATTAACAAGTCTTTATCTTTACAGAATAAAACTAAAATAACAGCCTCATGCAAAGCATTAATGGGAACCAAAATCTGAAGGAAAAAAAACAGAAAAGGGTTGATGAAGATTTCTGGTTCCCAGAATGCTTTGCATTAGATTGTTATTTTATAGATTTATTCTGTAAAGACAAAGACTTGTTAATGTTTAATGTTCATTTAACTTTAAACAAACTGTTGCCAGTAAATATACATCAATTTAAATCTACAGTAAGTTACTGGCAAACAGCTGCATAAATACAGCAATTTTTTTACAGTGAACCTTAAAAACAGAGATGTTCCCCAGTTTTGAAGTGCAAATGTTCAATCTGAAAAAGGGCAAAGATCTGGTGATTGCTATGGTATACCGTCCACCGAAACTAAATAAGGATTTTGTCAATGATTTTGCAATTTTTTAAGGAGGAATAGTTACACAGTTTGACAGACTCAAACTGATTGTTGGGGATTTTAACATTCATGTCTGCTGTGATACTAATCCCCATTTTTAAGGAGGCTTTTCATCTGCTTTCTCCTGACTGTTCCTCCAACAATTTAAATGCTGAAAATCAACTTATTTGGTTTAACACAACCTGCACTGACATTTTAGACTCTATAGCCCCTTTGCGTAAAAAACAACAAAAACCTAAGACCGAGCCGTGGCTAAAGAACACTACGCAGGAACTGAGATGTCGGCATGCGAAGCGAAAGTGGAAAAAAGACAAGCTGCACGTGTCTCTTGAAATTGTATGTACTTCTCTGACCAGCTATCAAAAAGCTGTGAAAGTGGCTCAAAAATACTTATCAGACATCATAGCTAAAATCTGTCATAGACCTAGGAATCTTTTTTTTGCCATAAGAATGTTCATTCAAAGTCATCTGGTCTTTAATGTTCTCAAAACATTAGCACAAAAATGTTCTTTATACATCGATCATGGAACTTTTTTTAATTAAATGTTTTAAATGCAGTGGATGTTTGTCTAACATTTTATAAATGAAACTTGTTTCAGAAATTTCATTGAACATTCAAAAGTAACATTCCCATAATGTTTGAAGAATGTTAAAATGGAATGTTTCCTTATTGTTTGGATAACCAAGAAAATAACTTTTAAAAAAACATTTTAAAATATGGACATTTTAAATGTTCAGAGAACATTCAGAAACAACGTTTTTACAACTTAATGGGAACATTAGCATAACATTTTCAGAACATTTTTGTTAGCTGGAATATATATAGCATTTTTTTTTCCTTTAGTTGTATTATTTCATTAATAGCACCAAGTGCACCAGGACTGCACTATTAAAATTTAGATGCATGGCATCCTTGCGTTAAGTCTGTACACAGAATAAAAGCACTTTGACGTTTAACATGTTTTCATGGGTGTGCCACTTTTAAAAGTTCCTTTTTGAAGGCCTTATTCTGAGTCACTGTGTTTCACCAGAAGAAAATTTACTGAGCTTTAAGTGGTAGGTAGCTAGCATGAAAAATTACAGGAAAGGAAAAAAGACAAATGAAGCAGAGGAGCATGTTTTGGCATGTGTCTGTGCGGCGTGTGGAGATGTGGTATGGGTACGCTACATCTGGGAGAGACGGATCCTTGACGGCAACCTCGCTTTGCAGTTGATAGCCACAGAGCAAAATGACAACTAGTTGGAAGACTAAGATGAGTAAAATGAACATAACTGAAAATAAAGGTCTTGCGTGAAAAATCGGTGATCAGACAGGTACTTCCTACAGGTGATGCATCTCTCTCTCAGACTCTTTGACTTTGGTCATAACCTGTAGTGATGATCACAGGGGCCGCCGGTACAAACAGACCTCTGACCCCGGCTTCAAACGGAGAACGGCAGTAAATCATGCCACGGCAGATGCCCTTAAATATTCCCATTAAGCAGCCAACTCCCCTCGGGCCAAGCTTACAGGAATGTCAACCAACTACTTCAACAGAGCCTGAGGTGAGAGACCAGAGAGAAAAAACTACACATTTTAGACTGCATTGTAGTCTAGTTGCTGTATTTTCACAGTCATATTTACAGTAGTAGTTCTACAATCATGATTATTGTGTCTGCCTTAAAGGGTTAGTTCACCCAAAAATGAAAATTAAGTCATTAATTACTCACCCCCATGCTGTACCAACCCCGTAAGACCTTCGTTCGTCTTCGGAACACAAATGAAGATATTTATGTTTAAATCTGAGAGGTTGATCACTCCTCCATAGGCTCCCTAAGGGAATGACACTTGACGGCCCAAAAAGTCATTAAAGAAAATGTTTAAATATTCCATGTCGCAACAGTGGCTCAACTATAAGTTTATCAAGCGACGAGAATACTTTTTGTGCGAAAAAACAAACAAAAATAACGACTTTATTCGACTATTCCTTTTCTTCCTTGTAGGCCTGAAACGAGACGAGATTTCCACGACGCATGCGCGAGAATTGCGATCTCCTTCAACTACTTCAGTTCAGTTCTCGCGCGTGCGCGTCGTGGAAATCTCTTGAAGTCTCGTTTCAGGCCTACAAGGAAGAAAAGGAATAGTCGAATAAAGTCGTTATTTTTGTTTGTTTTTTCGCACAAAAAGTATTCTCGTCGCTTGATAAACTTATAGTTGAGCCACTGTTGTGACATGGAATATTTAAACATTTTCTTTAATGACTCTCTGGGCCGTCAGGATTCATTCCCTTAGGGAGCCTATGTAGCAGCATAAACCTCTCAGATTTAATCATAAATATCTTCATTTGTGTTCCGAAGACGAACGAAGGTCTTACGGGGTTGGTACAGCATGGGGGTGAGTAATTAATGACTTAATTTTCATTTTTGGGTGAACTAACCCTTTAAACCCTATTCACACTATTCTCTGGGGACCTCGTGTGATTTAGAGATGACCCTCCCATATCTGAATTTCGTGTGGCGCATTCGCACGGGATAAGCGAAGCCTGTGACTTATCTCCCGGATATGATGTCAATAGAATATTGCTTGGAAATGTCTTGTCGTTATAGGCCTAGCTGTATGATATATCATAAACAGAAGAATGTTCCTTACCGCATGCTGCTATGTAATTCATCTCCATCTAATCATTCTTTTAGTTTTTGTTCTTCTGATGGTTTTCAGCTTTCTCTTTCTGCAAATTGTATAGTTGTATGGTGTATAGCGATATGACCCAGCACCCAAAATACTATCAAAACACTCCAACGCAGCCTCCATTCTTCGCGAAAGATGGATAAAAAAGCGCACAGGAAACAAAAGCCTTGAAAAAAATTATACGACCCCGCCAAATCACAGAGATGCCAATTCGCACAGGACTAATATTATCACACAGGACCTTGGTGTTCGGCGAAATATGGTAGGTCATTTGTGGGGGAATTTTTACTTTACAAATTACAGACATGGCCGATTTGCACAGGATTAAGATCACAGACAACCTCCACAATTATTACAAATGACTAGAGGTTACCAGGTAATATGCTGTGCGAATAGGGCTTTCTGCAGTAATCTCTGTAATAATGTTAACAGATGCACAACACGCTTTAAGGCACTTAGGTTCGCAACATGCACTGCAGAATGAAAAAGTTACATGTCTAGGTTTAATATTTGCTGTTGCTATTTTTGTATGTGACAAATTTTTTTTACCGTAAATGATGAGTTGAGAGGCTGGTTGACAATTCATACTAAAAGATCTAACAAACATTCAGCTGACTACAATAGAATTTCTGCATTTATTTGATCAAAATACAGTAAAAAAAAAATGATTACGATAAAGTAACTGTTTCTATTTTAATATATTTTGAAATATAATTTATTCATGTGTTAAAGCTGAATTTTCAGCATCATTACTCCAGTCTTCAGTGTTACATGATCCTTCAGAAATCATCTAATAGGCTGATGTGGTGCTCAAGATTCAACATTTCTTATTATTTTAATGTTGAAAACGTCTCAGGTTACGTATGTAACCCTGGTTCCCTGAGAGGGAACGAGACGCTGCGTTTGAGACGCGGTGGGAACGCTCTGCGTGATTGCGTCATGAAGCACGTGTAAAATCAGTCCAATGGAAGCCCGATACGTCATGGGTGACGTCATAGACCAGGAAACTATAAAGCACCCTTGAAAACAGACCGCGACAGCTTCTGAAAAAGTCTGAAGCAAGTCGATCAGGGCATGCAGGATGTATGGCAGGCAAACGCAGCGTCTCGTTCCCTCTCAGGGAACCAGGGTTACATACGTAACCTGAGACGTTCCCTTTCAAGGGAACTTCGAGCTGCGTTTGAGACGCGGTGGGAACCCCATACCCACTACGCCATAGTGACAAATGCCCGTTCTGTGTGAAGTCCTTGCGCACACTAAGAAGCAAGCAACCTCGCCCCAGGAGTGGAGAGGTCAAGGTCATAAAACCTGACAAATGTATGTGGAGAGGACCAACCTGCCGCATTACAAATGTCAAGAAGGGAAACACCCGAAATTAAGGCCGTAGAGGCCGCCATACTCCTTGTAGAATGGGCCCGTACAGCCATAGGTGAAGGCTGACCGGCCGCTTCATAAGCTAGTGAAATAGCCTCGACTATCCACTTGCTCATAACCTGTTTAGATGCAGGGCACCCTCTTCTGAGTGACCCAAAACATACAAATAATTGCTCTGACTTACGCCACAGGGCAGCTCTGTGAACGTAGGCATCCAATGCCCGAACTGGACATAACAGGTTCAATTGTTCCTGATCTGGGGTATTAAAAGGTGGAGGATAAAAGGCCTGCAGCACTATTGGGCCCCCAACATTGAATGGGACCTTAGGAATATAACCCGGTCTAGGGTATAGAAATGCTTTCACCATACCAGGTGCAAATTCCAAACATGACGGAGCAACCGACAGGGCGTGTAAATATCCAATTCTCTTGATAGATGAAATAGCAAGGAGAAATAAAGATTTCAAAGTGAGGAATTTTTCTGAAACCTCTTCAATGGGCTCGAACGGAGCCAGAGCCAGACCCTCAAGTACAATGGCTAAATCCCAAGCCGGTGCTCTGGAGTGCAGTGCAGGTCTCAACCTCAATGTACCACGGAGAAAACGAGTAATCAGAGGATCTCTCCCAATAGAAGTACCCCCCAGAGGGGTATGGTAGGCCGATATAGCCGCCACATAAACTTTTAAGGTGGAAGGAGATAATCCAGCAGAGAAACGGTCTTGCAGAAAATCGAGAACTGAACCAACAGGGCAGTTAACAGCATCTAACTGACGCTCACCACACCAGGTGGAGAATAATTTCCATTTCAGCGCATACAGTTTTCTCGTGGAAGGGGCTCTGGAATGGAGAATGGTCTCAACGACCTCAGTCGAGAGACCGGATTCTATGAGCCTGGCCCCCTCAGAGGCCAGGCCCACAGTTTCCACAACTCCGGTCGAGGGTGAAATATCGTGCCCTCTACCTGGGACAGCAGGTCCCTCCTGAACGGAATCTCCATGGGAGAGCCGTCCAGAAGAGACAAAGTCCGAGAACCAAACTCGAGTCGGCCAGTATGGGGCTACTAGTAGCTGATGAGCCCCTTCCCGGCGAACCCTCTCCAGAACCTCCGGGAGCATAGATATCGGGGGAAATGCGTACAGGTGCAGCCTCGGCCACACCTGCACCATCGCATCCAGTCCGAGAAGAGCTGGCTGCGTGAGGGGGAACCATATAGAGCAATGCGTTGTACAAACGATGTGAAAGGTCGACTTGACTTTAGTTAGACCAAAGTTCTCCCTAAGAAGCTCCACCACCTCGGGGTGAAGTCTCCAATCCCCTGGGCCTCAGCCCCTGCCTCAACAGGATATCTGCTCTGATATACGAGACCATCAGTGTGTTGTTCGCCATTCGCCGAGCAACCACTCATGATCGCCCCCACTTGTGAGGGAAGCATCCGTCGATAGCAATATGCGTCGACAAGAAGCCCCCACGACTGGGCCTGGGCGAGGAACCAAGGTTCTTCCACATGACCGAAGCACGAAGGCATAGCCGCGTGACCTTGATCATGCGAAAACGTATTTCCCCTCAGAGAAAACCCCTTGGTCCTGAGCCACCACTGCAGGGGTCTCATGAACAGAAGGCCAAAAGTAAAACGTTGGACGCAAATGCCATGAGACCCACCCGTCTGAAACTGTTTCACAGTGAGTGACTGGCCTAGATATACCCCATTACGGCTGTAGAATTGCTACACCTAGAAAAGTGGTCCTCAGAGCACACTCTACTTGGCGTTGAGAGGCAACCCCAACATCCTTAATGAGACAGAACGACATCTCGATGCCGAACTGCCATAAACTTTGAAAAATTGAGCTAGGAACAACCAATCATTGATGTAGTATAATACGCGAATGCACTGGAGTCTCAGAAGAGCCAGAGCTGCATCCAAGCATACTGTAAAGGTGTGGGGTAATAAACCTAGGCCGAATGGAAGAACCCAATAATGGTATGCTTCGCCCCCGAAAGCAAACCTCGGGAAACCCCTCATCCTCTTTCGGAAACAATGAAGTAATGGCTGTCTGCTGGGAGGAGGAACCCCTTCTACAGCTCCTTTTGCAGAAGTGACAGTACTTCCTGCTCCATAACCAAAGCCTGCTCGGGGTCCACCAATGAAAGGAGGACCCCTAGAAATCTGGGCGAACGAGAACCGAACTGAATTCTGAAACCCTTTTCTATAGTGTGCAGGACCCACTGAGAAATATGTGGCAGTAGTTTCCACGCTGCCAGAAATTTACTAGGGGAACCAGTCTCTCAAGACTGGCCTCTGGATTTGTTTGAACAGTCACTACGGCGCCCTGAAGCGGCGAACCGGCAGGGAACAACCGAACTGACCATTCTACGACCCTCCTCGGAGGATCGTATGGGGATGCTGACACCTCGGTGCCCTGAACGGCGAACCGGCAGGGAACAACCGAACTGGCAGCGCTGCAACCCTCCTCAGAGAGTTGCACCCCAGAGGAAAAACGATTTCTCAAAACCGTCCCTTGGTTGAACAGTCACTACGGTGCCCTGAAGCGGCGAACCGGCAGGGAACAACCGAACTGACCGCTCTACGATCCTCCTCGGAGGATCGTATGGGGACGCTGACACCTCGGTGCCCTGAACGGCGAACCGGCAGGGAACAACCGAACTGGCAGCGCTGCGACCCTCCTCAGAGAGTCGCACCCCAGAGGTCGCCGAGGAGAAACGATTTCTCAAAACCATCCCTGCCCCGGAGGAGCCCTCAGAAGCCTGATAGCCTCGTTTTCTTGCGACAGGACTTCTTGTCTAAGCTTTATTAGAGATGATGACAGTCCTCAGATCTTGCCTACCTCTAACTAGCTTAGTTCCTACGACCCTCCTCGGAGGATCGTTGAAAAAAGCAGGCACTTCGGCGCCCTGAAACGGCGTACCGGCAGGGAAACCGAACTGACTGCTCTTCTTTTTTCTTATTTGAAGGCTCGTTTGGGGACACTGACACCTTGGTGCCCTGAAACGGCGAACCGGCAGGGAAACCGAACTGGCAGTACTGCGACCCTCCTCAGAGAGTCGCACCCCAAAGGGCGCTGAGGAGAAACGATTTCTCAAAACCGTCCCTACCCCAGAGGGGACCACCCTTAGAAGCCTGATCGCCTCGGCGTCAGGGCTTCTTCTTTGTCAAAGCTATTTTAGAGATAAAACAGTCCTCAGATCTTGCATGTCTCTAACTGGCTAGACTGCGACCGCCACCCAGGTACCCCTCAATTGCGGAGGAGCCCGAATGGCGACGCTCTGTTTTGCACTTTGTGCTGAGAGGAGCTTAATAGGCTGTCTCAGGAACATTAGATTGGTGAGGAAGAAACCTCTGGAACGCCGCTGAATGGTTTATATCTCAGTTTTCTTGAAAGCGGAGCGTCCAGAAGAACAGACATAATTATATCTTTATTTTCCTTTATCTTTATATCAGAAAAACTTATATATATATATATATATATATATATATATACATACATACATACATACATATATCACTCTGTGGCCACCAGCAGGAAACAACCGAACTGGCACCGCTGCGACCCTCCTCAGAGAGTCGCCCCTCACATTCATCCATGTCCTTACATACTTTACCCACCAGCGCTGCCTAATAAAAAATGTATTCATTATTTAAGATGGCTGGTGGGTAACATCGGGGTTAATAACGATGACGCCGACTCGGGAGAGAGAAAGCTCGCAAGCGTCTCTTTAACCCGAGGCACTGTCATACTATGATACTTAATACCCAAACATTACTATAGTCAGACATCTGGGGATTAAACACATAAAATACAAACCGGTTTATTCCACGATCTCGACACCTCAGTGTGGAGATAGGGAAAAACCACAGTCCCCGACGAGGAGGCTGAGATACAGAGTTTTCCCTGTTTAAGATACAGTTCATCTTTAACAAACTCTTCTTTATTTTAAATCTCATAATGTTCAGCTGGCCAGTAAATATTTAACTGGCAACAGCACTAGATAAAACCTCCTTTTTTCTTTAAAAAAGCTCCTCTTTATTCAACAGAGTTATGAGCTGGAAAATGTATTCATTGAAAACTCAAACATCTGCCTTTTTATAAAGATTTGTATTTGTTTTGTTCCTTCTTTTAAAACAAAACACTAACGATACCAATTCCTCGGAACTGGAAATCGCAGCACACTAGATCTGGCATGTGAAAGCTGAGAAAGGGCGGAGCCCGTCCCAACCCCCGCTGTCAGATCCGTTTTCGAACCCCGAAATACGAGCCGTCTCCGAGCCTCGGCAACAGAGAGACCCGCTCGGGGAACGCGAACCGAACCGTCCTCCTCGAAGAACGCCCGGCGGGAGCGGAGCGTCCTCACGGACAGCTTCTCGCAATGCACAGTCAGATCCCTCGAGAAATGACTGTTGCATGCTCCACTCCCAAACAGCAACAAAAAGCTGATGTGTGTCCCCACCCGTGATGTAACGAGGGCAGGGAACAACACAACGTCTATAATATTGCTTTGCTCGCCATAATGATAGATAGTGATATATATATTGGGCTTGACAAACAACAATAAATAGACAAGGACAGAATCACAGAGAGCGCTTGCTGAAGACTACAGAAGCTGTCGCGGTCTGTTTTCAAGGGTGCTTTATAGTTTCCTGGTCTATGACGTCACCCATGACGTATCGGGCTTCCATTGGACTGATTTTACACGTGCTTCATGACGCAATCACGCAGAGCGTTCCCACCGCGTCTCAAACGCAGCTCGAAGTTCCCTTGAAAGGGAACAGTTATTCTCCAAAAACAGATTTTTTTTCATTATAAATGTCTTAAAATAACCTATTATGATCTATAAATGGAAATTCTTATGTGATTTAGCTTAATATATGCTTAAACTCAGTGTTTCCTGTCTGATAAACGTTGAAGTCCATAGAAAAATCCTGGAATGTTTTCCTCAAAAACCTTAATTTCTTTTCGACTGAGTAAAGAGAGACATGAATATTTTGGATGACGTGGGGGTGCGTAAATGATCAGGACATTTTTGAAGTGAACTAATCCTTTAAGTTCTCACCAGCTGCACTCGTGAACCTGATTTCACCAAGTAGAACATGTTCCTGGATCAACATCTTTGCTGAACCTTGAACAACATTCCAATCAACCAATCAGATTTGGGGGACAAGTTTACAGTTTATGTCAAATTTAAGCTTAAAACCAGCATTAGGTGCTTCTATATCAGTGTTATTCACCTGTCATTTCCCTCTGATTTTAGGGGTAACTTATGTGTAGGCCAGGGTTAGGTTTAGGGGTAGGGATAGGGTTATGATTAAATTTGCAGTTGGGAATGTTGTTCCAGGATCAACAAAATATGTTGACCCAGGAATGCGTCTAACTCTGCAAAATCTGCAAAGGGTCTATTATCCCATATAGTAAGTTGTTTTCACTGAAAATAGCCTACAGTGATTACATTCGGAATATTTTACTGTTATAAATGACTGTTAAATCTTTGCATTTTTCAACAGCGCACTGTGTTCGCATTTGTTCATAGTGCACGGTTTTGTTCTTTGATAATTTCAGAGAAAAAAAAGCTCTTCTACCTAATAGTGGAGGCATTATTATAGGCCGTATTGATGTTTCTAAAGAGCAGTCTGCCATGGATAAAAGATGCGACAACATGACCAGCAACTCTTACACTTGAACTCACTCAAACGCAGGTTGTCGAGATGGTTTAGGCCTCTACTCCACTGTCACTTCTGTGGATGCTTCACTCACCGCCCATCATTCAAAGAGCCAAGGTCAGCGAGAGTCCTCTGCTTTACATAACCGCATAGCAAATGAAGGCCTTTTAATCAGAGGGGAGAGTGTGCGCCTGACCACAAACAGGCCCGCCATTACGGATGAAGGGATAAATCAGTTAAGCTTTAACTGTCACATTCACACTCGCCGTGTGAAGTCTGTTGCGTACAGTACTTTCATTAACATATTGCAGCCATAACATTTATAAAAGTGATATTCCGATTCTTGTATACATGCACCTGGCAACTGTCTAATATAATCTGCAGCATAACTTCCAAAGCGATATGTATATCGGATAGAAAAATGAGACAATCTTGCGGTGCTTATCAATTCAGCGATGGGCAAATTGTAGGCTTGCTTTCTCATTTGTCAAAAGTTTGCTCAATCTTTTACACTGCCGGCTTGCACAAGTCCTTCAACGATCAATACATTATCTCCAGCCAGGCTTTGATAAGCAAGGTCCTAATACTCTTGTTTTTTTCCCCCTTTCCTTTTGCTCAAACAGAGTAAAACAAATTAAAAACACAACAAGTCAGTAAAAGACCAATTCATAAAGGCACAGCAGCTGCCTAAGGCCCATGACAGGATGCTGAGGTGAAAAATCAGCGCTGACCTCTCCCCCGGCTCATCTATCTCCTCTTACTGTCCACCAAAGGGGCTTCACAACACTGATTTATGAGCCAAAGAAAAATGCCACGCTGGAATGGGCTTTTGATAAAATTGTTCAAGAGATTCCAGGCTATAAATCCTGCTCTTTTACGTCCAGGTCGCTAGCTACTTTCACATTCTTCTGCCATCAATAAGAGGACTCTGGACATGACAACTAATCCATAATGCTACAATATTCCTGGCACTTTAGGAAAACAGTAACATTTATATTTCTCCTGCAAGGATTCGGTGCTTATGGATCCAGATAGATGTCTGATTTAAAGCTGAAATGATACACGGTAAGATATTGTTTGTAACATTCTTTATATTAGTTGAGAAAACAATTTAACATGTTTTTTCTGGAGTTTCCTTGTACAGACAAAATAATATTTTAATATAAAAAACATGTTAAATAGTTTATATTATAATGTATACAGTATATAAAATATATTGTTTATATATACACATGAACACACATGTATGCGTGCATATTTACATTATATATATATATATATATATATATATATATATATATATATGAGTTTAACAGATTTTTTTAAATGTGTGTAGGCTACACATATATTCCAAATATATTTTCCATAATTATAAACATTATATTTATTATATATATATATATATATATATATATATATATATATATATATATATATATATATATATATATATATATATATATAAATATATATATATATATATATATATATATTAGTGCTGTCAAATCGATTAATCACATCTAACAAAAGTTTGTGTTTATATAAAATGTGTGTATATATATATATATTATATATATATATATATATATATATATATATATATATATATATATATATATATATATATATATATATATATATATATATATATATATATCCATATATATACCATATATATATACAAGCACCTTAAAATAAAGTGTTACCATATATATATATATATATATACACACACACACACACACATTTTATATAAACAAAAGCTATACTTTTCAACTATAGACTTGAATGTCAATTTGTCAGTTCTTGAAACTAAAACCCAACATCTGCCATGAGCCAGACATCCTTCACCACCAAAAAGAAAAAAACATTGTATACTAAAACTAAACGACTTGCAAATTGTAATGCTTGAGATGATGCTTTATTGTCAGAAACCTGTCGGTCTGTGTAACTGAAGTGCAGTTCACATATTTGCGGTTGCCCCAAGTCAAACCTGTTGAATTTATGGTGACAGGTACGATTAGCATCTGGAAACTCAAGTCCTCTGCATCACATGACCAGCTTTTTTAAGTGGTGGCAGGAAGCATACCGTCAGCGAGCTGGCGCCAGAAAGGAGGAATGAGTCGGGGAGAGCCTCCTGCTGTCGTTTCTTTGGTCTCTCAATCTTTATGAGCGAAGGATGAGAAAAACAATGAGACAACCACTGAGCACAGGTGTTTCGAAGAAGGAGGGGACGTGTAAAAACAGGTAGCTGCGTATCCGCACCAGGATTCATTGTCTCTCATAAAAAAAGGGGGGAAGAACAAAAACAGCTCCTCCAAGAGAGCTCGGCGCTGGCTGTTTTCCCAGGGTAATTGCAGTTGTAAGGGATTGTAATTTAGTTCTGCCGAGCTATGTTGAGTTACAGTATGCAAATGCAATTTCCCTCCATCATCAGCACAGGGGGACAGTGGAGACTGATGCAGTTAGCTGAAGCTTAAGTGATAAACATTGGCAGGAAGGCAACCGGTTGTCACCAGGGAATCATATGCCACTTCCAATGAGATGTTTTCTTAAGAGCCATTTTAAAAGACAATGACTTGGGCAAACGCACTGGGAGGACGACAAACACAGCAGGGCTGGACTTGAGTGGCTCAGCAGAGCTTGGCGAATAGGCACAGCATAACTTACCGAGATGCAGAGGCGGGGGCGGGGGGGGGGGGGGGGGGGGGGGGGGGGCGGGCAACAGTGTCCTCAATGAGAAGAGGAAGATGAAGTGGCTAATCTACAAAAGTGAGTTTGTGTTTCAGATTAGGGGCCCTGCCAACAAGCACAGTGCAAAGACACTACTGACAGGACAAGGAAATGAAATGTTTACTGATGGGAGGGGGGTGAGGACGACACACGTCCCAGCTCTGGCTGTGCTGAAGCCCTCTGGTATCATTACAGAATGAGAAAGAGTGGAGAAGAGGGGGGCGGGAGTGATGAAAACAGGTGTTACAGGAAGAGTAGTGGGCTGTTTTAAGTAGAAGATTCCTGAAATTTTCCCATTTAATGACTCCAAATCTCAGCCAGAAGAAGAGTGAAGTAAATAAGAGGTAAACAGAATTGTAACAGAAAAAAAAGAACCCGAATTGCCTTAGTGGAAAAAAAATACACTGTAGCATACTTTTAAAAAGAGTGCTTGTTATTACGTAAAGAATATACTTTAAAAGTATATACTTAGAACATACATGCTAATTGCAATTGAATGAAAATGTAGTATAGTTTAAAGTTTTAATGTCTTTAAAGTGGACTGCCAAGTGAACTAAGAAGTATGCACCTCAAAAGAGACATGGCGATTAAAAAAATTATATGGGAGGAAAAATTATATGTCAGTGCTTTGCGTTCTTGCGCAAATGTTTTGCGTTCCCTGAGAAGCTCTGCATTCGCTCGCAAAAAAAATTTAGTTTTGAAAGGGAACGCAAAAACTTTGCAAGCAAAGACCAAGTTTATGGGGACTTCGGAATCTCGGCAGAAGTTATTCGGGTACTTTTTGCCTACTGTACAATGAATTTATGTATACTACTCTTTACGGGCATACTGTAGACGTAGGAAGTGTGAACAGTATTCAGTTGGCCATGTAACCTGAAAATGGCTGCCCTTATGAGGCGACTAACTTGTGTAAGATTTCTCCTTTACCTTTAAATGGTGGTGAAGTGCTACACAGTGTGTGAGACATAAAAGCTGCATAAATTACTGTTTGTGATGTGCGTCAATAAGAGTCCATCCATGTGCATATATCTTTCATAATGATTGACACAGAAGCAGGTGATGCTGTAGTACTGCAATAGATCATAAAGGCTGATAGCTTTAATGACTGACTGGCAGATAAAACAATCAGTTCTTGTGGGTTATCTCCAAGCCAGTTTGTGCAAACTCTTGCTTAGTTCTGCATGCAAATCTGTATGCAAATCGAAGAATGTGTCTTGACAGGAAAAATTACAGTTGAAATCCTCCAAATATCAAGAAAAGGTTGGTTGACAGCACTGCATTTCACACCTTGTACAGACAACCCATAATATTTGATCCTCAAACTTATCTGTCAAGCACCTATCCATTAATCTCACAGGACAAAAAGGGTAGACTATACCGAAGGAAAAGAAACGTCCTGCATTCAAGGCTGTCCTTGAAGAAATGTAAGTTCTGGTGCAATCCTTAAACTGTAAACTGAGTTTTTTTGACAGTTTTTTGACGGTTTACAGTAACAGAACATTTCTGGGTTGCCAGACTGAGTATGACTGCCAAGGGAATTGCGTTATTTTCTCAAGGCTCTCTTGAATGTTCGTTGGAGATGAAAAAACAGTTAGTTTCATCTCCCTCTGCCCGGAGCACAGTGCCAGTGCTCTGCGTGGAAAACACCAAGTGCTCTGAAGGCGTCTTTGTAATCACAGTACTGAGAGCAGAGGCCAGACGTCCCCTGTGTCTCATCTCCACACTAATCTTTCATTTCCGAGCTTGCTACGCCATATCAAACACCCCCCTGACACACACACACGCACACACACACACTCTCACTCAAACGACTCAATTTGCATGGCAGAGGGGGATTTGTAGCAGGGGCAAATCTGGTGTCAGCCTCGATTAAATGTTACACCGGTGTGCTATCATAATCAGGCAACTAATGAGCGACATGAAGCACGGTGGCTTGACATCAAATGGAGGGAATTCTGCATGCTAAAGTTTGGGATTAAACCTTGTCAGCTCTCAGCAGAAAGCTCTTCGTTTGACAAGGAACCATGTCCTGTCAAGATGATAATCTTGAGGCGTAATATTCACAAACTACAAAATGATAAGATTCCTGGTCACTAAGCTGTGAGAGCCAGTCTTGTTTACCAATTTGTATGTGTATTAAATCAAACGTGTTTAGTCCAGTATTAATGGAAGCAGCGACATTATAGTCATAATATGAAAAAAGTATGTTAAAAATGTAGTTGTTCATGAAGGTATGTCATACTGGTATAGTGGTGGTGATTTAGTGCCTGTGGACCTGGATTTAAATTCTAACTTAATTGCAATCAAATTAAATTTTATATATATATATATATATATATATATATATATATATATATATATATATATATATATATATATATATATATATATATATATATATATATATAAAATTGTATTTATTGTTAATCATTGCAGGAGCACCTGACGTGTGGATCTAATGTGCCAGTAGACACAGGAATCCAGATTCCTCCCAGAAGACACAAAACTCAAATTAGAAAAGATTACAGTGGGTAAAAAATAATGTGTACTTGAGATCAAGAACATTTAATTAATCAAATGAGTAAAAGCAATTGAATTTAGTTGACTCATCCTGAAGTACCTCACCTGTGTTGACTCGATTAGAGGGTAAAAAAAGTGAAGAAAGAGGAAGTGAACATTTTCTTTTCACAGGGAATTCCTTCCATTCCATCTTCACTTTCCCTTTCACCTTCCTCCAACTAATGTGCACTAACATGTGCAGTGTTTCCCCTCGGTCTCCTTCTCGCCTCTCTATGCTGAATCTAAACTGATGCTAATGTCCCCGGAAACCAGTTTTGATTCCCTAGTCCACATGCCCCTTTTTGTCACTTGCCAGAGATGCACCACACACACGCATTACTCAGATGACCCCTGCACACTGTACCGAAGGTCCCTCTCAACCCAGAATCTGTCAGCGGCCCCCTTCCCTTCCCATGAGTGGCCCACACAATGGAGAATGGGTCCCGACTGCAGAGTTCAGTTGCCATTAACCCCCACCAGCTGTTCCTGCTGGGGCCATTGGCCGCTCAATACGCCCCCCCAAGGGGGGCCCTCACGTTGCCTAATCTAGCCATTGTTGGCTAGGAATGCTGACAGAAAGAAAAGAGTTTTTTTCTACTTTTCCTTGTGTCCATGCAAGCGTGTGTAGCCAAGTGTGAGAGCGCAGAGAAGGCCAGGGCTAATTTCTATAGTTGCCCGTGAAGGAAGGGGGCTGCCATGGAGAATAGGCCTGTTTAGCTGCTTGACAAAATTCTTTTTCTTCTTTCTTTCTCCCTCTCTCTCTCTCTCTCTTTTGCAAATGCAGTGTGATTGTTGGATGCGGATTCACCCCCCACCGTCCGTATCTCGTAATTCCTTTTAGGGACTTTTGGCAATTGAATTAGATTAAAATGTATTAAAAGGTGTTTTTTTGGACCTAAAAGGATCATGAATCCAGAGATCTTTTAATGTTTCAGATATCTGGCAGAAAATAAAAAATTTAATTTATCAGAAATTGTGGAATATGTAGTTCAGTCACCTCAACAGCTGGGCAGTGCTAATATTCAAATTTTAATCTGCATAAAAATAAAACTAATAAAACTGGCTTTTTTTGTAATTTACTGATTGTTATTTGCCACGTAGAGCCATTATGATTTCGACAGAAATCAAAATCCCATTTTAGTTTGGTACTTTCGCCTTGTGAATATATTAACAATTAGTCCATTTCAATTAACATGAAAATTAAAACAGCATTTTCCAGTCAATTTAACCTCGAGGCAGTTAGGCTGCCATTATGATGAGCACAGGCAGAGGCCTCTGCAGGGTTTGAACATGTGTGCCACAGTCATTTGTGCTCAGCAGAACAAAAAACAAGCTCTCAACACTTTCAGAAAATCATTAGATGGGAAATTTTCCCACTTTTTCCTTTTTAATTACCTAATTCTAAGATCAGGAGAAGGACGGTGATAAAACTTCATAGACACACTTCCACATGGTCAAAGGATTCGCATTCTGTGATGCTTTCATTTCACAGACGGAACATGCTAGGATTTTGAAAAATAAATGTCGGAGAGACGCTTGCAAACTAGCCGCTATACGGTTTCATCTCAATCTACCAACGTCAACGGCACTGGGTAAAACGTCCATGGTGACGAAGCACTCAGATCAGGATGTGGGAGGAAAAGCTACGAGCGAATGGAGGAAAAAGCGCAAACTGTTAATGGAATGTGATGGGATGTGTTTGTATCATGTCATTGAAGGTGGAGGGGTGGAGATGGGGTGTACCGTGTGTGTGCTGCGCTCAAGGAACTGTTGTGACAGACTCTGGGGGAGTGATAGTTGAATCTGCCTCAGTCAATTATCTGTCGGCGCTAGACGTTTTTGTGCTAATGAGCTCGCCGGGTCCCGTGGGCAGACTTCCCCTGTCTCGCGGCTAAAGATCACTTTCATTGCTTTTGCAGAACTAATTCAGGCCCACAAAAAGTGGGAGCTTCACCGGCGCAGCCCCCTTTTACTGCTCCTTTTGTGGAGCTTTTAGAGGCGTGCTGAAGAGAGTGAGGGCTCTAACGCTGCCTCCTCTTCATCCCCACTCCATTGCCTTCCATTACCATACATATCCATATGAAAAGTCAGGCAAGGCCTGAACAGCTGTCCAGCAAAAGCGCCTGCAGAGAAAGCCAGACCCTGCGGCCCCTCCTCTCTCACAGGCCTCACAGAGGATCACTTTAGCCCTCAGTGGGCAATAATAAACCACAACCATTTAAACAGTCTTTGAGTCTGAGAGAGGGAGAGAGAGTGATGGGACCAGAATGTAATATTTCACAGGCCAGCAGAGAGCCCTCATTGGCCGGTTCCGACCTCCGGTCAGCCCCCACAGAAGTCAAGAGAGTGAGGGAGGGACAGCCCAATTGCCCACACAATGCCAAATCCCCCTATCTCTTTAGAGAGAGAGAGCAAAATCCCCCCATCTTTTAAGAGAGAGAGCATCATGAATGGCAATTGTGTCCCATTAATCCCTTGTTTTTGAAAACCTCTCAACAATGAGAGGAAATGTTTCATATCTTATCTAGAATCACTGAATGACAACATTTACGAAAAGTTGCTGAAGTACAAAAAGCCCTGTAATGTTTTGTAAAGTCTTTAGGACATGTGGGTGATCCTTAAGAGTGTCCATGTAAAAAACAGAAATATTGTATAAAACAAATGTGCCAGTGCACTCTTTGTTAGTTTCAAATTGTTTTGGGAAAGAAAAAAATTACCATTTTCAAGAAAAGTGATAAAAAATGTCATAAGGTGTAATCAATTAAAAAAAATTCTCCCAACTCAGAATTCCCCTAAAACATACACAGACCACAGCTATATAAATCCCTAATTTGTAATTCCACAGAGATTCCATTCATGAGGGATTTCCAAGCTCAGATATTTGAGCTCTTCCCACCTACAGAGCTCAATGAACTGGTTTGAGTGGGACCCCAAAAGTGCATCAAACGTTGAAATCCCCTGTGTTACCAGGGCTTGCAGGCACAGTGAGAGGTTAAATGAGTGGCCCGGGGTCACTCTGGGAGTCTTTTAGCGAGACAGGATTTGAGCACCTCGCCCCGCAAAGGTCTCCTTCACGCTGGGATGATGAGGAGGGTGATTCCCCATCAGCACTGCTGCAGACAAGCTTGTGATGGGCGATGTTAAGGGCGATGTTAAGTCGTGAGAGATGCCATGCGAGGAAACTTAAGACATCTTGGGTAATTGTAAATGATCACTGATCATTATTGGTCTTATTCCCATGTGAGGTCCTAACATTTATTTTAATGCCAGTCCTGAAATCTGCAACTTATCATATTTGGTCTCGCAAATTCGACTACATGGATTAGGTTTGGTTCAGGTGTGCTCACTTCCTCTGAGAGGAAACAAAGGGAAAATAAGACAAATGTGGATTTAAAAAGGATAATGAAAAGCCAGACCCGAGAAAAAAATGTCTGCTTGGTTTTTCATGCACTAGTTCTATATATAAGTGATTGTGCAAAAGTGGAGGTCCTGTCCTATAAATCCGAACACCCTGCACCCCCATCATCCACAAAGCGATTGACCCCCGATTCATTGCACACAAAGCCCTGCACCTTCTCCCTCTGAATGTCCATTTTAAAATGAGGAGCAGTGAATTTGAGTCCATTATAATGGCTTTGACATGCACCTGATTATGGTAAGCTTACCAACCATTCGCCACTCTGGCCGTCGCTTCCAGCAAGATTTGTTGCGTTCTCCCAGGATGGAAGCGTTTCTCCATGCGTGGCCCCCGGCACTTACCTACTCCACCTCCTCAACCAAAACTGCATTGAACCTACAACCCTGTTTGTTGTCTTTGCATAACTGTGCAACTCAATAAAAGGAAAATAGGGTAAGCCAGAGAGGGACGGGGGTGTAGGAAATGGACTCGAGGGGGTGTGTGGGATCAGAATGACTTCTTGAACACATCTCTCCTTTTTGCTGCAATTAAACAAAGTACGGTGGTGATTAGTTCAGCGCAAGGAGCACAGAAAGAGACACTCTTGAATCCAAATGGAGGGACCTGACTGGCCTTTCTAGGCGGACAATGGACTGAGTTTATTGCAGAAACCTGCTTACCCTCCTGCATGGCAAACCATGGGAACTCCAGTCAGGTGGAAACTTTTCTCTCTTTCTCGCTCTTTCTCTACCCCCTACATCCCTCCCCTCCTCCCCCAGTGACTATGGATGTTCTCAAGGGCCACAAGGGTGAGGGGGTAACACCCCCCTCCACTGCCGGATTGATTTTTTTTCTACATTGGAGTAATCTCACTCTATTTTCCTGTGTCTTTCTCTCTCTTCATCCCACTCTCTGCTATTGTTTGCGTAAAGATAGTTAATTATTAGCCTTCCCATCATGTTTTCTCTCTCTCTAAACCATTTCTCCCTCTCGTTTTTCTCTCATTCTGCGGGCTGGGAGCTGTTTAAGTTAAATTTCTCTTTTTGGATCCTGTGGGAAGCTCTTGCATGGCCCGCGTGTGAACACATAATGAAAACAATTTTACGCTGCTGAGGCAAGTGGGGACCAATTACAGACCTAACAGCCACCTGCAGAATCAAAACCCCTTGTACCCCACCAGCCAATCCCCCTCCCTCCTGTTCTTAACCTCATGAATATTTAATAGGCTGATGATGTAATGAATGGCCTGGGCCAGGTGAGGAGGGGTGGGAGTAATAAGTCTCCCAGCTGGAGGTGATGTAGTGGGCCCCCGTCTCCCCGCGCCAGTCCTTTTAGCTGGCGCTCTGGGATAGCTGACCCCGGGGCGGGAGCAGTGAGTCGGGAGAGGGGGAGTGAAGTGACAGGGGCGTACGATGCCGTGTGGTGCTCCCTATCCCTAACTAGCACCACCCCAAATCTCTTGTTGGCCGATTTTACACATGCTGCCCCGTCCAAAAGGAACAGACGTCAGTCCTGACAGAACCCCCCACCCCCCACCCTACACACACACTTTAATTTGATAAGAAGCACACCCAATGGGAATTAAACAAGTATTACACGGCGCAGCTTTCGCTCACTCGCCGTTTATCCAAATCCCTCTCTCTTACTCTCTCTCTCTCTTCACAAACTCTTAAGGGGGATTGTCCTTGTGATTAACACATGCTGGTGATGGTCATAAATAATCTACTAAACACAAGCACCAATTGTTACAAGATTATGAGATAGTACAAGAGGGAATTACATTTGTATTTGATCTGCACTCCCTGGAGACTCAATGTTAAAAGTACAAAAGCACAAACATTTCATCCTTTTAAAAGTAGATAATTTTTGCAGTGTATATACCAGGTATTGAATATCAAGTGTCAATCAGTTCTGAATCACATTTTTACACTGTCACGAGTGTGTCTAATTTATCTACTAACAACACTGGAGAATTCTAATCAGTCATTGTCTGTCAATTTCCACCAATGTCATTTCCATCACATCTAAAACAACATGTTGTTTAAAAGTATTACATGATGAAAATGGAAATTAAAATGACTAACTAAATGGTTAGTTAGCTAATTAGTTAGTTAACTAAGGTTAATTGCATGGCTAGCATTTTATGTATTATATAAGTACACACAATAAAATATCATTTTCATAACTGTTGCATAATTTGACAAAATTACAAGCTGATAGAAAATGATGCAAAATGAAAATATTCCATTAACAAATAATATAAGGATATATTCTAATATATATATCCTAATATAAGGATTTTTTTGAAAACATATTTTTTTGACATTTTATAAATATTCATACTTTATGATGTTTTTTCATATTTTAAGATTGAAAGTCTGCTTATGGGACACGGTTAAAGCAATACAATCTATGAATAAAAGTAATTTTAATAAGTTAGTTTTGTTTAGTTAATAAATTAAACTATTTTAGTTGAAAAAGGAAATCAACCCCTAGGAAATAAAAGTAGCTGAAAAACTTTAATTTAGATGTTATATAATAATAAGAAGAAGATGCATTCGTAGCATTAGTTGATCAACTTGATCAGTAGTTGAACTATTTCTTGGGGGTCATGCATTGTTAAGCTGCCCTGAGGCTCTCATGATTCAAAGCATAATAAGTGTCACTCTGTAATAAGTGCACAAGTGTAGCTCTATATTTATTAAAACAAATGGAAGATATCAACAATTAAGTTAATTAAAACATATATGTGTGTTCATGATCAAATATTTTGTCGAAAAAATTCCAATCCAATTGTTCCAAAAAATTACTGTATAATAAAAAAGTTTCCTATACTAGGATAAGTGAAGGCCCATACATGTGGAACGTCAGGGAGATTTACTCATACACTTGTCATTGTATATTGCATAAGCATACGTGTATTAATATTTGATAAATGAGCGATGCCCTTCCAAACACACTCCCAAGATGAGTCCACATCAGAAAAACCAGCAGAGGCAATGGGTGAAAAATGGCTTGGAAAAAGTTGAGATTATGCAATGGTTTTCTCCCACCATCAATAAAGCGAAGGCATGACGAGTGCGTTTAGCGCGCGGGCATACCGGGTGGAGGTGAGCTGTAATAGATGAGCCGATGAAGGTTAAACAGGGGCCCGTGAGGGAGCGCGGCACATCTCTGACAATACGAGAGGCGACAGAGCAGACAGAGAGCGGAAGAGGAGAGAGGCACTATATTAATCTTCTCCTAATCTCGGCTGCGCCGACAGCCGAAAAGCACCGCTGACTTCATTCCTTGTAACAACTGGAGACAAATGAGCATGCTTGTTACATTAGTTTTGATAAAGGACGCGCGGGAAAGACAATGGCCCTCAATTTTTGATTTAATCAACCCCTCTATGTGATGTATTTCGGAAAATGATAAAACAGATCAATCAAGGTGGATCAGACACGAGAGGGGAAGGGGGCAAATATTTGATTTTAGCATGTCGGCTGATACGGATGAAATATACACGGGATAATGAAGAGGCCTCTGCTAACGCTGCACAGATCCGGGCTAATACAGCGCGCGAGAGATTGAAGTCGGCTGCAGGTTCTGCTAGCCAAACCCGGGCAGGGCGGGATTGATGAAAGAGAGGCAGGGTGAGATCTGTGGAGTCTTAATCTATCTCCTCAGAGCGGCTCATTCGTTACAAAAATGACAGTGTCTTCTTATCGATTTTACACTGAGAGATCAATCAGCTTCTATCCCGCAGCAGGCAAAATTTACAGTCTAGGCCCTGAAGCCCAGACACACATACATGCACACACACACACACACGCACACACACACACACACACACACACACACACAGTCTGAAAACAAATCAAAATTAGCTAATCTGAGCGAATGAATCTGTTGCTCTGGGGCTCAGCCTGCAGGAAAACACACATGCGCAGCCAGCTCCTCTATCAATCACACAAACTCACAAATAGATACACACACAGCATATTGTTCGTGCCGCTGCAGAATAGTTATTGAAACGCTCATCTCTTCCTTTTATTTATCATGTCTTCAAGGCTCAGCTTCAGCCTTCTGCAACATAAACAAAAATCACTTTATAAATAGATGACACAATGCAAGGTAAAATAAGCTTTTTTAACAAGTGCAATGGCACGTTTTTTTCTTCATTTTTTCTTTCTGTGCTTAAGCACAAGATGTAATTCTAGTTTGGACCACATGGATATTAATTAAGTTGACCTAGCTTAGGTAAAAAATAGGTAACCTGTAACACTCAATTTTTTTAAGGTAACTAAGAACCTCCTTATACTCATCTAACGAGTAATAGACTGTGCTCTAGATTTCTAAATTAAAAAAGCAACAAAAGATTTAGTAATCCAAGGAGCTACAAACCTTTACATTTGATATTCAAAGCCCACTACACATATGGACATTGTTTGCTTCTTAAAACTAGAGGTAAACATATTAAAATATATACAAAATATATTAGAGAAATATATTAAATTCAACCGTTGCAATGAGATGCACATGCGTCAACACAGAAACTACAAATATGACTGGACCATATGACAGCTAACTAATATTGACAACAGAAGCAGCAGCCTAAATTAAGTACAATGTAATGCAATGATCATTTCTAAATAATAGCTGCAATTTATCTTGGGAACTTGCGCAAGGTAAAATTGTTGGTACAGAGGACTCAGTTTGAAAAGTTGGGACACCATGTGGAGTTTATAACAACTACTCGAGTAAGGTCAACAAAACTATTTTTGTTATGTTTAGAGTATTTTTGTTCAGTCCACACAAAATGATAAACTGACTCCTCCCTTCAGGCTACTTTACATTTGTTAGAAGAACTTTTGCTGACACTTTACAATAAGGTTTCATTAGATAACATTAGGTAACAACTTCAGTTAACGAACTAAGAATTAACAATACTTCTACGGCATTTTAAAATCTTAATGTTCATTTCAACATTTACCAATACATTATTAAAATGTATTAGTAACTGTTTGTATTTGTTAACATTAGTTAATACACTGTGAACTAACATTCACAAACAATGAACAGCTGGATTTGTATTAACTAATATTAACAAAAATTAATAAATACTGTAACAAACGTATAGATCATTGTTAGTTCATGTTAGTTAATACATTAACTAATGTTAACAAATGAGACCTTGTAGTAAAGTGTTATCGAACTTTTTGCAAGTTGAAAAGGAAACCCCAAAGTCACAGTCAAGTAAACTACATTCACAATATGCCTTGGCCCTTGAGTGTCTTATTGCAGTCATAAAAATTAAGGATGCAAATCTTCCTTCTTTTTGAATCGTTTTGTTAGTTCAAGGCTCTGACATTATTGTCATAACCCTCATGTATTTCCAAACCTGTATGACATTGTTTTGAACCCCAATGACTTCATTTGACTCATTGTTATCGAGCAAAACATAAATGTTAGGGACGACATGAAAAGTAAAGAATTCTTAGTTGAACATCTTCCTTCTACTTGACGATACAGTCCCTGAAAAATAATAGTCCTCTATGGAAGCTGCGCAATGATATAATGAAAATGTCAAAGGTGTTACTATACCTTGTATTGACCAACAGCAACAACTATTCATTTTATAAAACATAATTATAGTCATAAACGCCTATTCTGAGTTGACTGGACAGAAGCATCTCATCAGGCTGCCAACAAACTATGACTTTAGCAAACCGTATTTAGATTTATATCTTTATTGCATTTAAGTTCATATAAATGTTAAGGGTCATCTTGTTTCTTACCACAAAAAAGTGTATTTTTGTCGTGACGCTAATATTTCCACTTTAAAAATCTGAATAATTAGGGGTCTTTATTTACAGTAAGTGCTTTTTTACAACATACACAAATATGAGAGACAAAGCGGTCAGAATGCTGAGAGTAGATTAAACGTACGTTTTACCATAGACAAAGTGTTCATTTGAATCCTGAGCTAATATACTTGTTTTCAAGAATCTGACAAAATATTTCACCAGCTGAGGCCGTAATTGGGCTCCGGCACGGGAAAGCGGCGCTAAATGAGGGGTCAGTCAAAAGCAGGGCATGACTTTGTGGCTTTTGCGCCTCCATTTGCTTTGACAGTCTCAGCCTCAAAGAGCTTTCAAATGCAACATCATAGCAAACAAATGACTCTTTATCCTCCATCAGTTATATAAAGAAATAATTGGAATCTGAAAGTTCATTTACAAAGGACTAGCCATCGCAATCACAACTATAATGTATGGGTGTGGGGCGAGAAAAAAAGGCATAATTGGTTTGGTAAAGATCGCTTTCCATTACACCATAAAGCACTACACAATAGAAAAGGTCACCAATTAAGCAATCATGAATACCAAGTACTGTGGCTGATGAAAATAGGCCAGTGGTTTAAATAGATTTGCAAGCAATTTACCTTTTCACAATGTTGGCAATCTGATGCAATTTGCTTGCAATTTTGCCGGCTTTCAGTAGCACTCCAAGCTGACACTACACGGACCAAATGGCCGAGCGGCGCTCACAGAGAAAATGTAAAACTATCTTGGCTGCATCAAGGTATCAGGACGCCGCTTCATCAGGAAAATTACAACAATTAGCATAAGTGGTTAGGAAGCAACATTTTAAATGTCAGCCACTGAGGCAGTGGCGGAGGTTTGGGCCAGGGACAGACGAGAGAACGCCGTGTCCTCTCCGATGGACTCGCAGGAAACACATGAGGCAATCACCCATCATGCAGCAGCCTTGATGGGCCCGCAATTGCCGTGACATTCTACTCATCGCTGGCTGTCATTCTCTGCCACTCACTTTTTTTCCTCTCACTGTCTTTCTACCTGACGCTTTCCTGTTTTCCTTTGCTGCAGAATTACCCCACATAATTATGAATGCACAGATGCTTCAGAAGCCTTTTCACAATATTTAAAATTTTTACTATATGTCCAAAACTTCACCTGCAATGTGTGGCAGAATCAGTCATCAGTGCAGAATCTAAAGTTTTTAGAGATCACAGCAGTAACACTGGGTTATTGGTGAGCTGCTTTTATGGAGTAACTGTCTGCAATTAAGCATTAGACTAATTGTATATGTTTCTAAAATGTTTATTTTATTCCCTAGTAATCGTAGCTTTTTACAATCCCCTCTTTTTATAATTTACAATCCCATCCTCTTACATTATCTAATGAATAGGAAATCTTCTATTGTCTCTTTAATGTTAAAGGTGATGTCTGTATTTGATATCTGAGGGTCTGACCCATGTCAGGAATATAACAAGGTTTACTCATTTAGCCCGGCTTCCAGAAAATAAATATGCACTTGTAGTATGCACTTGGTTTAAAACTCATTTATTTGATCATTATACACTCCAATTAATTCTATTCTATTTTGTGGAATGAGTTTTCAGTTTGATCCATTTTATTCTGCTGTTCTGCATTAAACAACTTAATTCTGTAACGACAACTGTGTCTAGGCTAATGAAGGTCAATAACGCACTACACGTACAGTATCCACTAACACATAAGCATACTACACATCTTCAGCTCTTTTTAGGGTTTACAACCTTTGGAACAAGACTGGGGTGGAGAACCACTGCCCTAAAGCATCGTTTCCCAAATATGGTTCCATCGTTACCAGCATAATTCAAAGATTCTGTGTTTCCCGAAACCATAGTTCCAGCGAACATTTGCAAACAGCATTGAAAAGTTGGAACTATAGCTCTCAACCTGTGGTTAGAAGCATAGTTTTTTTGTTAGTATGACATGAGGACTTACATAGATCATGCTCTTGAGCAAAAAAAGCAAACAACGCACAGTACATTCTGTCTTTCATTCCAAACATATACAAATTCCATTATATGTATTTTAGTTTGTCAAGAGAAATAAAACTCTGGTTTTGAAGAGTGCGGATGCTCTAGTATGCCGGGGGAACCCCCGGAGTGACGTAAGAGGGAACTTGCGATTGAATGAAACATCTGGAAATAAAGCAAAACAACAAAAATAGCGGAGTAGTCTTCAGATGCCATGTTTGTTATTTACAGCAATAATCTGACAAAATGAATAGACATTATTACTACACCACTTGAGTGACGTCATTAACAATAATGACTGATGTGTGACATGGGCTGTGTCCGAAATCGCCCCTATACCCTTAAATAGGGCACTATTTGAGGGGACAACCATTTATAGTGGTGTCCGAAACCATAGTGGACGTTATCACGTGCACTCATTCAATCCCACAATGCACCGCAATAACGAGTGTACAACCGGTGTACACTCAGCAGCTAGATAATACCCATAATGCACTATGAGAGTCGTGCGCCAAATGAATTCCCGCGTTTGACCAGAAGATGGTGCCCGCAGCTGAATCATCCATCCATCCATCCATTTTAAAAATTGCTGGTCCAATGTGGCTACAGCGTAATATCATACTGGTATAAATTCCTTTTTAATTGATTAAAAAAAAAATTTAATTAAGGTTTATACATAGTTTCCATAACAGAGTTCAAGATAAATCTTTTCATCTTACTATACTGGAGCTGCCAGTTTGCTAAGTTTTAAATAGTTATTAAACAGCAAGCACAAACTATGCAAAAGCGGCAGGCCTTCCAGGGCACTCAGTGTCTGAATTCACTCACTCATTTTCATTCACTCCTTCAAGTGAACTATATTAGTGGACTAATGTAGGGAATAGTAAATGAGGGTATAAGGGGCGATTTCGGACACAGTCAAAGGTAATATGTTTTCGGGAAACAGTCATGACTAACTAGTTAGTATCTCCAATGATGCATCGTACTTTGGTGGTTAAGCAGCGAGTAACGTCGTTGTATGGAAACGTCCCAGAAATGATTGTTAGCAAAAGAAAAACCAGTTAGACTGGAGGAAACACAAGGCTATCAGCTCTGACACAGCATTTCGACAGTATCAACGCAAATATACTTAGATCTACTTAATAATACAGAAAAGATTATGATTTACTTGATTACTGTAGTTTTCAGTTACTTGAAATTCCTAAATTTTATATGACATGCAATTTTTACAATCATTATTATGCACAATTCAGCTTTTCTTTCCCTTCGATTTTTAAATTCAAACCAACAAATATGATAGGTTGGATTGATGCATTTTTCTTTTCAAGTTCAAATAGACCTACTGGATTTGTGAGAATAAGCACATGAACATTAAACTAATTTGCAATTGAAATATATTTGAGGTAAATAGATGTAATCAAAATAGGCTACTGTTAAAATGAAAAATTTGGCAACCTAATAATTTGGCAACCTAATAACACAATGAACCAATGAACACACTTATGGAAGATTGATCTAAATGAAAAAAAAAAGAGATATTCAAATGGCTGCGCTGTAAAACACATAATTTGTTACAGTCCATGTACCATGTACCAATTAAGGGAGAGACATTGTACAAACTGTAAAGTACATTATTTCAGATGCCAGAGGTGGCATCATCTAATTTTTTTAGAGTTTAGGTAACATCTTTAACATATCTCCATGGACTGATTATGGTCTGTCAATCAGTGCGCAGAGGTGCCACGGAAACCTGTCCATCACGCCAGCAGCGTAGCCAAAGTTTAAAACCTGTTCAAAATTATTAGGGTGAAGAAGTACACAATATTGTGACATAAACTTAGTATTTATGCTCATGTGCATATCTTCATCCGTGTGTGTCAGGTCTGTGTGACACGAACCTTAAAGCTTCAAATGCGTTCTTATTGACATTCTCCACAGTGCCAGCACAGAGCATAAATACCTAAGATGGCCCTAATAACTTTGCTGTAATTATGTTTCAGCGGTTAGAGATTCAAACCTAGAGTGAGCCAAGTAGGAGGTCTTGACTCGTATCATGGTGAGTTTAAAAGCAAGCGTGGGCAGTGCTACAATTACAGAACCAACAGTTCTCTTCATCTAGAACACCCCCCCCCCCCCCCCCCTCCTCCCTCCTCCCCCTCCTCCCCCCAATCTAACAGCTAGTTAGGATTATCAGTATGTGTAGCTTGCAGGGGCTAGTGGTTTTGCCCCCTGGTAGACAAATATGCTTAGGAGGGTCCTTGATTAAAACATGGATTTACAGTAAGAATCAAGAGTCATCGACAGGAGGAGGTATGTTTGTGTGTTTAAAGTAATGAATTATGGCAGAAGCTACAAACCTGCTATACTTGGGTGTTAACGACCAATGACGCATAAGAGTGTCCACAGTAAAGGAAAGGAAAAATCTTGTTTAAAACGTGCCACATTCTTAGCAATGAACTTTTTGTGTTCACATTGGTTTAATATTGTTCTGTAAAACATTTACTTTCAAGAAAAGTTTCACTTTAGAGACTCTAACGTCATGTGTTTAACCAAGAAGTAAAAAAGTAAAAATATATTTTCTTTAAATCTTGAGTGCACGTCAGTATACACATCCTGATCATTATTATAATTAAAAAATATATATATATATAACATTTTTGCGCATGTTTTTTTGCGTATTTGAAATCACCAATGAAATCTGACAACAGCTGTCTCATAAAATTTGTTTCTAAACTCTCGATTCATGAAAAACAACAGCATTTTTCAAACTGGACCAAGCTAATGCGCATGTGCATTTGCCTACAAAATAAAAAAAAAATAGTAGTAAAGTGTTTTGTTAAACTATAAAAATGTTCTATTTTTAATATTTAGCCAGATTTACTAACAGTTTGCGCCAGCACAAACCCTCTTTTGGTGTTAAAAACCTACTGTCAGGATTTACTAAAGACATGCAGTGAAAAATTAGCGCTGAAAATACGTGGATGGGGTTATTTTTGCGGCTGACCTTATTGCATATGCATTTGTAGGAGTTTCCCTTTCAGACGAAAAATTTGTGGGAAGAGAGTATTAAAATGAATCATGCAAGGTAATTTACTAAGGTTTGCGCACGTCAATTTACTGGAATGTGTGCTATTATTTACCGCCCAAAAAATCATGTCTTAAACCAGACGCTTAAAGGAGCATTGCGGAAGTTCAGAAATTTCTTACTATTACTGACACCAGTGGCCGTTAGAGAAACTGCAGCCAGTCTCATGCTCGTTCTCGGTGCGCACGCTCGCACGCTCGTTGGCCGCACTAGATAAGGCTTTTTTTTTTTTTTTTTACTTACGAGGAGTTTCCGTGGGTATCTGGATTGTGCTGGAGGCTGGTCGCTTCTTTCCGTCTGCTGAGTCCATTTGAAACACTACTGCTTGCGATTGCCGCTGCTTGCGATTGCCGCTGCTTACTAATGGCTGCCGTACGGATGTAAGCCCAAGTAGACGAGAGCGCGCATGACGACACATTTTGTGAATTTTCACGCCAATTCTGACCCGACTCCTCCACACACAATTGAGCCTACAGGCTGATAGAGGCAACCGTGGTGGACAGTCAAGGTGTCATTCTTTCGATTACATTATGGTTGGCTCATAAATGTACAAATGAAGACTCTATCTTAAAGATTTTTTTAAGTAAAAACCTACACATAGCCCCTTTAATTTCCACTGCTTTTGGTAAATTGCATTGGTCATTAGAACTTTCCACTCCCATCGGCACTTTTTTATAATTGCGCTCTCACGCTAATTTGTCCTGTTTAGTAAATCTGGCCCTTAATGTATTTTTTAAATACAAATTCAAAGAAAAAAATGATTCCAATACACCATTTTTAATAAATGAAAGTGATTTATATATATACTCAAGATACAACTAAACTTAGGAAATAATGCAGGAGTTGTGATGGGCCAACATGGTACCCACAGTTCCCATGGTTCAGGGTTAGTATGTCCCTGTGTGCATGTGTACAGATGGACATAGCTTGTTCCCCTCCATTCTGCTCTTTTGTGTCAGCGTTCTCCATAATTACATCTGATGAGTGGTGGTAGCAGGGGGAGGGAGGACCCGGGCAATCGGGCAGGTGACGGGATGGAGGAGAGGAACCTGTGGCAGCCCCCTGCGCCATCCGGTACACCGTATCCCCGTCTGACAGCTAATTAGGACAGACACAGATTTCTCCCCAATGTAACAGATGTTGCCTAATCAGTCCAGCTTCGGAGCTCCCCGCGCCAGCTACATTTCATGCACAATTTAACTATCTAAAAGGAACGAGAGACTTAATGCATTGTAAGGCCAGCACAGCTGTTTTGCTTAGCAGAGACACAGATAGAGAGAGAAAGACAGTGAGAGAGAGGGAGAAAAAGAGAGAAACTCATTGTCTAAAGCAAAGTGTGCTTTATTTAATTCAAACAGAGTGTTTATAATGTCGTAATGCTATAGTGCGGTAATAACAGCACTGCAGGTGCCAAAGATTTCAGCTCCGTTGCTCACTCTTAGCGAACACAAGATAATAGAGCTGTTGAACACAGTTCTGTTTATTTCTGGGGAAAAAATAAATCTGTGGGCTTTTGGACAAACTACTGGATTTACGACAGATAATTCAAACTCCACAGCCAACATATTGATTACATGCAACAAACTAATATGAGCACATTTTTCCCTAAACAATGTCTTATACATGAAAAGTGAAAATTGAAAAATGTGTTTAAAATGGTGTACACACATGAGATAAAGGCTACAGTCACATCAGTGGCCTAATGAAAGCTATTTCACTTTACAAAAAACGGGTCACCTAAAGGAGGCGGCCATTTTGAGATCACATGAACAGCTGAGTATCACCAACCAAAGTCCCTTTAAGACAAGTCATTTCACTCGGCCATCTTTGAAGCGTCTCTCGCTGCATGCAAGTGCAGTTCCTATCCCTTTGAATAGGGAAACATCAAATTCACCAAAACTGTTCGTATTAAATTTCGTATTTGAAATCACCAATGAAATCTGGCAACAGCTGTCTCATACAATTTGTTTATAAACTCTCAATTCATGACAAAAAAAAAAAACAGTATTTTTCAAACTGGACTAATGCGCATGCGCAGTCCTTAAGCGCGTGTCTCAGAACACTGACTGTTAACTGGAGCTTCTAACAGCAGCTGCAGTGACACGATGACTTTACCAATATGTGATTGGCTCTTAGAAGCAGGGACTTATTCTGCCATAATGCGCATTGCGCTTTCTCCCATTCATAGTAAGTGCACCGTCTTTTTGGTATTACTGGCTTTATATACTGTAATTGGACAATTTCATTCATGGAAAAAAATGTATCAAGTCTCATTGGGAAAATATTTCAACAACAGCATCTGCACCTGAAAGCTTTTGCTTTTAAGAAGTACATCCACACCACTAGGTGTCAGTATAACGCCCAAGATGAAGATCATATCAGCTAGCGCAACATATAAAAAAAATACTGAGCGCACCTTAGACCAGAAGACATGCAAGGCACATCGAGTATGACAAATGTGTCTCTCTGACCACCCTCCACTTCCTTGACTGCCACCATCAGAACAACTGGTGTTTTCTTGCTTGTTTATCTGATGCGTCTGACAGCTAATCTCTCTCCAACTTCCAACAATCACACTTGTAGAGTGTAAAAAAAAAGGCAGGGGGAAAACTCTGACTGATGAAATCAGTTAGTAGTTATCATGCTAACCATTACCTGTCGGTTCCTCTGCTTCAATTTAAAAGGGCATCAATTTCTGAAGAGGAAACCAAGGGCAAGAAGAGAAAAGGCAGCCAGATAAACAATGACAATGGCCTTGTATTTTTCTTTGTCTTTTTACTTTTTGATGGAATGTTTAGAGCAAGTGAGAGCTGGGGAAAACCTCTTAACCTCGTAGACACACAAATGATAGAAAAGAAACTACTTATTTCAGATGAAGTGCTTATTCTGGATGCTTTTAGTCTTTGTATTGAATCCTGAACTGAAAGAAAATTCACTCAGTATCGGTGTGTATTTGCAGGAGGGCTATTAATCAAATAAAACTACTAGTTAAATTATTCATTATAAATCAAATTAATCACATTAGGATTTTCTGGAAAAATTAAAAATTATACGAAGACAAGTAAATCATTAAACAGACAAAATTAAAAGTGAACATATTAATATATTGTTTGTTTTATCTATTAATATGTATTATTAATAACCGTTAAACCTAAAATTTACCATTTTTCTACTTCAAGGTTTGAATTTCACTGATGACATGGAAATATGGATCTTAAATTGTTATTAAAAATGAACATCTTAAATTGACTGGCTAAATGTGTAGTACAATGGAAACAGTCCATGTAGTGTTTCCTTATTTGAGACCTGAAGATATAGGGTTCTATTTTATACTTCTGCTGTTAAAATAATCCAAACATACTTATTATTAATTTCAAAAAATATTCTTTATTATTCTTGTGCACAAAAGTGGTCTATTCCCAGGGGCTTTTTCTAGCAGTATTTATGTTTAACTGAATTTCCCCTCTTTAACTTGCATGGAAACTCTTTACGACCGTTTCGCGATTTGCACATGTGCCAGGTGAATAGATTTCCAATACAAATGCTCTTTCAGGGCCATTTATGACATTGCATTCTCTGAGTCTATAAGCTCAAATAAAAAAAATACATAATAAAAAAAAAACTTTATCCTAATACCTTGAAACGTACCAAGCACTTTCGTGTCTAACGTTACAAGGCAGATTTGCAAATCACTTCTAGAGAAGAACTAAATACCCCTTCACTTTCTTCTCTGATTGGAGATGTTATGGAAATACATTGGAAATCCCCACAACCCGAATACAGATCCCATTTAGCAAGAGGAAGAGCGGTAATTACATGCTATGCTGCAGTCTGACAAGATGAGGTGTTTATACCTGAAAAAACATGCTGCCAATTATGCTTGCTACCAGGACCAGCCACGTAAACCAGCATGACCGTAACCTCTCTCAGCGCCCCGCTGAGACATACACGATAATGCATGCAATATACAGAGCATCAAACCCGTCACATACCATAACAGGAAAGAGCATTGTTTTTTTGTTTTTTTGCTTTGCTTTTCCTGTGTAGGAATTATGTACAGTATCACAGAAATGCAATCCAGATAGAGTGCATTTCATAACCTATAGATTTAGACCTGATCCACCACTATCTCGAGTTACTCATACTCTCCAGGCTGTTTCTCTTTCTCTTTCCATATTATTGATGACAGCAGCGAGCACGCGGTTAGTCAAGAGCTTTTGACGCTTGACCCTGCTCAGCATTTGCTCTCTATTCATAGCCACTGATAGCTTTTTGTTTGTTATAACCACCCAATTTATGCCTCTACGGATAACCGAGAGCATTGATTGACTGACAGAGGGTTCAACGCAGATTGCTGGAGGTGAGGAGTGCCTGTAATGGTTCTGCTCCTCCATGCATTAAAAACTGCAACACATCATCCAAATCACTTCGAATCTCAAATCGCACATTATTAAGTGCTCTGTCTATACTATGAGGAATCGATGGTATAATAATTGCATTTGTTTTCGCCCCAAAATGAAAAAGGTTCATTATGTCTCGGCTCTCTGCGCGATGTTGTGGGCAGATTATAGTACACCGTTCACTCTTTCGGTTTTGTTTCTTTCTCTCTTCTAAATGTTCACTAATCGTTAAGTTTTGTAGCACTGCATGCAGCTGTCAGATGAACTGAACACATCCTCCTACACTCTAATTGACCCAATCTCAGTTTCTCGTGACAAACAACATGACCCCATGGCCTCTGAAATTACTACTTTGACTGTGAAACCTAAAAAAAGAACTAATTGCTACTTTAATCCACTCATGCGCTCATGAAGTTTGACTTTAATTTCATTGACACAAAAAAAAGTTGCCAGGATTAGTTTGGCAACAACAGTTCAAGATCTAAACGAGTGTAAAAGCGAGTGTTCAGAATCATTAACTCATTTTAATGGTCAATATTTTTGTTCTTGATTGCAAATCAATGTAATCTATATTGCTGAATGGCATTAGGTTAAAGGGTCAATGAAGTGTCCACAGTAAAGAAAAGGTAAAATCTTTCAAAAAAAACAAAAAGCTTAACTCATGCCAATTACGTTCTTAGAAATGTGTTCATGTTGGTTTCATATTTCACATTTTCAAGAAAGGTTTCAATTTAATCACTCTAAAAATGTAAAAAGTAATAATTCGTTTTCCTTAAACCTTGAACAGATGAGAATGTACACATCTTAATCATTATTTTAAAAAAGTTTTTAAAAATATATTTTATAAATATATATCATCACTAATAATTAATTCAATAATATTAATGATAATCTTTGTGGGAGTTGCACCACATGAACTACAACCTGAAGTAATTATGCCTCGTCATAAAATGGTCAAATTATGCAATTTTCTTGGAGACTTGCTTACCTTGACACACAGTTATAAGGGTCTGCAGGGATCTTCATTATGATATAATTTCCAGTTTTATATTTTTCAGCATGTTTGTTGCACCACATGATAGGGATTTGGCTAGTTTTTCACATGTTTATAATATTTTAACAAAACTTAACTTCACTGACCACCAAAAAAAAAAAGAAGAGAGAATCGCATCACTGAGCCTAAAATCAAACATAAATGCTCAATTATAGGCTCTTAACATATTCAAACAAAATATGCACTTTTGCCCTCATTATTCTTCTTTGTCCATAACTCACTTGTTAGTGTATGTGTCTCTGTGTGTGTGTGTGTGTGTGTGTGTGTGTGTGTGTGTGTTTGTCTTACTGGGACCACCTCTCCACTCCTCCTGGCTGTGTGTCACACTTAACAAGATTATCCCTGTGGGCTCCCGACACCCCTAACACCCCTGACCGCTCCCGCTGAGCCAATCACCCATGGTCCCATTCACACAAGCAGCCCCCTCTACACCTCACACGGGGGCCTTTCAGATCACAGACCGTACGCATCTTGGTTACCGTCGAAGTCAATATGGAGCTCCTCTCTAACCTCTTAGCCAGAGTGCTTTAACCAAAGTCACCTCTTTAAAAAGAGAGGATGATGGGTAATAGATTCTCTAGAGACCTGTGAGGGGCTGCAAACGGTCAGTGGGGCAGTGCTCTAACCATTAACCCTTCAGTGAAACTCACACCTCCACACAATCAGAGGTTGTTACGAGCTATTTCGGGTCAAAAAACTCATCCGTTATTCATCTGACATTCGCGATTCCATCCGAGACTCTCGGATCAAAGCGCCTGCTTGCCGGCGGGCTTGTTCGCCTACATGCGTAACGACAGATCCTCCAGCCCCGCGTTATTCCTCCTCTGCGCTGATGTGAAGAGTCAAGCGTAAAATGGAAGCGATTTATTAACGAACCATTAGGGACTGCTTTATAAATGCCCCTTCCCAGCATGCTCGGCGGGTGGTGTGGCCAGGCGGATTAGGCCATGCCGGTTTCGGTGACATGAGAAAGGAAGTTCCCCGCCGTGCGTGTGAAGAGCGGCAAGGGAAACACAAAGCAGGGGCCGCCCTTTCCCCCTGCTCGCTACAGGGCCCTGGGTTCCAGGGCCTCACAATGGGCTGAAGGGACATGAATGAGCTGGCCAGGTCGGTGGCAGTGGAGGTGGCTGGGTGACAGGGTGTGAAAGGGGCCAAGGAAGAAGAATAGCACAATGGGCCAGATAATGAGGTAGATTCCACGGGTCAGCAAAGCATTGCATTCACCTTCAGAGGTTCACACACACACACAGATACCTGTGGGACTCTTGCCGCCCGCTCTCCATTCACAAAAATCAGCCATGAGGTGTGTGAGAAAGCCCCCCCCCCCCCCCAAAAAAGATATGAGTTGGCCTACATGTATTGTGGCACCTCTTTGGCTTGTTGTCCAGTCATAATTAAAAGTTCTTTATTGCCATCAATGGTTCCATGAAGAACCTTTAACACTCATGGAAATTTTTAATTGCACAAAAGGTTCTTCATGGTGGTTCTGAAATGTTCTGAAAAGTCCATTGGGGAATCAAAAATGGTTCTTCTATGGCATCGCAGCAAAACCCCCTTTTGGAACCTTTGTTTTTTTAAAGTGAAGATGCACGCTTATTTGAACAAACTCGCTGCATCGTAACCAAACGTAATAAAAACAAGTAGAGACTTGCAGGACAAGCCGACACGACTTGTACCTGCAATCTGCGAAAGGAAAAACAAAATTTTGGCCTGCTTTTCCGCACTGACAGATTGCCATCATGCTGTTTAGGACAAAGTGTGGCAGATCCAGTTTAACCGACAAATCAGGCCTCAGTCTAAGCATAAGGGGAAGGATTAGCCAAACTGAATGGCTGAAAGAAACTCAAGGCTATCAAATAGCACATGTTCGTGCAGCGCTGTGCAAAATAGCCACATTAAGAGCTTTAGACAGGGGAATTGGCGCTTATAATGCTTTTAGTACGGAGCTTTTGTCATTCGGTTCAGTTCAGGTGATTCCACTGAGCAGCCACATAGGAGCCGGGTGTTAAAATGGTTGTCATCCAACCGCCCTCGTCGGCCTACTTCAGATAACCGTTTCACAGTAAGTGCGACCCATCAAAATTAGACTTGGTCACTCGGAAGCGCCTGCCATCGGTATCATCATAATCCTCCTCAGAAACATGAGGAACGTAGCGGAGATGCCCAGACATTGTGCTCTCCGGCTGCAGGGGCCGCGGGAGAATATGGACAGACAAGATACGCCTCCTCACTCTAGACGGGACCTTTACAGCGCTCTTAATCTAATTAAGTAAATAACTTTATAAGTGATCACCTCTGTGACAAAACACTACTGAGAAAGCTAATTTGCTTCTTCCCTAGTGCAACAGATAATGCTGTTTTATTACACAAAGGTCACAAGGGAAATTAACTTCTCCCCAACAAGCAGATAAAAAGAGAATGCACAGGCACCCGGAATAACAAGTGCATACTGATTACATTCAACCCGGTGAGTCCCAGATGGGTTACAACAAGTGACCTTTCTCTAAGCTCCTACGAAAATGGGATATGCAAACGTCAACGCACCAACAGTGCATGTGAGCCGGTGTTTATGGGTAAAGTAATAGGGAAAGGCAAGAACTACAAGGTAGATTGTCGGGATTGTTCATTTGTCGGTGTTAGACCGTTTTTTTTTATGGGGGGGGGGGGGGGGGGGGGGGGGGGGAAGAAATGAGAAGACAAAAGATTTAGTTTTTCACAGAAAACACCCGAATGAATTGCACGACTGCAGGGAATGCACAACACGTTTTCCTGCTCTTTTTGTTGTGTTGAGTTTGTCGGATGTTTACACAGAGATAAATACAAGGTAGTGAGGTTATTGTCTCTGTTCACCATAAAATGGAAGACAACTATGCAACTATGTTTTCTTAATAATTTTTCTCACCGTCATTTGATAAACATGCTCAAAGTTTGAAATGAAACTGTTATGTGATTGAAATGTATGTAAATCTATACTGCTTATCATGGATTATATACATGAACCCAAAAACACTTGTGTTTTTGAAAGGACACTTATGCTCACAGAGTCTGCAATTATTTGATAAAAAAAATACAGTAAAACAGTCATATTTTTTTAAATATTAAAATTTTTTTTAAAAATCGCATTTTCAAAACGTAATGTATTCCTTTGATGGCAAAGCTGAATTTTTATCCGCCATTACAGCACATGATGCTTCAGAAATCATTCTAATATGCTGATTTGGTGCTCAATTTCTTAACATTATCAATGAAATAAACAGTTGTGCTATTTAATATTATCATGGAAACTGGTGCATTTTTTTCAGGATTCTTAGAAAGTTCAAAAGAACAACATTTAATTGAAATATAATTTTTTTGTTACAATGTCAGTCTTCACTGTCACTTTGATCAGTTCAGTATCCTTGCTATAAAACAGAATTCATTTCTTAAAAAAAATAAAAAAAAACTCTTACTGACCCCAAACTTTTTGTCTATCTATGTTCTGAATAATTTTAAATAAAAATTATATATTCATGCTATTTATATATTCCTATGCATTTTAGCCTGTACATTTCACACTGCCAGGATCAGAGGGCAGACATAATGTTTTATATAAATCTGATAGATGTTAATCTAAATGGAGATTTTGGGGCTTTAGTCGTGACAATATCTCCTGCCTGAACAATTGCATGTTTCAGAAAATGCAGGCTGGAGTAAATAAAAAAGCAGGGGGGAAGATTCACCGTCATTGATCGCGGCTCAACACAGACCCTGCTGACAATCTAGGGTTTGCGCCAGTAATGTCCGCAGTCATCGACAAAATCAATGAAACTCATCCTTTCAATAGCATCCAATTATTAGCACAAAGTAAAGGCAGCCATCCCTGATAAATCACAAATACTTCATTGAGAAGACACTGACAAGATAAATGTTAATTGAAATGCAAATAATGTTCAGCCTACAAACAAGCTGCACTGTCAACAGTGAAAGTCAAAAGAAATGTTCAAATATGAAATGAGGATCTGGTGGAGTTTCATCGTTATCTATTTCAAGAACATCAATTACATTATTAGACACTCAAATTCTTGTATCTTTCAAGACTAAAATAATGAAAGTATAGTTCTCGAACTATTGTCTGTGTGCCAACTATTACCAAGCTGTGATTCTGGCAGGTGCGCAGCGAAATTCCACCCTTCACCACGAGTGATCTTGATAACACATCTCCCATTCTAATCATCATTAATACCTCATCACAGTTTGTGTTAATTAAAAAAGCTACAAGGCTGATGAGTGTTAAATGTGATGTGGCTGGGTCTTATATTCATTGGTTCGGCTCATCCCATCTTTAAGTAATTTTATAAATGTGCCAAACGTAATCAGAGAAAGCAGGACAACTTTATCTGGCTTTTTTATTTTTTTTACAGAACCATTAAGCTACTAAGCTATTAAGCATATCAGAAAAAAACAACAGTTCAGATATGACAAAATCATCATTATCATATACACTTTTTGACCTGCACTAATAGATCTTCCTCAAATTTTAAATATAAAAGTCATATCCAGAGTTTAATTATATTACCTACCAAAAAGCAGATGGAATAAGGCGGCACACTTATTTAATCATTAAAACACAAATGATACAAAGTAAAATATTGAGCATGCGCAGGTGGAAGATTTCATTTTGTCCACTTCTGAGTAAATGTTGAATGTTGATTATTTAAAGAAAAGAAATCAATAATGTACCTTGTACGTCATTATTATTTTTGATATATTGAATATTGGTCGAAAATGATTGAGCAGAGCATAAAAACAAAAAAATGTGTGTATTTATTCCATTTATCAACTAAAAAAAAATCGTGTATAATTTTTTCCCCTTTTCTATTGGTACCATGTCTTATTATTAGAGTTAAATTCCCACTGTTGCAAAGGTTCTTACATGATTTGTGGTTTAAATTAATATACAGTCATAACATTATAAAAATCCCTGACAAGAAATTAAACCTGCCAATTTTCCAGGAACTCGATGCTTTTGCAGAAAAGCCCCAGTATTAGACTCGGTTGGACCCCATATTAACAGCATGAAAACATTTCTCCTGCATCTTCGCTAATGTTAAATATAGAGGCACTGTTTGTCTAACATTTTTGGCTAATGAGCCATGAAACACATTTGCTACTGTTGACCTAGTAATTTTAAGTAATATGGCTATTAAAAGCCATTATGTGTCAGTCAGCTGGAACAGAGTGGGGTTGAACTGTTCTCAGAAGGGATTTGAAGTGCACTGGTAAATCAGATCGACTGAAGAAGCCTCGCTGTTGGCACTGTGTGATAACCTGACTGAAGGTGTGCGGGCTCACCAGGGCTGGAAGTTTGTATCCACATGCCACACATTAGGGGAGAAAGTTGCTCTCTAAGATCACTATACCCAATAGTTTGCAGTAGAAGACAGCGTAAAATATTGTACAACATTCTTCTCCCGATTCTCCTTCATAGATGCAAATTCCCTCGAGAACCATCAGACATTCCAAGAACTAATTCCCTTCCATATGCATGAACCTCGACCGACCACACACACACACACACACACACACACACACATCCATACACGCACTAATATCCTCCCAGACCTCATTAATACAGTGTTGTGGATGACTGCTCTACAGGGCCTGACTTAGAATCACAGTGGAAGGCAAGAAAATCAGATTAAACAATTAGTGTCAATTAGCCCCGGCCAAATCATTCCACAAACAATTGGTCTCTAGTGCCCCGCTTAATTACGAGCGACTCTCAGCGCCTTATCAAGAGCCTCGTCTGGCCCGTGATTCATGTCCGACTCTCCACTGTCCCGCAGGCACCATCAATTATCCTCCTGTAAACAAATCCTTGATAATAAATGACATGCCTTGCCGAGCTCTATTAGCATAGCCTTATTTATGCCTGCTCGCTAGTCCCACTGCAAAACTGCAAGTGATCATGAGGCCCTCCTGATTAGAGAGGGCCGGACACTGGGGGAAACTGGGAAACGGTGAGGATGTTAATAGAAACACCAGACATCCCGGGCAGAAATGATGTAGTGCACGTGTATGTGTCACTGTTTTTTTTTTTTCTGTTCAGCTATCAAAGTGATAATGTTGTTCACAATATTAAAGTATTAAAGATTTTAAAATAATTCTATTGCTGCGTTTAAGTCCATTTTTATGCCCTTCCCTCGCTAACTTCCCTCTGTCTCGTTCACTCGGATGTATGCAATTGCTTACGTTGTATGAGTGCCCACTACTGGCAGAACCCTTGAAATGTGTTTAAATGGAACCCAAAGCCCTTGATCACTTGGATCCCGCAGGGGAGACAATTTATTATTTACAGTATTTTTCCTTATAAATTTGTTTTATGCACCATTCTATAAGCCTGTATGTATGCTTGAGCTGTTACATAAATGAAAATTACCAGAATACAATCAACTATAACTGTGTAAAAAAAAACAGTCAGCTTAAGGTAGCTACAAGTATTATACAGTTAAATGTAAAATGAACTCCAATATCATATAGAGTTGTGTGGGGGTAAATTAAGCATGATCTGCTGTGATGTCACAATCATGTTGCATTGTGGTCTATGGATTTGCCTGAGGTGTGCATATTGTGTACACTGTCCTTTTGAAAAAATCGAGGGGTCAGTGTCTGTCCAAATAAACTTGCCCTCTTGACGAAGTTGAATGCCCTTCAATATGGCGGCGGGGATTCACCCGAGAGGAAGTGCTTAGGGAAGTTTGCGAGTGTGTCAAGTGGAGTTAAACGCAGCCTATACAGGTGGATGATTTTTGAAAGGATTATTTTTATTAAAATTATCAATTACATTTTACCATGTCTTCATCATTTTTAGATAATGTCTTATGTGTAGCCTAGATGACTTGACTATAATTATGCTAGTACAAAAAAATCTAATTCATATTCTTGTCTTATCCTGATTCACTGGGGTAAGCCTACAATAATGATTTATATTATGAGCTGTCGGGTCGGATTTCGTGAGAAAATATATTTTGGATTTCAGGATTTGTTCTTGATTTACTCACCCTCAAGCCATAGGTGTATATGACTTTCTTCTTTCAGACGAATGTTAAAAAATATCCTGGCTCTTCCAAGCTTTATAATTGCAGTGGATTGCAACCAACAGATTGAAGCTCAAAAACATGCATCCATCCATCGTAAACGAACTCCAAACGGCTCCGGGGGGTTAATAAAGGCCTTCTGAAGCAAAACGATGAGTTTGTGTAAGAAAAATATTCATATTTAACACGTTACAGGTAAAAAGCTTCAATCTGTTGGTTGCAATCCACTGCAATTATAAAACTTGGAAGAGCCAGTATATTTTTTTATATAACTCCGATTGTATTCGTCTGAAAGAAGAAAGTCATATACACCTAGGATGACTTGAGGGTGAGTAAATCATGGGCTAATTTTCATTTGAAAGTGGTCCAGTGTTACAATGGGTGTTTTTTAATGCTAAAATTGATGTTTCCTAATTTCCTTGCTCCCACGTCCTCCAGCCCGTGGCACTTAAAACGGATCGTACTCAGCCATCTTGAAGGACATCTCAATTCTCTAATTGCAGTGAGGAGCGAGGAAATTTCCTGAGGAGTCATGAGCGAGAATACAGGTGTATCATTCCTTTGCATTCTAAGGGGATGGAGTTAAGATGCGAGGAAAGGAAACAAAATGCACAAATAAGAAATGAGAAGCACCCCATATATTCGGTTTGTGAAATATTTGGTTCCAGTGGGTGGTGCATGCATGAATATTCATGAGTTTCCCATGTTGTATGCCGGTCTTTGAGACAACGAAAATATTAGTACACACTCCTCAAATCGTAACTTCATGGATTATTTTGAAAAGGTAAAAGTTTTAGTGTTAACAATAAACTGCAACAGTTCACATTTTTAAAACATTTTGTGTATCATGGTTGTGACCTATGTGATTAACACTGAAACTTTATTATCTTTTCGAAATAATTCATTAAACAAGTTGCAATTTGAGGAGCGTGCGTGCACAAATGTGTCTGTTCCATTCGTTTGAGCATTGTCTCAAAGACACGCCCAGAGCATGGGAAACTCATGAATATTCACGTGTGCACCACCCACTGGAACAAATTATCTCACGAACCGAAAATATTGTAACACAGGCGCTGGCGGGTTATTCGTCAGAACATCGGCTACTTGTGTGGCTTAGCTAGTGTTGCCTAGGATTTGAACTAGTCAGATAGCTAGCATTTAACATGTTTTAAACGCCAACTCTTGTTGACATCTATGGAATCACCCATTGTCAAAACAAAGAAACCTCAAACTGCGCAGTGAACTTCAACAAGTGAAAGTGACCCAGCCTGGCTGTGCCAAAACCAAATTCAAACCATATAGGTAAGCAAGACATGATCCTTACTTGCTCTGATGACTTTTTTTCTTCAATAGGCTTTGTGAAAAATTACCGTCAGAGGCTTGATATAGCGTCACAGACCCGCCCCGACTGGCGATCGCAGGTGACGATTCATCCGCGCAGTACCGAAGCACAACCGACGTAAAAGAGCTACTGCGCAGTGCGCAAGTAACATGCGATTTAATTTCAAAGACAGATGGCGATAGAGAGGTCAAGGTTAATGTTACATTACATCACATGCTTGATTACCAAAGAGACCAATCTGTAGCCTACAAAGAATTCTGTAGGCGACTATGAAAAAAAATCAATAAATATCCCTTATTGTTTTCATAATATTTTTATTGTGCGTCATTTTCAATCAAGTTGTATTGATAAACATTAAAATGTTAGCCATTTTGAAAAAATAAAAAAGTTGCAAACGTAATTTCCACCAGATAAATTGGCTTTCAGAAAAATAAAAAATAATAGAATTCTCCTGCGATGTATTCTATAGCTGCACCGTTGGACGTTGGACACATTAAATGAGTGAGAATCTGAAATGTGTTTTATGAGAGTTTATTTTTGAAAAGTGCAGAGGGACATAGTGCCCACAGAAACAACCATATGTGAAGGTCACCCTTCCAAATCACCTCTTACCCATCATGCACTTACTTGCGTTTACAAACACCAAATGAGGGGAGGAACTTATAGCAATTGCCGTTATTTCATTTCAGCTTGGTACAATGCTGCATATCATTCCTCACAAAATAAGCTCCGCCAACACCCAAACCTACACTGATTCTTTGATGTACCATGACAAAAAGCACACACAATCTCACACCCCCCCCCCCCACACACATAAATACACGTGTTGCAGGGGGAGACAGCAGGCGTGATGACATGTTAAATTACCCTGGTGATGTATGGTTTAATGAACCCCCTTGTGTTGATCATGCTTCACATTAATCAGCCGGCTCCAGCAGATTCCCTTATTTTCTCAATGCTCCCCTGATAAACTGCAATTTCATTTAACCTTGGACAGCAACTTTAATAGCTTCCACAGGACAACTGTCAATACTTGCCTGGGTATACAGTGATTAAATTGCACGGCGAGCAGACTGTCCTGACTTCCTTTATCAAGCCCCTCCCTCATCTCTCCATTCCTCAATTCTCTCATTTTTACTTCTTCCTCAACAAGATTTTTACTTAACCCTTGTGGATCAATTAAAAAAAGTTACACATAGAGGACAAAAATGTCCAAGTCGAAAAACTGTCATAAAATGTGAAGCTTGGGAGCACAGACTTAAGTTTGGTATCATTTTAAAGAAGACCCTTGGCAGATTATTGCTGAAGTAAAAAAAAAAAAAATAAGTAAATCGAAAAAAAGTTATATAGGTATAAGTTTATGAAAATTACTTATGAAAATTATTTTATATAAAATATATATTTTATAAAACAAGCTGAACTCTAAAACGGCAAGAAAATCAAAGCCATCAATCTAAATAAGTTGTGTTCCAAATTTGAGGTTGATATCTCAAAAAATGAGCTTTCAGTAAGAGTTTGTTTGGGCGCAGTAACAGATTTCCCCCATTGGGTGCCAGCAAAACTCCACTGGTCACACAGTGATTGGATTTGTTATTTGCAGTTGAGTTTTTCTCTCTCAATATTACAAACACACACATGCACACACACACACATTTTTTTTATAACACACATACTAACCACACTCAGACATCCATACCAACACACCCACACAATTATCGTTGCACAATTTATCCAATTGGCTCTATAATATGCCGAAGCAGAAAACAGGAATAAAGCCATATTTGTTTTATAGGCCAAACCTGGAAAAATGGCACCATCTGATAAAAAATGGTAAAAATTTAAATTTGGAAGCCTTGCCAACAGAATGAAAGCCTCTTAACAAATATTGCATCATATATAGTTAAATGAACCTGGGATTAAAAAATGCAGTTTTAATGGGTTTCAATGGGGACATTTTTGTCCAAAAGGCGCTGAGAGGGAGTAATTTGTGTACCTAGTCCAAAAAATATTTTTTTTAAGAAGTGAAATAGAATTTTTTATTTTTTATTTTTTATTTTTTTTTATTTTAAATAGAATTTTCTATGCCATTTTTTATGGCAGTGAAATTGAAAAATTCCAATAATTATTTAAAGTGATCAAAAACACAAAACTGAAAAGGATGCAAAAATACCCATAAGGATGCACAAGGGTTAAGGAGGGAAATGCACATGGGGTTTTGAATGCAAAGTTGGACAATTTAATAAAAATGATAATGATATAATGGCCATTACCTGCGTAGTTTTGGCATGTTAATAATATGGCAATGTGTATTTGGTCTTTGAGGATTTGATCTGCTACTCATACTGTTGCTGCTGCCGAGCAAGTATGGACTTGCTTTTGCCGTTAGATACACAGGCACACTTCTGTGAGTATACAGTATATGCTGCATGAATAGACGTATATAAATCCTGTGGCCGATCTAGGCAGGTGGAGCTGGGGAGGTGGAGGGTTCCTGAGAACTTTGACAGTGTTAAGACTAGCCTACAGCGAACACTTACACATATATATCGCAGATCTCATTTAGCCTAAGCCACCCCTCAAAAAAAAGGTCCTCACCCCTGCTTGCACTGAAGTGCTGGGATGAGTCAAGCAAAGTAAAAATTGGAGCCAGTAAAAAAATCCAATAAAGAGCTAAGCATAATCTGATTGCTCATTAGCATGTATCCACATGCACACATTCAAACTAAAGACATAATTTCTCATATCAGTTACATCTTTATTTCCCCTAAAGTGCCTCAGACTTGCAGAACATGGTCATGTGTCTACTGCCAAAAGTGATTTCATACATATTATTCATCTTTAGGGCTTTTGTTCAGCTTTCTTTTTCAGATGAAGCAGTGCTGAGAACATCCGATCCAGGTCATTCAAAAGCAGTAGAGAGCCCAAATTTAAGACCTTGGCAACTGACGGCATGAGAAGATTTGGACCGGCAATCTCGGTGGCATCTTTCTGAGGGTTTTCTGGTAAGAAAAATATAAATAAATAAAAAATATTTAATTTGAGACAAAAAGTGTTTGACAGACATTTGGTAGATCATAAAAAAGGGGCAGAAGCAAACTATAAACCTTGGTTTTTAGGGCTATTTAGTACAATGCTTGCTGGATTTTTTTTTTTTTTTTTTTTTGAGTACGGGAACATTATTTGTTGCAATGACATGCCGCCAGCTATCTCTAGAGTCTAGCTCTGCAGGTGCCTGCTGACCTCAGCACAGTTACAGTGCCTTTCTGTCTGTGACATCTAAATTCTCTTCGTGTCAACTGAGCACAAATTATAAGCCAAGAGACATCAGCTGACTGATTAAAAACAAGTGTCAGGCTATGGAAGGACAAAGGAATGTCTGTGAATAAAAAAAAAAATCAATACACCTCCCTCCCCAAGTGAGCAGTGTATGAAGAAGACCATACTTTGGAGGGCATCAACTATAACATCAAGAAATATAACGAACATAAATGTAATAATTGAGATGATCAGCCAGTGATTACATAATTTTGTTTAATCGCAATTATTAAAGGGGTCATCGGATGCCCATTTTCCACAAGTTGGTATGATTCTTTAGGGTGTTCATGTAAAGTTTGTAATATACTTTGGTTAAAATTCCTCAATGGTTGCGTGTAAAACAACAACCCTTTTACCTCCTCAAAAACAGCTTTGTTCACAGTGACCTGTTTCGCTGCATGTCTCTTTAAATGATAATGAGCAACTGCTCACCCCACCCCTCTCTTCCATGGGGGGTGTCGAATGGCTGAGGGCAGAAATATGCTAATACAGTGGGGTTTTTTTATTTTTATTTTATTTTATTATTATTTCTTTACAAAGAAGAAACAGCACTGCATTGAATACATTAACAAACAAAAAAATAATAATAATAATAAATTAATAAATAAATTAAATTAAATAAAAAAAACTATAGCTCCTCAACAAGTAGGAAAAAAAATGTACATAGTTCTTAAGAAATGTGTTGTTCTTACTGTTATCGATGAGTTTAAGAGATTTTTACAATACGAGAAATCTCAGCAATAAAGACATCAAATCAAGGCAAAGACTTGAGAAATTTGTTTTTGTGAATAAAAAATGTACAATGTAACACAAAGAAATTAACAACATTATCAATAGCATAGTCACTCTGCTAATATAGTGGTCGTGGGCGGAGCATGAGCATTATGACATCATAGTGCTCAGAAAATCCAAACGCCTGATTATTGAGAGTGTTTAGACTTTTTGAGGATTAAAAAATAGGAGTGAATGGATTTTTTTGTCCACACACTGCAAAAACACATTTATATGCAAACACCATATAAAAGTGAACTTTGCATCCGATGACCCCTTTAAACGTTTACGCTGCAGCTGAATGTGGTCTAAATCTGTTGTACCAAGTACAACATGTTCCTGGATCAAAATTTTGTCAGTGTTATTCACCTGTCATAAGTTATGGGTTAGGTTTAGGGGTACGGATAAGGTTATTTTTCAGATAGGAATGTTGTTCCAGGATCAGCAAAATATGTCGATGCAGGAACATGTCTTGACAAACTCATGGCGAAACGGGCGTGTTGATTGGAGCCCAAAAAACACTGAATGTAACATTATCAAATCTAAGACACTTTTATATGTGAAAATAAATTGTATACCTTTTCAATATATCATAATATATTAAATAATGATAATTATACAATGTAAAAAAAAAAAGTTGCTGCCTTAAATTTTTGAAGTATGTGATTTAAGTACAATCAACTTGGATGTTTAAGTCATTTCAACTTAAATTACATTAAACTCACTTATAAAAATGAGTTTAATCTTGTATAACTTATAAAAAAGTTAAAAATTGCTCAACTTATTTTAATGAGCACTGTAAAAACATGTTGTCAACTTATTGATCATATATATAATTTTTTTTTTACAGAATACTAATAGTTTGCTGTCAATGCAGATTTTTGATCACGGATGTATTTATTTGGAGAAGAAAATACAATATTGTGAAATGTTATGATTGTTTAAAATAAGTTTTTAATCTATTTTCAAATGTAACTTATTCTTGTGAAGACAAATCTGAATTTTCAGCATCATTACTCCAGTCTTCAGTGTCACATGATCGGAAATCATCCTAATATGCTCATTTGGTGCCTTATCAAAAGAAACATTATCAATTATTATTATCAATGTTGAAAACAGTTGTATACTGTATTTATAACAGTTATATATATATATATAGATGATATATTATTACTTTAAACAAAATTAACATTTAAATGACATTAAAGTACATTTATTAACTTACAATACATTATGTAAATGATTGTACATAAAATTACAAGTTGGTAATGTAACTGACTTTTTTGTGTGTTTTCAAATGTTATCTATATTTATATTTGAAAGCAAATATAATTCTGGATCATTTCATTGTCTAATAAGTCTAAAAAGTCCATGAAACACTTAGTTAAACTATGAATAGAAGCAAACCAATGACAATAATGCAGGGCCCCTCTAGAAGTGAGTTTGCTAAGTTAAATGTTTTGTCACAATGGCAAAAGAAAAAAGAAGTTGCTATTGTGTCACCGCAACATAATGAGGTAGGCAAATACTTGTCTCTCCGCCCTGTCTCTCCCCTGTCCCTTCCCTCCCTTTCTGTAGTGGTGACTGGCACACGCTTTGCTCTCCATTATGGCTGTGGATGGACAGAATGGGCAGTTGTGGATAATTACTAAAACTGTAGGAGTCAGGGCTGACTCTCAGCACTTTACTCAGTGGCACTGGCTCTATGGCTGTCCCTCACACTGACAAACTTGCACACACCCACTGGAGTAATGTAGGGGACAGAAAAGTGAGCTAACATCTATCTATCTATCTATCTATCTATCTATCTATCTATCTATCTATCTATCTATCTATCTATCTATCTATCTATCTATCTATCTATCTATCTATCTACATACCTATCTATCTGTCTATCTATCTACATACCTATCTATCTATCTATCTACCTATCTATCTATCTATCTATCTACCTATCTATCTATCTATCTATCTATCTATCTATCTATCTATCTATCTATCTATCTATCTATCTATCTACATACCTATCTATCTGTCTATCTATCTACATACCTATCTATCTATCTATCTACCTATCTATCTATCTATCTATCTATCTACCTATCTATCTGTATTTAAAAGTTGATGAATACAATTCTTGAATTAAAATTAACTCATTTTAATTCATGTTATTGTACTGATTTTTTAGGTTGACACATTTAGTGAATATTTCATTCATATTCATGGTGCATACTTTTTATAAGAACATGCTCACATTAGCAGCTCAGTTAACTGTTTGCAAACCATGACTCGAAGGCATTTTTTCCCTTTTTGTCCGCATGCTTTTAATCTTTCAAATAAAGACTGTTACCTAATTAACTAGACTGCAACTTAAAGGATGAGAAAGCCTTTTAGAAAGAAGCAACACCAGTCTACCCAACACACACACAAACTGCTACCCATCCCTCCCAGCCAAAGGGGCTTCCATCCAGGCTGACAATAACCCAGTGGCAGCTGGTCGATCGATACCCGACAAAAGCTCTGAGGTTGAGGCAGTCAAAAGATTGTTAACTAGCCATTTCATCTCACAGACATTTAGATGATTGTTCGTGCTTCACTGCACTCCTTCAGCGAGGGCTGCTGCCACACCTGTGCAGGGGCCTTTACAAAGCCTGCTTATACCCACTCCTGATGACCTCACTGGACAGCAAATAGCCCGACAAACCCTCTCACACAATAGCATTGCTCCTGAGAATGCATCACACTTAACCGCGTTTTCATGCATGGCTGAAGGAACACAAGTGATAGATACTGTACATTACCATATTGTCAATAGACTCGTACCTATTTTTGAAAAAAAGCACTTATGTAAAAGCAATGGAAATGTTCTGTGACATTTGTTTATTTATTTATTTGATTGTTTATTAAAAACTCATTTATTATAAATGTATAATTTATATCTATCATTCTCTCTCTCTCTCTCTCTGTTTATTTATTTGATTGTATCAATACTTTTTTTGTTTATTTATCCATAAATCTATCTATCTATCTATCTATCGATCTATCTATCGATCTATCTATCTATCTATCTATCTATCTATCTATCTATCTATCTATCGTTCTATTGTTCTATCATTCAATCTCTCCATGTCTGTCTGTTTATTTGTTCATTCATTCATTTTATTCTATCTGTCTGTCTGTCTATCTATCTATAAATCTTTCATCTGTCTATTATTTTATCTATTATTTATTTCTTTTTTGTTTTTATTTATTATTGATCCATATTTTTTTTACATCTGTCAATTTGTATTGTCTGTGGGATATATATATATATATATATATATATATATATATATATATATATATATATATATATATAACTTTGTGATTATATTTTAGATCCGAGAAATTCATGTCACTTTGTTTGTCTCCTTATTTCTCATGCAACTTTAACAATGCAACTTCTGGTCCAAATCATATTGCAATCCAGAAGAATTAACTTTTGAAACATCAAAACGCCCCATGCAACCCCCAAATTAAAGTTTTTGATCATATAGCAAAAGCTGACCTGTTGTCATATTTAAAACCTAAGAAAATTTACATCTGTCATTTATTAAGTGCATTGGCTCCTGATACTGTGTTACATTAGCATGTGATTTGTTGGTTAATTAGAGGGCTTATGATAATGATAATGACCACACAGCCAATGATGCCATGTTTCCAGGTGTTTAGCTTTGGTGATTAGCCGCTGGATGCCTCCTCCCCCATCTAGTGTCCACACAACACTGATTAAATCAAGATGAATGAGTTATTGGACACGGGACACAGAAGCGACGTACGCTGATGTATGTCATATGACAAATACCACCTTATCTGGTTGGTGTGAATTCATTAATTACCCAAATGCAGCTTATTTTCATCGCCAACAGGGTGCTTTAAATACACAAGAGCCTAGAATAACGTCATAAAATGACATTATAAATGTGTTTTGGTGGGACTACGCTGTGTGCACACTTGTCCTCTAGTGATCATATGTCAGCGTTTACACTCCTGTGATCATGTCTATGGTTGTGTGATCCAGCAAAAAGTCAGCACATGGTCTGTGGCCCTGCTCTAGTAGTTCAATGGGGTGGTGGGACGTGGGCCGAGGGTTGGGGCTGGGATGTGGACTAGCACTCTCTGAGGTTCATCCAGGCAGAGCCAGGCTTCCTGCTCCTCCTTTGTCACACCATTTGGGCTCTTGTGTCTCGGGCTTCACTGCTCTAGCCTCACTTGGCAGCCCTGCACACACAGGGACATCTGGTCTCTCTGTCCCACCTCCTGCTGAAAAGAAAGAGTCCGGCCATGGCCCCTCATTTATGATATTTTACAAAGGCATTACACTAAACTATAGAAACAATTCATAATGCTTGAAATAATTTTTAAAGCAAGTATATATATATATATATATATATAGGCTATATATATATATATATATATATATAAAATGTATGTATGTATGTAGCCTATGTGCACGCACACACACACACACAAACACACACACACACACATACATATATATATATATACAATTCATGCCTGTAAACAACTATAGACTTTTTCTTTTTGCTAGAACATTTAACCTGTAAGACAGAAAACACAGATTCTTAGTAAATAAACTCTTTAGCGAAAGTAACTTGTTTAGTCTTATTTAACAAGAAAATCTGAATTTAGATAGATAGATAGATAGATAGATAGATAGATAGATAGATAGATAGATAGATAGATAGATAGATAGATAGATAGATAGATAGATAGATAGATAGATAGATAGATAGATAGATAGATAGATAAATATCCATAAAGATTTTTTTTGTTTAAACAATATATAATTGTCTTGAAAGTATTAATTTATTTAATTTTTAATTCGATGCTTTCAACGTTGTCCTAAATCTTTATTGCTAGTTTCGAATTCCGGCAATTACTGCTGATCGGCAGGACTCGGACAGGTAGACCACTGGATTATCAGTTTTCCTGGATAATCATAAGATTAAAGAGGAAAGTGCTCCCACCATCTCCGGGACACAGCCGCTGACTTCCCCCCTTTTCTTTTCGCAAAATTATTGAGAGCACGCAATATTAAACCCATTTTGTTCGTGCGCACTGGGCCAGAATAACGCGATGATTAGGGCCACGAATGGGACAGGTTTCTTCAGCTTGATTTCATGACGGTAATGTAGCCCATGCATGGGAGAAGAAAGGCAGAGATGGGGACATCTGTTCAATGCAGGCCAAAGGGAACCTCAGTGGCCCATATGACATCTTGGGAAAGAAAGCAACAGGGTATTACATGCACGAATGTTTTGTTGTTGCTTTTTACTCCTCGTGTATATTTATATATATATATATATATATATAGGATATGTTTTGTTTTGTTCGTTATTTTCTTTAGTTTGATGATTTGCAGTATTAAACCTCTGCTATGTTAATACCCCACGAATGAACTTATTTATTTTATATAGGCCGCTATATTTATTTGCACATTTTGCCCCTTTATGTTCTAACCTTTTATTAATTTAATTTTAATTTTTAAATTAATTAAATTGTTAATAGTGTTTTTAATATATATATATATATATATATATATAAACACACACACACTGTTGCTGCGCTTCCATCTAATACTCTGCAGATCACACAGCTCTCGCGCATCTCTCGCGCTGTCTTGTCAGAGAACATGAACACATGTTTTGATTATACCACCGGTGGCCGAGCGGCTCCTCCGTTATTCGTAATTAAACTCAATTCCCAAAGTAACATTTATCTTCCAGGGTCTGCGCGTTCCCTGTGCGCGAACGCCACTACCTTCTGCTGTGCGAAAGGAGATGCGCGCGGGGTCAATCAATAAACCGAGGACACAGACACGGTATGTGCATCATGCATCTGTTGCAATCAAACAATGCTGCAGTTTATGGGACATTTGTTTGTGTGTGTGTGTGTGTGTGTGACATTTGTATTTTGGTTGCGCATGCACGTTATGGATGTATAGCCTATTGCCGTGAAGTGTTACATTTAGCCTATTTGTCTGATGCTTTGGTATGAAAATGTTTTAGAGTGAGATAGAGATTCTATAGTTGGAAATGTTACGGGGTCTTCTTATTTTTCTAGTTACAAACCTTCTGAAAAAAAAGTCTATAAAATCATCTGAGAGAAAAGTTAAATGTTGTTGCCGCCTAATGTTTTGGAAAACCGAAGCAAAAGTTGTTGGCAACGTTTAATTATTTTTTATATAAATTTTATTCAGTCTGTAATTACCTTTACAAACTTTACAGATTGTGTTTCAGAAGCACGACTGAAATTTCAAATCGGCGCAAATGATTCCCTTTTAATCCGACGTCTTGGTTAATTTTTGTTTCGTATTTTATTATCTCCATTTTGAGTTCAAATGCTTCTTGTTCTTTGAAGTAGAAAGGGTAAGAGGAAACAACAGAGCTGTTGTGCAAATCGAAGAAACAGAGAAATGAATCTGATCAGCCATCTATCACTTCTCGCAATAAAAGAGGCGACACGGCGGAGGCAGATGATTTGATGAATAATCTTCGGTCGTTTTAATTAACTTTTTTGCTGTCCTATAATGACCAAGTTGGTCAACGGAGCCGGTCAATAAGAATGTTAATATCAAACAAATAAAACTTCTCATGATTAAAAACCTCCTGCTTTATTAAATTTGAAATTCAAATGAAATTTATGCCTCCGGTCCACGGCGCATGTAAATAGAGTAGCCAGGGCTGCATCATTATCCTGAGAGCATTTCTGCATTCATCGTCCTGATATCAATAGCTCGCCACTGTACTGCTGTTGAGAGTTAACAGAACACAAACGCATTGTTCCAGCCTGTAAAGACGCTTACATGCATTATGTAAAAAAAATTTTGTTTGTTTGTTTGTTTGTACTGACCAACATGAGTTAACAAGTTCACAGTTACCAAATAAATGCCCGAATTCGTGCGTAATAAAAACAAGAATATATTTCGGAAAACACACCAGCTCTGAAAAAAGCCTTGTTTGTTACTTGACGTTATTGTTTTATGGAGAGCGGGGGAGAAAAGGTTGGCATGTCATAATTCTATGAAGTTTTTGTAGGCCTATTTCTTTAACTTGCAATGCATAGCCTATACATTTTAAATGTAACTTTGGTTAAAATTGTAATTAAACCTTTGTCTATTAAATAAAAGTTTTATTAAAAGTGGTAATTTTCCAAACAAAAGTAGGTGGTCAAACATTTGAGGATCAGTTAAAATTATAACCTGTTCGTTTTGGAGCATAATTTCTTAAAATAGTTTGAGAACACTGTAAAAAAAAAAAAAAAGTACAAAAAAAGCTGCCTTTTTAAGTACAATCAACTTTGATGTTTGTCATTTGAACTTAAATTGCATTAAACTGAGTTGAATCTTGTATAACTTATAAAACAAGTTGAAAATTGTTTAACTTATTTTGATGAGTTAAAGCAATGCAAAAACATATGTTGTAATAACTTATTGATCATATAATTTTTACAGTGAATCTACAAAACAACCTGTAAGACAATGACAACAACTTGTATAAGAGTGATATGACAGTTGCTCTTTTACCATTAGCAAATTGTAGCAGACATTACACAATAATAATAATTCAAAACAGATCAGGGGCAGTAAACTTATTAACCTCTTTACAAAAGAATAGAAAAAGTTTCCCCCAAAACTTCCAGTCCTTCTCATTTAACTTCAGTTTTATTATGAGGGGGGTGTTGGAAGGGGTGGAGATCTTGTCTGAAGTGGTCTATCGATGACCTCACGCTAGAATGTGGCCGCGTGAAGGTACGGCTCTTCCTGATTGGTCGCCCGTGTCACAGCGGCACTTCAAAGCCGTGAGAGGAGCTACAATTGTGCTGGAATGGGCGGACCACATCATTGTATTGCACACCTCTAAAAAAACAGTGCTCTGATTCATAAATATAAAAAGATCCTCTGAGGAGGGCACTTTTGTGATGGCAACTTCACTTCTAGGGGTGAGTCTAAGGAGTTTCGTGCTGGTTTAATTAGTTTCCTTTATTGTCCTGCCGTGGGGATTAAAATTTCTTGGGTCAGCCGGGGAGAGAGTCACTTGATTATGTTTTAAGCGAGAGAAACGAGCAGGAGTTCCATTTCTCAACTACGACATTGTATGTATAACATTTATTGGTATTTATATGCTGTGTTTCGCTTTTGTTTTATGCTTGCGACTGGTTGTATTTCAGTAGCTAGACATTTCTTTCCTACCACCATTCAGGTATGCTAAGGTTGTTGGATAACTATAAGTTCCCAAATATACCATCTTTGCTTACCTTCTAATTCATTTTGTTCCAGGAGGAGCCGAGATTGGGATCGACTCCTTTAGCCATGTTGGCTGCGACGTGTAACAAAATCGGGAGCCCGAGCCCTTCTCCTTCCTCTATTTCGGATAACCCCTCTTCGTTCGGAAAAGGATTCCACCCGTGGAAACGAGCGGCAGCCAGCAGCTGTAGTTTAGGATCCAGTTTATCCTCTTTCACTCGGAATGGTGGTGGTTTAAGCGACTCTTTTGGCACGAACTCTTCCACGGGATCCAGTGCCTTTTCCTTAACTTCTGGTACTTCACCCAACTCCCACTTCGGAAACGACTACTCCGTTTTCCAGGCTTCTGTTTCCAACAACTCTCAAGATCCCAGCCACCAGCCCATGTTTATTTCCAAGGTGCACACGTCCGTGGACAGTTTGCAAAGCATTTACCCGAGAATGAGCGTGGCGCATCCCTACGAGTCGTGGTTCAAGTCCTCGCACCCTGGCATACCCACGGGGGATGTGGGCACCACGGGCGCATCCGCGTGGTGGGACGTGGGAGCCGGCTGGATTGACGTGCAGAACCCGAACGGGGCCGCGCTCCAGACGTCCCTTCACTCCGGTGGGCTGCAGACTTCTTTACACTCTCCTCTGGGCGGATACAACTCAGACTACTCGAGTTTAAGCCACTCTGCCTTTAGTACCAGTGCGTCCCCGCATCTCCTGACCACCGGTCAGCATCTCATGGACGGATTCAAACCCGTGCTTTCCTCGTACCCGGACTCCAGTCCCTCTCCCCTGGGTGGAGCGGGAGGCTCAATGTTGACAGGGGGTCCAACAGCCTCGCTGGCGGGATCTCCGCGGTCCTCAGCGCGGCGCTACTCGGGCAGAGCGACGTGCGACTGCCCGAACTGTCAAGAGGCGGAACGGCTGGGTCCAGCTGGCGCGAGCCTCCGCAGAAAGGGGTTACACAGCTGTCACATTCCCGGTTGTGGGAAAGTGTACGGCAAAACGTCGCACCTCAAGGCTCATTTGAGGTGGCACACCGGAGAAAGGCCGTTTGTCTGTAACTGGTTGTTCTGTGGGAAGAGGTTCACGCGCTCCGACGAGCTCCAGCGACATTTACGCACGCACACCGGAGAGAAGCGCTTCGCTTGTCCCGTGTGTAACAAGAGGTTCATGAGGAGCGACCACCTCAGTAAACATGTCAAAACGCACAGTGCCGGAGGCTCGTCAGGGTCGGGGTCTGGGGCGAGTGGAGGGAAACGAGGGAGTGACACCGACAGCGAGCACAGTGTGCCCGGTAGCCCCTCGTGCCACTCACCTGACCTGTTGCAACCTTCCGAGTCTGTCCCGAGCACGGGCATGAACGGCCGAGCGAACTCCATCGATTAATCCCATTCAAAATGCACGTGACACAATTTCTCGAATGGACTAAACGTATTTGACGGTTCACAAAAGGTTGTGCTGTTCGGTCGGTAACACTTTATAAAAACTTCCAACAATTAGTTGTTAACGAACGTGGTAAAACGGTGAACAGATCGATAGATAATGCACATTCAATTATCAATATCATGTATGAAACAATATAAACCAAAGTTTCATTCCTTTTTAGCTAGTTGAATGTACATTAACTCATTTTGTGTTAAGCTTAATAGCTTCTATTAAGGTTAACAGTAAAAAGTTAATATAAAGTGTCACCTGGTGAGAAATAACCGTGTGGCCATTTCACTTGGATGTTGTAAAGTGATTTAATTTACGATTAAAATGTAATTTACAATGAAGTAAGTCTGTTTTGGTCTGCACAGATACTACGCGACATCAATTTGGTAAAATGGTGAATTTTAAAAAGGACATAAACTGATATGTGCATTCTGATGAGGGTTTTGTCGAATAGTCTTATTTTACGTACTGTTGTTCTGAAACAGAAAAAAAAAGTATTTTACCCATCAGTGAAGTGGCCTGTCATTGCTAACTTTTTTTTCTCAAAACCAAACTGTGGCACTTTATTCATGAACACTACTAAAATCCAATTTCGTAAGGATAAATTGCCGTAGTGTTGAATAGACTTAGTTCTGTCATTTACAAATTCATTTTTTTTTTTATATTCGGGGGGAAAATAGTCTATATATCGCACATTGGTCTTTGTCGAAACTACAGACTACAAATCCTAAGTTGTATGAATTGTACTTATTTCCTGTTGCTGCAAAAAAAAAACCTGTACATATTGAAAATAAAAAAGAATAGACTAGAAGGTTATTCCACACTGGTGTAAAAGTTGGGTATGTGTTTGTTCAAGACGCAAATTTTGAATAGTATTTTTTAGTTGCATATATATTGACTCTAGTAAATATCCAAAACTGTATACGGGAATGTTTTTTGTGAAGAAAAACGTCATATTTATCCACGAGTTGGACTTGATTTTTTTGGAGGTCTGTCTTAGACGCACTTTTGAAATGATTTGTAAGATTTTCAATTCAGAATTCAGTGTTTAATCACGTTTTCTAATTTATGTAAGCATGCACATGTAAGGTGAGCGTTTATTTCACATCGTTTATTTGAGAAATTGGCTTTCTAATTTAAGCCACTCAATAAAGTCAACATGGATTCAGCCACAGTGAACGATTTGCCGTTGATATTATTACTGCAATGTCCAAATTCTATAAATGAATCTGTGATCAAATGCAGGACCTGTTACGCCATTTCATTACCAATTGAAAAAAATAATAAAAATGTGTTAAAATGTTAAAAATTGCAGTTGTTGTGAAACCCACGAAATGAAGCAACTTTAGTAAATTGACGTTTACTATTTGCTCTACAAAGCACATATTTTAAGTGTAACTTACACATTCCTTCAGAATATAATAAACGTAAACCTTTGTTTCTGATATAATTTAATCTTAATTTAGTCCGTGGCATGTAAAATTATACAAAAAAATTTAGTAAACCCGTTGCCTTAAAATTAAGTAAATACATTTAATAGTTAATTGAAAAAAATTAAGGTAGGCTATGTGAACTTGACAATTCCACATTACTTCTTTTTTTTTGTTGATTTAGCATGACATTTATTTACTAAATAGTTTTAAAGCAACGGGTTTCCTAAATTTTTTAAGTTAAGTCAACTGATCACTTTTTGCAGTGTAGGTTGTTTTATTAGCTAGCCTAACGGAAGATATAAACTTATATAGGCTACAACTTAAGAGTTTTTTTTAAATAAATCTCAGAACCAAATAACAGAAATGATTGCGTTATTTAGTTGGCTAGCCATAGGATTTTTGTGTTTTTCCAAGTGTCTTTCGAAAATAAACTAGTCTATTATCAGCGCATACTTGTGTATGAACAAATGAAAATGTACAAAGAAAAATGTACAAAAAAAAAAAAAAATGTAAAAAAAAAATGTAAAAAAAAAAAATAGACTGACCCAGACAAGAGTTTACATTGAACAAGATAGTTTTACTTTAAATAAATCATTTTATTAAAAAAATTCAGAGGAAGGAACGAAAGCAGATTATTGATAATTCCTTTTATTAAAACATCGAAAAAATCATCTTAACAATAAACAGTACATATCAGACACAATACAAGAATAAAGATAGCCGTTTCTGTCCGAGAGACAATAAAGTTAGCCGGTGTGGGGAAAAAAGTCCAAAATGTTGGAGGCTCAAACCACGAGCGCGAGCGCCCCCACGCGCTGATGAGGTCATAAACAAAACAATTGTGCAATGCGCAGAAAACCAATATTCACATTCAAAGGGTTTATGCCTATACTGTACAAACTCATACAACCTGCAAAACATTAGGTAAAAGTGTTGCAATTGACTGTTGGGGAAAAGGTGTCTAGGGAGTTTTACTGTGCATTGTTTTATGTACAATACATTTACACGACTTTTAACATTTACAATACAAATAACATACAATATTTGTATATAAAAAATGAGAAAAATAAATCTATAGACATACAACACCTTTCTCATTTTATATATCTTTTCAATGAGCTGTAACAAAGTAACAAAAAGCAAGAAACAAAAAAAAAAAACAGATTTTTTGTTTTGTTTCTCCTATTACGGTAATGTCTGGCCACATGTCAGAGTTTAAATATTTAAATGCTGATTTTCAAATAATATTGTGCAGATATTGATAGTAAGCTTCTTAAAATGAACTCACGCAACATCCTACAACAGAAGCATTTTGTGACATAAACTGTCATTTAAATTTAAATGTAAGATTAACTGCACCATTTAATTATTTATCTGTGCCTTTCATTTTAGATTATACAAACACTAGATTAAATCAAAGGGAGTTGAAGTTAGCGAGCAGATACTTGTGCATTCACCAGAGCGTGGTAAGCCCCTTGTTTGGTCATGAGTTGGGCATGTGTTCCCTGCTCCATCACCTTGCCATTCTGAACCACCACAATGATGTCAGCGTTCTGAATAGTGGTCAAGCGGTGGGCAATGACGATACATGTGCGGCCAAGCCGAGCGTCATCAAGAGCCTTCTGCACGATCTGTATAGCAGGAAAGAAAGCAGGTCAACATTTAAAAGTTGGGTTTTTTTGGTCCACATAAATATACTATGAGGAGCACATAATAGTAAATGCATATTTAAAGCAGCACTTTATGAATGAAATCTCTTGACTTGATTCATAGGTTTGATCTTCTTTTGTTTCCTTTTCTAAACGTGATAAGACAATAAAACGCAGGTGTGTAGTGTAAATCTGATTTTCAAGCCATTCCCTAAAAGCAACAGAATCACAAGTTCAAACTAGCAAAAGCGCCATCTGCTGGTTCAAGACAGAGTTTCATATTGTCCTAACAGAGTCAAAAAGGGAACAGTTTTGACCAAATCAAATGAACTTGACGATGACATACTCTTAAATATTTTTGCGACAGCCTTTACAAACCTTCTCGCTCTCTGTGTCGAGGGCTGATGTGGCCTCGTCCAGCAGCAGAACTTTGGGCTTGCGGACCAGAGCTCGAGCAATGGCTATCCTCTGCTTCTGTCCTCCAGACAGCTGAGCGCCTTTATCTCCAACTCGAGTGTTGTATTTCTGAAGGGATATTACACATGTATAGATGATGAAAACAGTTTTTATTGATGGCTTTGAGCATAATATAATATAATATAATAGTAACACTTTACAATAAGGTCCCAATATTTAACTTTAGTTAATGCATTCACTAAAATTAACTAACATTGCTTTAACTAAAATTAACTAACACACACATTTGTTATAGAATTTATTAATCTTTGTTTATGTTAGTTAATAAGTTTAGTTCATGTAAGTTTAGGTCCATTAAACATTATTAACAAATGCAAACTTTGATTTTTAATAATATATTAGTAAATGTTGAAATATTGAAAATAAATAATTGCTTTAGAAGTATTTTTCATTGTAAAGTGTTACTAATATAAAGTACCGTTCATTTAAAAAAATAAAATTAATACTTTTGTTCAGAAAGAATGCATTAAATTCATCAAAAGTGACAGTAAAGACATGTATAATGTTCTAATAATAATATTATAAATAAATGATCTTCTTTTGAACATTCTATTCACCAAACAATCCTGAAATAAAAAAGTCCAGAGTTATGAAGGAGCGTGTGACACTGAAGACTCGAGTAATGATGCTGAAAATTCAGCTTTACCATTACCAAATTTTAAAATGTATTCAAATATAAAACAGTTCTTTTAAAAGGTAAAAGCATTTCTCAATATGACTGTTTTTAATGTATTTTGATCAAATAAATTGTAGTGTACTTGTTTGTAAAGCTTAATGTACACACACACACTAATGAAGACATTATACATACCTCTGGAAGGCCAAGGATAAAATTATGTATGTTGGCCTTCTTGGCAGCTTCCTCGATCTCCTCCTGGGTGACGTCACGGCTGTTGTCTCCATACTGAATGTTCTCCGCAATGGTGCAGTCAAACAGGATGGGCTCCTGAGACACCAGCCCCATCTGATTGCGCAGCCATGCCAGGTTCACATTTTTGGTGTCATTACCATCTACAAACTGTGCAACAAGCAAAAACAATCAGGCATAAATTGATCACATAAGCCCAAATAATGGTTTAGACCTCTAGGCACACAACAACCCCCCCGCTGAACTCACCACTTGGCCTGCCGCAGGGTCGTAGAAACGTTCTAGAAGCTGAATGGTGGTGCTCTTGCCACAGCCACTGCTGCCCACCAGGGCCAGAGTCTGTCCCTGAAACACTGATACATTCAGGCCCTGTAGGACTTTCACATTCTGACGGGTTGGATAGGAGAATTGCACCTCTCGGAATTCAACATGCCCTGAAAAATTTGTCTGAAAAAAGGACAAAGAAAATTATTTGATTTCTTTAAATTTAACTTAACTTAATTGAATTGAATTTCTTCTGAGAGCTTCATGCTACAAACTCTATCATTTCCCACTTACTGGTCGGTCTCCAGACTCATCATAGATATCAATGGCTGGTTTCTTCTCTAGCAGCAGTAAGATCCGCCCAGCTGCTGCTTTGGCTTTGGCAAAGTCAGGAGCGAATGATGAGGACTGGCCAATGTTCATTGCAGCAAAGACAATCACAGAAAATACCCTGGAGAGGAACCAACACATCAACACGGTATAGAGTGTGTATATGAGATTTTCGAAAGAACATTGATAAATACTTCATACAAACTGTACTTACAGGAAAACGTTTTCATATTCTGTGTAACAGCGTGCAATAAGCCAGGCTCCGAAGCGGAAGATTGCAGCATTGACCATGTAAGGAATGGCTTGTGCGAGGGCAAATGTGACTCCGTAGATGGGTGCTTTACACAAGCTAGATCTGAAATATCACATATTACCTTTTGTAAGATTTGGCTGAATCAGATTTGATGTTAACTGAGCGTGTGTTAAGGCAGGGATTTTCAAAGTTTTGCCATCACAATCACGTAACATTAGCCATTTGTAATTTTAGCGATGTTTTTGCCTATGACCCACAAATATAATAATGATACTCTTGTGAGCAGTGTTATTTAAGTATTATTTATATACAATTATTGTATTTATTAACATTTTGAATTAGCTTTTATCTTCATATTTTCAGCTTAAATTTGTATATTTTCAGTTTTCCATTTTTCATATTTATGTTTCAGTAATTTTGTTGTGCTTTTGTCATTTTTACTACCCTGTTAAATATATATATATATATATATATATATATATATATATATATATATATATGTGTGTCTGTGTGTGTGTGTGTGTGTGTGTGTGTGTGTGTGTGTGTGTGTGTGTGTGTGTGTGTGTTTGTATTTATATATTTTCATGTACAAAGACTAATTTATAATGCAGGAGTTAAAGGGTTAGTTCACCCAAAAATGAAAATTAAGTCATTAATTACTCACCCCCATGCTGTACCAACCCCGTAAGACCTTCGTTCGTCTTCGGAACACAAATGAAGATATTTATGATTAAATCTGAGAGGTTGATCACTCCTCCATAGGCTCCCTAAGGGAATGACACCGGACGGCCCAGAAAGTCATTAAAGAAAATGTTTAAATATTCCATGTCGCAACAGTGGCTCAACTATAAGTTTATCAAGCGACGATAATACTTTTTGTGCGAAAAAACAAACAAAAATAACGACTTTATTCGACTATTCTGGGCCGTCAGGATTCATTCCCTTAGGGAGCCTATGGAGGAGTGATCAACCTCTCAGATTTAATCATAAATATCTTCATTTGTGTTCCGAAGACGAACGAAGGTCTTACGGGGTTGGTACAGCATGGGGGTGAGTAATTAATGACTTAATTTTCATTTTTGGGTGAACTAACCCTTTAAATATTAAGACTTTCAAAATTAAATAATCAGATATACTTTACTGAAGTCAAAGCAAACTATGAAATATATTTATATTTATTAAATATACAAATATTTTTTAAATTAAGTCAATATTTATTAAATATAAATTTGTATCTTTTCACACAAATATTTTCAAAAATTAAAAATAAATTAATTAAACATTTTTAGTTAACCCTATTATCACAGTTATTATCGTTAACTGAAACTAAATCTATTAAAAATGAAACTAAAATTAACATGAGCACTTCAAATGAATAATATTAATTATAAATATGAATAAAAAAAATAAACACTGCTTGTAAAACATTATATCTTTTATCTTTTGCCTAAAATTCTCCATGGGCCCTCTAGCACCTCCTTGTGGTGCCTGTATTAAAGGGTTTTAGTATTTTTAGTCTTAAAAATGATTTTACCGATATGGCTCGTGCAGGCTGTCAATAAACTTTCGGAAGAAGACTTCTTCACGGGTTAATGCGACGACCGTCTTGAAGTTCTCAACAGTTTCTGTGGATATCTGAGCAGAAGAGTTGGAAATGATACCATCAGCAACCAATTAATCTTACGTAATCATTTACAGAATAAACTGAATCACACTGTTCTCAAACAAAACCAAAAAAAAGGGTCAATGACCAGAGTACTGTACCTTGCCAGACATCTCCAGTGCACTCTGGTCTTTGGTGGTGTGTCCTGCCATGGCTCTCATCTGGATGAAATTTGCCGCCGTGAGGAAGGGGACACAGGCAAGGATAAGCAAGGTGAGCTGCCAGCTATGGATAAACGCCACAATGATGGCGATGCCAAGAGCACAGATAGTGTTAGTGGCTAGTCCTAATCTGGATCCTGCTGCCTAGAAATGAGAAAAAGGGAGATACAAATAAGACACAACACAACTAAACAAGCTGTTTGGACATCGGATCTTATTGTACAGCATATGTTCTTTCTGTTCATTAAATAATCTGGCTTCCACGAAAATATAAAGCAGCACATCTGTTTTCAACATTTATAAGAAGAAGAAAACTTTATTCCGATGGTCCACTTTAGACATTCTACTGACTATAAGTAACTTTGCAGCTACTCAACTTATTCTACTAACCCGAAACCTGACCTGCTAATACTCTAGTTATAAGCAACTTATAAGCAACTACATGTCAACTAACTGTCATTCTTACTCTTACAGTAAGTTACTTATAGTTTGTAGAATGTCTAAAGTGGACCAATTAAATAAAGTGTAACCAAAGAAATATTTCTTGGGCACCAAATCATCATATTAGAATGATTTATTAAGGATCACGTGACACTGAAGACTGGAGTAATGATGCTGAAAATTCAGCTTTGCCATCACAGGAATAAATGATATTTAAACATAACTGTTTTTACTGTGTTTTTGATCAAATAAATGTAGCCTTGGTAAGACTTTAAAAAAAAGTGTATATATATATATAGCCTATATATTACAAAATCCTAAACTTTAGAATGGCAGTGTACCTGTGAATTCAAATAAAGTTGCACTATTAATACCAGAAGCTGTAGTCAAAATGGATTAGCTCTCACATGAATACGACTGAGAAACAGATTCAGCCAGGCCTATAACGGTTTAAAGAGATGGATGTAATGAACCAGAGCCAAAAACACAGGCTGCATCCAGTGAAAGCTTAATTACTGGTTCTGATGGCAAATCACTGTGTTCCACTCACCCCTTTAACCAGAGACGCATCTGTGGCTAATTTAGTGGTCAGGACTCCCACTGCATTGTTGTTGTCATCAAACCAGGCAATCTCCTGTTAAGAGAAACAGGCTTGAGGATGAAGCACCCATCATTTCAATAACCATTTGTTCGTGCCAGATTACCGTAAAACTTCAAATAGTAGCCCGGGCTTTTATTTTCCCAAACCGTCGAATTGCACCGGCTTGTATTTGAGACAGGCGTCTATATGAGTCAGGCCTTTATAATTTAGTGTTGAGATGTTGGTCATTGAGTGTATGTCTCTAATCTATAAAAATCTCCAAATGCTCCACGTTAAACTGCGGTCTTCCAACCTTTTACTGTCGCGTCGTCAATTGATTTTGATTAATATGCGCGAGGGAGAGAGAGCAAGACAGCGCTCGTGTTGTTTGAAGATGTGAGAGTGCGCGCGCGCGGCCGGGGCGCGCTCTCTCTCTCTCTCTCTCTCTCTCTCTCTCTCTCTCTCTCTCTCTCTCTCTCTGCTCGTAACGCGCCCTGTCAAGCGCAGCAGTCATTCTATTCTACATCACTCATCGATCAAAAAAAGCTTTGGAGGGACAAAAAATTGCTTTGGCGGCCGCGAAAAAGCGGACGATCTGACGGTTTTAGAGGATTAAATACAACCCGAAACTAAAAAACAGACCCGGCCTCTATTTGAGACCGGCCTTTATTTACCCAAACCTGCAGCCACACCAGGCGTGTAAAAGAGACAGGCGTCTATTTGGGACTCGGCTATTATTTGAAGTTTTACGGTAGCTCTCAACTGCATTACTATATAGTAATGAGTGATGAATGCAGGACATGTGTCATACCTGTCTTATCATGGCGTTGAAAGCCTGCCTTCTCAACCTCATGGTTAGAAGCTCCCCAGATTTACCAAACATGAAGCCCTAGAAGAGGAAAGAGCATATATATATATATATATATATATATATATATATATATATATATATATATATATATATATATATATATATATATATATATATATAATATGTGCATTTATTAAACAGTATCATTTTGAGAACAGGGTTTTACAAGTACAATAATTAGCTTTTATTCTACACTACATTTGCATGTATATTTAGACATTATCAAAGACTGCTTTCTGTCACAGACTACTACTGTCTCTCTCTCAGTCTCTCTCTCTCTCTCTCTCTCTCTCTCTCTCTCTCTCTCTCTCTCTGTGTGTGTGTGTGTGTGTGTGTGTGTGCACTGTTTAACTATTTCAGATCCAAAAAATGCAGCCTTGATGAGCATAAGAGACTTCTTTCAAAAACATTGTAAAAATCTTGCTGAATCCATATCCACACTAGATTTAAATGTTATGCCTGTGCAAAAGTTGCCTTCGTCATGGTTAGGTGGTTGTTAGGTACTCTGGTTGGTTAATACTATGAAGGATGCCTAAGTTTAGTACTAAGCTAACCACTAACCCAAAGTATCAAGCAATTGAAATGCTAGCGAACGCCACTAATGACCCAACAAACTCTCACCTGGAAGAAATAAGTGATAAAGGCCACTGCTCCAGTTAGCAGAAAGAAGAGCGAGAACATCATGGTCTTCTGTCGCTTTACGTCAGGGTCGACCTCTGCAAACACCTAAAAACAGACGAGGTTCTATTAGAATTGAACATCCTGGTTAAATCATTATACGGTAAATGCTATGTGCTTATGGGATTATTATAATGTACAATCCACAATTTGTATATCAATTATTTTAAAACAATCATGGGGAGATGAGCAGGAAGCAAAAATATACACAATAGAGATTTTTATTCAGATGTATGAATAAAGACAAAGGACACTCACACCAATAATTTTGGAAAACAGAATGGCCACACAGGGGTAAACAGCTCCACCCACAATGCTGGCCAGAATGCCCACCAGCAGGTAAGGCCATTCCGGCTTGTTCAGAGCCAGAATTTTAGTGAAAGGAATTTCTGGAACTTTTTCCTTTTCCTACAAGAGAATTTTTAACATCATCCAATTACTCCATTTATGAACTCTCAATAGCATCAAAGCAGTGGAGATTGTGGAGTATGTGCCTTTTTGTCTTTTTTGGATTTCTTGCTCTTCTTCTTTCTCGAGGACCTTCTCTCACTGACACGTCTTAAGCTTCTTCTAAGGGTTCCACTCTCCATTTTCATTTCCTCTCCTCCTTCGGGAGTCTCTGTGTCAGAAAATTCCTCACTGGTGTCTCCCTCAGAAACATCCTGAATATCATCCTCATTGGCATCAGGATCTTCACTTGGTCTGTCTGAGGTCTGTTAATGTAAACGAATAGGGAAAAAAACGTTATGCCAAAGAAACCCACATATGATGCTCTCTTGTGAGAGACCTTCCTTAAAGGATTCAGAGAGTTTTCAGGGAGAATTATTTTCTAATTTTTTTAATATTCTTTCCATTATAATCTTCTTTTATATTGTCATGGCACTGCAAACAATACACACACACTTTTATATTGTCATGGCACTGCAAACAACACACACATACACACACACACTCCCCCCCCCCCCCCCCCCCCCCCACACACACACGCACATACACTTATATTGTCATGGCACTACAAACAGTAAACCCACACACACACACACACACAATATTATTTAAAAGTTTGGGATCTGTAATTATTTTTTTTAAATAGTAAAATTTGTATTCAGAAAGGTTGCATTAAATTGATCAAAAGTGAAAGTAAAGACATTCATAATGTTACCAAAGATTTCTATTTCAAATCATTGCTGTTTTTCAACTTTCTATTCATCAGATAATCCTGAAAAAAGGCAAATGGCTGCTGAAAATTCAGCTTTGCCATCACAGGGATAAATTAATGTTGACATATATTAAAATAGAATACATTTTTTTAAAACTGCCATAATACTTCATGATATTCCTGTTTTGACTGTCTTTTTGATCAAACAAATGCAGCCTTGGTGAGCAGAAGAGACTTTATAAAATATTAAACATTACTGACCTCAAACTACTGAAAGGTAGTTACATCTTATATCATTTTATAATATAATTAAATATAATTATTATATAAATTTATAATTAATATTTGTTGACAATTTTTCTACTAACTATAAGAATAATATAAGATGTATAAACCATTCAAGTAATAATAAATAATACAAAAAAAGTGTATTATTTCTTACTGGCATTACTGTTAAAAATACGGGCTGTCAATAAAATACAATAAAGGTGATTAATTTCATGGTTTCTAGTTTAGCAAGCAAAATAAAAGAGTAATTGCTAAAAGTATTGAGTTTGAAAAAAAAAAACAGATTTAGGCAACAACTGCAGAGAAATTCATAAAGTCAGTTCTGTCCTGTCCAACTATCAGATAGTTCCCCTGTAGAGAAACATACATGTACCTGTTGCATCACGAGAGAATAGTACACTCCTTTTTTGGCCATGAGTTCTCTGTGGCTGCCCTGTTCCACCACTTTGCCGTCACTGAATCCTGCAATTATATCTGCTGAACGAATAGTTGACAGGCGGTGTGCAATCACAATGGTAGTGCGTCCTGCTCTGGCCTAAGAAACAACACACACAATTACTGAATCACTTGTTTACTGCCGTGTTGCAGTTTTGTTTGTTAAAACTTTGGGTTAAACAAAGTGACATTGTTACAGTGTAGTTATGCATTTAAGTGCTGAGTGATATTAATTAACTACATGTACTTACTATAGAGTTAAGGTAGGATTAGGATTTGGTTCAGGGTTAGTTGCATGTAATTATGCATAATTTACTGTTATCACCATGTGGCATATGTAACATGGACACTGTAAAATAAAGTGTTACCAAACTTTGTTACCATACCAAAAACTGTAATAAAAGATATTCGTATTCCCAAGCTGCAACTATAACTATATATTTTCCAGTACTCATGCAAATGTCCTTCCTGCATGTCACAGTAAGAACTGTTTTGCATTACCTTGTCTAAAGCTGCCTGAACGATGGACTCGCTCTGTGTGTCCAGGGCTGATGTGGCTTCGTCCAGCAGGAGGATTTTGGGGTTTTTGACGAGAGCTCGAGCAATAGCGATCCTCTGCTTTTGGCCCCCGCTCAGTTGAGCCCCCCTCTCGCCAACCATAGTATTTAGCTTCTATCTCAGAGAAAAACATTTTTTTTTAACATTTAACCCCTTTTCAGACTAAACACAACTTGTCTAGTGCACATCAAATGCTAATTTCTAAGTAGAGATCCACCAATTTAAAATTCTGGCCTAAGCGGTCACTGTGATTTTGCCAAGTAAGACATAAACACATTTTGTTGGTCTGGTCCTGGAACAACATTCCTGTCCGAAAATTTAGTCCTAACCATATCTCTACCTCTAAACCTAACCCTACCCATAAGTTATCCCTAAAATCAGAGGGAAATGACAGGTGAATTACACTGATGTAGAAGCACCTAATGCTGATTGTAAGTTTAAACTTCACATAAACTGTAAACCTGTCCCTCAAATCTGATTGGTTGTTTGGAATGTTGTTCCAGGGTCAACAAAGATGTTGATCCAGGAACATGTTCTACTTGGTGAAATCACGTTCACCTGAGGGAAGCAGATCATTCATTTCATGTTATGGCCAAGAACTGATAAATGGCCGATATTAAAAGTCTATTTTGTCTAAATTAAAAAAGTAAGCACTAAATGTAGGCATCCCACTTTATGACAAATGTGCATTTGTAGATTATATATCATTGTGTTATTAATTTTTTTTTTTTTTAAGATTAACTATAAGGGAGCATTAGATGATCTAACTGTAAAAATAGGGGAAATGTGTATGCACAATATCCATTTACATTTTTTTTATATTAACAAATATGGTGCTGATAAATTATGCATTTCCGTTTCTTAGACACTGTAATTTATTGATATCATAATTAAATCTTTGGTTCTGCAATTTACAATAACTTTAGGGGTAGAACCGAGTCAAAATAAAATACAATTTGACACAACTCACATCTGGTAGTTTGGAAATGAAATCGTAGGCATTGGCCTCTCTAATGGCTCGTTCAATATCCTCATCAGTGGCGTCTTCTCTGCCGTAGCGTATATTCTCTGCGATTGTGGTTCCGAAAAGAACAGGCTCCTGACTCACGATACCGATGTTCTCCCTCAGCCAGCACACATTTAGAGAACGGATATTATGCCCATCCAGAGTCACCTGCACAACCGTACACATTTCATAAACTACTCAGTTCTTCACTCCTGAAAGATCGGCAGTAAACTGAATGACAACATATTTTGTATGACGTGAAGTACTGAAGGAATGCAGCTTTTACTGAGAGGTGAAATGATTTATTGTTGCTCATTAGAAGATTTTTTGGGCACATCAGTGTTACCTCTCCTGAATCCGGGTCATAGAACCGCTGCAGAAGCTGAATTGTTGTGCTTTTCCCACAGCCACTGGCTCCAACCAAAGCAATGGTCTTTCCATGAGTCACTTTCAGATTCATTCCCTGTAGAATCTGCGATGGGACACATTGTATCAGTCATCAGTATGTCACCATTTCTACGGCAGGACAATATATCATCACCATATCGATAATAAGCCAATTTTACAGACATAAAATAAATCAGTATTGGTCGATAGAAAAAAGGATGGCCACACTTTAGTTTATGGTCCAAATCTTACTATTAAGTAACTATTAAGTATGACTTTTTTCCTCAATATACTCCTAATTACTGCTTATTAATAATTTGGTAGTTCTAAATTTTAGGTATTGGGTAGGATTATGGGATGTAGAATATGGTCATGCAGAATAAGGCATTCATATGTGCTTTATAAGTACTAATAAACAGCCAATATCCTAGTAATATACATGCTAATAAGCAAATAGTTAATTGTGAGAATTGGACCCTAAACTAAATGTTACCAAAATTATTAAAAGAAGTAATTTATTAACATTTTAAAAGTAATCTTTAGCAAATCTCAAAATGAATATCCACTTCTTACTTATCTTTTATTATTTAAATTATGAATTTTGAGTTTTAACATTTTATTTTTATGTAGACAAAAATAGTATCTAATTTTAATAAAGCCATTTATTGGTTATCAGCCATAACATAATTATAAAATCACTAATTCAGATCAATCCAAAAATAATCATTTAAAAAAAATGATAATATCATTGCATCTCTGATAATTTCAACAGACATAATATGTACAGTATGAATGATGCAATTCCTAACAGCTGGGAAAATATGTTGCTGTACCTTCACATCTTTTCTGGAGGGATAGCTGAAGTTGATGTTCTTGAATTCAATATCTCCTTTCACATGGTCTGGTTTGTGACCTTCTTTTGAACTGCTGTCAATGGGACGAGGCTGCAACGGTCATCCAGAATAACAATATGGGCATACATATAATAAAAAATAACTTTATTATGAAGAACGAACACAGACTGAAAGTTTGTACCATGTCAATTGTTTTGTAGACCTCATAAGCCGCACCCCGGGCCTTGGCGATGCTCTCCAAGTTTGGAGCTCCCTGACCTAAAGAGAATGAGCCAATCATCACAGAGAAGAAAACCTGAATACAAAAGTAACAAAGTTAGTGGTTATTAAGAAATGTCTCCTGCTGTATCTTTATTCAGAAACAGATAAAGTCTTGAAAAACTTACAGTGATGACTCTTCCGATGGTGTAATTGTCTGGTTCGTCCACAGACAGTTTTGTTCCATACCAAAATGCCAGTGCATAGGTGCCAAATATAACAAACTGTGTAAACCCCATGGCCACATTAGTGGTTATAGCTTTCTTTACCCCAAAGTCCTTTGCCTCTACCAAGTTTTTATCATACCTAAAATACAGAAAATAGTTTGTCACAGCTAAACTGTCACTCTGTATGCACACACTCAAAACAGTTTGGTCGCATTCTTCACATTTAGAAGACCCAATCTTATCTCTCACATTTGATGAGTGAAAGGTACAGAATGTGCTCACTTTTCCACTGCTTTCTTCTGTCCATTAAATGCCACAACAGTCCTGATAGCGACCAGAATCTCTTCAGCTACAGCTCCTGCTTTAGCATACGCTGAAAGCTCCTTACCGGTCAAGGTGGCAAGAATCTGTAGGAAAACAGATTCAGTAAGATATGACAGAAAAATAAGATATTATTTTGGGCCCTGGCTACAACTTAAAGGGTAAGTTTAATTTTTGGGTGAACTATCCCTTTAACTTGATAGAGTTGCCAATATAGGCCTACATTTGTATTTGTACTGAAGCCAAATCAAATAATTACATTTATAAAATATGAATTACTGAAATAAAATATTATAGCCTACACACATGTTCGCACCGCGAATTTCTGGTAGGCCTACGTGTCTTTCGCTTCGGTGGTACGTGCACACGATCAATACATTGTTGCCTTTTAACCAAACCATTAACCACCAATTCTAGCAATACTCTCCGTGTTTTGTTACTTTCGATAAGAAACAAAGTATCATCTTTCAAATTCTGTCAATTTGATCACGAAATTCAAAAAATAAATGTTGTTTTGTCGCTCTTTGATGTGGCGCGCGAGATCGCTATTGGCGCCTCAGTTCAAGTGGCAGAACGGAGCGCGAGGGAAGGCCATCAAAATATGAAAGTATGTTGAAAGATACAGTAGGCTATACCTTACTGACAATATCTCATGTAATCGCTCAATCAGTGTTTCAGACGCAGAAAGACATCAACAAAACAGCTTCTAAACAATATGCCAAGTAGCATTACAGGTCAGGTGAGCCATTCAGTGTCCACACACAGATAAACCAACTGGAGGGGGGGGGAATTTCTCATAATAAAGCTATGCACTATTTTACCCTAATTATTCATGATCTATTGTCTTATTTAATGTAGGCCCAGGGCCGTAGCTAGAGGACTCGGGGCCCCCTGAAAAAATATTGATGTGGGCCCCCACCACCAATATCATATACTGTACAATAGATGAACGGAGGCCCACATAACAGAAGATGGTGATGTTGTTGTAAAACCTTTATTTTAAAAGTTAAATGCTTATATAAAAATTACAACTAATAAAAACTAACAAAAAGCAAGAAATTGTTAAATAATAATAAAACGTATAAAAAGTAAAAAGTAACAGCAACATATTTTTTTCCCCCATCAGTCTGTTATAATTCATAAACCAAAAAGTAAACATTTAGAAATTGACAAGAATGCAGTCAAATTTAAAAAAATAAAATAATTTATTGTCTTATTTTTTTAATAAAGATACTATGGAACTGGGAATATTATGAAATGCATCATCAGCCGGCAGGTCAGGTGCATAATGCAATGCGCTGTGACTCGTGTAAATTTTTTAACTATTTACAATAGTGTAAAAAGACAGGAATTTTAAACACGTAATCATTCGGTCAATTGTGGTGCGCACCGATAATAAAAAATGACAGTAGCCTAAATATTCATTATCTATTGCCTTATTTAATGTAGGCCGTTTAATTAAGTCTGTCATGAAAACAAGTAATGACAGCCACTCTGTAAAATAAATGATTACGTATTTCATCAAAGAATTGGAGTAGAAACCTAATTTTATAATTAGATTGAGAAGTTAATGCAAAAATTGCTTTATGTGCAATTTACATGTTTGCATACAATTTGTTATTTGAGCGTTGATCATTATATTGTCACGTTTCAATGTGTTTAGTTCAGTTTTGTGATCTTGTTTCCCCCTGTCTTTTGTGATTTTGGTTTAGTCCTGTTAGTGTTTCCCAGTCTGTTTAATTAGTAATTCCCTTCACCTGTGTTCTGTTAATTATCCCATTAGTCCCTGTTCATTTTTCAATATCCCATTAGTCCCTGTGTTTTCCCTCAGCGTTTGTTGGTCGTCGTCCATGTATGGTTGTGTGTTTTTTTTTTTTTTTTTGAAGCCCTGGAATGTTTTCCTTTTGGTTTTGAAAAGTTAAGTTTGTAAATAAATCAACTATACTGCAGAACCTTCTGTCCTCGTCTTCTGCTACCTACACTAAACCTGACAGAACGACCAACCATTTATCGAAAAGAAAAACCGAGGATGAGCAGAAGGAGAAAGAATAACAAGAAGGTGAGCCTCATGGAAACACTAATCCTCTTCCAGAATGAGCTCTCTCTCGAGGAGTATGCAGGGCTTTACCTAGACCTCTATGATGACGCGACGTTGGAGGAAGAGACACTGACAAGGAGTTTCTGGGGTGGATTGAAGGACCCTCTTGCCCAGATAATTCTAGTAAAGGACCTCAATCTATCCTTCCTGGAATTCGTGGATCACACGCTGTGGGCGTGTGGATCAAACTACGTGGTGGAAGATCTCCCACTCCAGCACGTTCCAACGCCTGAGCCCATCGCCTGCTCGCCAGAGCCGGAGCAAATCGGCTGCCCGCCGGAGCCCAGGGCCTGCTGTTCCAGAGCCGGAGCCCAGGGCCTGCTGTTCCAGAGCCGGAGCCCAGGGCCTGCTGTTCCAGAGCCGGAGCCCAGGGCCTGCTGTCCCAGAGCCGGAGCCCAGGGCCTGCTGTCCCAGAGCCGGAGCCCAGGGCCTGCTGTCCCAGAGCCGGAGCCCAGGGCCTGCTGTCCCAGAGCCGGAGCCCAGGGCCTGCTGTCCCAGAGCCGGAGCCCAGGGCCTGCTGTCCCAGAGCCGGAGCCCAGGGCCTGCTGTCCCAGAGCCGGAGCCCAGGGCCTGCTGTCCCAGAGCCGGAGCCCAGGGCCTGCTGTCCCAGAGCCGGAGCCCAGGGCCTGCTGTCCCAGAGCCGGAGCCCAGGGCCTGCTGTCCCAGAGCCGGAGCCCAGGGCCTGCTGTCCCAGAGCCGGAGCCCAGGGCCTGCTGTCCCAGAGCCGGAGCCCAGGGCCTGCTGTCCCAGAGCCGGAGCCCAGGGCCTGCTGTCCCAGAGCCGGAGCCCAGGGCCTGCTGTCCCAGAGCCGGAGCCCAGGGCCTGCTGTCCCAGAGCCGGAGCCCAGGGCCTGCTGTCCCAGAGCCGGAGCCCAGGGCCTGCTGTTCCAGAGCCGGAGCCCAGGGCCTGCTGTTCCAGAGCCGGAGCCCAGGGCCTGCTGTTCCAGAGCCGTTCCTGTGTTTGTGTCAGTCCTTGTGGCAGTTACTGTTCTGGTGGCTGCTGTTCCTGAGCCGTTCCTGTGTTTGTGTCAGTCCTTGTGGCCGTTACTGTTCTGGTGGCTGCTGTTCCTGAGCCGGTGTCTGGCCAAAGACCCACGGAGGCCTAAAAAAAGAACACCGCCATTGCTGCCCGAAGGGTTCTCACCGCCATGGCCGCCCGAAGGGTCCTTACCGCCCTGGACGCCCGAGGGTCAGCCTGCTCCGCCGTGGCCACGCCCGCAGCCTGTTCCACCCCGGTTCCCCGAGCTACCAGCTCCGCCCTGGAGGCTTCCCGTTCCTGCACCACCACGCACTCGTCAGCCTCCAGGGCGCCCACCCTCCCACCCCTTTGGATGTTATATGGCGCTAGGACACACCTTCGGGGAGGGGGAGGTTCTGTCACGTTTTCAATGTGTTTAGTTTAGTTCAGTTTTGTGATCTTGTTTCCCCCTGTCTTTTTTGATTTTGGTTTAGTCATGTTGGTGTTTCCCAGTCTGTTTAATTAGTAATTCCCTTCACCTGTGTTCTGTTAATTATCCCATTAGTCCCTGTTCATTTAAGCCCTGTTTTCCCTCAGTGTTTGTTGGTCGTTGTCCATGTATGGTTGTGTGTTTTGAAGTCCTGGCATGTTTTTCTTTTGGTTTTGAAAAGTTACGTTTGTAAGTCAACTATACTGCAGAACCTTCTGTCCTCGTCTTCTGCTACCTACACTAAACCTGACATATATCTAAAAATAAACAGCAAGTGAATTCAATAGTTTGGGCTCTGACCTTTAGTCTAATGTGCAAGGGCTCCCTAGTTTATAGCATTTGCAGAGATAGATTTTGTTTAACCTTAAGAAATGTTTAATTATAATTGAATGTATTTAAAGACAGAGACACAATTTTTTTTCAGTAAACCACTGTTTTAAAAAAGGAGAAAAGGCCATTTTATGTTTAGTTTTCTCCCCACCTGCTGTACCGAACCATCATTTTTGTATACTAACAAATATACAGTATGTTAGTGGTGTACTGAAGCCAAACCAAATTATTATCGCACGCACACAGGCTATATATATATCATAAAATATTAGGTTTGTATACAATATATTGTGTAGGGTATAATTTACATTGTGTATAGGTTTATTCATGAAACCATTTGATCAAAAAAAAAAAAAAAAAAGGAGCTTTATACATACTTTAGACCAAACAGCAGCCGATCCTGCTAAGAGGGGACTGACGGAAAGAATGACCAGCGTCAGCTTCCAACCGTAGATAAAACCAATGATGAAACCAGCAAGAAATGTGCAGAAGAACTGGACAAACACGCAGATCTTGTCCCCAAGGCCATTGTTGATTGTGTTTATATCACTGCGTTGGGAGGGAAAAAAGGAGATCCATACATTTTTAGATTAAACACCTGAAATGTAACCCAAGGACATATCAGGTGACAGAAACAAGAGTTTATGGTTGCACTTCACTTACTCTGTAAGTCTGATGTTCAGCTCTCCGATCGGATGCGTGTCGAACCATGACATCTGCTGGTGAAGAATGGCATGAAAGTACTTCTCCCGGATCCTCTTTGTTTGCTTTGCAGAAGTTAGCAGGAAAAGCATTACCTGGAAGGTTCCCAGGAGCAGAACCGCAGCCCCGATCCCAACAAAGTAATAAGCATGTCTGTGTAAACAAACCACTGCTTAAGTTAAGATCAAAAAAAGAAGTGAATCAAAGGTAGAAGGTAGATTCGGACAGACAAAACTTAGAGATTAAGAAACTTCAGTAAATTATTCATGAGTGAATGAATGACAATGAATCTGATACCAGATGGCTCCTCACTTTGTCATTTTATCTTCAATGCCTATTTCAGGAGAACCTGCCAAACACGTTAAGTTAGAGGCGATGTTTCCAGTGTAGTTGCCTGCAAACATTTAGCAGAAACATTTCTTGACCAGTAGTTCCAGACAACCTCATTCAAGTAAATATTTATGAAATGATTGCTGAACTGTAATACTAAGGGTAAAGTTTACATTAGCAACTCAAATAAGTCCATACTGGCAGACTTTCAGATATATTTGAGAAGGACTTCTGTCATTTGTTCACATGGATGTTTCCTTATCTTTCAAAACTATGCGTGTTGTACAATTAAATATAGGCTACCTGTCATATTAAATTCCTGCCCACTCATCACAAAGCTGTCAGTCATTTGTCCGAACACCACGCACATGAGAGGCAATGCGACGCCATGTGCAGCTGCACACAGCAGGCCAATCAGCATTAGCAGAACCTCCTGACAGGTGGCATACCGAAACTGCAAGCCAACAACAAACATGTGAGTCCAACGCATGACTTCTGCTTATCATCGCATGTTACATCACTACTTACATAAGCTACAAATATGTGATGTAAAGAGATGCACATTCTTACCAGCTGAAAAAATCCAACTGTTTTCACCGGCTCTTTCTTCGTTTTGGGCTTTTTTTCCTTTTTCCTATTTAAACAGAACAAGAAATAGTACAAATGAGAAAAAGCCCTCTAGTTTTACAGCACTTTTTTTCATTCTGTGCATTTTTTACCTTTATGAAGCCATATCGAGGGGCACAGTCATCCAAATACTTTCACTGAATTAATTAATTAATTACTTATTAATACAATCAATTCTGAGTCTAAACCTTAAACAGAATACAATAGAATATTTTGAATATAGTATATGAAATAAAATGTCAGACCATGGGTTTGCAAACTTGATGCAAACTATGCGAGTAAAATATCATGTGATATCATGTTTTTTAAAAACTAAAAAAATGTTAATTTGTCATTGTATACTACAGCCAAAATAAATTATTAAAATATCATCTGACTGTTAGAAGTATGTAATAGTTTTCATTTAAAAAGTATTAATTCAGATGTTTTTAAATCCTTTGTTTTTCCAGAAAATACTGACATAAAAAAGTAAGCTGATGGCGACAATGGCAAAGAGAAATTAGAAGGATACAACACAACCACAAACTTTTCTGGAAAATTTTGTATATACCAAAGAATGTGTCTAAAAACTTATTTGTGTTATTTTACCATTACTATTGGACATTTAATAGCACTCAAATGGTCAAGAAGGCACAACAGCAATACTTCCATAGAAAACTGATGAAGTTCAATATGCCATCTAATATCCGTATGAACTTCTATAAGTGTACTATTGAAAACAAGTTAACAAGATTGTCTGTGTCGTATGGAAACAGCATTTCAGGACCAAAAATCATTGCAAAGACTTATAAGAAGTGCAGAGAAAATCACTGGCGCTCCTCCTCCAACTACTGAAGAATTGATTATTGTGCCCATTTATGGTCTCTTTACTGTTAAAACAACTTGACTAAGGGATTAACTAGGCGTTGTCCTCAGGCTAAATAGTTTTTATGACTTATGCATACTAAGGATACTCTTTAACTAATACAGTACAAATCTTGAACAAGGACATGTATATATAGACAGTGTAATCAATGACACATGATTATCATTCATGCTGCATCTGATTTATATTTATATTTGACTTTTTATTATACATTTTGTAATTATATAGGGCAGGTTTCTTTTAATTGATGCAAAGTAAGCTTTTCTTTTGTGTAACATGCATATGACAATAAATCTTAAAAAAAATTATAAAAAAAAATTAATACATAAATTATAATAAAATGTATTATAATAAAATGAAAACAATCTCGTGATTTCTAGCCTGTCTCACCCTCAAGTCACCCTAGGTGTATATGACATTCTTCTTTCAGACAAATACAATCGGGGTTCTGTTAAAAAATATCCTGGCGTTTCCAAGCTTTATAATGAGAGTTAATGGCCGTTTCTGTTTTGAAGTCCATAAAAGTGCATCCATTCATGATAAAAGTGCTCCACACGGCTCTTAAAGGGTTAGTTCACCCAAAAATGAAAATTAAGTCATTAATTACTCACCCCCATGCTGTACCAACCCCGTAAGGCCTTCGTTCGTCTTCGGAACACAAATGAAGATATTTTTGATTAAATGTGACAGCTGGATCACTCCTCCATAGGCTCCCTAAGGGAATGAATCCTGACGTCCCAGAAAGTCAATGAAGAAAATGTTTAAATATTCCATGTCGCAACAGTGGCTCAACTATAAGTTTATCAAGCGACGAGAATACTTTTTGTGCGAAAAAACAAATAAAGTCGTTATTTTTGTTTGTTTTTTCGCACAAAAAGTATTCTCGTCGCTTGATAAACTTATAGTTGAGCCACTGTTGTGACATGGAATATTTAAACATTTTCTTCATTGACTTTCTGGGCCGTCAAGTGTCATTCCCTTAGGGAGCCTATGGAGGAGTGATCCAGCTGTCACATTTAATCAAAAATATCTTCATTTGTGATCCGAAGACGAACGAAGGTCTTACGGGGTTGGTACAGCATGGGGTTAAGTAATTAATGACTTTATTTTCATTTTTGGGTGAACTAACCCTTTAATAAAGGCCTTCTGAAGCGAAGAAATGCGTTTGTTCTAAACATTAAACGTTAAAAAAGTTATTTTCCTTTATAAAGTTTTAAATATGGATATTTCTCTTACACAAACGCATCGCTTCGCTTCAGAAGGCCTTTATTAACCCCCCGGAGCCGTGTGGAGCACTTTTATCATGGATGGATGCACTTTTATGGACTTCAAAACAGAACCAATCATTCACTGTCATTATAAAGCTTGGAAGAGCCAGGACATTTTTTTAATAGAACTCCGATTGTTTTCGTCTGAAAGAAGAATGTCATATACAACTAGGATGACTTGAGGGTGAGTAAATCATGGGCTAATTTTCATTTTTGGGTGGATTATCCCTTTAAGAATGTTGTAAATATCGCAGACGTTTTTGACACTTTCTGTGGAATTTTTGCCCCAGGATCTGGTTAATTTCTGATACCGTCTTACACGTTTCTTTATTTTATCAATTAATCTACTTTTTAATTAATTAAATAACATTCTGTTCCTACCTGAACAGGCCTTTGCCCTTTGATTTGGCAGAGGACTCCTCCTTTGGCGTGTCTTCCTGAGGTTTCTCATCCTGGGTGTAAGCTAGGTTGACGAAACCCTCAGGTATCACCTCTGCGGGAAAGGGGGTTTATGTTTACTTAAGGAACAGGCGGGGCAAGTCTAAGGTGTCTGCAGAATCTAAATAATTCATTCTAAAGGATCCAGCACTTTACAAATTAGACTATCTATGTAGTTATAATATTAGTACTGCCATTGCTTACTACAAATATCATTGGCTCTTACAAACAGTGAGGTTTTCATAATTGTAAGTCACTTTTGGAAAAGTGTTTGCCAAATGAACTGTAAATATAAAATGTGAAGTGAATACAGAGAACACACCATGCAAGTAAGGTGGAGGGTCTGTCGATTGACCGTTTGGCTCTTCTTTCATTGTGATGGCACCGTGTTTGTGTTGCTAGATAGAGAGAACAGGCAGGTTCATAAGGAGGTACACATTTGAAAAATAAAGTTTACAAATACAATCAAAGGGGTTTAATCCTGGTGTCACAGGAAAATCTTTTAAAATAATTTTTTTTTTTTTTTTTGGAAAACAATCATTGTACTGGTGCTTTAAGAACCTCAAAATCAAAACCTCATCTGAAGAACCTAAAAGTTTTTAAATCTCCACACTCTTAGAAGAAAAGATTATATAGAACCTAAAATGGTTCTGTCAGGTGGATTCCCATGGGATCATTTTATGGATTTAGTTTTTATTCATTAATTAATTTTGTTTAGTTAAACACTGTAATCATTTAAAGGTGCAATGTTTAAATATTTTTAGTATCTATTAACAGAAATGCAATATGACATCCATAACTATGTTTTCAGTGGTGTATAAAGAACTTACTTAATAAACCGTAATGTTTTTATTACCTTAGAATGAGACATTTATATCTACATAACCACGGGGTACCCCCTTCTATGAAGGTCTACGTATTGTGACGTCATGTTTCTACCGTAGCCGACAGCGAACAAACAGCGCTACAGAGCGCGTTTCGTCACTACCTTGAAAGAGAAGCAGCAGAAAGCTAGAAGCTAGCCATAGACACCGTGGGTAGTGACTTTTCCCTTGTCAGTGGTGTAAAATATGTAGTTGGATTGTTTCATGTAACTTAGTTCTTCTCCCTCGCTGTGTTATGGCTTTGCTATGTGGGGATAAATGTGCTGGTTACGTTCGTGAGACAGCTGATTAGTACCAGAGACTATTTATATAGAGACATGCCACTTCCTCAATCCTTAATACAACTATATAGGGAAAACCCGTAACGCCAAAGATGGCGGTTGTATGCACATGCCCCGCCCCTCCCGCTGGAAAGCCAATCGTCTGCTTTTAACAGTCAAGCCGGAAAACATTTAAGCCTATCGCCTGGTTCCACCGACGCATGCGCACAGTTGAGGTTTGCGACAGCGGAAAATATGTTACTGATTGAAAAGGCGGCAGATTTGATAGTTGTGTACATATGGTTGTGTAAATATCAGACATCCCAAGTCTCCCGGAAGTTCCGGGAGTCTCCCGCAGATTGATAGCGGCTCCCTGATGACCGTAAATTAGTTAAAATCTCCCGGAATCTAGAGCGAGCGAGCAGTAGCGCGCGCACGACAGAGAGCGAGAGAACCCTTGCGCATGCGCAGTAAAAGTATAACCTGTGGGGAAAAAGGCGTTTTAAACCTTATTTTGGGGCAAAGTCATCAAACTTTTTCAGCAATTTTTATCATATGTTATTACTGTTTGTATACATGCAGTTTTTATGTCCTGGTGACCAGTGAAAGTGCAGTTCTGACTCTCTGCCCATTCATTTAGATAGGAGCCTGGTCTTGTTAGTCCGAAATAGCTGCCCGGAGGCGTTGCAAAGATGGCGGCCAAGTGGCATGACTTGCCTAAAAGGACTTTGTTAGTACTCTTGTCCAGGGCTGCCAAATCTCACGCATTCAGCGTGAGACTCACGCAATTGAGCCAATTCTTACTCTCTCACACCACACCCCCGATTTCTCACGCTGAAGTGTCAACCTGGTCGGTCAAATGCCTGAAAGATAAGTTTATCTATAGATAGTCGAGCCATTCGTGATCGACTAGTTTTACGGCAAATTAGTTAAAATATCCTGTAATCTAGAGCGAGCGTGCACGCGAGACAGATGTGTTGAGCTCCTAACGGCGCGGTCCTAACCGCGCACGCGCACGGCGGCAGAGAGGTAAGCGAGCGAAAGGGGGGGGGGGGGGGGGATGGGGGGGGGGGGGGGGTGTAAGACGCATGCGTACTATAGCACACACACGCAAGGTCTCTCGCTCTCTCACTATCTGTCGTGCGCGCGCTGCACGGGCACACACACGCAAGGACTCTCGCTCTCTCCCTCTTTATCGTGCGCAGGCTACACAGTTTTGAACATAACATACATACATATTCACGTAGCCTTTCGAAAACGAAACCTATAATATATAAAAATATATATTAACGAACGATGAAATACGGGACAAAACATGATTTTTTCATAATAAGTCGGGACACTACAATTAGAGTTGAAATACGGGACTGTCCCGGGAAAAACGGGACGTCTGGTCACCCTATTTATAATGGACTGTGGCACAGAAACAGTGACAATGTTACACACTCTTGGCTTACTCTGGCTATTCTCTGCTGTCTCAGACGACGCTATGTTTGTCCCGTTTTAGCCACCGTAGCTTCTTCGAAAGGGAGGGGTGAGCAGTGGGCTGAGCCCTTAGTGCAACTCACAACCGAACCGCTAGATCTCGCTAAAAAATACACACTGCACCTTTAAGACATTTCTAATTCTATAGAACCTTTTTGGCATAAAGTGTTCTTTAAAATTGACTCAAGAACCCTGTGGTTCTATATAGAGCCCCATTAAAACCTTTTTTCTGAGAGTGCAAAGAACTTTAAAGGCAACACAAGAAGCGTATATATAGCAAAAAAACAAACAAACTGAAGAACCTATTTTCAAAAATGTAATAATGTATTTTATTCAATGCGGAGAGAGGATGAAAAAAATGGTAATGGTGCAAATAACAGATTTATTACAGGAAAATTATATTATTGCACTCATATATTCTTATAAACAGGCTACAGGACCTATAGCCTACTCATAAAACGACTTTTTCTTTACAGTTATTATCTAGCATGTTGGTGTTAATACATAAGTTATCATTCATCCCGCCTCCACGTTACCTAACCAGTTATCAACGGAAGTGTAGTACAATTAAAATATGACATGGTATGATCGGAAATGCATAAAATAAAATAGCCTACATTTTTTAAAAACTACAAAAAAATTCATTTTAATTTCAAAACGTTCACCTATATTCACATTTATATATAGAAAATATAATATTTGTATGCTTTGTAATATTTACCAGAAAGCACAGACTAAGTACCTACACTACGAAAACAAGCATTTAATAGGCTATATAATTATTATTTTGTTTTGCTTACCCCATGTGGTGATCGCAAATGCTCCAAGCGGACATAGCCTACAATATGAAAGTAAAGAAGACACCCTGTGACATGATGTTTTATAGCGCGTTGTACTACCTGGACACGCCTCGTCCTGACGAAAAATGTGGGCGTGCAAAGGAAAAACTGACTTTTGCCCTTATAGCGGACAAATCTGGGTTGTATGAGGTTATATGAAAAAATTAAGAACTGATTAAAAGGTACGAACTTTGTTCCTCATAAGATTTAAAGATGAGAGTGCAGAAAAAAACTGTTTTTTTGTTGGCTATTTCTTGCCATCAATGATATCTGCTATGGTGTGCGTTCATCAGTGTTCATAAAAAGAGTTATTTTTTTCGACGAATTACTTTTCCTATCCAAATGTTATATGCTCTTTATAAGCTCTACAGACAAGACATTTGTAGGATAATTAATAACAGAGAACATGTAAACGCTCTGACGTTGAGCATCCCCACCAGAGCAACTAATGGCGTGAGTCTGGGGGCGGGATTTGCTGCTTGATCGACCAATGGTAGAGGAGGGGAGAGTTCGTCAAACCTGTTCGTACACTGTCATAATACTTGCAATTCTTTTTGATGCAATGTCACACTTCATTGGTGTAATTGGGGAAAAGTTCGTTTGCACAAAGTTCATGTTGTATTTACTAAACCTTGGCTTAAATTTTAAATAAAGTTTAGTAGTAGGCTAGGCTATAATTAATAATAATGAATGGCAGGTGTGTCCGTTTGTCATCAACATTATCATCAACATTCATCTGATCCAGATGCTGAACATTCAGCTGATAATTTCCCTTAGACACTATGCAGTAGCCTACCAGTATTAGCTAGTGCTTGTATTGTTTGTATTGTATTGTAGTGTTTTAGGATGTTTGATAATCTGCAATAGGCTACTCAAAAACTGATCAAAATATATAACACACCAAGTCAAAATGATTGAAGGACTGAGCTTGACTGAATTGAGCTGAGTGGATGTAGATGTGTGAGAAATCTGAGGTCTCAAAAAACAAACAAACAAAAAACATGCAGGATATCAGTAGGCCTATGTCTTTGTCAATCAAATAAAATAGGAGATACATATTTTTGTATTAATAATATATGACATAGACAAACCGGACCTTACATTTCACCGCAAGATTTGAACAAAAATCCAATCTTTTTCCAATCGCCTACAGGTTTTGAATGACGTACATCAGCCTTTACCATAATTCGCACATAAAATGTGTGACTTTTTAACAAAGTTTCTGAGAACAAACATCTTGTTGTTCTTACTGCTTAGACAATATCTAAGATCTTGTCAGAGAGTTGCTTTTAGAGCTGTGTCGACCTCTAACACATTAACAAAAACATGTCAACCCAGTCTTAGCACGACTCAGTCCATATTTTGGTGCCGCATACATGCAAACCAGTCATCTTTATATAACAGTGGTTTTATGAATAAACTTGGTTGAACTACTGAACTTTAGGACATTATCTAAGAAATAATTTGAATATTTGTCTCCTCTGATGGCAAGTCAGCATACTGGTTTGGTGATCTTCTCAAGATTATTATTGAACACATATAAGACCAAACGCCCTGGGGAAAATTCCTCCCTTTTAAATATGCATGACACCTGTACAGCAGGTTTCTCATTGAACACAAACGTTTTTCACAGTGAAGAAAGTTGACTTCTATGCAGGGTTACACATCAATACTATAAATATGGAAAGGGGTTTTACCTTTGTCCTTATACTTTACAGTCAGATATTGCTCACAGAAAAAAATAGTAATGAAAATTTTGTTCAGAGATTTATTTTTGTTTCAAGTGGCAGTAAATATATACTGCAGAATAAATTAAACTTGGATTCCCACTTTAAGGAAGCAACACAATGACACCTTTGACCGTTTTTAATGTTATACAACGATATCTGTTTTTGATCAACATCAAGTGCTAGATGTAAAGACATTCTAGGACATTCCGACTCATCTAATCACCTGAAGCTCTGAACTCATTGGTATGAACTCAGTTGCCACAGATGCTAATTTTGAGCATTAGGATTGCATTATCAATGTATAGATCTTAAAATGCAAAGATCTTTGGTTGCCTGGAAGCATGTGATTTTTTAATATTTTGTCTTTTATCTTATTTTCATGGAATAAATGTGTCATGCACTCTTTCCAAGTTGTGTTAATATGTGATAGTTTTGCAATAAGTCTTTTCGCAGGCAGTGTTCAACAGGATATGCAAATAATCATAACAATGATTTTCATCAGGATGGAAGAATGATAAAGCTGTTTAGCGTACTGTTAAACGCTAAAAATATCATACAAGTAAACTTTTTCTTTTTTTTCTGATGGGTCGAAATAAAATACAAATGTTTGATTTAGGTTCAATTTGTTGAAATACAATTTTTTAAATAATGAACTGAAATGTATTTATTAAAAAGTTAATTTCTATAAAACATTTTAATGTTTTAATTTGTAAAAACATTTAAACATTTTAATTTGTCTTATGAACGAACATGAGTTAACACATAACATTAATTACAATAAAACATTTAAATTAACATGAACCAAATTGGTGGCTTTAAAAAGCATTGTTAGATCAACTACGAAATGGTTACAGTGCATTCATAGCTGAACTAGCTAAAGTTAACCACTAGAGGGTGGTCACTGACATTTAAAGGAATAGTTCACTTAAAAATGAAAATTCTGTCATCATTTACTCACCCTCAAGTAGGCTACTCACCCCATTGACTATACTATGGACAAATACAATGGAAGTCAATGGGGTCGATCAACTGTTTGGTTACCGACATTCTTCAAAATATCTTATTTTGTGTTCAGCAGAAGAAAGAAATTCATACAGGTTTGAAACAACTTGAGGGTGAGTAAAAAATTACAGAATTTTCATTTTTAAGTGAAGTATTCCTTTAGTTAATGAGTCAATAGCACACCTGCTGAAATATACGTATGATTTTTATATTACAGTACTCCTTATTAATGAGATATTATTATGGCTAAAAACTTGATGTTTGAGAACACATTTTTTGGGGATAAACTGCACTTTCAACATGACATTTAAAAAAAGAAGTAGTTTTAACTATGTATACGTTTATTTTTTCAAGAAAAAAAAAAACTACCTCTCAATTGTATTAGTGAATAGCCAGAGGAAAACTGTAAAAAAAACTATTGTTGGTTTAACTTTTTTTTTTTCAAGACCTGGTTGTCTTAAAATTTTAAGTTTATTGAAATAAAAAATTGTTTATTTTAAACCATAATGCCTACTTACAGAAGCAAATTTAGGAAATGTATGGAAAAAAATCTTTGTGTTTGGTTTGTTAAGACTATTACTAATAAATTAAAATATTTGCATTTGAAGTGCTGCTGCTATAGTTTGTTTTATTTTCAAACAGAGGCACAATTTTTCCTCTCATGAATTTGCATATCGAAACCTCTTTTTCCATAGAGTTTCAGGTGTTGCAATGCTCTGTGTGTGTGTGTACATAAAGTGGAGGCTTGTGGGTGGTGGAGTCTGCGAATGACGTTCAATACACGACGTTTGACTGTTTGGTACTACGTATCCCAGTATGCACTTCTCCACTATTTATGCAGAGAGGCACACAGAAGTGTAAGGTGTACAGTTGGTGTCACTCCCCGCTGATTAAAAAGTTCTCCTAAGGACTGAGAGGAAAAAATACCATGGTTCAGGTAAGTGTTTTACGTTTAAGCAGGTTTAAAATATTTTTTAGTAGGCTATATAGGCTATAATTGTTCAACCAAAGCACGAATAAGTAAAAAAAGAGAGACGTCTTTAATTAGCTTACATCAAGTCTTTCACGTGTTTTGATTTGATGTGCATGCATATTGGAGGACAGCGTGTCTTGTGTGTCGTCCTGGCGTTTTATTAATCCTAAAAATATTACATGTAAGCGATTTAATTAATTGAGAAACTTGGAGAAGAATAAAACGCGTATGTTTTTAATGTGGGATGACGTTTGCATGCGGTATACAGGACAAACAGGTGTATTGTGACGTGGCTGATGCAGGGCGTGTTAGCGCGTGTTGATTTGAATAGAGAACTCAGCCTTTACCATACAAGACAAAGCTTTTTATAAGAGACACTGATATTTAGACAAGACAGACCTGTTTCATTGCCACTGCATAATACGCATTTAATGAGTCATTCCCGGAGACAGGACAGAGAGGATACTGGACAGTGATTCAGAGACTCATGACAGAAGAAATGATTCTAAACAACAAGAGAAGTTTCGCCGACTGACTCAATGAGACTCTTTATGAATAAAGTTTGAGTCATTAATTTGTAAATGTCTATTGTTGAATCATGTTTACTGTTTGAATAAACTGCTTAATTCAAATTATTAATATGATTTTTTTTTATTGTATGTTATTATGTTCAAAAAGTTGAATGTCAAATTATTTATGGTTTCAGTCAAGACTATTGAATTCTCTAGCTCTTTACAAAGGCTTCTATATACTGGTTCAGAACACTTTCCTGAAGAACCTGTAATAAAACATCAAGCAATTAATTTCCAATAACCATATGGCAGGCAAGTCAGGAACACTATACAGGAAAAATGATCTTGATAAGAGAGGTCCTTATGAATCCAATTGAAAAAATGTATATTTTCAATAATGTAAAATCAGACTAGATTAGAAAACTTTATTAATCCCCGTAAGGGGAAACTCTTTTGCCACCATTGTACATTACAAACAACACAAATAGACATTTAAACATTAAAAACAACAACACAATTAATCCATGCAAGGAATTACACAACTTCATTAAAAAAAACGCAGTATGAATAAAATACCTTCTAAATCGCTCTGTAGAACACTGAGGCATCACTAATCTTCCACTAAATTAACTTTAAGTCCACTAAAAGTAGGGGATGACCTTCGTAAGATAGAATCATTTTTAATTTTGCCCTGGTTCTCTTAATTTGTTCATTCTTTTTCAATAGCTTTGACATTAGAGACAGACATTTGATCTTGGATATACAAAATGGCAGCCGCAAAAATAAAGTCAAACAGTCATTCAGGAAATCTGCTTCGGAGTAGATCGGAGGGGACGCTGATAGATATAGATGAGAATGTGACCATCAACAACAACAACAACCTTCATGGTAATTCTGAATCTCTCTCTCTCTCTCTCTCTCTCTCTCTCTCTCTCTCTCTCTCTCTCTCTCTCTCTCTCTCTCTCTCTCTCTCTCTCTCTCTCTCTCTCTCTCTCTCTCTCTCTCTCTCTCTCTCTCTCTCTCTCTCTCTACTATTTTATTCAGCCACTGTATTTCCATTGGATTTGTTAAATGTGAATGACATTTTCAAAATATTATATTTGCTTCACAAATATAAGATACTATGCAAACTAATTTAACTCATAACAAATACATGTATTATGATTTTGTTTCTCAGATCTCCTGTGACATTTGAAATCTTCTCTTTTCTTAGGGGGTTATGCTTATGAGATTGGAAAAACCTCTGAGTGGCCTGTCATACCGAAAGAAAAGGAAAATTCTAAACAAACTACCAACCCCTTCTGGAATCAGATGGGGAAGTCAAATCCATTCTTAAATGATATTGTCCTCACCAGCACCTATGATTCTGGAGTGTCCATGCAGAAAGAGGATCCCTTGTCTCTCTTCGACAGTATTAACGAGGACTCTCTCAGCACATCATCAGATGAAACAAACTTTGCCCATCTTTTAGCACCCAGACAAAACAATTTAAACCGATCTGGGAGGTGGAGAAGTGCCTCAGATATACTTGACAGCCTTGAGAAGGAGGAGGACAAGAGGTCAATGAGACTCAGCTCTCAAGAACCATTCATGAATCCTGATTTTGAGTGGTTGAAGAATGACAGAGAAGCTTACAAAATGGCTTGGTTAAGTCATAGGCAGTTAACAAGGTCCTGTTTGGATCTTAGCTTAATGAAACAAAGTCTTGGATGGGCCCAGACTCAGGCCACAGACATTCAAATCTGCTGCAAGATTGACCACGCTGGAGGCTCTGTGCAGTTACCAGACTCCGATATCACTGCTCATGTTCCCCAGGGACACGTTCCCCCAGGTGAGATCCAAGAAGTTAGCCTCAAAGTTCTCCTCGATCCACCCACTGGAATAAACAACAACTACACCACAACTCTGAGCCCTCTTTTAGAAGTCAACCTCAGTAACCGCAATGTTTCGGGGGGCATTTCGCTGGAAATGAGAATGGCTGCTAAAGTAAAAATTGACCCCACAAGCCAAGTCTTAACCTCTTTTGTGGGTCTAGTCTCTCAAAGGAAAGAGGGACCTTATCAGAAAATAAAAGACTGTTACATATACAATGATGTGTTACAGATGAAGCTCCTTGATTTAAAACCACACATGTATGTAATAACTGCAGCTGAGGCCACTGTTCTGGAGCAACCTGCAACGTCAGTATGGGATTACTTGGATCGCCAAATGACAGTGGCCGTCTATGGTCCCAAGCACATACACCCATCGCTCAAAGTAGTGCTAGTCATATTGAACCATAATAATATCCCACCCAGGCTCCCTTTCTCTGATATCCAGAGGGGAAACATGAATCTGCCCCCTGTTGTCTTGGAGCTTTGGGGAAAGCATCAGTTCAACCCACAGGGTCTTCAAGATCTTCACATTGCTTCTAGAGTGTTGGATCCAAACTTCGAAGTGAAACCTGTGGATCGGAATAAAGAGGTTAAGCAGGAGCAGCTTAAAACTGGAAAAGTGCTCCATCTACCATTAGATCTGGTCAAGGTTGGTGGAGGTGGAGGTGAAATGAGTCCCTTCAAACTTAGCATTGAGGTGAAGGATGCCAATAGTCTCACTTTGGGAGACTTCTATGTCACCTCCCCTGAGGCTGCTCCTCTGAGGTTAGAAAAAAACAGCCAAAGGCGGGCGGATCGCCAGAGGGAAGTGACGCCCATTCCAGAGGAATCAATCCCAGAAATACTCACCCAGAAATTTCAGGACAGACCTGTAGATTTACATTGGTATGGGGTAGCAATAAAATCGATTCTCAGACAACCGAGAGTGGAATATCTCCTGGAATACTTTAAAGGTGATACAATTGCTTTGCTGTCTAAGGAAACCGTTAGATCTATAGGTCAGATGAAGGTTAAGGAATGGTACATCGGCTTTCTTCGAGGAAGAGTCGGCTTGGTGCACTGTAAGAACCTAAAGCTCATAACCAAGGACCAAGTCATCGACTTCACTGGAATTAAGCTCACCACGCCTGTCCTCTTGGATAATGTGACAATTCCTTTTAAAAAACTCACCTACATGTACTCTGCTATTCAGACCCTGGTCACAGAGCACGTCAAAAGCTGGAGAACATTTGCTGAGGCTCTCGGTTACTCCGAGGTCTCGGTTGACGCCATCTCTAGGAGACATGCTGAAACTGAGGCAGAGAAGGTGGCCTGTGTTCTAGAAAAGCTCAAGGAAGACTGTCATGCAGAGAAGATTAAGAAAAAGTTCCAGCATGAGCTTATCACTGTATGTATAGTTTATTCGGACATACATTTGTGCACAACAATATTTTGAGGAAAACAAGGGTTTTAGTAATTATTTATATTCCCCACAGGGGTTGTTAAAGATGGATGTTCAAGGTGTAGTAGCCCATCTCATCCAGGATATAGTGATTCTGTCCACAGCAGTGGAGCTTGGAGTGCGATGGCGGGAACTTGCCGAGCGACTAGGGAAGCTCTCCAGTTCCCAGATTGCTGCCTATGAGGCACCACACAAAGGGAAAAATGGAGAAGTTAGTGCACAGGTGAGCTAAAACTCAAAAAGAAATCTTCAGAATAAGCTCTAACCCAATCCTAGTCATGTCATGCCATGTCGTATCAATACTTGATTATTATTTATCCAGTCCTAGTCAATCATTTGCCATGTCATATATTTGATTTGATTTATTGTTCTTTATTCAATAGTCAATGTGGAAGCCTGCATATGACTTCCTGTATGCCTGGAGTAAGCGATACGGGGACGGCTACAGGGATATGATTCAGGACCTTCACCTGGCCCTGGATAAGATGAAGAGCCCAGTGACCAAGCAATGGAGACAGATTACTGGAGCTCTCATCACTGCCAACTGCATGGAGGTCCTAAGGGCATCTGCCTTTCTCAGAGGTTAGGGGACAACTCTTGGAGCACCTGCACTTCATATTGAGGTGGTCATGTTGAATTCATGCTGATGGCTGTGCCATATTTTTAGACATCATAAATATCTACATACATCCATTCTTTGAAAAGTACTGAATATTTGTTACTGTATATACATGTCTCTATACTATATGTGTTGTATTTTACAGACACTTTATTTCATGTTGAATTCACTGACAAACTTGTGAAAACCTGTGTCTTTGAGTTTGCTACGAAGTCCCTTATACAATATTAATGTTTTAAAGGGTTGTTGGTGGAAAAAGAAATAGGAAATTTGTTTAATTATGATTGAGATGAAATCTGAAATATATTTTCATTCTAGATTAACTGCCTCAAGGTCATCAGTTTTCTTTGTTTTACTTAAACAATTTAGCTTGAATTGTAAGTGTCTATATGAGTGTGTTTTAATATTTGAAGCTGTATGTGGAATATTTGGTTAGTGTTACATGCATTTTGGCTCTCCTGGAATGTGACTCGGTGTGTCATTATATCGATAATTTCACTATCCCAGGATATACCGTTATACTAGGTATAATATCTAACGTCATTTGTTACACTTAAGTATATTGCATGATTCTGGCAAATTGTATTTATCTATTTTTGTATTTTGTGTTTTTCTAGTTGTCATTTTAAGTGTACTAACTACAGTGTTTAAGAATGAGGGTCCTTGTTTACTTGCAAACTTATCCTGTGTTAGAACAGTCTTAAATCTATTTTGTATTGTATTTTTTATGCTAATACTCTTTGAGATATGTTATAATAATTAAAATATAACCACTTATGTCATGAAGGAGCTCTGTGATAACGGGCAAAGATACTAATAAAAAACGGTTTTAAGTATTTTACTCAATTACTTCAATTGTTTAAAATATCTCCTCATTTGATTTAATGGGAAATTCACAATGGGCAGCATATCATAACTGCACATGACACTATATTGCATTCTGGCTAGTGTAGCGATGTGCAGCTCAGCCTCACTTCCTTTCACTGATTTAAAGATGATGCCATTATTTTGACACCAATGGGTTCTCCAGTGTGTGACCTCAATGTCACAGCTTCATTTACAGTACAGGATACTTATAAAGCTCATTAGCCTTCAGTCATGCTAGACTCTCTGAACTATTTCAAAAGGAAGTACGGTCCGTTGCTTAGAGATCTCGGGCGTTCTCAGTCACACATCAGCAAAGTCTCTTAAAATTCCCAACTTTTCCTAAAAATGTTAGCTCATCAAAATGTACTTCACCCTTTTCTGTGGTATCTGTTGAATATTTAACTTGCATTTTTACCAAGGCCTTATTCTGCTAAGAGCTTCATTGTTCAGTGTCACCCTCTAAATGTTCAGCTCAGCTAAGCTGTATTGGCCTTTTACCAAGTCATGATTATGTACTAAAGTATTACGGCATCAAAGCCCAGGAGAAAGTCAAGTATGCTAATGGAATGGGCTACCATAAAGTCAATCTTTGAGAAATATATGCTTTTTGAACTAAGGGATGGTTCATTCAAAAAAAAAAAAAAAAAAATCATCAATCATTGCTATTTCAAACCTGTATGACTGACTGACTTCTGTGAAACGTAAAAAACGCTGGACGTTCCCATTGGCGTTCATTGTATGGACAAAAACAGTTGAAACATTCTTCTTTTGTGTTCTCATTCACGTTTGAATCTACATGAGGGTGAGTAATCGATGACAGAATTTTAATTTTTGGATGGATGAACAATCTCTTTGATTATGAATGGACAATTACAAACCATCTCACGTCTACATGATATTAATGTGATTGATGTCCAAAACTCTGGGCTTAATTGAATGGTCTTCTGTCTAACAGCCCACGGGGGCTGTTAGTGTGTTATTTTAGATAACACTGACACACTCCAAATCTCAGCATGCGATGAGGAGGGACTAGAGCTCTCTGATTGGTTATATAGAGAGAAGTTTGCAAACTGAAGACCAAATAAAAGTCTAAGCTGCACTGACCCAAATAAAAGAGGTTTCTTGAGGAAAGTTCTGTCTATTAATGTTTTACCATCAATTTTTAGATTTTTCATAGTTACATAGAAAACATTGTAGTTCACTTTTCATAATTACATACATTTACATACTCTTTTACATATTTACATCTTTTCATTTCATACACTATGAATACTCATCAACTGAATAATTAACAAACATGCATTTGCATGATATTCTTACTGTCACTGTCATTTATCACAACTTTTGATTTATTACATCTTTCACCTAGCTCCGTGCCTGCATGTGGTTCTTCTTTGTGGGAGAGTTGGTTACTGTTAGGATAGGGGGCAGGAATGATCCTCACTAGACCAGACTAGCCAGAGAGCTGGTCCCAACCCATTAGCATTACCTTTAAAGGAGCCCCAAAAGGGCTATATATGAACTATCTGGTGACCCTTGCATTAGTGTCCTTTGCCTTTGAGATCCATTGGAGGGGGTGCGTGAGCGGTCCCCAGAGAAAAGGGCTGGCTGAGGAGGTATCTTAACTTTATGATCAGCGCTTCTTTTTGAACCTCAGCATACCTTGTCTCTGCTGATAACTGTCAGCTGATAAAGGTCACTGGATGTTTTTCCCCTTTGATGGTTTGAGACGGGACAGCTCCCTGCTCCATATCAGAAGCATCCATCTGCTGGGTGAAGTTCAACAAGAAGTCTGTAGCATGGAGTACAGGGGAAGACATAAGGTTTCTCTTTCTGCCACTGGGCTCCACTGCACCTTATCTGGCTGTCCCTTCATAGTCAAAGTCAAGTCTGTAAAGGGGCAAGCCAGTGCTTGAGACCCATGCCAACCTCAGAAAGACGCATACATGTTTTTTGGTGGTAGGCTGAGGGCAGTCTCAAACAGCTTTTTTTCTTTATGGGGCCCAAAAACGTCCAGGTAAATCAGGTACCATGAAATCAGGTGACATTTGTGGGGGTTGGAAGTTAGTCCAGCCGGATGTAGCGCAGACAGCACTTCCCGTAATCGAGATAGATGTTCCTCCCAGCTCTCTGAGTGGACTATGACGTCATCCAAGTAAGCCTCAGTGTACTGTTAATGGTTGTATGATCACATAAGCCTCTGGAATGTTGCTGGGGGTCCATGAAGCCCAAAGGGAAGGACCCAGTACTGCCAATGATTCTGGGCATTGATGGCCATTTTGTCCTTAGCTTGAGGGGAAAGTAGACCTGCCAGTACCCCTTTGGGTGGTCTGAGGTGGAAATATTTCAGGCCCTCCCAAGTTGGTCGATCAGTTCATTCAAATTTCACCAGAGGTTCTTGTTTTTCTGCCGTAAGAATGGCAGAGCGGTGCTTTAGGACCCAGTGAATCAGGAGGGAGACATGGTAGATTTGTTCAACTTTGTTCGGCATGGTAGATTTGTTCTTTACTTTACTTGAAAATATGCTCTGATTACGTAACTTGCGTTGTTACCCACAATACTGACTGGTACGTAACTACAAGTTACATATATTAGGACAATAACATTGTGTCAAAAACCTCAATGATGGTCTGAATTTACTCTTTTTTTTTCATCCTTTAACGTTTGGTTCTATGCAATTGTACTTCAGGAGGTCTACTAAAAGAGTGGGAGGCCCGGTTAAGGCTTGATGAAGCTGGGTATAATAGAGCGCTTTTCAGCACGAGAGCAGTGGAAAACAGCCTGTAACATACAGTAGAAACTGTGCCTTGTGCCTTGCCAAAACATCATTAACTGCTCTTTGAATTTTTGGTGAGAAGCCTTAGCTGTTGTTTTCAAATTGTATGGAGTTACATCATATTGTCTGGAATGTGAGGAAATGGCACGTTGTTCCTCACAAAGCAGCTATAAGAAATTTCTGCAAGCAGTTCACCGTTGGCATCCATTGAGCAATAGAGCTAAGCCAATTCAGCTTTAAGAATTAAGGTCATTACCTACAATGAAATGGGGTAGAATAAAAGTCTTTTATGGAGTTTTGGCTAATTAGGTGTTCTTTATTTAGACCTAAAGGCTAAGATGAATATTATTTTATAAGCACATGTTATCCAAAAGAGTTTTCAGTTCTCCCTGAGAATCAAAATTAAAGACCATCATATTATGGCTGAAAATTTTTCATTTCACTTGCCAACCAAAAACAACAGTATTATGCAGTGTATTCATAACAACAACTGCAGGGATTTATTGGTTGTCCTTAATCTTAAGAGTTTTTGAGACTTATTGTTTATGTTTCTTTAAGCTTTTCAGTCAAAAACAGACATGTTCATATTCATCTGTATAATTTTGTATTAGGGGGTTTTGATCAGAAAAAAAAAGTCTAAGTCTTAAACAGGGGGCCATGGACCCCTAGCCTAAGAGGCCTCAGGGTGACTTTAAAGTCCCCCTTGTGAAAATCAAGCTTTTAATGTTCTTTATGTCTATGTGATGTTTTTAATATGCTTTAAGACAAACCATGATGGGCAAAGTCAACACCATTGTTGAGTATTTCTCCTTAAAACTGCAGTGAACCAAAGACAGTCTCAAAATCACATTTTGAAATCGCTGGTGTTTCTGACGAGTGAGTGGAGGCGGGGCTTATTTGCATATTTCTTGGAACTGTATACTAAATGAGGCAAGGATGTAAAATTACAGTCAAGCTATTTTGAGGCATGAAGCATTTTTTTTCAAGGAAATAACTTTTAAATATGTAATTTTTGTGATCAAAGATGAGTTTTAAGGGATACAATTATTGACTACAGGGAGACTTTAAATGATTTAAAATAAGACAAAACAACCATTCACATAATCCAAAACCAATGGTGGTGCTAGACAAAAGTACCCCCTTAGTAATATTTTACAGGGGCACAACAGTATTTCACTGGGGTTTGTGCTCCCGTATACTGATAAATCATTAGGCTTTGTGTCAATGGAAATTACTGTACAGTGACCTAAGAATAATTTGCTCTAAGCAGTCAAGTCAGCTGTGTTTTCTATCAGATGTTTAGAATCAGAACTGTAGCAAAGCCAGGATGGATGGATGAAAGGAAATGCCCCTAGCCAAAACTATCGAAATATTTTTTTTTATTCACCCCCCTCAAAAATAAGGTATTGAAAAAAATGTGTGATAAATTAGGGAGCTTGAAAGAAAAACTTCAAGAAGATATTTAAAATGAATATATTATAGATATGCCACTATAAAAAATATTTTTCAAAGTTGTAAATAAAACAAATATTAGCCAACATTTTACAAGAAAATACTAGCCTATATAAAAGATTCTACTTAAAAATGTCATGTTTTATTCAATTCAACAAAGTGTTACTTTGTCATTTTTAGTGACATTTAGGCTACTAGCAATTTTAAACTGTGAAACTGGTCTACACTATTTCCCTCCCCAGCAAAGTTCCACAACAAAATTTGTAAAATAAATCCTTATCCTTAGTCACATAAATCAACCGTTAAATGCACGAATGTTTCACCAATCATTATTATATATAAAAAATGTTCTGTTAAATTGTTCATAATAAATTGATTGCGGAATACTGAGAAAGTTGATGTCTAACTTTAAAAAATTAATGAGGAGGAGGGTATAGTGAATGACGTCCCGGGTCACTAAAGACCCGTATGCCTATAAGGGTTAATATAATACAACAGTGAAACAAAGGGAAAAAACATTTCTGAATATAGGTTAAGATGAGAGTTTACTCTCTGTGCTAAGTATTGTGTGGGCAAGATGTGCTGTATGTTCATCCAGTTTAGAAGGCACCAAGTTAATGAGGAAAAACAGGGGTAATGACCGGAAAACATACTGGCTCCTCACTTCAGAGGCACAAACAGGGAAAACAGCAGGCTTCACATTGCACTGCTTCAACGCAGTGACCTCCAGTGTAGTGTTATTGTTTCTTTCCTGAAATGTGGCTAACAGGTCACCATAAATCAAAATTAAAATGTTTTTATAATGCTGTTATTTAAAAAGCTGAATAATACTGAATGAACTACACTGTATAATTTAACCAGCTACAGTTTTAGCTTGCATGCTTGGTCTTAAAAATACAGTGGACCATTTGAACAAATTTTCATTGGTTTTCAGGCGGAGAGATATCATCCTGTGCCGCAGATCTCAGAGAGTGAGTGAGAAGTGCCCGGAGGTAGATCAGCACAGAGCGGCCATACTCGGCAGTGTCAGAGTCCCTTTTTTCATGAGCACTGAGGCACATCGTACTGAGATTAACGGGATGTGACTGGCTTTATCGCAGGACCCTTTCACCGGATCACATGCAGAGGGTGGCCGAACAGTGTTACACTCACTGAGGGGCATCTGAACACATCAGCGTAGATAGTGGGCCATGTATCTGGAGTTTATGTAATGATGAAAGATAAAAATAGATCCCTTTCACCCCTCACCAAGCTATTTCAGAGTCATGGCTGTCATAATACATTTGTTAAACTACATTTACACTAATTTTGTCAGATAGAAACAGCGAGGAAGTCACTTCCAGCAGTTATGTTGCTATTAGGGACTAAGAAGGCAAAGTTACTGAATTTTTCAAATATTTAGACTTAAAAGTTAACCAAAAAATTATGTTTTGGACCCTATTGACTTTCATTGTATAGGCAAAATTGTTCTTCGGAATACCTTATTTTGTGTTCCACAGAAGTAAAAACGTCAATACGGGTTTGGAACTACTTAAGGGTGAGTAATTAATATGTAACGATTCACTCAACTCACGATGCGATAGCAGCGATACGATTCACGATACTGGTTTCCCGATACGATTTTCTCACGATTTTTTAAAAAAGTGATTCATTTAAGAAATTGTAAATGAAAAAGTGTCCCTTTTATTATTTCTCAGACAAAATGCTGCACATTTCTTTTTAATTTTAAAATATATTTGTCAAATAAAAAAACTACATTGAAATTTAAAAAAAAATCCCTTCAAGGTTGTTTCAACTCAGTCTTTCCGTCTGTCTGGTCAAGAGGGTGGGCACTGGTACCTTCGCACACTAAGTAAAAGACAACATTAGTACCACATTTAGAGGGGTTTTAATTTAGTTATAATGTGTATCATTACACTAGCAACTAGCAAGAGTAAAAAAAATATATATATTTAGAAAAATATGCCATAACCATCAATAAATTATATACATAAAAATATATTTATCCATGTACATATTTAGTGAAAGAGATAGTAAAAATAAATACAACACCTGGTTGCCACGGAAACACTGATGCACCTTGTGATCTCCGTGGCTCTCGCACTTGTCGTATTAATGCCTTTTACATGAAAACGGAGGTGACTTGTGGTTCTCACGGTGGTGATTATTATTAGTCTACGGAAAGTCAAAATGCCGCCACACCTCCGATTTGAATGAGTCAACGTCAACATCTACGCTTGCAGTCGCCATGTGTTTGACGGCGCGCGCACACCAGTCTATGGCACACTCTGGCGCGGTGCGAGCGGAGCAAACCGAGCGTTTTCAGTTCATTCCTATGAAAGTTGAGCTTGGCTCACACAAGCTCAAGTTCCATGAATGAAGTGAAAACACTCGCTAGCTTCGCGCCAGTGTGTGCTTGCTGCTATTGTGCCTGTAAAGCGAGGTTCACACAACTTCACAATAGGCTACAGTAGACGCCCCTGCTGTTTAAAACGTGTATCGCGATTCGTTTAACATTTCAACCGACTTGAATCGTCACACATTTTTATCGATTTTCAACCGGTTGCGAGTGAATCGTTACATACCTAGTAATTAATGAAAGAATGTTCATCACCCAAAAATGAACATTCTTTCATTAATTACTCGCCCTTAAGTAGTTCCAAACCCATATGACTTTTGTTCATCTTCAGAATTCTGTCCCTCCTTTGACAGCCTGCACAACTACCATTTTCAAGCCCCAGAAAGGTAGTGAAGACATGGGCGTCGGAAGAAAAGAAAAAAAAGTGGGTGGTCTGGGTCCTTCCCCAGAAAAATTTTACTGGAGTAAATGCCATTTCATGTATTCTAGTGCCTTTTAATTAAACAAGTAAACTAAACTCTGCATCACATTGTGCATTAAATGCACAGTTGTCTGTGGATTATCCCGCTGCTGATACCATGGTCAGCCAGCATTGACAACTTAAAGCTGTTTGCAACGCAATATTTGACTGGAAGGGTACAACGGGCGGTTATTTTCGTCAGTTGCGGCTCGTTGAGAAATAATATTATTTTGCGTAGGCTGTCAATGGAGGGACAGAAAGCTCTCAGATTTCATTAAAAAGATCTTCATGTTTCGAAGATGAACGAATGTCTCACAGGTTTGGAACGACATGAGGGTGAGTAATTAATGACATAATTTTAGGGCTGTGAATATTTGGGTAGGCAGAGAATCGATCCGATTCACGATTCATCGGTTTTCGATTCGATTCAAGAACGATTTTTGCAAATTCAGAAAGATTCGATTCAATGCGATTCACATTAAAATTCGATGCGATTCGATTAATTCGATTCGATTCTTCATTTTTTTATATGCATTCATATGATTATTTAAATGCTTACCCCAATGTGTCTTAGTCAGGGTGTGAATTATACAGCTGCCTTCGGGGGTCAGAGAGTTGGAACAAAAGTCATTTAATGTTTATATGTTTTAAAGCACTGAATCGCTATAGAATCGCAAATTATTCGATTCTTAGCATTTTAAATCGAATATTGACCGAAATAAACGATTCACGATTCAAAATACATGTTTCAAGATCGATGCATATGCATCGTCAGGATTTGTAGGCCTAATCGATGCATCGAGAAATCGAATGAATCGTTACACCCCTACATAATTTTCATTTTTGGGTGAACTAACCCTTTAAGTATGCCCCTACTCATTTTTTATAAAAAGTCTTCAGGGAAGCAGGCTGCTATAAGGCTGTGTGTCTTTATGGTTTGTGTGTCAAAGATCAGGCAGTCATGTGACCAACATGTCCAACTGCTTATAAGAGTTCTGAAATCAGAGAAACATGCATTTATATGCAGTGAAAAGCAGGAGCAGCACACAGATTTGAGCTTTTTAGGAGACAAAACTGACACCTGAGTCAAACACTTTAAACTAAACAGTTTTTTCTTCAAGCAATGTGTAGTAGAAGATCAGTAATAGCTGGTTGGCGAGGTGAGAGAGGGGTTTTCTCCCTCTGACTTCTTCTCACAGTCTGAGGAATGATGCCCGGAGGAGCATGTGCACCAAGCAAGCGCATCTTTGGAGTTTGTTGGTCCTCTCTGTCTTTCATATGGGACTCGGGGTGTCCTGCATCTCTCTGGGTGTGCTGGGGATCACACAAGCCCTGTGGCCGCAGAAGAGCCAAACCTCCTTTTCTACACCAGTATGGAGCGGCGCGTGTGTAAGTTAGAGATTGTTCATTTATCTCCTGCATGAGATTAATATACTATATCCTAAACATACATATCTTATGTACTGATTTTTACTCAATTATAGTGATTTACCACTTTTTTGCTCTTAAACCTGATACTAGTATTGATTTGAAGTACTGCATATCAACATAAATTATTTAATAAAATATTATAAGCGGTTTGCAGAAAGGATATTATATTGTTATATTTTTCTGCCAAATTACATTTATTAACATTTGTTCAACATGAACCCTGTCTCAAATAAGTTATTATATTAATTATATTAATTTATTGATGTATTATATTATTGTATATATATTTATGTCAAAATACTTTGTTGTATTAATTATTATTTGTTTATTTATTGTTAATCAGTTGTTCAATTATAATCATTTACATTAGTACTTATAGACCCCCTGTGTTGAAAATTATGTTTATATGTCTATGTGGTGTTTTTAACATAGACAAATCATGTGCAAATTCTTCAGTCAACACCATAGAGTCGTGCATATGACGTCAGAAATCAGAAGACTTATTCGCCCCTGGTTCCCTTGAGATTTTCGATACTTTGACGTTTTGTTCTAGTAAACTGAAGGCATGAATAAATAATTTTACTAAAAATAAACATTTTGTCATTTTGATTATCAATTGATGAGTTTTAAGGGATACAATTATTACTGACTGGAGCGGGACTATAAAGTTGATTATATTATATTATGAATTTTATTTAAACACTTTTCTCTTTTTTTTATTTACTTTAAATTCTGTAATTATTCTTATTTTTAAGAATAAAGTTAATTAGACTGATTTTTAACTTTACAATTTCCAATTTGCAACTAAAATTCGATATCCAGAATGCGTAATGTAATGAATGTGTAATGTAATGTACAATTTAATTTAGATTTAGTAACAGATCTCTGTTTTTTTTTTTTCAGTTTCTTGTCTGTGGACTATGTGGGATACTGTGTGCGAAGAAGAGAACTGGACCAACTGTAAGAGGATAGTAGTGACACACATCGCAACAATATAAATACTTCTTATCTAATCTACACACACATTCACAGAGATAACCACTGTAAGCCGACATCAGCTTGTAAACATTGTCTGTAATCCCTGCTTTATCACTCTCATGATACACTATCATGTAAAACAAAACTTTTTAATGCTGTGTAATTACTGTTATCTCATTCTTGTTTTGTTCCGCCTCACATCACAGATGATCCTGTTTTCAGCCTGTTGCATCTGTGGACTTATTGGTGGAATTCTCAACGTCCAGTTTGTGCGTGCGATGGTGAAACGGGCGAACAGCCTGTACTCTCTGCACCTGGCCTTCCTCTGCCTGGCCAGCCTGGGCGTCGTGAGCTGCACTCTCTCCACCTGGCTCACCTGCAGACTCGCCAGCAGTGAACAGAAAAGGCTGTTTCTGGAAAGGGATCTGTCCCTGCATCATTCCGTGGAGATGGGCGAGAAGGTGAAGGCGGTGTGCGGGTGAACTGTCTAGGGACTGTGAGATCTAATTTGCTTTTATTGAAAATGTAAAAAGTGCAGATTTGGTTTGTAGAATCAAAGACCCTTAAAGACAACAAGTTGTTTCACTCGGCGGCCATCTTTGAAACGTCTCTCGGGCAGCTCTGATCCCTTTGAATGGGGAAACATCAAATTCTCCAACGTTGTTCACCAAACTTTCGGTTAAATTTCACATTCGAAATCTGACAACAACTGTCTCATGAATTTTGTTTCTAAATGCTCAAATCATGACATAAAAATAATATTTTTCAGGTGCAGTCATAAGTGCGTTTACATATGAAATCGCATACTCTCTTGAGTAGGTACTTATTTTGAATAAGTAATTACTTCACGACCGCTAAAAACGTATGTTCTAGTATGAGTGTGTATAGTATGAATCTGAACGTAGGCCTACTACATTTGCCATGTTGTCATTATCATGTGACCACCAGCTTCATTTGCTATTGCTTCACTGTCATAAATCTTTTTACTTTTTACCTACTCTTTTATGAGTGCTGTGAATTCGGACATACTTCTTTTGTCACATAGCCTACTGTTTTTCACCTACTATATAGTGTGGACGTATGCGATTTCAGATGTAGTCCAACTCTTTCTATAGCAACCGGAGCTTCTAACGGCAGCTGCAGGGACACAATGACTTTATCAATTGGCGATTGGCTCTTTTATTTAGAAGGCGGGACTTATTCCGCCATATTGCGCATTGCACTTTCTCCTATTCATAGAAATATGAGTGCAACGTCTTTGTAGTCTATTAGTCTTTGGTAGAATTACTTAGTTCCAAGTTAAATCATGATTGTTTGTCTTTCATAAGATAGGAGCTGTTCTGTTTCGGTTAAAGTTATACTGTACAAATAAATCCTGGAATACGACCATTCATTATGTTAATGTTATTCATGCCACAAAACCAAATCCTTAAGAATGGTCCATTCTTAAGGATTTGGTTTTGTTGCATGAATAACATTAATATAGTGTTTAGTAGCATCTTTGGTAAGTGAGTCTACTTTATTCCTGGTTTGCTGATCAGGGACACAATCATGGATAAATTAGCCTATACATTCCAGACATATTTTAACTGTCACTGGATGAAGACTCTAATGGTGTCAATTTGCAATGCTGAAGAATTCAATATATGTCAAACCATCGAAAGGTTAAAAGGTCAGGTATTCGGTATTTTAATGTTAACCTTGTAAAGCATGACATGTGAAACAGGCTTGTAGTTAAAGAAATCGTTTGAGCAAAAATATGCAGTTTAGTAAAGTTGCTGATATTTATTTGGTGAAAAAAAGGAGATTACATTTTTATAGGTTGTAATGGAAATCAATGAGATCCTAACAATATAGCAGTTTACTTCCATAAATGCATATAAATATTAATTGTCACTCTATATCTCTATATGTCTTAGTTTCAATTTACTAAAAGGCATTTTACTTGCAAAAAAGTATCAATCAGACGACTGAAGACAAATAGTAGATTGTGTAGCCTACAACACAGTTTTTATCATGAAATTTGTGTATGATACAATATTTTTATCATGAAATTTAAATATGATACAATAGACTTCAATAGACTTCAAGTTCATAGGGTTAAAAATAAGCAGCATAGGCAAACTCTTTATGTGTGTATGTGAGAGTGATAGGGGGGGGGGGGGGGGGGGGGGGGGGGGGATGGGGGAGTGATCACACTGACTGTTTTCTCTGGCCTGTCAGGAAGTTCCAGTGAAGCATGCTACGCACAACAGGAGCACCTCACTACCATAAACCTTCCAACCTTCGGATCTGCATCCAGGTTTTCTCAGAAAGACTTGCCCTGTTCCAATAGCCAGGCTGTCTTCAAAGCACATGCAAAATCAATAATCAAGGATTTGGTACTCTGGCTACTGAATGCCAAAAAGCTAAAATATTGCAGGCACAGAAGTAAAAGCCAATGCTGTTAGCCTGTTACTTAATAAATAACAAGCAAGCATGCAGGTCAATGACCCAGTGAATGGCTTCTAATATTCGGAATTTACAATACAACAGCGACATCTGCTGGTGAAACGTGTGTCAGCACCCGAGTGGAGAACGAAGTGCCTATAACAGCAGAAGAAAGCAATGAGGGATTACAGAAGATCTACAGGTATTTACAGACAGTGTTCGAATTACATAATGACTTTCAGGGCAGAAGACTTTTTAAGGGAACTTTTTTTAACGTCTGCTTATACCTAATCGCAACGGAAAGCGCTCGAGCGTAGGAACTGTTATGTTCTGTCGTCTTCGACTTCGAACTTTTATAATTACTGACACGTTTAAAAACTCTGTTGAAACCATATTTATAAAATGAATATGTGCTTTTACCTTTTGTTTTTGATCCCTTTCTCTTCCTACCAAGACCATCAAGAAATAGACCTTTATAATTGACTTTATAGCCTAGCTACTGTGTTTCTGTTTAGCTTCAGTTTTATGGACTCATAGATAAATCAAATTAGGCCTAAGTGAATCGAAGCATAAAACATAGCCTACTATACTAAATATCTATACAAATAAATATTTTTAAACAAACTTTGTTGTTTTTTTCTGCCCATGAGACCTTATAATTTCTCAATTAAATAGTGCTGACGTTTAGTAATTGCCTACAAAGGCAATAACCTTACTGATATATAATAAAAAATTTAAAAAGAACCACACCATTCATTAATTTAAAGGGATAGTTCAACAAAAAAATAAAATAAAATGGGGCCCATCATCAGTTTGGTTATCCATTTTCTTCAAAATATCTTCTTTTTTAGTGATGTGATGTGTAGCCAAAGTATGGTGTCCGATATTCGGAATTTGTGCTCTGTATTTCATCCATCCAAGTACACACACACACACACACACACACACAGTGGAATATCTTCTTTCTGTGTTTAGCAGAAGAAAGAAATTCTTAAGGTTTGGAACAACAACAAGGAATTTTCATTTTCTGTTGAACTGTCCCTTTAAGATGCACCACTAACATCAATACACTACTGGGCATATCAATAAAATCCTATCTCTTTTCAAAAATGGGCCCCATCATGACAGGTTAAATAACTGAATGCTGTCTCTGTGAGGATCCTAGAGGGTGCTGTTCCCCATAACTCAACCCCTGCTGCCCCCTTTCTCCCGTCTTCCACTTTGTGTCTCTGAAGCTGACAGCTCTTGAACCATTCACAAATCATAGTTATGAACAGAAGCATTCCTTTGTCCTCTGGGTATATAGGGCTTCATTTGGTTCGTTCCCATGATATACTGTATGCTGAGGGCAAGAAGTCATTTAACACACAATTTATTAACTTCCTGATTTATACCCCATGTAAAAGAAATGCGGTCTCTCCACTTCCCTCTTCCACTCTTTGAATACCCTCTAATAATTGTGTGACTGATGATGTGAATAAGAAAGAAAGTTTAATCATTACAGATAAGAAAACAAATACAAGGCTTGCCTTTTCCTTGACCTATAGACTATCCTGGTCATCCAGAGCACATCCATAAAATGTCTGCATTGTTTTTGAAGCTCATTTAGACATCAAGGTTTTTTTTTTAGGTAAAGTTGGTCTTTTTAACAGTAGCTTTCAAGTAAGAAATAATACAGAAATTGAATAATCAAATAAAACACTGCATATCTTTACTATGTATTAAACATAGCGTGTACTTTATTAAAGCTACTAAAGTTATTCAGTCAAGAGCAGTTAGTGGTTCTCTTTTTTATTTAGTTGTTTTATTAACATTAAGGACACAGACAACAACAGTATATCAGGCTGCTGTCACTTTAAGAACTGCATATATCCAATATACTGTAACTCATGCGTTTATGTTATGTTCATTTAAGACATTTGACAGTTCGAGCACAATAAGCCGCTAAAGAGAATTGAATAAGGCATTGCATGATGTCTGAGGCAGCTTTGGCTTTGGGTGTGTGTCAGTCATCACGCGTACCGCATTTAGTTTATTTTCGCTGCTTATTGCGCTTAATAGTTTTTTTTAACATCAAGCAAGTCCAACAATTTATTTTCTAATTCATGCATTTCTTTATCGCTCTTAACGTGTCAAAAACATTAAGGTTGATAGTGTGATAACCTTTATTTGTCTTATTAAACCTCATGGTGATGAATGTTCTTGCATTATGTGCGAATACAAAATAGTCTCTACAAGTATTTAATTAAAATGACATATGTTTATTTTTGTCCCAGCAAAATACAAAGTACAAAATACTCAAAAGTAAATACATATTTAAAATACATTTAATAAAAATACTGCCTATCTCTGAAAGTGGTCACCCACTTTTTGAGTGACCTTGGTTTTTGGGAGACAAATTTCCATCGTTTTTTTTTCCTAGGGATAAAAAAAAAATCATCAAGAGATTAATTTGAAGAAAATAAATTGGTTTATTTAGGAAAACACAAAACAATGAACAACACTGTGAGCCTAAATTCTTGAATGAGTACCTACTCATTCCATTTATAAGTATAAAAATGTAATATAATGTAATCTAGAATATATAGAAATTAAATGTAAAATAATCCAATCATTTAAGTTAAATAAATATTTAAACATTATGGGGTTGCACTGGCTAGTCGACTTTAATGCTCTGCCATGACGCGCTTTTACCTTGACGTCGAATAGTCACTAGCCGCGTTTCCACTGCCGGGCCAGAGCCGAGCCGTGCTAGTGCGTGCCAGGGCCAGTCGCGTTTCCACTGTCACTTCCGGGGCTTACTCAGGGCCAACGGCCAGGATTTCTGGCCCGTCGAATACCTTGGGCCAAAGCGGGCCAGCTCGGGCTAGAGGCGTGCTCAAGGTAAAAGGCGGAGTTTATCGGTGTTATGGAACATTATATGATCTGGAGCAAGATGCACATTTCACTTTTTTATATCGCGCAAAATAATCGCGGCAAAGCTCTTCTGAGCATTTGGGCAGAAGAAAGGGTAACGTAGACTCACTGTATTCCGGACATCACGGTATTCCGGACACTTGACCTTTTCTCGCAAATTCTATAAATAAAAACTTTCAGGTCACGGCATATAGCCTATATATATCCGTGTCATCTTTGCCTCCTCCTCTTTCAAATCCGACCAATCCTATGTTTCCAGAGCCAGTCGTTTCAAAGAAATCAACGTGAGTTTCTAACGTACACCAATGACTGTTCAGAAAATGGTGGGGGGAAGGTTTTCCGGCAAGACAAAAGGAAGAGGGGAGAATACCTCCGTAGAAAACGGCTCTTAAAACATGTTCACCCACCAGAAAATGACAAAAAAAAAACATTCTTATGGTCTTATAAAATAATTATGAGTTACAATTTGCAAATATTTGTACTTTTTTAAGGTATTTAAATTTTTTTAACATTTAAAATTCTTAAATATAACGTTAACGTTAGAATATAATGCTCACATGAGCAATCGTCGATTAAAATAGTGTATAGACGCACAACAAAGTTATGAAGATTAATATGATTATTTTACCAACTTATAGTTGGTAAAATGTATATGTGTTTTATATTAGAAATGACGACTCCTTAACTGTCCGAAACACAGTGAGTAGAAATTTTCAGCCGTCCGGAACACCGTGAGTCCTCACGGTAATCCGGACACTGCGTCTCCCGGCAGTTTTTTCAAGATTTCTCCAAAATGATTAGTCCAAAATGTGTCAATCAAACTTTGGACCATGTGGAAGGCATGTCCCCAGAGACAGACGAGCCAATCAGGTTTATCTTTCTGTGGATTGATATCTTACGGGACGTTTTACTGTGCAAAGTGTCCGGAATACAGTGAGTCTACACAACGTCAATTTGACGGTGTGTGAAGAAACGAGGACGTTATAAAATACATCGATGCTGAACTTTCTAAGCTAGGAATGCAGCGATCAACGGCAACGCTTCAAGTTCAGGAAAAAAATTAAAAAGTTGCGGGCGCAGTATTGTTCAAGGCGATTAAAACGCACAACGGACAAAGCGGAGCTCAGAAAAGGAACTTTCCATGGTTCGACTTGATGGACGTGTGTTGGGTCACCGTCCCTCTGTTAGTGACAACTCGCGAGACAATCGGGACACCATTGCAGCCACGGCCGGTGAGTTAATATACATGCTATCTTCCTAACTTAAAAAATAAATAAATGCATAATATCCGCTGAAATGGGTTGGGTTGTATGTATGACGTTTGATCCAGAAAGGCGTGTTAGGGGCGGGGTTTAGGGCAGCGCTGCGGGGCTACTGGCCCGGCAGTGGAAACGCAAGCCCGGTGCTTAAGGCCCGAGGCCACTGGCTCGGCTCGGCTCGTTGTTAGCCCTGGCCCGACCTTAGCCCGGCAGTGGAAATGCGGCTACTGATCATGTGATTTTGACACTAACAACATGGCCACCTTGCAGAACACAATAGGCAGAAGCCCCTCAGACAGTTCTGACTTAGTGTACTATATCTTTTTTGACTGATTGGACTTACGGTTTTTGTGCTTTCAGAAACCCCTCCACCTTCCCCAGTTCCACCTGTATAAGATCTTCTACGAATAATTAATGTATACTATATTGTACAGCAGCAGCAGCAGCAGCATGTCTTACTTGCTCTCAGCAGCATGTTGTGTATGTGTTGGCAATATCATGTCCCGTACTTGCTGTGCAGCAGCAGCGTAACAGATCTATTCCATCGAGACCAAACATATCAACATTGTCATCGAGTCTCGGTTCGAGGTTCAGGCTTGTCAAGCCAACATCAAAGTTTGTTCACAAACTTTAGCCTCTAGTTGCATTTTGTGGCATGTTGCAAAGCATTCCCATCTCTTGTGTTTTTATTAATGACATCATCAGCGATTATTTATATAATGCATGCAATCACACTGACTCTTGGCCTCTAGTATATATCTTCACTTGTATGCCATCTTTCATGGTATGAAAGGTTTGCACATTATCATTAAAAAGCAATTTCTCTATAGAGAAAATGAATGGGATTTTCCGACGATTTGACTTTGTTCCCTACATCTCACTAACATTTTAAAACTTCCCCCATTTTATCTTAGATAAACATAAACACACCCTGTTTAGATGGAAAATATTTTATGGATAGTTATCAGAGGACGACTTGCTCAATCAGCTGGAACAATGTTTCTTTAAATCAGTCAGTTTGTTTCTCTTGCTGGTTGCTTTCCACATTCGCTCGTCTGGATGAGCGGCGACCTTGTTCCACTGACTCATACGAGCAGAGATTTTGTGACTCACAGTTGGCGGTGTCTGAGGGATGAGCTGTGTAAATCATCTCTGTTCTTCTCCCCTCCCAGAGCCACCGAGAACTTGGGGTAATCGGGACCAGTGGGACATTCTCTCCATAATTGCCTCTCTGAGCATTAAACCACACAGCAATCACAATATGACTGAGTATTTGGAGGAAACTAGTGGAGACAGGAAGTAGTCCTTTCATATCGTTTGCTGGCTCATCACTCTGGCAGAAGACGCTTGGAAAATTAAATGTCACCGTGTGGTTCATTTCAGAGGTGCCGCTGAGTTGATTTTGAGTGCAGAAAGTTCTACTGACTGAAGTTCAAAAATAACTGTTGCCCTTGGCTATCACACTCTGTTGAGCTGAACTGATACATTACCGTATATATAAGGCAATGCATAGAGCAGCTTTTGTTGTTTTGACCACTCAAACAGAGGGCTCTACCAGGTAGCGGCGTGTGTGGTGAGTGCTTTAGATGGAGAAGATGAAGGGAATTCTCTTGTGACAGATCACATTGACGCTGTAGCAGCTGAGGTCTGCCAACCCCACCTATAATGGAGAACACAGACATGGAGAAGTGCAGTGAAGGATGTGGTCAGTGGGAGACGAGGCTTACCGACTTTATTAATGACTCATTAGTTGTCTGTAAATGTTAGAGGTGATTTCCCATAGTACACCCTTTGGTACACACAGAGTGGAAATTTGATGGAGGGTTATTTATTTTCACTGATTAAGCACGTGTTCAGGAATTTGGGAAGTTCTGGGAAACCTTGTTATGAGGTTACCTATATCACCATTTATAAACACCATCTTTACCTTTATCACCATTTATAAACACCATCTTTAGTGCTTTATTAAGTTTCACACTGCACAATGAACGTTTTCCAGTAAAAAGTTAAAACTCCTGATGACATTTACTTGAGAAGCAAGTAGATATTAAACTGATTTCACAGAGAAGGCTTTAAGTAGTCCCGACTAAAATGCACGTTGAGCTGTTTTAACTGAAAGCAACTTGCAATAAAACTTTACTGGTGTGTATCTTGAGAAAAAAATTATCTGTTCAGAGAATATATCTTTAAGTGTATCTTTCTTACACAATTGGATTTTTTCTATTGATTTAGACATATAATTAACAAAAAGGTGTATACTACAATTTCTAAATATTTGTATTCTTTGATAACTGTAAATGTATGATTCAGGCTAGTTTATTGTTGTCTAAGTGAATCATGCAGCCTCTCCCTAGTTCACCATTAAACACCAGCCCCTCATGTGTGGTGCTGAGAGTCAGCCGAATCCTGAACAGACAAACAGCGACCCGCCGTTACCTCTCTAATGTCCAGCAGATGGCTGTTATAGGCGTGAACTGCAGGTGCACATTCAAATACCTGCTCTAACACACACGCACACATGCATACGTGCACACATTTTGTTGTACTTAAATCTTTTTAAGTATAAAAAAGGCTTCACACAGACCTCACTCATTCTGTTTCCAGTGGCAACTGAAAATGTTGTATAAAAACATCAGATTTTTTATTTGTCCAAACTTTTAAGGTAAGTGGTTGCAAAGTTATTTACTTCTTATTATGTTCACTGAAATTCATGAAACTGCATATTAAGTGAAAAGTTATCTCAATCAGACTTTTTTTATTTTTTTTTATTTAAAAATACATTACATTTTTCAAATCTACAGGATGCAATAACATTAGTTGCTGCAAATGCATGCATAACTAAAATAGCCAGTTAAACAATGTGCACCAAGCACGTTTTCATCAGTTAGTATGTTAGAATGGACTCTATCTTTTGATGGTGATTTCATATAAAACACCATATTACGTACTAGTGTTATATGCCCTAAAACTTTTGAGTAGGCTTTTAGAACAAACTACCATGTCATAAAGCCGTAATACCGTAAAACAGCCTGTCAATTAACCTGTCACAGTTAACGGTCACCATGTTTTTGCCAAGACACGTTCCTGGATCAACATCATTTTGTTGATCCTGGAACAACATTCCTGTCTTAAAATGTAATCCTAATCATATCCCTACCCCTAGACCTATACCCATAATTTATCCCTAAAATCAGAGGGAAATGTCAGGTGAATTACACTGATGTAGAAGCACCAAACGCTGGTTCTGGTTGTAAGCCTAAATTTCACATAAACTGTAAACTTGTCCCTCATATCTGGTTGACTGGAATGTTGTTCCAGGTTCAGCAAACATGTTGATCCAGGAACAAGTTGTACTTGGTGAAATCACATTCACCCACAGTTAACACCCCGATATACACACTCCACACTGTAATTGGTTACATTTATACTTCTCAAACAATTCTTCCTACTGTATTGGGAAAAAAAGGGGCCTGTTGATCTGTCAGTTGTGGGTATTTCGTGCCGTTCTGCTCATGGTTTTTGCATAATCATACATTAAATAATTGCCAAATGTACTGTATCTGTTTTGCTGTTGTACTGTATCTGTTTTGCTGTTTGCAAAAGTTCACAATTTTGTTGCAAATGAAATATAATACAAGAAAACAGAATCAAACTATGATTCTAACTAAAACCCCTTTTAGGGAATCTCTACTAATGCTGCCTTTCCCGTGCTATCGCACATATATACTGCCAACTTTTGAAGTCATGATTACGAGCTTGTCACATTCAACTTTGTTGTCAGAAAGAACAGGAATGGATTACAAAATATCCTTATAAAATTGAGTACATAGTGCATAGTATAAGTGCATTACGAATCATGGAGGACACCAGCTTTATTTACGCCTATTTATTAGGTAAATCATTTAAATTCACGTGCTTATGCACTATTCTATTACATTTTGTAGTATAAATAGATTGAGCGTGTTCACACTAAAATTCCAAAAAGGAAAAGTACACTTCAAATACCCTGATGATGCACTTAATTAACCGGAGCTATCAGGCTCTGATGTTGGAGTACACAATAGCCTTATAAAATTTAGTACATAGTGCATAGTATAAGTGCATTGTGTACAACAACAGGAATCATGGAGGACACCAGCTTTATTCCTGCCTATTTATTGGTAAAATCATATTAAAACCAAAATAATACTTAACCCATTCATTGACAGCCATATCAGGCAGTTATAGAGTTATAGAGAGTTTTATCAGGCAGTTATAGAGAGCATAGTCAGATATGGCATTACGGTTTGGTTTGGTAACCTTACAATTCAGGTAAAGTCGAAGCTTGCACATTTGGTTAGAATAGCGATGAAGACCATTGGGAGAAAATAACTTTTGTCTCTTGAGTCATTATATGAACAATCGGTCCTGAGAGAAGCACATAAAATCGTGGTTGATCCATTGCATGTTCTGTACACTGAGTATGAATTGTTACCTTCTGGAAGACGATACAGATTTCCGATGTGTAGATATAACCGTTTTAATTAGTCTTTTATCCCTTTTTCAATTAAATTGTTAAATGATGAATGATGTGTATATATGTGTATGTATGTGTATGTATGTGTGTGTATAGGAATTGTTATTTATTAATACTAGTGATTTTAATGTATGCATTTCAATGTTTCAATGTCAATGTAAACACCTTGAGTCCAACACAAATTTACCCTTTGGGGACAATAAAGTGTATTTCTTTCTTTCTTTCTTTCTTTCTTTCTTTCTTTCTTTCTTTCTTTCTTTCTTTCTTTCTTTCTTTCTTTCTTTCTTTCTTTCTTTCTTTCTTTCTTTCTTTCATTCATTCATTCATTCATTCATTCATTCATTCATTCATTCATTCATTCATTCATTCATTCATATAAACATTCACAGGGCTATATCAGCTTGCTGACGATTCTAAAATTACAGTCAAATAAGACATACAATGAGACATACGATGTGCTTCAAGTGATTATTTGTATATGTAAAAATGCACTACTTAACTCCGTCATGATTAAAATGTTGGTCTGCCCAACTCTGGAACTTGGGTATCAAAATAATTCCCAAGCTTCTCAATGGTAAATACGACTTGAGAGGGCATTCATTTGTAACCTGGACCCACTCCAAGCGGGACTCGAAACATTGTGGGAGGGGGACCCGCTAAAGAAAGCAGCCTCTAGCGCGCCTCCTGAGGCCAAGGGAGTGAGATTTACACGCACTGTTCTTACTAGCTTGCTTCTGTTACATTCACCCCCCTAAACCTCACTCCCATCTGGGTCACTGCACCAAATGTATCAGTACTCAACCCGCTCCAAGTGGGACTCAAACCGGCGTCTCTGCCATGGGAGGTGGGCGTGCTAACAAGGACGCTAAAGACGCAGCCTCTAACGCCAATCGCTGGTGTGCCTCTTGAGGCCAGGGGAGTGAGGTTTACACGCACAGCTCTAACTGGCCTACGTCCGTTATACACATATCCAATTTTTAATTAGGAAACTCATATTTACGATAATTCGGATAGCAAGTGTTGGCAGAATTAACCATTGGTCTCGCACACATCCACCTTGCAGTTCTTTTTATTTGTGTTTGTAGTTCTGAACTGAATCCTCCTCTAAAGCGCAATGGGTTGTGGGTTGGATCCACACTTCAAAAATCTACCGGAAAAAGTAAATCATCAGGGGACATTTGGCATACCCTTTTCACAATATGCTTTTGGACACAAAAAACACTTTTATTTATTAAAATGATTTTTTTTTTTTACAATTGTTGTAAATTTGCTTAGACCTAAACATTTACAGACAATGCACGTACTTATGCACTATTCTATTACATTTTGTAGTATAAATAGATTGAGTGCATTCACACTAAAAAAAATCCCAAAAGAAAAAGTGCCCTTCAAATGCCCTGATGATGCACTTAATTAACCGGAGCTATCAGGCTCTGATGTTGGATTACATAATAGCCTTATAAAATTGAGTACATAGTGCTTAGTATGAGTGCAATGTGTATTGTATATCACTTGGGACACAACTATAGGCTTGTGCCTGATGATTTTTCTGCCTTATTTCACATATATGTATCGTCGTGTACCAACATTCTTTTACAGTGGCTGTAGTAATCTCTCTTTTCCGTTGAGCCCCATCTCAGCAGAACCCTACATATCTCAGGAGAAAGCGTCTATAGGGCAGCGCTAAGTTCAAAGTGGCGTTTCCAGGAACCGTGGCCTGGAGATCACTCAGGAGGGGTGTAGCTTTCAGCGTCCTGCAGGGAAGGGCTGAAGGGTGGTGGAGTTCTCACTGCTCACTTTGGACCTCTTTCCTCGTTTACTTTCTCTCTCACACTGCCTGTTCCTCTCGCTCACCGTCTGTATCTCTCAAGCTGTTTGTCTCACTCTCACGCTCTGCCTTCCGTGAGCTACATGACTTTCTCCAACTATTTGCAATAGTCTCGCAAACTCTTTGCTTTTCTCCCTCTCACACTCTGTCTTCGTCGTTCTGTCCATCCGTCTGTCTCCCTTGAGCAATTCACACTGGCTGAGATGGGAATCTCATAGTCGTGCCGTTAAGTTACTTCATTAAAGTTAAACAAACAAGCCGCCAGAAGCTCTGAGAGGTAACGTGATATTCAGCCCAATATCATGAATTCAGATTATTCTTTGGGCTAAAGTGAGTTTTCACCACACATTTCTGCCAGTGCATAATAAAGAAACTGTGGCTGTCTGCGGATCGTTCCAAGAAAAACATTGTTTAGCAGTCCAGTGATTGTGTACTGACAGGCAGGAGTAGTTCCCTGGGAAAACTACGCTTGTAGGTGAATTGAACGGTTGGTGTGATGGAAAAATTGTGATGGTGCAGACAAGCGGAGAGATATTGTTGTTGCTCCCACACATTTTTTGAGATCTCCTGTTTCTAAAAACCTCCAAAAACAATGTATCGCCAGTGTAACGCGAGGCCTTAAAGCTGACAAAACGAAAAATATTCAGACTTCTGTGGCTCTAAGTACCCCACTTGAATCAAAAGGGTCACACACACTTTAATATCTCAGACAACCAGTGCATGACCCCTAAACACAATCTCTCCCTTTCCACATCTCTCCCTCTCTTCCCCCAGCTGCAGAGTTTAGGAGTGTTGGTGGGAGGACGTTGTGGCTAAGCTTCCCTCGAGTGCAGGCTGCAGAGCCAGCGGGAGCATCCGTCCCCTTTCTCTGTTGTTTTTGGCACGGGACGCCCGGTCCCTCCCCTGCTTGCACTCCCTCAGCCTACAACCCTCAACCTCTGCCTGTTACCCCAACGTCCCATATTCATCCCCACACACAGCTGTAGCACTCTATGTGACCCTGACTGTCATCGCACACACACCAACAAACAGGCATGCAGTAATATAACTCAAGTTTAAATAGATAGTCAAGTATGTTGATAACTAAGTATTTCACCTAGATTCATTGCATGTTGGTACACTGCAAGGTCCAGTCACTTCTCAATAGATCGTGACATCCTCCATCCTCCAGTTGACGTTAAATGCTGCGCTTAAAATGATGTCGCTGTTGGCCGTCTTACGCCACTTCAGAGTTTCTACTGGTGGTAGAATTATCCACTGCGAAAGCCCCTAATATAGGACTGTCGTAAATGGCGTCACACGCAAGTGGTGGAGTAATAACTTCTGCTAATTAATCAACTCAAGATTGCAATTAATGTCACATTTTTATAGTTAATTTACCCAAAACAACAACAAGCACGTAATCATGTTGACGTGCAGTATATAATTGTAATTGGTGTACATTTTACTATCATAGGCTATATGCGATTGTTCCCTGTCCGATTGTTTCATCACAGGTTGCCTCTTCATTGCTGACACGCTAAAATATATTGATTGAAATGTATGTATGTGTGTGTGTATATATATATATATATATATATATATATGGGATAAAAGATAGGTAGGCCTATACTGCATGTTAGCTTGCTTAATGTGCCCAAGAGCATGATCAATTGCTAAAGTTATTCAAACAAAGGTCGAAAGCAGTTCCAACCACACAAATTTGCAATGCTGTTCCGAACGTTCATTGGAACTATGGTTTCAAGAAACGCTGAATCATTGAACTGTATTAGTAACAGATCTGCTGAAAGATTTGTTCCTGCATTAACCTTTAATCTACTTCAGGCAGAATCATATAGTGATCTGGGCAATGTATCCACAGATGCCCTGCGATTTATGGTAAGATGGGGGAAGATGGCCTCCTTAAGAACAATATGTATTTACATTTAAATGGTAAAATATTTATATGTAAGATTATAGTATGTGCAGGATGATAATGCCATTGACATCTAGTATGGGAAAAAAAAATGATTATGGCAGTCAATAGCTACCGTCAACTGTTCGGTTACCAGCATTCTTCAAAATATATTTTGTGTTCAACAGATGAAAGAAACTCATACAGGTTTGGAACAACATGAGGGTGAGTAAATGATGACAGAATTTTCATTTTTGGGTGAACTCTCCCTTCAAGAGATATAAAAACATTTTCTAAATTACTTGTCATAACACAAAAGGTAAAATTGTTCAAAGTAACCCACAAAAAATACCCCAGTGTGTGTGTGCGTGTATGCGTGTGTGTGCACGTGCGTGTGTGTGTGTGTGTGAGGTCTGCCATGACATTCTGAGTAATGATTTGGACTGGTGTGGAGCAACTCAGTGGCCCCAAGAACATTAAAACAATGGAACAGTGTCTAATCTAAAAGCATAAAGCAGATCATGGGCCTCAAACAGATTTATTGTATAAATATAAATTCAGCTAATTTACTGAAATTTGATTGAAAATGGCTCTGAATTGGAAAAATGAATGCTGTCAGAGGCTTTTCCTCTTTTTACCAGAGATAGAGTTTAGCATGACAAGTATTAACTTTGTCTCTGGTAAAAAGAGGAAAAGGCAAATGTTGATTCAGTAAAGGACGGAAGGACCGAATTCCGTTCATTAATGCCGCACACACTATACACCTTATGTAGCCCCGCCCCTTTTCAGCACTACGGTCATTGTCTTCCGCTTTGTATTTCCACAACATCTTACTGAACCACTCCTTTCAAAATCTTCCCGGTCTACTGACATGTATTATGACTAACCCGCATCCAACATTACAATAATCATGCTAACTTTCGTTAACTCTACACTAAATAAATCCACCTCACCAGCTAATAGACAGCGATGCCATAGAAATATAGGCCAAACTGAGCTACTCCAAAAACAGAAGTTCAAACACAAATATTCTAAAGATGGTTGTGCGCTTGTTTCTCTGGCGCATAAGGTTTATAGCTACGACTTTCAAAGTCATCGGTTTGCTGTTCTTTTCTTGCTACACAACTATCTGTCGCCAATTAGTTTTAGTCAAAACCCATTTCACAGGACTTATATCACACATCGAAGACAGGTATAGATATTTAACCTGCTAAATATCTTATGGGCATCTGCGACGCATCGGCACTTCTCTCAAATTGCGTCTTCGCTACTTCTATTCAAACATAGCAATCGTCACCCATGTGAACGAGCAAAAATGTGCCTCCGATTTCGGGCTTTTGTGGGTGATCTCCAAAAGTTTTTTCTGTGTAGGCCTACAGATGACAACTTTATCAAAATTATGTTTTTTTTGTTTTTTTACATAGCCTATTGTATGTTCAGTGCTCGTGAATCGACCTGTGTTTGTATTTTGTATCATCACGCAAGGACACGTTCAGACTGCAGGTAAATGGGGCCCAAATACTCACATTGCTTACATGTGACTCAGATCTGTTTTTCTCACAACAGTGTGAACAGCACAAACCACATGGGATCCGATCTTTTCAATTCCGATTTGTGCCACTTCTATATGTGGTCCTAAATCTGATACAGGTCAGATGTTTTGCAATGCGACCTCAGTCTGAACGAACAGTCATATCGGAATTCATGCGACTTTTACGTCACTCCAGATCAACATTCATCACAATTCTGCGTTCATGGGAGTGACTTCAAAGATTTTACTTATCCAATGTTATCAAGACAGTTGTGAAAAGTAGTCAGTGGAAGGACAGTGGTGTGTCAGAACTTATAAGTATTACAGTGACAGCTCTATACAAGCAAAACACGAGGGCTCGTTGTTATGTCCGTTCAGGACAAATTAATCTGTGTTCGTTTGGTAACGCCTTGATGCATGTTGAGTATGCAGCTGTTTTGGTCTGAAATGAGAGTTCCGTTTTTTCTAAAAGTAAAGTGAGTTGTGTGCATTAACCTCTTGTCCACCGTCCTTTTTATATACAACATTTGGCGACGAGGATGGCTAAATTTTCTCTTCCTCCTCAACCTCCTTTCCTCGCACTTCCCGGTGAGCCCACAATATCGTGGAATCGCTGGCATCAGTCTTTTGAAACGTACCTTCAAGCTACTAGCCGACGTGAGTGCAGTTCGGAAAACAGCTTTGCTGAGGCACTGTTTAGGAGTCGAGGGACAACGCGTACTGGAGACGTTAACCGGCAACGGGACAGATACAGACTATGCACAGACAGTTAAACTTTTAAAAGACCAGTTTGCTGCCCCACAAAGTGCTTTATTGAGACGGTTAATGTTTAAACAACGACATCAACTCCCGGGTGAGTCTGTCCATCAGTACGTCTCCAACTTGAAAGGTTTAACCATCCATTGCAAATTTGGCGCATTGACGGACGAGATGATACGAGATCAGCTGAATGAGCACACTACACAGTCTAAAATCAGGGAGACGTTATTACTCGAATCAGATGATTTGACACTAGCTAGGGCTGTTGCCATTGCATTCCAAACTGAAAGTGCAGCTGAATGTGCAGCTAAATTAACACGGACAGAGTCATCATTAAGCCAAGCAGTACGCATAAGTGCACAGTCACATGAGCAGCAACAGCAGCAGCCATCTAGCGCTGGGTTGGATGTACCAGACACAGCCCCAGACTCAGTCATGCATCTCACAAGACAACAAGGGCCGCGTCAGCGTCAAATGCAGCTTTCCTGTGGTAACTGTGGATCAAACACACATGCCACCAGAGCCCAGAACTGTCCAGCTAATAATCAAACACGTCGTAACTGTGGAAGAAAAAATCACTTTGCAAAAATGTGCTGCTCTGCCCCCTCCAGGTCAGATGGACACACTCCCCGTGGTTCACCCACCATAATTCGCCATGTAACATCGGGGCCCATGCAGTTCAAGTTATGTACAGTGAATATTAACACAGTGTGTATTCCCCTGCTGTTAGACACAGGCGCAAGTGTCTCGCTCCTGAATGCCAGTACATACCATAAGTTCTTCCATTTCTGTCCACTGTCTACACCCACTGCTGTCCTACACGGGTATGGTGACTCACAAATTGACCTGTTGGGGTCCATCATAGTGACTGCTAGCTATGGCACTAGGGTCTTGCCCTCCTTTGTTTTCAATGTGGCCCGACGAGGGGCGAATTTAATGGGGCTGGATCTGTTCATGGCATTGGGATTTTCACTCGTTGACACAGGGGGGGCTGCCATAATGACTGTCGCTGCCGGACCGCATCAGAAGTGGTCATCACTGTTTGAAGGGATGGGCTGTCTGTCTGCCTTCGCGCATCAACCCCTCATTGACTCATCAAGGTAAATAACCACACTGGCCGTATTCCACTGGCCCTGAGGGATGGAGTGTCCGTTGAGCTGCAGCGGCTGCTGGATGCCGGTATCATCGAGCCGGTTGATGCTTCACAATGGATTTCGAATTTGGTTGTGGTTAGAAAGAAAACAGGGGCTCTGCGCATCTGTGTGGACCTCCGCGCAGTAAACAAAGCAGTCGTCCCAGACAGATACCCGTTGCCCACGTCTGAGGATCTCACGGCACAATTTCACGGCTCCACTGTCTTTTCAAAACTGGATCTCAGAGAGGGCTATCTCCAGGTGCCCCTCCACCCTGAAAGCAGAAACCTTACGGCCTTCGTTACACACCTCTGTGTTTTCCGCTACACTAGGATGCCGGCCTTAGCTCCGCCCCCTCCTGCTTTCAAAAGGTCATGACCTCAGTGCTGGCTGGTATACCAGGTGTGGTTATTTACCTTGATGATGTGGTGGTACATGGTGCTTCTACTGGTATCCATGACAGTCGTCTGCAAAGTGTGTTCGAAGCCCTAGCCAAGCACAGTTTAACCCTCAATGGCAGCAAATGTGTTTTTGCAGTGCCGGCCATTGAATATGTAGGCTTCCGACTTTCCACTGAGGGCATCTCTCCCCTTCAGTCTAATGTGGAGGCCATTTTCTCCGTACCCGAACCGACCTCGGCTGCCCAGCTCGCTTCATTTCTGGGCATGACGGGCTACTACATGAAGTTCATGCCCCAGTATTCAGCCATAACAGCCCCACTGCACCAGCTGCTTCGGAAAGATGAGCCGTGGGTCTGGTCTCTAGAATGCACCAAGGCAGTGCAAACTCTTAAAGCTCAACTTACCTCACCTCCAGTGTTGGCGCATTTTGACATATCTAGTCACACCCTGGTCACCTGTGACGCCTCGGCCATGGCGATAGGTGCCGTACTATCACAAGTACAGAATGGCGTGGAGAGGCCTGTGGCATTCGCCTCCCGAGCTCTGAACCAAACCGAACAAAGAAACTCAGTTGGGGAGCGGGAGGCACTCGCTTGCATGTGGGCTTGTGAGAGATAGCACCTGTCCCTTTATGGCCGCCAGTTTACGCTGAGAACAGACCACCAGGCATTGACAGCTCTGCTCTCCTCTACAGGCACCAGTCACAAGCTGCTGAGACTGCATCGTTGGTATGAACGCCTCCGCCAATACTACTACACTCTTCAGTTTACCCCGGGCCGGGATAATGTCATTGCAGACCTTCTCTCTCGGTCAGTTCCTGCCCAGGCTCCGCCCACCAGCGTCAACCACATCGAAAGTGAGATTATTCACATGCTACAAACTCCGCTCGAGTCCAGGGTCACTCTAGAGGAACTGAAGGCAGCCTCAGAACAGGATCCAGTCAACTCCCATCTCTGCACCTACATTTGTCAGGGATGGCCTAGAGAACTACCAGAGGAGCTGTTGGCCTTTTCTAGAGTCAAGCAGGAGCTCTCTTGTTGGAATGAGACGTGTGGCACGTGGGCTTTGCACTGTGATTCCATGGGCTGTTCGCGCCCGTGTGCTGGCCATGGCACACGAGGGCTACCTGGGCATAGTAAAGCTTAAACAGAGATGCCGCGACCTGGTGTGGTGGCCAGGCATAGACAAAGACATTGAGGCTCTAGTTAAAGAATGCCCAGCATGCCTCGTGAGTGGAAAAACCGTAAGCCGACCCCCACCACCCCTGCAACCTCTGGCCTGGCCCTCAAAGCCATGGGAGCATCTGCAATTAGACATATGCAGCGAGATCAACAGTGCCCCCCCACTATCAGCGGTTCTTGGTCGTAGTGTATGACTTACACTCCAAATGCCCTGAGCTGACCACTACCGGCTCTGTCACTTCCCAGGTCATTGTGGACTTTCTGGAGTCCCTCTTTTCCTGCTGGGGCCTTCCACAGACCATTACCACCGACAATGGTCCACAGTTTGTATTTTTGGAGTTTACTTCATACCTGGAGAACAGGGGCATTCGACACATCCGCACAGCCCTGTATCACCCATAGGCAAACGGCGGGGTGAAGCGCTTCCATCAATCACTAAAAAATGGCATCAGAGCACATCAGGCTCAGGGCTGTTCCTTTAAACAAGCCATACGTCTAACACTGCTACACTACCGTGCTACCCAGCATTCAACCACAGAGGTTTCCGGTAGGGAGTTACACCTACCACTGGACAGGCTCCGCACCACTGCAGTCCAAAACACACTTACACCAGTCAAAGCCTCAGTCACCCGCCGTCAGAAGCGGATGAAACAGTGGTTTGACAGGAAAAAGAGGGTTAGGATACCAGATATCACTGTGGCAGACTGGGTGAGAGCTCGCCGACCGCACAGGGAGAACAAGATGGCATCATTTTGGTCCAATCCACAGCAAGTGTCCCGCCGACTGGGACCAGCCACATACCTCCTAGATGATGGCACCCTCTGGCACGCCAGCTGCCTTCAGAAGGTGCCAGCACCTCCTGCAACCTCAACTCAGAACAGCGGGGACCTAATGCCACCCAGAGCAGAGCAGGAGGACTTCTTACCTCAATCAGCCGCACAGCCTGAAGATACTCCCTCGTTGTCACACCCAGTACCCCCATCACCATCGCCGCTGCCCCTGTCTCCAGCCTCCACACCACTGTTCGCCTCATCTTCAGCTGTGTGTCCTCCACGGCCAGTGCACGCGAGGGGACGCCCTGATTACCTGAAGGACTATGTTTCAACCTTTCATATTTGAACCCCCCAGAGAGGAAAATGTTATGTCCGTTCAGGACAAATGTGTTCGTTTGGTAACGCCTTGATGCATGTTGAGTATGCAGCTGTTTTGGTCTGAAGTTAGAGTTTTTCTAAAAGTAAAGTGAGTTGTGTGCATTAACCTCTTGTCCAGCGTCCTTTTTATATACAACACTCGTATCATAAATGTTTAAAAACTCTGCTCTTTTTTTCGCATCCATGTCTTTGCTTTTTATATTGCCTGCGCATAAATTCGCTGCGGCTTCTGCTGCAGATCACACTATAAATAAACACATAATGGCTTACTTTTATGTTCTTTGTGTTTACTTCCGTATGACAGCATGCTGCGTGATATCTTTTTATCGCTCTTTGAAGAGGCGATAAATCGGAATTGAGCACTAAGGCTCGCAGTGTCAAAGTTTTTCATGCCATTCTTTTGCAATACATCGTTTTTATTTCAATCACATTCACAACTCGGGTGAGGTAAAATTGTGTTTTTGTTGTGGCGCTGGTGATTCAAAAGCTGTGCTGGAAACAGCCTGGTTGAGGTAAAACACATTGGCTTCTTTTTACTCGTGACATTTTTTTCATCCTGTCATTGTAAATATGTATTGGTATGCACTATATTTTAAACTGCTCCTTCAACAAATAATGTTTACTTGTTTGGCTCAGGTATCATTAGTCCATCAAGAAGAATGCAAACTGTATTTATAATGCTCAAAATCACTATGTGCCACATCTTAGTCTTGCGTAGCCAGGCCTACACAGACTGGCGGCAGAATGTCTGGACTGCATAGCAGCTTTCATTGGCCTAGGACTGCACAAGAGGCTGTGAAAATGTGAAGTCGATGTCCCTATATCATGCGAATTGAATGCAAGAAGGGCACATCAGTTTCCAAAGACTGTTTTGACTTTTAATTGATCCTGATAAGCACTCATTGTCACAGTTGGAAAAACGACAGCCATGAGAAGGATCGGCTTTGTTTCCAGGCGGACTGTCTAAGAACACGACACACATCTTCTGGAAATCCTGTAGGATGCAGCCAATCAGATGACAACTTTGAAACTCTCAAAGTGTTTTCTGTTTTGTGTGCCTTGCGTATCAGACGTTGAGCCAACGGTCTGTGGGCATGTCGTCTGAGGCTGAGACTAGCCACATCCAGACCAGCACAGTCCTCTTCACTGAAAGCACTCATTCATAGTCCAGTCCTCAGATCCAGACAGACTAGATCTGTTTATATTCATCCTCACCTCTCTAATCTTCACCCATATCCGCTCTCTTTTTCGGTCCAGACAGGTCCTATCAAGAGCCGATATGATGTCTGGAGTCTGCCTCTCTCATTATGGCGTTAGTTCACTGAGGGCCTTAATATAGTGAGAATAAACTGCTTACCCAAGCCCTCCAGCAAACGTCTATCTGTAAAAAGTGAGGAACCCATGCCTTAAAATTATTAAAGTCCCCCTGTAGTCAATTTTATCCCTTAAAACTAATCTTTGAACACCAAAATTACATATTTAAAAGTTTTTTTCCATGAAAAAAATTCTCCATGCATTAAAATAGCTTGCAGTTCTATGAATATGTAAATTATATGTAAATATGTAAATTATCCCCGCCTCCACTCACTCACACCAGCTCAGAGATCCACTCGTTGATGATCACACAATGACGTGATTGGCTACAAGGTAGTTTGTTACGTCAAAAACAGCAGAGATTTCAAACCGAGTTTCCGAGACTGTCTTTGGTTCACTGCAGTTTAAAGGAGAAAATACTCAGCAATGGTGATGACTTATTTGTACATGGTTTGTCTTAAAGCATATTAAAAACACCACATAGACATATAAACAACATTAAAAACTTGATTTTCACCACAGGGGGGGTGTTAAGTAAATAAACTTTGTGCGTAATTGTAAAAACTTGAGAATTCCACAAAACTTAATTTGTTCAATTACGCATGAAGTATGTAATAATTTTAAGGCAACAGGTTTCCTCACTTTTTTAAGTTAAGTCAACTGATCACCCTTTACAGTCTATCTGTCTGTCTGTCTGTCTGTCTGTCTATCTATCTATCTATCTCACATATAAATGATTTGCCGGCCTGTTTGGCCTACCAAATATACATTGTAAAATGGAAGAACAACTTGGTTAGGATATCCTGAGAAAGGGGTGGATATACTTGAGCAGAACCCCTTATGGGCCTTCAACATTTTGAAATCAAAGCTTATGCCTCCCCTTCAAGACCAGTTGCTGATGAGGTAGTGGTGAATTCGAAACTACTCCATATATTAAAACACGCAGACATACAATGTTGATGGTTTGTTTCAGCACTTGATCGGAGTAAAGGCCCAAAGAGACAAAGATGTTCCTTTCACACTGTGTCTAATACTCTAGCTCCAGAGCAGTGCTGGATCTGGCCTGACGGGAGGAGCTGTAAAATATCAGATTCTTGGACTTCTCGATATTTGAGTCAGAGCATGAATCATCATCACATACTTAGTGCAAGTCAAAATCCTCACTCACTCAGCAGTGCTGTACAGGGAAATCCATGATATGCCACGTGTGTGGTGTTAGATGTATAATGTAAATCCAGGACCTGACTTTTAAGAGACCCAGGGAGCTGAAACAGGACTGCACAAACATTGGACTCAGCCGAACCAAAATCCCCATGTTTATCAATCCCCGCCCTAGCTGCACAAATTGTGCAACAACTTTAAATTATGCAAGAGGTGAATATTGGACATTACCAAGATAGTATATGTCCCCTTGGTAAGGCTGTAACCTACGTAAGTGTTATTAGGGTTATTATCGGCTGGTAGCTGAAAGACCTTCGGATATAGTGTTGTACTCTGTTGTCCCTGGGTTAGAAAATGAAGCATCACAGGGTGGAAATGTAAGACAAATTGCTGCCTTACATTTTTAAGTACAATAAACTTGGATGTTTTAGTAATTTCAACTTAAATTGCATTAAACTGACTTTATAAAAATTAGTTGAATCTTGTATAACTTAAAGTTGAAATTTGCTCAGTGGTGGACTAAGTACACACACCATGTACTTGAGTAAAAGTAAAGATACTCAGGGTAAAATATTACTCAAGTAAAAGTAGAAGTGCTGCCTTTAAACATTCACTTGAGTAAAAGTACATAAGTATTTGCCTTCAAATGTACTTAAGTATCCAAGTACTTTGATTTTTTTAAGGCTATAATGTCCTATTATAATTTGTCACAAGACTCTTGCTTAACTCAGTCTAAGTGAAGACTAATGTCACTCTTGTCACACCAATATATATATGAAATGACATTAGTCAATATATATATGAAATGACATTAGTCTGATATATATATATGTATAATATATATATATATATATATATATATATATATATATATATATATATATATATATATATATATATATATATATATATATATATATATACACAGTATATATATATGTGTGTGAGTGTGAATATATATTTGAATTGAATTAATTTTTTGTGTTTAATTTTGGAGGGAAAGGGACTGTGCCCATAAGGTATAAAACATTTACAGTATTTACTGAATATATTTTTCTCCAGCGCCTATGGTCATAATTATTAACATCTTAATGTTATGATACATTCATATAAACCTGCACAACGCCATTAATATATATATATATATATATATATATATATATATATATATATATATATATATATATATATATATATATACACACACACACACACACATATATATATATACACTGCATTAATACGTTTTTGTGTTAAATTTTGGAGGGAAATTTACATATATATATGTATATATATATATGTATATATATATGTATATATATATATATATATATATATATATATATATATATATATATATATATATATATATATATTCTATGTTATGGGAGCAGTCAATTTCCCTACAAAATTAAACACAAAAACGTATTAATGCAGTGTTTCTGCTAGGCTACTCCCCAGGTCCCAATGTCATTTTAGTGGCAACGTAAGCAATCTACATTCGTTTCTACATTCTGTCTTGAGATCGTTCTGCCTTAAAATTGGATGATTTGACATTATTATCAGGTGAGCTGTGAAAGTGTAAACTGCAAATGTCACAAAGTTACCACCCAGATCAGTATGTTTTTTTCTGAATGATGTCAAGATAATTTTGTGTCTTTGATGATTGAGTCCTCTGCCAATTAAATTCAAGCACTTGTAACTATGACTTTGGAATGAACAAACTATTACATCAACCAGAATATCACGACCCCTGGTGGAGAACATTTATCAGTTTACTTTATATAAACAAAACTATGAACTTACGAGTCTGTGCAGTGTTACAGTGCATAGTATTTTATTTATGCGTTAAAAATAAATAGATTCTGATCACTTACACTTAACATGTTTAGGTTTTATGTCTTGGTTTTGGGTTTCAAATTGTTCTCCCAAGTGAAAGGCTGTCACAATCAAGATAGATTATGTAATGTATATTTCATGGAAATTACTACATTGCTTGTCTACATTGCATTACTACATTGCTTCTCACAAACACTTTACCAGACTATAATTCCACTGATTTGAATATTTTATATTTTCAGACATAGTTCTAAATGTATAATTCATAATTAATTTCTAAACACAAATCAGATATAGGCTACACATTTGTCTAATGCATGTTTACTTCGTATAAAAAAAACACGTTTCTTCATATATATATTATTGAAAATGTTGACATGATATACGCATACGTGTAATGTTCCACTGGACTATATTATTATAAAAATAAATAAAAAATTCTCAGAAACTAAATGTTGTCGTGGTCGTTCTGATTTTGGTACAATGTTCGTGTGATGAAAGACCCAATAACCGAATTAAAGAGTAGGAGGTTATAATTTCACAGGAAATACCGAGTTGGATTAAAAAATGTCCTGACTTTGCATTAATTGTTTTAAAATTAAATCAAAGCACAACGAATCATTTCGGTTAGTTGAGCGTGCAATCGCTATTTTTTTCTGTTCACCAAAAAACTGTCAGACTTGACAAGGAAAATGAGTTTAAAAGTCCCCCCCCCACCCTCCTTCTCACGTCTTAAACCTTCTTGGCCAATCATCTCTCTTCTCACAAACACTTTACCAGACTATAAGAACTCCCCAACTTTTTCCCTTTCAACCTAACTCAAAGTTGCTTGGAATCCAGGATACCTAGTTATTTCCTCCAGAATAAGAAACATACGCTTGGAATTGTATTTCACCCTCATGAGGGAATAACGTCTCTATCCGCACGCGCTTTCAGCAGACTTGAGCGAGATGCCCGAAGAGCCCGCGCGAGACTCCTCCAGCTCCCCCGTGTCTCCCGCGGACAGTCTCAGCAACAGCGACGGAGAGCCCGACAGGCCACCGAAGAGGAGCGCGAGGAAAAGACGGTCTAGCAGGAAAAACGGGGAGGATTCCGACAGTTCGACCCTTGGGAAAAGGGGGAAAAAGTCTAGCAACAGCAGCAATAGCCCTCAGTCTTTCGAGGAGCTGCAGACACAGCGCGTGATGGCGAACGTGCGCGAGCGACAGAGGACGCAGTCGCTTAACGAAGCGTTTGCGTCTTTGCGCAAAATCATCCCAACTTTACCATCCGATAAACTGAGCAAAATACAGACGCTGAAACTCGCCGCCAGGTACATCGATTTTCTCTGTCAGGTTCTACAGAGTGACGAGCTGGACTCCAAGATGGCAAGTTGTAGTTATGTTGCTCACGAGCGCTTGAGCTACGCGTTCTCGGTTTGGAGGATGGAGGGCGCTTGGTCCATGTCCGCATCTCACTAGTGCGCAGGGAAACTTTTTTTTGTTTTTGTTTTCAGATGGTACGCTTTCACAATATCCATCGCCTTTAATGGTGTAGCTTAGTAAACAATTAAACCTTTACTAAATTCTACACGTTTAGGCACACGTTGCAGAGCTAACAACTGTTGCATGTAATCAGATCGGATTTGTTTACTAGCAGTATGGCTTTATTTTGGGACAATCTGCTTCTCTATTTAGAAATGGTAATAGCGCAAATAAATAATGAAGATTGGTCCAAATGTAGCTTGCATCTAAAAAGGTTGCTAAACAGCTATTGCATTATGTAGGCTAATGCATATGAATTTGTTTACTACCAGTATATGGCCTATTGTAGCACATCATTTCCACACTCGATTATAATTTTCTCAGAAGGGGTTTCTGTAAATAATGTTTTATATTGTCCGGCCTAAATCATGCTATTATTCGCAGGTGAAAGCCACGAACTTGGAAAACACGAGGACCAATGCGCCAACACAATGCTAGATTTCTACATAATCTTGGGGAAAACGGAAAATGTTCCAACAGAGGTCATGGCTATTATCGAGAGAAGGCCACGGACGGAGATTTGTTGCGCGTGCGCTGGATATGGACTTCCTTGCGAGTGTTATTGACGACCATTGTCGGAAATGTGTGTATGCATGTTTTTTTATTTTTATTTTTTTGAAGATTCAGTTGTGCATAGCTTTCTTTGAGAAAGTGAAATTGCATCACAACAAGGACTGTTGATGAGAAGACGGGGAATGAAGCCTCTAGTTCGAATCCTGTGCAAAATACAACGTTTTAGTACAATTCTATTTATTTATTGATGACACACTATTTGAAATGAAGGCAAATGTATCCTGTGTCGAAATGCATTCTATTTTTTTGTTACTTTTGTAAATAAATGTTTATTTCTGCAATAAAGATGGAGAACTTTTAAGAAATATTCCACGTTATAGTATAATATTCATTTACAGCATTCGTGTGTCCGATTCAGGAAAATTTAGGAAACATTCAGGAAGGGGGAATACAGTAAATGCTCATTGTTACCATTCATTTAGTCTTGTTATCACGGGTTGACTGACATGAAAAAGCAAACCAAAGACAAAATACGTTAAAAATAATAATTATATAGGCCTATATATGATCAAAACAATGAGGTAGCCTAATTTTTTTTAATCTTTAGTTTAAAAAACCGTGACAATTTTTATCAATACAATATGCATTATATTGTCTCCTTATAAAATGGAGAGGAAATGGTGCATTATCACACAAGAACACATCATAAATGCCTTCTTCTTTTTTTTTAAATAGTTAACGAATACATAAGACTGCAGTGGAATATTAAGTTTTATTCCGGTAGGTCTGACTAATTCTGGCTTGTATGACTTGGTTTTTGGCTGACATTCATCTAAACTCTCTCTAAGCGTTATAGACGTATAGGTGTAGCCTACTTTCAGTTCATCTGAAAGAAGACAAGGGGGGGGGGGGGGGGGGGGGGGGGGGGGGGGGGGGGGGGGGGGGTAAGACAAACTTTTTTTTGTTTTACAGTTGCACTAAATATAATCGGTTTCATCAAGCTAGGTTTCATCAAGCTATATGCTTCACAAATACGCACGTGCGTCATAGGTCAAATCCCCAGGGACTGAAATGGATGTATAGCCAGAGGCTGCTCCAAAAAATACTGTGTGGAAAAAAAAGCAAGCCACTCATTAGTTTTGTCTGTGTTGTGATGTTATTGTCCGGTTTAATTAATTTGTCAAAAAAATAAATAAATAAAAATAAGAGCACTACAATTTATAAAAAGTACACCAAGTGTCATTCAATTCACTGAATGGAATTAAATGCTATAACTTTTTCGTTTCGTCCGTGGTTTGTACACTGTAAAAACTGATCAGTTGACATAACTTAAAAAAAGCTAGGAAACAAGTTGCCTTAAAAATATTAGGCTAAACAAACTTCGTGCGTAAATGAAATTAAGTTTGGCTATTTGGAATTGTCAAGTTCACATAACTTATTTTCTTTTTTCCAATTCGCATGAAGTTTATTTTCTTGATCATTTTAAGGCAGCGGTTTCCCTTTTTCTTTTAACAGTGTATTTGGCCTTAAATAACGGTATAGCCTATGTAGTATACTGTCAGTTGACTTTGGTTTTATATGAAGTCTGGGAAAGTATTTTGGAAACATGGAATATTTGAAATAAAAGCACGTGCACGATTGAAGGTGTGTAATTGGATTTTGAGCCATGTGTGGAATTCCCAGATGTCTATGAAATTTAAGCTGCCTTCAGCAGGACGGGAAGGTGGGGTGGATGAAGCTGGCCTGTATGCTTGCTGAGCTAATGTTAAACTAAATAAAAATCCTTTGAGAGACATAAACAAATTAGGCTACGTACAGTTTTTTATTATTATTATTATTATTTAGTAATAATGTATTGTGGACAACTTTTCTAAGTTTTCTAACTGGTTTAAATAGTGCATTTCTCATTTTGACATAAACGTCATAAAGATCCCAGTGAACTTTAGGAGAAAAGTTTTGAGTTCATTTCCACTTGTAAGGCTTTTGGCAGATGGATGTTAGAGGCACACGAATGAAACTTATTTTGAACAGATGTTAGCATTTTAGAGTCACGTGAATTGAGCAGATGTTCAGATGTTGAGGTCCGCCTTTAAATAGACTATACTGACAATCTTAGAAACAAAGCGTCGGCTTTTCTTGAAGGAATAGACGCGCGTGGAGTGACGCTCGTTGTCCTCGGAGATTCGAGGTCTATACGGTGATTTCATATTTTTGCTCTAAATCACGGCCCGTGGGATCCGGTGTCGAGAAGAACGCGAGTGAGTTTCCCAAATAAAGAAACCCGTGTAGAATTGCTGTTCCAACAGGTACTGTAGCCTACATGATGGTGCTGCTTATCCAACATCATTTTGCATTTGTTTGACTTTTGTTTGTTTGCTTGTTTGTTTGTTTTTACGTGCGGTCGAAACACGAATGAGTTTGTGGCCTACTTGTCTAGAACGTCAGAAATAAGAATAAATGTAGGCTATAAATGATACGCTAATAGGCTACACTTACACAGAATTATAACTCGGATAATTATGATGTGGTGTCACGTTTAATTAGGCTACTTTTATTATGAACCGATAATGATCGTTTGACGCGTAAATCTGCTCTGATGTCAGTAATCATCTTTCCTAAACCATGGCTAAATAACAGACCAATATTATGCAGTATTATTATTTGTAATATTAGGTTAAACATAGGATATTATTCAGATCCATTAGGTAAGTTATAAATATGGAATTTCAAGGCTACACAAACTAAAATTATTCTATTAGATAGCTCGACGTTTTCGTGGGTTGCAGAGTTCTTAAAAATCTATGATCTATTAAAAAGTTGTTCTTTGTTCCGTGGAAACCATGATTAAAAAAAAAGTATTTTAAAAAAGCGAAACGAACCTTTATGTTGGGTAAAAAAGAAAGAAAGTGGAGATGGAAGTCAAAGTGAACACTAGTTCATCTACACAGCTGGCTCGCTAAAGCTACAGCTCAACAACTGCTGGAAATTCACTTTATGAAGGAAAATCATTTTCCACTAAAACGCCAAGCAGATCTTCTGCTCCTGGAAACAGGTGCAACTTGCAGCAAGCATTTTGAGATCACACGCAAAAGCGTGCGAAAACTGATGCTACAATTAATCTTTAGACCAGATGCGCTGATTTAGGCCTACTTCATCTTTCAATAAAATATTTTGTAGGGAAAAAAAGACACTTCATGCATCCGTTGTGATTTAGCGGAAGTGGGCCGTGCAGCAACATGTTTTATTATTTCTTTTTTAGTTATAACAAATAAGCCCCAAATATAGCTGTTTCTTTCCCTTGAATTTCTGTATTGCAAACCATTATATATTTTTATGTGCAATATTTAAAACTTTTTATTTTTCAGTTGTATATTTATTTAACATGCTAACACCTGTCAGTTAGTTAGCACTATTAATTAAAACTTTTGAAACCTTATAGTTTAACTGTTAAAACTGTTAACCGTTTAAACATTTGTGGTTATTATACTTGTGCTCGTAAATAAATAAATAAAAGTACTTTAAAAAAAAAACATTTGTCATCTGACATGCTGCAATTTCTAGGCTTGGGCTCTTTAGACAGAGAGGGACATTATATGTAACAATCTGGAGATGGTGCAGGGTTACAGTTACGCTCAGGTCAAGGTTTGTTCCTATAGAGTAAGAGTTAGGGTTATATAAAACAGAAACTGTAGGCCTACACCTTAAAATCCCTTAACATCCGATTTCCTGTCTGAGCAAAGTGCATTAAGTCACACAATTGAATTTCAATACAATAATTTAAAAGCAAAATATCTGATAATAAATCTTAAATATAAAAGCAGTCAAATTGTATGTTGGTTGTCAAAATCCTTTAATTAATGTGAAAAAAAGTTAAAACAAAAATTTGAACTTTTAGAAACTTAGCCTATAATACACTCTGCTGTAAGGTTAAAAATGCTGTTTACGTCTATAAAAAGCAAACCTTACTTTAAATAGAGTTTATCAATATATATAGGCCTATATATATATAGTACCCTTTACTTATGGTTTATTCAATACAGATTGTTTTAAAGCTTTACAGTGATAATAGGAAAATTATGCATTTTGGCTGCATGTTGTTCAGTTCAGTGTTGATTCAGTTCCATTGTGAAGATCATCAATTATTAAATTAGTTCATTTAATCCAGTTTTGCAATGATGTCAAAATGATGTCATCGTCCAGCTCAGTTCAGTTCTCATTTAACATCAGTTACAGTCAGATCAATAATATTGTTGAATATTAAGTATCCCCATGCAACTAAGGAAGCCAGAGGCGACAGTGGCAAGAAACCCAAACTCCATCAGGTGAAGGAATGGAGAATACCGTTTTGAAATCGGATGTTAAGATGTTTTAAGGTGTTTTAAGATGTAGGCCTTATACTTATTTGTATCGTCACATTGGAATTATAAGGTTCTATCTGATATTTTTGTCAAAATTGAGTTATTCACATAATCTTATTCTGACTTATTTACATTATGTGATGTTTTTTTTAAAGTTGTGTACATTTTGGGACTTTTAAAAAATAAAAAGGATCTATTCACAAAGGCGTATGAAATGCAAAAACTTTAAAGCTCAATATATCAAAACTGCTCAGAATGCAGATTGGCCTTATAATTCCAAGTTGGCGATATATATATAAAACTGAATATGCTCACATTTATTGTCACTAAAGTTGTTTAATTTGATGTAATTTCATATAGGAGGCAAAAAACCTACAGGCACATTATGGGTCTTTTCATTACAAAATCCAAGCTAATAGTGCAGTTAAAATCCCAAAATCAGGAATGAAAAATTACTCTTCTTTCCTGGCTTTGAGAATACTACCACTACCACTGAGAAAGCTGTCATCCTTTTGCATTTTGGGAATGAGAAAAACTGACAGTTTGGTTGCCTTTGGCCTAGTGCTGTAAGTGTAGCATTAAGAGTGACAGAGCATCAAAAGTCCCCTTTCAAACTCATTCAACAAAGAGAGCGCTGAACCCCGAATGTTTACGGAATGCTTAGCACACGCCACCCAGGGAGCAGACAAGACACGCATCATGCTGCCGCTAGGGGATACACAATGATGTCACACACAGGAAATGGCTGGAGAGACTTGGCACCTCGCGGTGGTTGGCCCAGCATCCACTGGCTCAGGAGGGCTGCTGCGAAAATAAACAGGCAATCAGAACACTGCACGAGAAGTACACAAATCCATTGTAATGTTTCATGGGTAATAAAGGGAGAGTTTTCATATCGAGAGAACTGTTTATTTGTGCAATCTGCTTGTCCATAAATAGACTTGTCTTTTGCGGGACGGATAAACAAAATGTGGAAGTTAAAGCAGTTTTTGGTCCTGCTTTCAAACTTTCCTGTTAATGTTTAGTGATGTTTACTGGGTGCTCAGACGGAAAAAGAATAAGAAAAATTGGATTCGTAAACGAGCTTAAGAAATACATCCTGGAAGCCGATTGGACCTAAAATATCATTTTAAGCTGCAATAATTTAACATGATCCTATAATTATATGTATTAACTTAGTACATTCACATTATGAATTAAGGAATAGTTCTCCCAAAAATGAAGATTTACTTAACCCTGTGCATTTCCAAAATCACATCATTTTCTTCTCTGGAACAAAAAAGAAGATATTTGATAAGCCTCAGCTGTTTTTGTCCATATATCAATGGGATCCAAAGGTTTGATCAAAAACATTGATTAACTCATGTATACAGAGCCCATATCAAATATTGCAACATATTTAAATATCAATAACATCAAACAAGTTGATCAATGATTTCATTTGACCGACTTTTGGACCCCATTGACTTTCTTTGGCAAAATCAGCTGAACCATTCGTCAAAACATCTTCATGTTCCGCAGAAGAAAGGGACGAAATGAGGTTGAGTAAATGATGACAGAATTTTTATTTCTGGGCGAATTACTCCTTTAATAACATCAATGTATTATCCATTTATTGTAGCACTGTTACTTAGCTCTTGTTATTTCAGTGAAATGGTACTTATGTTTTGTTAAATGGTAAACAAAGTATTTTCCCAAGACAAAGTCATCAGATTCTGAAATTTGATCAAACAGCTCATATTGCATTCACTTAACAACACTATATCTTCTGATTGGCAGTAAAGTACCTCATCTGTTATGAAGGAAAATGTCTAGTGACACTGTAAAATAAAAGTTGCTGCCTTATTTTTTTTTAAGTCAGTTTAATGTAATTTAAGTAGAAATTAAGTTGATTGTACTTAAAAATTTGAGTTGAATCTTGTATAACTTTTTTATGTTATACAAGATTCCACTCAAATTTTTAAGTACTGTACAATCAACTTGGATGACAACAACATATGTTGTCATAACTTATTGATCATATAATGTTTTTACAGTGTATAGTGAAACTTGCAGCTCTGGCACGAAATAATGCCATTGTCAGGCAAAAGAAAAGAGAACCGAATGTCGACTTTCGTTAAGGAGGCCGACTCAATGGCCAACTTTCTGACAGCCCCGTTACATAAACACAAGTCTAAACATAAGTCCTTTCAGACATATTAAAGCTTCTAGAGCACTTTGTTAATATCCACAGATGTCAAATTAATGCACTTTTCCAGAATCATTTACTGGAGCAAAAAATGAACCTTTAGGTATGTTATGCTTGGCTCATTATTAAAGCTCTCCTTCTCATGGTGTTTTAGCTTGCCTTGAAATGTTCAGTACTAAGGAATCTTTCAGAGATAATGTGTGACTGATGCTCTTACCAGTCAAGTGGCCCACATCACTTTCCCTGGCCCAGGGGCGCTCTCCCTAATGACACCCCTCACTCTTCCTCCTATGGGGTCGGCTCCTGAACAGCTATACTAAGCTTCATAGAGTCATTAACCTGGAGCCCACCGGAGCACTGAAACACAGGCCTATTTTCACTATGAGGAAGATAAGTGATGTGTTGTTTCTTGGGCATTACAATGATTCCCCTTTTCCTTCCTCTGGATGTCAGGAAGCGTAACTGGGGCTAACAAGACAAAAACAGCCTTGAGGTTAAAACAGGAGGGTCATTATCATTTAACCTCTACATCCTATAAGCGTGATTTAGCTAATAATTTCACATTTCATGCTTTTATTTAGTAATTATATAGCTAGAATTTGTATTCTAATCTGGAACTCCTGCACCTTAACACTATAGTACCTGTCAAAAGTTTAGACACATTACAATTATTTTGAATGTTTTTGAAAGAAGTCAAATGCTCACCAAGGCTGTATTTATTTAATCAACATTATTTTTTTAAATGTAATTTATTCCTGTGATGGCAGAACTGAAATTTTAGCATCAGTACTCCAGGTTTCAGAAATCCTTCAGAAATCATAATAATATGCTGATTTGCTGCTCAGGAAACATTTCTTCTTATTATTATTACTAATATTCAGTTGTGCTGCTTCATATTTTTGTAGAAATGGTGATACTTTTTGCAGGATTCTTTGATGAATGTAACGTTCAATGAACAGTATTTATTTGCATTTATTAATTTGATTTCTAAAATGTATTAAAGCATTTATTAAACATAAATCTTTTGGAACATTATAAATGTCTTCACTGTCACTGTGAAATTAATGCTTCCTTGATGAATAAAAGTATAAATGCCTCTCTCTGTTTTAATATAACTGTTTGAATGGTATCATTGTTTCCAATATTAAGCAGCACAACGGTTTTCAACATTGATAATAATAAGAAATGTTTCTTGAGCACCGAATCATCATATTAGACTGATTTCTGAAGGATCATGTGACACTGAAGACTGGAGTAATGGTGCTAAAAAATAAGCTTTGCCATCACAGGAATAAATGTATTAAAAATCGAAAACAATTATTTTAAAGCTGCAGTCCAGCGTTTTTCCTCTTTGTCACCATCTCTGTTTGAAATCTACAATTACAGTTATTCGCAGTCAATTATCTACTTTACTTGAGTTGTACTTCAACACCCTCGACACGGCACAGCGCGGATGAACACAATGTTTGAGGAGAGTGTGAGGCTGTCAGTCACCGCCCCGGTGTGGATACTGGCATTCGGAATCACAGATTATTCTTTTTAGAAGTATGACATAAGAATTTTCACCGGAAAATATCATCTGAACTACTAAGAAACATCCACCATTGTTCTGGTTCTGACATTGCAGTAAATCGCGCTGATTAAATCTAACAATCGCTTATAAGTTATCATATCACACAAAACCGTGAAAATTATAGGCCTACTTTGTTCTCAACAGTGGTGGATGAAGTACACATACCATGTACTTGAGTAAAAGTAAAGATACTCAAGGTAAAATATTGCTCAAGTAAAAGTAGAAGTGCTGCCTTTAAAAATTAACTTGAGTAAAAGTACATAAGTATTTGCCTTACTTAAATATCCAAGTACTTAGATTTTTTTATGGCTATAAAGTCCTATTATAATTTGTCACAAGACTCTTGCTTAACTCAGTCTAAGTGAAGACTAATGTCACTCTTGGCACACCAATAATGAAATGACATTAATAGTCTGATATATATATATATATATATATATATATATATATATATATATATATATATATATATATATATATATATATATAATTGAATTTAATAAATTTTTTGTGTGTTTAATTTTGGAGGGAAGGGGACTGTTCCCATAAGGTAAAAAACATTGTATATATTTTTCTCCAGTGCCTATGGTCATAATTTTTAAACATCTTAATGTTATGATACATTCACATAAACCTGCACAACGCCATTAAATGATATATATATATATAGTCAAGTCAAGTCAAGTCAAGTCAAATATATTTATATAGCGCTTTTCACAATACAGATTGTATCAAAGCTGCTTCACAGTATCAATCAAAACAACTTAACAATGTTTGTTTATTACTGGAAAAAAAAGACATCCAAGTTTGGTAGAGCTGATCAATGGTATGACTGGTTAATTAATTTGAATATCCCCAACTGAGCAAGCCAAAGGCAACAGTGGTAAGGAACCGAAAAACTCCATCCAGTGACCTAATGGTGTCCTAACACACCATCAGATGACCCAATGGATAAAAAAAAATAAAAAAAAATTATATATATATATATATATATATATAATTTTTTTTTTTTTTTTTTTATATATATATGCATATATATATTCTATATTCTATGTTATGGGAACAGCCAATTTCCCTCCAAAATTAAACACAAACACACTACTCCCCAGAAAAAAAAGCTATTATATGCAAGTCATTTTAGTGGCAATGTAAGCAATGTACATTATGCGTTAATACGATAATTGCTGCAATAATAGCTGCTGCTCTCTGTCCCGCTTAAAATCATTGTCAACGCGATTTGTTTGGAACTATAGAGTGCCGAAGTTACGACGTCACTCTGTAGGCCAAAACGCGGAAGTGAGTTAGCATTTTAGCACTCCCGGTTCCCTCGCTCTAAAGTCTATGGGATTTTTGAATGGGTTTTTGCTAAATCGCCTGAAATAAGGTCTGTGGTGAACAAAGCCTCTAAATATTTTCACGTTTTGATCTATGACATATCACACAGTTATTATAACCTGCTTGTGGGTTTTTTTAAACTTTATTGTGTCTGCTTGTGTTTTTTAAAAACTTTATATAGGCTTCAAAATGTATAAATTTTGGATTAACTTGTAAAGATTATCTTGATAGACAAAACGTGTAAGGGTCACAACTCTGTGTTAAACACAGATCTTATTTTTTGCGATTTTCCAAAAGTCTATGGGGAAAATGCATAGCTTTTCGATCGAGGGAACCCATGCGCCGCTAGCTTCCGAGTTGTCCTACAAAGTTACGTCATCACTTCGGCACTCTATTGAGAGCTACACGAATAACGTGACCGCGCGGCGGCGAGATCACTGTCACAACCATCTATGTTCACAACTCTCATATTTAACGGCTCTGGTTCTATAGTATCCAGCTGCAGACCCGCAGCACCACCAGTTTCAGAACCCCAGCGCCAGAACCGGAAGTAAGAGGCGGAGCTTACGTTCTAACACCTCTAAAAGTTCAAATAATAGCCGAGTCCCAAATAGGCGATTGTCTCTTTTACACGCCTGGTGTGGCTGCAGGTTTGGGTAAATAAAGGCCGATCTCAAATAGAGGTCGGGTCTGTTTTTTAGTTTCAGGTTGTATTTAATCTTCTAAAACCCGTCAGATCGTCCGCTTTTTGGCGTCCGCCAAAGCAAATTTGTGTCCCGCCAAAGCCTATTTTGATGATGTAGAATAGAATGACTGCTGCGCATGACAGGGCGCTTAACGAGCAGAGAGAGAGAGAGAGAGAGAGCCCCGGCCGCGCGCGCGCACTCTCACGTCTTCAAACAACACGAGCGCGTCTTGCTCTTTATTTGTCACATCACATACCAGTTATAGTTCATACAACGAGCAGTGAAATGTAAGTCTAGTATTCCTATAGACTCACTGTGTAATAAAAAATACCCTAAATATTATTTAAAAGATGCAACAATTTTAAATATTTTTAAATACTTGCAAAAATAACCATATGCTTGTGTCATTGTGAATACCGGTAATTCCGCCCCTCCCTCACTTCCGGTTCTGGGGTTGTGGCGCTGGGGTTCTGAAACTGGTGGTGCTGCGGGTCTGCAGCTGGATATATCTCCTCTGGTTCGCGTTCGCGCTTAGTAGATACCGCCAAGGCAAGTTTAAAACAAAGCGCGCGTGCTGTACTGTGATTGGTGGCTCGTTTGACCAGTTACGTTTTTATCCGCTCATAGCCTAAATAAAAAGGAACGACTGATTTTGAAAATGTAGTAGAGTAAAAAGTAAGATATTTGACTATGAAATGTAGTGGAGTTAAAGTAAAAGTCAAAATTTAAATACTTGAGTAAAGTACAGATACGCAAAAAAGCTACTTAAGTACAGTAACGAATTACATTTAGCCTACTTCGTTACTGTCCACCACTGGTTCTCAAATTGTTAATGTTAACAACGTCAGCATTGCGTGACTGTAATGTCCTTCCGTTATGTATCCTTGTTTTCGCATGGGTCCTTGTTTTCGCATGGGTCCGGTTGCGGTCTCTTTTTTTTCTGTAGCCACTCCGAAGTCCGAACGAAATCTTTTGCATTTTACAGCGGGTGAGTCAATTGTCACTGGTGATTGTCGTTTGAACCTTTCTGGATCCGCCATCAAATTGATAAGTTTAATTATATCAAGTGCTGTGAGAAAAGGCTATAAATCTCCAACTCCAACATCCTCACATATAGCCTATACTAGCCGAGACTCCTTCTTTATGTGTACAAGTGTGACGCAATGACGCAAAGACATGCTCGAATCTCCCGCGGAAATCCACCAGTACCAGTTAAAAACATTATTACAAGCTTACCGCTTTGAAGGCAAGCAGATAGTTTTGAACACTGGCTGGTTATGTATTTTCTCATATGTATTTTGGATCATTTTTAACCCCAAAAAAGCTACGGACAACAGCTTTAAATTGTAGTAATATTTCACAAGATTGCGGTTTTTACTGTATTTTTGAATAAATAAATGCAGTCTATGTGAGCATAAGAGACTTCTTTCAAAAATATAAAAACATTGTAATGTTTCCAAACTTTTGACAAGGTGGTAATAAAAATGAAATATCACATCAGAGTGATGGCTTAATGAGAGCGTGTTAATCTTATCTGACCTTATATAAACAGGCCATGATGTCACTTTTGTGGTTGATATGAAACATGATATGATATTTGATATTGTTCTATAAGACAATAAACTTATAAAAAATATAATATAAAATAAAAATGTATAGCCTTCAAATAGTTCAACTGTGTGTTAATATGTATTTGGCTAAATTAATAATGTATTTATACACAACCCTCTATAAGGGTGTATATAGCTATATTCTCAGCTATTCACATGTGAAGAATGTGTCAGAATCAGACCATATCATTGGTTCTCATGAAGGTGAGTCAATCTTTCAGTTCGTTTCCCAGCAGGATGACGGTTATTATGATTTATTGTTAAAGGTGTCACGTTTCAGTACAGCTAAGTTAAATCCATAACCTGAGATGCAATAATTAGAGAAGCACAAGCAAAATTTTGATTGCAAATGACAGAAGTATATAAATAAAGTATTAACGTTCAAAATAAATAAGATTGGGGGTAGTTGTAACACTTTTATTCCAGTGAATATTTTTAAGCCAAGTTTATTAAAAAAATAAAATTCTATATACTATACACATGGACATACTAGCACATAATAGCGAGCCATATTGTCACACTGAGTTGTCACTAACTGCCATTAAACAGCTTAATACAAGGTTTTCAGCTAAATATAAACAGTAAAACAAAAATTAAGTATTGTAAAATGAAATATTGTAAAATGAAATATTGTAATTAATCAACTGTTACAAAGCATATAAAATGCCTCTGACAACTATCTCAAATTAAAATGTGACATCTTGTCCTCCTGGCATTTATGAAAAGCTTAGTTTCAGTAATTAGACTTTTGACTCAAAACCTTATGTATTTATTGAACTTCACAGAGCATCTAGTCCTGTATCCCCTTATTGTTATTGTTATGAATTTCCAATAGTAAAAGGGTTAAATCAGAGCACATCTGTTCGGTATAGAACAAAAATTCTGTGTGCAGGTTTGAATCTCTTTATATTATAGACTATTAGGCCTATTATATTAAATTTAAAAATATATCAAATCTAATAAGAATGTTAGATCACACGAATCTCATAGATCAGAAAGTTTTGATGTGATACGTGTACAAGGTCATTCTGTTTCTTATTCTCAGTGGACCTTTGATGTAGTTTACCAAAAATCCTGCAATGAGATTGGAATTTTGACTGTGTATAATGCATTTTGGTAATGTTGAAAGTCTGGTTTTTATACAGTACTGCTAGTAAAGCCAGCCTTAAAGGGACTAATGATATTTCTATGTGCTATATCTGATCTCTGCATGGCAGCTTGTTAGTTCATCTGAAGTTTCTTTGTCGTAACATGAAGGATGACATGAAGCTTGACTTATCTGTGTGTAAGGGACTGGTGTCCCCGGGGAACCGGCTCCAACCTGCAGAGAGGCAAACCAAGTCACTTGTGACCCGGGTACTAAATCAAGTTCAAAGCATCCCACGGCATGCTCGCAGGTTTTGTGTTACGCATACGCTGTTGGGATCTGGTCAGCCTGCCTTATGTTTGGTCAACCCCGGGGTTGCCCCTTTGACTCTTTCTCACAGCTTGAAGTGTGCGGAGTGACATTTCTACTGGCAGGAAATACTCATTTAGACCTTAAAGGAATATTTCAGATTCAATACAAGTTAAGCTCAATTGACAGCATTTGTGACAATGTTGATTACCACCAAATTGATTTCAACTCGTCGCTCCTTTTCTTAAAAAAAAATCAAGAAGTCTCTTATGCTCACCGAGGCTGATGTGATTGGTTCAAAATACAATAAAAACAGTAATGCTGTGAAATGTTATTACAATTTAAAACAACTGTTTTCTATTTGAATATATTTTAAAAAGTAATTTATTCCTGTGATGACAAAGCTGAATTTTCAGCATCATTACTCCAGTCTTCAGTGTCACATGATCCTTAAAATCATTCTAATATGCTGATTTGCAGCTCAATAAACATTTCTTATTATTATCAATGTTGAAAACAGTTGTGCTGCTTAATATTTTTGAAGAAACCATGATAGATTTTTTTCAGCATTCTCTGATGAATAGAAAGTTCAAAAGAACCGCTTTTATTTTTAAATCTTGTCTAAAAACGTACCTTTTTAGACATGCTTTCCAGTGACTGTATCCATGTGTCTTTTATTGCTTGTGGTGTTCTTAAAGGGATAGTTCACCCAAAAATGTAAATTTTGTCATCATTTACTCGCCCTCAAGTTGTTCCAAACCTGTATGAGTTTCTTTCTTTGTTTTGTTGAACACAAAAGAAGATATTTTGAAGAATGTTTGGTACCATTTTTTTCCTACTATGGAAGTCAATGGCTAGCGTCAACTGTCTGGCTACAGATGCACAGGTTTGGAACAACATGAGGGTGAATAAATGATGACAGAACTTTCATTTTTGGGTGAACTATCCCTTTAAGACGGCACTGAGGTATGTGCTTTAGGCCAAGTTTTTAGGCCAAGCTGAGGGCCTTTGTCATCGTTGTATTCATCTGCTTGTATGAGGTGTCTTACTGACCCTAAAAAAAAATCTTACTGACCCTAAACTTTTCAAGGGGTAGTGTATTTATTACTACTTTATTCCATAACAGCATAGTGCCTAAAACAAGCATCAAATAGGAACAATTTTACAGCTCAAATAATACTAGGTAATTCATGTAAATGCTTTATAAAATGATCAGGATCAATTTTCTACTTTTAAATCCTCCAATTACTTCTACTGTGCCTTATATCTTATATCTTCTATAACCTATATCTAATATCTTCTGTAACCTTGATTTTTTGCTTATTTTGAAGAAAACGATTGACCAGTCGAAACTATTTTTGGTGGTATAATCAACATTTTGCCACAAATTCTGCCAGTTGAGCTTAACTTGTATTGAACCCAAATGATTCCTTTAAACTGTTCCAGTATTTACCATCTCCTGGCTTGCATATTTAAACGCATACACATAAAAACTCAAAATGCAGTCTGTGAATATACAGTGATGAAAACTGGTCGATCGCCGTGTTGTCAACATGTGATACATCCTCGAAAATCACGAGAATTGCTTAACTCATTGAGAACAAAGCAGATCCATTAGGTCAACAGCAGCCCATTAAGACTTTCTGCCTGAAATCAACATGTTAAATCTGCCCGCTGGCATCACTATTTTCCGACTGCACATACCACATGTCCGATAAGACGAAACTGTGGGGAAACTAGGTAGAAGAGGCATGGCAGAACGTAACGCTGTTTTAAAGCTCAACTGTCTGGCACCATTGATCGTGTTGATTAGCCTGCCTAAAGAATGTGGACATTCACGAAAAGTGTGGAGCGTTCTGAAATGCGCAGTGGCATGGGACAGTAATTACTGCCTTTTCCCTGTGACACACCATTAACTCTTCATGGGCTGTGGATGAGTGCAAACTACCAGCCTTGAAGGAAAACTCCATTCCATCCTCCTTCCTTGCCGTTTCACTAACATTGTAAAGCTGCATGATGAGTACAAGGATTGATTGAAGAGTTATATTTAAATCATGAGCTTAGATTGGACAGAAATATGGAGAAAGCATTGATTTCAGAGAATAATACCAATATTGCATGTTGGGTTTGCAGGTGCCATTATATGTAATTATTTTGCTACGATGTTAAGATAAATATGTACTTCAATGCTGAGCCAAAACTAACTGTTAGTAAGATTTCATATCATTTTCAACATTATTTTCAAAGTTTCAAATATATTTTTCCCAGGTAAAACTTTTTTTTTTTTTTAAATGTAGCCTACAAATATCATGAATAATTCATTCATAAATATGCACCACATGATAATTAACTGTCAATTGTCAATTGTAACTGATAATTGTCAAAAAAAGAATCAAAATATATTTCAAGAACCTTGACACGGTTGTGATTTATTGCCTTTTCCTATTTTTTTATGTTATACATGTTGGTTGGACCGGACATCATGACATCATGACTTTGACGTGTTTTACAGAGACGTTTTTCAAATATTAATAAGCAGTTTCTAAGAAATAACGAAAAGATTGAGCCAATCTATTGACTTTAATTTTTTTATTGAAATTTTTATCTGAAATTCTTTTTTATTCTGATATCAAGACAGTTGTAACACCCTAATATTTTGTATTTTATGCCCTCCAATAATGTTAAAATAAATTTTCGTAAACAGATTAAAACTTAAGATTTTTATGAATTTAATTATTTTAATGAGGCTATTTTCATTCTGATCAGGACAGTTGTATCACCTTGATATTTTTATTATTATTATAAAATATTCAAATGAATTTTAATATACACTCTAAAAAATGCTGGGTTTGTTTGGGTCGAATATGGTCAAACCCGACTGTTAGGTTTAAAAAATTCATTAAAAAAATTAAACCAATGGTTGGGTTCGTCCAAATTTGACCCAAACATAGGGTTGAAAAAACCCAGAGTGTAGAAGTGTATTTAAGTCATTGTGTATAATTATTTTAATGTATTTTTTAATTAGTTAATAGATAAGACAAAAGAATGAGTGTCACTTCCTTGACACAAGTGGTTAGAGTAAAGCCGAGTTCAGACTGCACGATTTTAGCCCCGATTTTGGCTCGCCGACAGGTTTTGAGAAATCGCCGACAAATGCCTGAAATCACAGGCATGTCGGTGCTCGTTCACGCGATTGACAATCACGCAGTGTGAATGAGCAAAGACGCGATCTGAGAGAATCGCCGACGAGTCGCCGACGCCCGTGAGATATTTGGCATGCTAAATATCTGGACCTGTCGGCGATTCAAAATCCTGCCGTGTGAAAAGTGTTCTGACTGAAAACTACATCGGCGATGACCGACAGCCAATGACAGAGCAAGATGCAGGACAGCAGGATGTTCGGGGAGGAGTTAGACCAGAATATCAGTATTAATATATATATTTACAATTATATAAAACAGAAACAATAGCCTCTGTAACACATTTGCTTGACCAGCAGCACACTGCAAAAAAATGTTTTACCCTCGTCTTGCTTGCTCTCGTCTCCCCAACCATTTCCTCCTGCTTAATCTGTTTCAGTGCAAATCAGCGCACAGACAATTGGGATCGCGAGCTTCTTGCAGGCTATCATTTCTAATAACAATTTGGGTCTCACGCACGCGTGATCTTGCGTTATTTCCTTATCACTTCTCGCGCGTGTTTGGTTGTGAAACGTAGTTTGCGGACCAGGCAGAAGTTGTCGGCGATACTTTCTTTTGTAAAGACATGCAGTGTGAAACCTCCTGTCGCCGAGCCATCGATCAGTGTGAACACATGCAGCAACAGAATGTTACCCCAGATAGTCACGCAGAGTGAAAAGAACAGTGACCCGACTACTTTGAAATTCGTGCAGTCTGAACTCGGGCTTAAAGGAACACAGAAAATGAATGTTTTGTTGCACACATTGTTCTCCAGTTTCTTCTTCCACCCACACATGCATACTTAAACTTCTACCTTAGGACAGAAAGAAAGGCCTGGAAATCTTGGAGTCTTCCCACTTTATTCCCATGATTGTTTGCATCTCTTAAAAGTAGTGGCCTGATCACAATCAAGTATTTTGGAAGTACAGTTACTTTAGCTTCTGTGACGGATGCGATTTGGTGATCGCAGCTTTTAAAATCTCAGATTAAACCAGTTCAGGTGACCTTTGACACTGGGCCCAAAACCACACGAATGCCCCAAGGCACATATAATAGCTGTTTTCCTTCATAATAAAGTCAGTATTAAAGTGCGCAAATTAGAGTAACCACAGCAACTGAATTAGAAGGCCAACAGCTCTCCGAACACTTTTTTGCGACTTCAAAAGGTCTGCGAGCCACAGACTATGCAGGGTCTGGAAGAACTGGGCCTGGTTTGAATTAAGAAGCGACTTCCACATGCCTCACAAACGCAAACTCAAGAGAGACAGAAAAAATAATAGAAGGAAAACAAAAAAAAAAGTGAGAAAGTTCCTGGGGAAAGCCTCGCTGAACCAGCTCTCTGGATTCTATTAGGGCCAATTATCTTATCTGTTTCATTTCAAAGGCTGACCCAAGGGGCTCAATGGCATTTCAATACTGTGTTCATAAACAGACTGCAGCCTGCCGACTGGGTCATTACAACACTCAGACCCCCTGCCTGGGGTGATCAAATATTTGTGTGCTTTTGTAAATAATGCCCTACTTTTTTTGTGTGCCTCCCGACAGGAAACAAAGGTTGGGTTTTCGTGCAATGTATTTCGCTCTGCAAAGTATTTAACTTTTGACATCTGGTACTGATAGTGCGCATACATTTATTTCCATACATTATATTCTCTATATCTGTTTCGAGCACAAACAAACGTTTACTGGTTATCTTTCCCCTCATTGCACGTTTTAAATACATTGTTTCATAATTCAAGCCGTTCCGATAAGGTGAAAACTTGCAGACCCTCTTGGTTTCATTCCCAGAGTCACTGTAATGGCTCCCAGTTCATGCATCAACTGTATCAGTGTAAGGAATGCAGTCCCTACGCAAATCGATCAGTCCAATAGTACACTAGATGACAGTTCAAAGTTTCCACCCAGTAGTTACATAACACACTTATGACTTACAGTGTGATTTTCCACCCATGCTATTCTCACTGCTCTTTTCTTAAACATGTGTCTTAGTAAGTATGCGAGTTTCTTTTTCATGATTTATATCTGATGAGACTCATGAGAGAATTATGGTCCCATGCATAAAATAAAGTGTTTCTTAGTTTTGTAATCAGTTACATATATTAGAGTTTTATGTTACATCCAATGTCGTTAAATTAATGTTTACTGCATTTTTTATGTCATGTATTACAATGATGGTGTTTTGTATTTGTGTGAATGACACTGTAAACTTTATATTAGTATTAACTCTCTCAGCTTGTGGAAAAGCTGCTTGTGATGATCTTTGATTCATCCTGTGACTTTCTCATCACCACCTGTTTTTGGTGGTTGTCAGTGTATTACAAAGGTACAAAAGTTGAGGTTGGTATATAACATTATATCAGTTTATGAAATACATTTTTTACTGTGAATTTGAGTGTATGCTTTCTTAGTGTGAGATGTATGTGTCATTGACATGCACCTCATTTATTTATGAAAAAATATTTAGATAATTAATAAAAAATCATTACATTGTATCATTACTTTAAACAAAGAATCATTGCAGTATGGGTCAATGACAAATAAGTGTGTCTGTGATAATAAATAATTCAATATATCCCTTTTTAATTTGTGCCATTAAGTAAAAAATAATACAAATGCTATCATAATGAGGGGGGGAAATCTTTATTAAAAATCGAAATCTTTGAAAAGGAACCATTATTAACCCAGCTTGGTATAGATGTTATTCGATCTGGGTCATCAATATTTGCGGCGGCCATGGGATTCATACATTTTGGGGCATCTCGCCCGGGGGGCGGGGTTCCATCCTGCGTCACATCTCTCATGCGGGTTCTGGTCGACCAGGGTCAGCGCGCATAGACAGACGAGAAAAGCCGCGACATTTAAAAATACTACTGTTATTGTGTCACGAAATGTCTTTTTAATAGTTTTTCAGTGGACAATGTAGTTGTTTAAAGGTCAAATCTGTGGTTTATTTATAAAGATAGCGCCTATTTAAAAAATTGATCTGACGTTTTCGGAGTTGTGATATCCAGTCTTTCCCCGGGCGCTCAGTGCTCATGTAGGCTACCCCGCCGAGAACAGCCGTACCTCGGCCAGTGCTTCTGACGTTTGCCGCTGGCTCTGATGTCTCTAGTTTAGTGGTTAAACATGAGATATAATTCGTCGTGTGTATATAACGGGCGATCTTTGGTCTCATTAATCTATCATTTGTTCCCTGGCAAATCGGTTTGGCTGAGGGCAAAGTTTCATAATTTTATATTTTCCCAGATAGCACAAGTCTATTTGATGTGATATTTACATCTGGAAGACGTATTTTAAAGAGTGTTTGCTCATCTGCAAGACGTCTATTGTACGTTTCCTTTCAGATGTCAAATAGACGTTTAGAAGATGTCAGTTTAACATGCATTCTAAATCATTACATCTTAAAGACATCTTCTAAACGTCTATTTGACATCTGACAGGAAACGTCCAATAGATGTCTTGCAGATGAGCAAACACTCTTTAAAATACGTCTTCCAGATGTAAATATCACATCAAATAGACTTGTGCTATCTGGGTTGGCTATTTTAACGTTGTATCCTGCTGTATGTTTGTCTGAATCGTTTAGGCCTACTTTATTTCTTGTCTTGTATAACTTCTTATACCTTTTAGGCTACTTATACTGTTATAGTGTCTATTACTGATCAATAAAACTAAAATTTAACAAAAATAGACAGGGTTGTGTCATTTTATTTTATATAACCTATTTATATAGCCTTTTCATTACAATTTTATTTGCTGTTTACTGTTTGTTTATTTTATTGACTAAACTATTTACTATTACTTTTCACTTTATCTTATATTTACTATTTGCGTTTGTGACGGGCCCTGTGTGATCCAGTGAGGTCTCTCTGTGGGAGTGATACCTGTGTGGTTGTTAATTATCTTTGTTCTATTGAGGTGATTGCTGATTGGGTGCACCTGGAACCTATGAGCCAGGGGAGATAAAGCTCCACTTGGTCAAACTACACGGGCTTCTCTCTGCAATCTAGACGTCAACCCTGGCCTGATCATCTCGACTGCCACATCTTGTTTTGAGTTTATTTATGTTACAGAGTTATACTTTCCACATTTAAGTAGTTAAGTTTAGTTACTCTTTTGTTAAATAAATCACTTTTGACCATTTATGCTGTCTCGTTCCCTCTTTTGTCATGACCCTTGAGCCAGGTTGTGACAAAATGGGGGCTCGTGCCGGTCTTAGTATTCGGGCAATTTGATAAGATATGGGATTAGTGCAGCCATAGTATTGTTGTAGCCTAGCCTATGTATTGCAGTCCAGTTTGTTGGGAGCGGGGCAGCTCGTTGGAATGGTAAGACATTTGTTTTACTTTGGTAATTGTTTGTTTCTTTGTTTGTTCATTTGGCGTGCCAATATACAGTAGGTTGGTTGGTTGAGCAGGGTAAGTGAAGGCTTGTTTATTGGCATTTGAAATAAATTTGTAGGTAACTTGTTTTTTTCCAAATTAGTTATTGTTCTGCAGTTAACAGATAATCCAGGTGACTGTTGTGGTTCCTCGTATGCGTATTGCTGATAAAAGTGGTTGGAGTTTTCTCTTGTAGGCTGTAGCGACGGTCCACTTTTGGGCTTGTTGAGCGGATCCTTGGTAGTGTTGTGGTGAACGTGGGTGAAGCTTTTAGCTTGGGAGCATGTCCGTGGTTTTGGGAGGGTCGCTAGTGTGCTAGTTGCTCTTCCAGACCAGCGGTCATTAGTGCATAAATACCCACCACAAGTAACTGCATGAAGACTAGGGATAAGTTAGTTAGTTGGGTTGATTAGGATAGTGGGAAAACTCCATACTACGTGAGATTTAGTTCTCTTAGTACGCATGAGGAAGCTGCACTGATTTACTGGGTCTGTTGCTGTGGTGTTGATGAGCCAAGTGTAATTTGTGGTAATGGCAGATTGTGATGCGTTTATTGCAGCTCCGTCTGAAGAGGCGTTGGAGCGTTGTACTAGGGAGCAGCTACTGAAGATTGCAGAGCACTTCTCTATAGTGGTAGGTGATAAACGCCTTAAAGAGAACATTAGGGTAGTTTTGAAGGCTGAGTTGAGAGAAAAGGGTGTGTTGCCTGTAGATGTGAAAGATGATTCTCCAGTTTTCGCTGGTGCACTTATCCAGACTCAGGGCTTAACGTTTGACCAACAGAAGGAACTGTTGTTGATTCAGCTTGAGCATGACAAATGTAAACATGAGTTGCAACTCAAAAAGCAGATTGAGGTGGAGAAGATTCGGCAAAAAGTAGAGCAGGCCAAACTAGATCTAGAAGGGCACCGCTTATCTTTGGCAAATGATAGTAGGGGGTCCAGTGAAGATCAGAGTAGGCAGTTGTGTTCCTTTGATATTAATAATTTAAGATTACTGCCACAGTTTAATGAAAGGGACCCGGATACTTTTTTTGTATTATTTGAGCGTGTTGCCAGTGCTAGAGGTTGGCCTGATGCAGATTGTGCTTTGATGCTTCAGTGTGTGCTGACAGGACGAGCACAGGAAGCTTATTCATCCTTGAGCGCAGAAGATAGCTCTAGCTTTGTAAAAATCAAGTCTGCCGTGTTAAAGGCGTATGAGCTGGTACCAGAAGCGTATCGCCAACGTTTTAGGTCCTGGGAGAGACGTACTGGTCAAACTTATATGGAGTTTGCTCGGGATGTAACTAGTCATTTTAAACGTTGGTTGGCTGCGCTGGAAGTCACCACTTTTGAGCATCTGTGTGACCTTGTTGTTTTGGAGCAGTTCAAAAACATGCTTCCTGGTTACATTGCAACATATGTAAGTGAGAGAAAGTGTGTCACGGCGGCGGGTGCGGCTGCATCAGCAGATGAGTATTTGTTACTCCATAAAGGGAGTTTTAGAGAGCGTGCTATAACACGTGAGCGTTCTTGGAGAGCTGATGCGCCAAAGTTAGAAGCAGTATCGCGAAGTAATGTTGACACTAACTGTAACTACTGTCATGAAGAGGGTCACTGGAAGGCTGATTGTCCACTGCTGCATTTTAGGAATAAAACTGTAATATCTAAGGTTAAGCCTGTGGCAGCAGCTGCGCCGGTTGTTACGGACTGTGTATCTGAGTTGCTTACAGCGGAGCTTGAACCGGATGTCTTGGCAGCTTATGCCCCTTTTATTAGAGATGGGTTTGTGTCACTGGTAGGAAGTGAGGCTAAGGTTCGAGTAAAAATTCTAAGGGACACAGGGGCCTTTGACTCTTATATTGTGGGATCTGTGTTGCCGCTGTCAGAAGAAACTGATATGGGTGACTGTATTCTAAGTCGTGGCATGGGTTTAACTGTTTTGCCCATACCGTTACATAAGTTGGTCCTGGATTGTGAACTGGTGAAAGGAGAGGTAGCCGTAGGTGTGCGTCCAGCGTTGCCCATTGAGGGGATTCATTTCATTCTGGGTAACGGGCTGGCTGGTAGCCGTGTTTGGGCTGACACTCCTCCCTTGCCAGTTGTTACATCTTGCCCAGTTAAGTCTGTTGTTGACCAAATTGCCGATGACTTACCTCAAGTTTTCTCAGCCTGTGTAAGTACCCGAACTATGAGTAAAGCTGAGTCTGAGAGGGAAAATGATGGGAGTGAAATTGAGTTTGTGGCTCCATCATTGTCGGATTTTCCACTCTCTGTGTCAAAAACTGAGTTGTTACAGGAACAGCAAAGTGACTCTTCCCTTAAAGAAATGTTTGACTGTGTAGTATCTTCTAAGGAGATCAACAGTGTAGCAAGTGGGTATTTTGTACAAAATGGCTTGTTGCTCAGGAAATGGTTGATTCTGGGTACTGACTTTGTTGGAGATGCTGTCGTTCAGTTGGTGGTACCGACTAAATTTCGTCCTCTTGTTTTAAAAGTTGCTCATGATGAGAGTGGGCACTTTGGTGTGAAAAAGACTTCTCTTAGCATCTTGAAGCATTTCTTTTGGCCACGGATGAAAAGAGATGTTGCATCATACATTAAGACATGTCATGTGTGTCAGCTAACAGGAAAGCCCAATCAGTTTGTTAAACCTGCTCCATTACAACCCATTCTGGTTGTGAATGAACCATTTGAGCACCTGATTGTGGACTGTGTGGGTCCGTTACCATGTTCTAAGTCTGGCTGTAAATATCTACTGTCTGTGATGTGTCAAAATACTCGGTATCCTGCTGCATATCCATTGAGGGCAATTACCACTAAGGCGGTAGTGAAGGCTCTAAGTCAGTTCATTTCGGTTTTTGGCATTCCGAAGGTCATCCAGAGTGATCAGGGGTCCAATTTCTCTTCGCACATGTTTGGTCAAGTTTTGAAGTTGTTGCGTGTCCGTCATAACCAGTCATCAGCCTATCATGCACAGAGTCAGGGAGCCTTGGAAAGATTCCATCAGACTTTGAAGTCTCTCCTGCGTGCATATTGCACAGAGCTAGATAGAGACTGGGAGGAGGGTCTTCCTTGGCTTATGTTGGCTGCAAGAGAAGCTGTACAGGAAAGTACAGGTTTTAGTCCTAATGACTTGGTTTTTGGACACAAAGTGCGTGGGCCCTTGGCTGTTTTAAAGGATGGCCTGGTGGAGGCGGAACCCGCCCAGAAATTTGGTTGATTTTGTCAATGGCTTTAAGCATCGTCTGTTTGTAGCAGGTGAAATGGCCAAGGAGAAATTGCAAGTGTCACAGAGTAAGATGAAAAACATCTATGATCGCCGTGCGGGGCATCAAGAGTTTAGTCCGGGAGATCAAGTTCTTGCACTGATGCCTGTTGTGAGCTCGCCGTTTCAGGCTAAATATGCTGGTCCTTATACAGTTGTTGAGAGAAGGTCTGACCTGAATTACATAATTGCAACACCAGGACGGAAAAAGTCAACACAGTTATGTCATGTCAACCTTCTCAAGCCATATTATAAACGTGAGGCGGAGGTAAGCCAGACAGTGAGAGACGAGGTGCATCCTGTTCTGCTTGTGAGTTCGGTGTCAGAATCACAGGAGGCAGATGGAGTGCCAGAACCAGATGACAGTTTGTTATATGGTCGTCTAAAAAATTCGGAGACACTTTGTAACCTTGATAGTCTGTTGTTGCATTTGACTGAGTCTAAGCGTGGTGAGTTGTCTGATCTGATACAGAAATATCCGTGTCTGTTTGGCGATGTTCCTACATGCACAAATTGGATAGAACATGATGTTGATGTTGGAGATGCACAACCAATTAAGCAACGCTTTTACCGCATGTCTCCAGAGAAACTTAAACATCTAGACTCTGAAGTTGCTTACATGCTGGAAAATAATATTGCAGTCCCGTCACTTTCAAGTTGGTCTTCACCGTGTATTTTGGTTCCAAAGGCTGATAAATCGCCTAGGTTTTGTACAGACTTCAGAAAGGTAAACTCAGTCACTAAACCAGATTCCTTTCCACTGCCGCGTATGGACGACTGTATAGATCAGGTTGGTTCTGCCAAATTTGTTAGCAAGTTTGACTTGCTTAAGGGATATTGGCAGGTTCCATTGTCTGCGCGTGCTCAGGAGGTGTCGGCCTTTGTTACACCATCTGGACTCTATTCTTATAGAGTCATGCCGTTTGGTTTGAGGAATGCTCCAGCGACATTCCAACGACTGATGAATCGCGTTGTGTCAGGGTTAGAAGGTTGTTCTGTTTACCTAGATGATCTGGTTATTTATAGTGATACATGGCACGCTCATCTTAAATGCATTCGAGCTTTGTTTGACAGGTTGTCTGAGGCGCGTCTGACTGTCAATTTGGCCAAATGTGAGTTTGCGAGGGCAACTGTGACGTATTTGGGACGTGTAGTGGGGCAGGGCCGTGTAGCTCCGGTCCAGGCCAAAGTCAGGGCAGTAGAACATTTTCCTGTGCCTACAATTAAAAAAGAGTTACAACGGTTTTTGGGTCTAGTCGGATACTACAGGAGTTTCTGTAAAAACTTCTCTACAGTTGTTTTTCCTCTGACTGAGTTGTTGAAGGCTAAGGCGAAGTTTGTGTGGTCTAATGAGTGTCAGCAAGCCTTTGAGAACATTAAGTCTCTGTTGTGTTCGTCTCCTGTGTTGATAGCACCACAGTATGATAAAACATTCATGCTCCAAGTAGATGCAAGTCAGGTTGGTGCAGGTGCTGTTTTGTTGCAGGATGATGGTCAGGGAATGGCAAGACCAGTTAGCTTCTTTTCCAAAAAATTCAACCGTTATCAGCTGAATTATTCAGTGATCGAGAAAGAAGCGCTGGCACTTGTTTGGGCTTTGCAGCATTTTGAGGTGTACATTGGAGGGGGACAAATTGTTGTGTACACAGACCACAATCCGCTGACATTTTTACAGTCACTGAAATGTCCCAATCAGAGACTTATGAGGTGGTCGTTGTTTCTGCAAGCCTACGCACTAGAGATTAGACATATTAAAGGAGTGGACAATGTGATAGCAGATGCGTTGTCACGTGCCCCTCTGCTCTAAGTTATTAATGCTAATTGTTGTCTTGTGACCTGTTTTTTTTTCTATGCCTGTTTTCTTAATTTGCTTCCCAGGTATCGAGGTTTGCTGAAGATGGAATGGGGGAAAGCAGTAATCCAAGCGCAAGTTGAAGGCCAAATGTACATTTCTGCTGTGTGTATATCTAGCCATTTATTATATTCTGGTAATTTTGTAATATTTAATGATCTAGATTATAGTGGGTTACGTTAGTTTTTCTTGATTTTGCCGGTGGCTCCTCTGGGCCACCGACTTTATGGGGGGGGGGGGGGTGTGACGGGCCCTGTGTGATCCAGTGAGGTCTCTCTGTGGGAGTGATACCTGTGTGGTTGTTAATTATCTTTGTTCTATTGAGGTGATTGCTGATTGGGTGCACCTGGAACCTATGAGCCAGGGGAGATAAAGCTCCACTTGGTCAAACTACACGGGCTTCTCTCTGCAATCTAGACGTCAACCCTGGCCTGATCATCTCGACTGCCACATCTTGTTTTGAGTTTATTTATGTTACAGAGTTATACTTTCCACATTTAAGTAGTTAAGTTTAGTTACTCTTTTGTTAAATAAATCACTTTTGACCATTTATGCTGTCTCGTTCCCTCTTTTGTCATGACCCTTGAGCCAGGTTGTGACAGCGTTGCACTGTAGTTGTACCATATCGTATAGCCTACCATAGATAAAGGATCCATCACATGCTAGGGCTTCACCCATCTCTGGCAATACACACAAGGGTTGCTTTGTAAATAGGTGTTTCTTTTTCTTTTTTGTTTATTTCTTTTTTTTGTGTGTGTTTATTTTGTATGATTACTTCACCCATGTATGTGTACTCTGCTGACTAATGCTGATCCATGTGTTGTTGATAAGGGGGTGGGGGTGGGGGGTTAAGGGAAAATTTGACAAATGCTGTTTATATTTCCCTGTTGAAAACATTGCATTACAAAAAAAATTAAAGCTGCAAGCAGCATTTAGCGGTGTTCAAGCAGTTAAGGCCTTTAAGGCCGTTAAGCACAAAAGCATCAAAAGACATTAAGTTTTATTTAGCATACATTTAGGCCATGTTTACACGGAAACGATCTGAAGAGAAAACGCAAAAGTGGCGTTTCGTTTTCACTTTTTATTCTGCGTTTAGACGAGCGTTATGGGGGGGAAATCTGCGTGCATATGGAGACGCAAAAGTGTTAGAAATGCGATGTAGTATGCACTCCAGGCGGCTAGGTGGCAATGTGAAGCACTGCCACACAACAACAACAAGTCCGTGCGCCTGCGTACAACCTTCCTTCTACTTCTCTCCCTAGTAGATTTGCGTTTTTACCCGTTTAGACGGAAACGCGACGGTGGAGCGTTTTTAAGATTTCCACTTTGGAGGGTGGTTTCACTTTTTTGCGTTTTTAAGCCCCAAAAACGCCGTCGCCGTGTAAACGAAAGGCACATCCGATAAAATATTATTACGTTTTCACCCGGAATCGTTTTCGTGTAAACAGGGCCTTAAACACTGACATAATAGATGGAAAAGACCATTTACAGCCAATACAGGCAATTGGCTTTATGCCCAGCTGCACTACTTCCTGAACTTCAGCCAGCTCCTTGTTTCCTGTCTGCCATTATTGGACAAACTTGATTAATTCAGGTGTGTCTGATTATTGTTGCCATGACTACTGAGGCCAGGCACACCTGAATTAATCAATTTGTCCAATAATAACCTGGCCAGGTTTCAAGTCTCTAGGCCTTACGGTTTGGGCTGCACGATGCGTTTTAGGTTTTTTTTTTTTTTCAAATAGCAATTACAATAGGTTTTCAGCACTTCGTGCTTGAACACCTAATAATAGGCAACCTTTTTGACAGTTATAGCGCCACCTATGGTCCGATCTCCATGAAACTTTGCATGCTTCTTCACCATGTTATGACACATGTGCTCATCAATTTTTGTGAAGTTATGAGTTTTTATTTATGATTTATAGGCTTTTGAGTGTATTTTGACACGCCCCCTTTTCTAAATGACCCTGTTACAGTGAACCAAAGGGCAAAGTTCAACTTTTTTTCGATAATTATTGATCTAGAGAGTCCAGAGAATTGTCCTAGACTGGTCTGGTTCCGATCGGGCCAAAAACCAGGGACTAGTTCGCAAAAGTAGGTTTTGGACAAAATTGGCCATAACATTTTTTTTTTTTTTGCTCAAATCGAGAATCCGAGATATACATCTTGTCCGTCTTGAGCCAAGGAACACAGTGGTGTAAAAACTTGATTCTAAGTCAAACGGTCTAGGAGTTATGAGCAATTTAGTACTTTGGGTTGCTGTACCGCCACCTATGGGCCAATCAGGGTCATACTCTGATAGGTTCTCCCCAAACTGAGGCCCTACCACCTGGCCAGGTTTCAAGTCTCTAGGCCTTACGGTTTGGGCTGCACGATGCGTTTAGGTTTTTTTTTTTTTTCAAATAGCAATTACAATAGGTTTTCAGCACTTCGTGCTTGAACACCTAAAAATAGTGTATTATAATAGCAGTATTGAGTCTAATTAGTCGTTACTGCTTGAATCACCTAAAGAAGAAACATGAACTGGTTAACTGGAGTTTACTTTTCTGCAATACAATAAGTAGGCCTAACTTTATCGAGGTAAAAGTTTCCCCGCTGTCACCAGACGTAGGTCTAGGAGTGGAGAGAAGAGTGACAAAATCACGGCAGGGCTGTGCAAACAAAGTAGGCTATCTGTCTAGCATTGCCATGTCAGTGTATTGATTGATTCATTGTCCCTTCATAGTTTGTAAGAGACATTTCAGGTTGGATGTATTTAATAAACTGAGCGAAGCCTATTCATCTGTTAATATGAAACGCGACTTGGCCATTGTAAGGCTACAGCACATCTTGTAGCCTACAACTTAAACCCATGGTAGCTAGGTAACGATAAAATAACTGAAAGACCGCAATTCCTGATTTCGCTTTCGTTCACTAAACAAAGACTATGGTAATTAAACATCACTTTTCCATCAAAAAACGTGTTGTAAAAAACATAACTTATTAGATTTAAGACTTAGGTTCGCTAGCTAGTTCTGTGCCTGCCTGTGTGCGCTATGGTGCGCGCTGACCCTGGTCGACGAGAACCCGCATGAGAGATGTGACGCAGATGCCCCAAAATTTATGAATCCCCGGCGGCCATATTGTTGACATAGAAACCACGCAACTGTCAGTCTGTCAATTGACAAGCGAGGCAGAGTTGGTATTATCCATGGTATTATCACTGTATTTTTTTTTTAAACAGTGTGATGGTGTGTTGTGTAATACACGGCTGTTCTAACAACAGCAATAAGAACCCCAGAATTAGTTTTTATGCAATATAAGTTACTGACTGTCAGAAAACGTGAAGGGAAGGAGACAGAATTGAGCCAACGCAGGAGAGGCTAGCTAGGATAAATAGGCTAACTTTCAGCCAACTCCCCACAGGAAAGTCTGTTCCCATCATTTTATCACAGGTTTCACACATAATCCGTGTGCAATGCGTGAGCGGTGCGTATACGTTATAAAAGCAAGACGCGCTATAGTGCTTTATATGCTGCGCTTGCAGTGCGTAACTGATCCGCAGCTGTACCACAAACACTCACTATTTTTATTTTTACACATACTCACTATTTTAACAACGTAAGCCAATTATTCCATACATTACTTCTATATATTAAGTTGCTCAAGCAAGTGGTCAAATTTATAACCATGTTACATTAAAATCGCAAACATTTTAAATTAAAACTTAAAGTTGACTAAAACAACCGACTCTCATGCCTTTTCTTTTGCATTTTCATTTTAATACAACACATCTTGCACGTCACAAAGAACTTGTTTTTCCACCTCCACGAATGAGACGAGTGTCGTTCTTATGTTGCCTTGTTGAGGTAAATTGTAGTTTGTATACGAGACTGTGAGAACGAGATAGTTATAAATATCCGGATAAGTTACGGCTGGCAATAAGGACAGATCTTTACTTAATGCTATTGGGTCTATTTGATGTGGGTCCACATCAATCAAGCTTATCTTCTCTTGATACCGACGAGATGAAGCCCTACTGCTCCCCTCAACTCAAATCTGCGCGCGGCTGGGGGCAGCAGGACAGATGTCATGTCAACAATATGGCCGCAGTTAGCTACTTCCGGTGTTTGCGAATAAGGTCTATAAAATACCTTTAAAATAATGATTAAGATGTGTAAGGAAATGATTCAAGGTAGAAAATTAGATACTTTTTACTTAATGTTCACAGTGCACTTTAAAAATCATTCAGTTGAAACTTTTTTTTAAATGGAAACCAAATAAATCCAACATGAATACAAAGAGTACAAAGTTGGCACAGGTGTTTTAAACTCATTTTCATTATCACTCATTCATCACTGATCCACATACAATGATTCTTTATTTAAACACACAGAGCAATGACAAGCTCATAGAGAGAAAACAACATCAAAGGACTGGCAATGAAGTAAGTACTGGATACAAAAAAGAGAACCTATAGGCTAAGCTGTGCCAAGATATTTACCTTTAAGGGATAGTTGACCCAAAACTGAACATTTTGTCATCACTTACTCACCATCAAGTGGTTCCAAACCTGAATGAGTTTCTTGAACACAAGGTATTTCAAAGAATGTTGGTAGCCAGACAGTTGACGACACATTGACTTCCATAGTATTTTTTCCTGCTATGGGAGTCAATGGCTACCGTCAACTGTTTGATTACCAGCATTTGTAAAAAATATCGTCTCTTGTGTTCAACAGAAGAAAGAAACTCGTACAGGTTTGGAACAACTTTATGGCGAGTAAGTAATGACAAAGTTTTCAGTTTTGGGTGAACTATCCCTTTAAGGTAACAGACCACCTGCCTAAGCTCAATCTGAATTATTTAAATCTGGATGCATGCTCCCACATGATGGCTCAGGGAAACATCATTCCAGAAATAACACTGACTGGTCATGCTCTCTGGCCTGCATCATCAAACAGCACATCAAGCAGGGGCCCAATTCATGGGCCCTGACAGGGCCCCTCTCCAGCTCCAGTGTCCAGAGTGACACCCGGGTATGGTGGGGTCCCATAGGCCAATTTAGGTAATCATACAATTAAGCAGCTCCGTCACAGAACTTAAACAATACAGGTCTAATCAGACAGGAGCTCCGTTGTGATTGAACAGCAATGGGGGGAAGGGGGCCGAATGAAAGGGGTTTGGGACCTGGAGCTGAAATAGAGACCCTGCCTCATCATGGAGATCCTTGCCCCTGGAAGAGCCTCCCTTCATCACGGGCACACCAGGAAATACATAGGACGGTGGGGTCACCGCCGATTGGCCTGCTATGTGCAGTTGTCATGGCTACCATCCCTGGGGCCAATGAAAACAGATGACAGGAACAATAATATGAGGTGTAATCACCAAGGTCAGTTGCCTTCACTCCAGTCCACCTCACCCCCCGGTCTGAGCAAACCTATCTAATATTGACATTTTTTCCAGCATGTCACAAGACATTTGGAGGAGTTTTCTGTTCATCACAGATTCAGTATGAGTACACACTGAGAGAACCCTGCCCTAACTTTTATATTTATATCTCCTTGTTGCATAATTTTGCTCTTGGTATTCAGCAAGCAAAGTCTGCCATCCTCACAATGACTTGCAGTTTGCAAGTCATTGTGAGGATGGCAGACTTTGCTTGCTGAATACCAAGTGTCTGTTTTTAGACAATGGTGCGAGGACCTTCTTGGAATTGCTCCGTTTAATATTAAGACTTAAAATGTAATGATAAGTTTCCATTAAAATGGATTAAGTTGTCTTTAAAAGGTGTCCATTTGGATACGAACTTTAAAAACTTGAGACAAAAAAAACATTCATAGGTTTTAAACCATTTGAAGTGGTAAATGGCAACTACATTTGCTTTGGTGTTAATTTTATACTCAGCAAAATTATGTATATTATTTATTTAAATAGATCTAAATGTTGCTTGAGGACTTTGTGTGTGTGTCAACAAATGGAACACAAAAGGAAATATAAAAAAATTGTCTCAGTTTTGTTTGTTTGTTTTGTCTTTGCCTATTCCATGATAAAGTCAATGGGGTCCAATGATGTTTGGACACTAATGTTCTTCCACATATCTTTTACATACACCCACATTCTATGTTTTAAAATGTTTTGATATTTTTATATGACTCATGCAGATTCATTTATTCATTTATTAAAATCACTATTACAATCAATGTATATTCAAACATATCGTCCTCCTGACCCAACATCCCTGGTCATACAGATAAGTAGCCTACAGTTTAATAATAGCGACTGAAAGCTTTAACCACAATTAAAACATATCGCAATCATTTTACTTTTATTTTGTCACTCTGCCAAAGTATTTTGAATTACTGTACAGTTTTTTGAGCATTGTTTTTGTCTTGAAAAAAAAATGATGTCAGAGCTGCATGGTTAAATCTTTTATCACTTGCCAAAAAGAACGAGGGCAGATAATTGCATCCAGATGTGAGGCGTTCTCATTGATAGCAGCCTTCATTTCCTGCCTCTGCTTTTTCAGACAACCTATTACACCTCAGAGGGAACTGCTGTTAAAATATACCGTCATCTTGTAAATCAACACTAACTTGGGCAAGTGTCATTTAAGAACATCTAAACACATCTCCAGGTCTGTTATGTTTCACAGCGAGTTTTTCAAGAGTGTGCTGTTTACTTTCAGTCATGAATGTGATCGGTCTGTCATATCATCAGGATGTGCTAATCAGAGCTCATTAACGAGAGCTGAGTAATTAGTGGGTTCGCTGTACAAAGCTCATCATGCCCCATTGCCATCATTATCAGCTGATGTGTGATGTACTTTTCCTTTGCGCCGTCACCTTTTCGATGTTTTATACTCCCTTTGTCCTGGTGATTTGAAAATATGCATATGAATGCAAAATAAATACACGGCGAATTTTTTTCTAAAATTAAACTAAATCGCTTAACTTTTTATTTGCCATCTGTTTTTAAAGGTAGGGTAGGCAATTTTCAGAGAGGCTAGCAATAGCGAGCTAGCTTTGAACATCTCCAAAGCCACGCCTTCTTCAAAACACATGAACGCTTACAGCGAGCAAACAAAAGCGTCACGAGAGATGGCGTTAAACTATCTCATGTCTCAAAGCACATAACATTACAATTAAAAATGAACATAAATAACTTAAGGGACAATTCCGGCGTAAAATGAACCAAAGGGTTAATAACACATTGGTACCGAGTCGACCGTTCTCTGAGATGGGTTTTCATGATAATCGAATGTACCCAGTTTTAGCTCGAACCACTGATTAGCTTATAACGCTAGTATATAGGGCATAGATTAAGTAAAAATAAATCGCTAGTTAATACCACTAACAAGGCTCAAAATAGCCCCACACTAACACGGTAGCATACTGAGGGTCCCAACATGCAAACCGAAGCATTGAGAACTTTGTCAGTGTACAGAAAGTTTAATAAGAAGATACTTTATAAAGACAGTACACTTCGCGTATACAGGCAGGAGCCATCTTTGGAAAACAGTCTCGACCAGTCGAACCACGAAAACCGTGCTAAGTGAGCTGGTGGTCGATAGGAATTATGTTTGTGAAATCCTATCGACCAGCTGACTTAGCACGGCGTTCGTGGTGTTGTTGTTAGTGCCGAGAATTATCACGTGCATAAATAAATAGATCCGACATTTTACGTACATACTTTAATGGTCCAGCGGCAGAACTTTTGCCAAGCATGTCAGAGGTTCTGGGTTCTAATCCGGACTAAGAAGTATATATATTTTTTTCCTCATCAAAACCGATTATGTTTTTTCAGTGGTTGTATATCAAGCAGGGACACGTTTGTTTGCATTTTGTTTTGTGATTTCACCGGAACGAATAGAGAGTCTCCGCAACGGATTGAAGCGGGCGTCCGAGTGAAGACTGTGCCCCGCGCCACTGATCACAGCGGCAACGAGCACTTTGATCACTTGATTTCAAAAACAACACATTTTAGCGCTAAACCACCTCTTATTTAACAAACGAATGACATGAATGCTCTGCTAGAGTTAACTGGAGATGTTTTATTTATTTGTATTGGTACATTCGTGCCACGAGATGTTTCAAAAGTGGTGGGGACACAATCGACTCTGGCAAAAAGTGGTGGGGACATGTCCCACCCGTGCCACTTGCAAATTACGCCTATGCGCATACGAAAATTGACCAAAAAGCTCATAAGATTTTATTGTCCAGAGGCCACAAATAAAGTGCAAGGTGCGCAAAACGTTTCCGGGTTCAACCCTTCATCAGTGCCATGTCATAATGAAAGTGCTTTTGTTCATCATTAAATTCATCTTTTTTGTGCAATATATATTAAAAAATTTGTAGATGGCTTTGATTTGAGTCTATCTGAAAATGTACAACATAAATGTGCGGCCTGTGTGCTATATTTATAAATTTTGGTTGCTAACACGGCTGAAATTACTTCATTTTCAGCCTGTTCTTCACACAGAGCTATTTTAGCGCACAAACTCTATGGACCACTTTTGGTTCGGCGCATTCCATTGGTATCTATTGTTTGGCAAGAGCTGCAAAATGATTCTATTTTTGTGTTTCCCAAGAAAAAGGTTGAAGGATATAGTGGCAAAGTTGTGGTGAACTATTCCTTTAACATTAACATAACACAATCTTAAAGCTGTATGCAAAAGTATCAATGTTTGATTTCCATTTTTTTTCCCATTTCCATTATTTTCTCCAAAATAAACGGCCTAGAGGCAAAATTCCATCTCAGACTGATGTCGGGATTGTTTGGAAGCAAAAGTAAACAATACAGTGGGGTTGCCTCTTGACTCGTGTCGTGTTTAGACTATGATTAGTCTTCACAAAATGAGAATTCCTTACAGAGGTTCTGAGACGGCATGGCATGATAAAATAAACGGAGAACCGCGCTGTTTCAAGGCGAGTTCCACAGACCATAAACTTTAAAATCCATAACCGGGCCCCAGCGCTCATTGTCTAAACGGGTGGTCGCCCACCTCTCGATTTTAATCTCCTTCATTTTTGTCTTTTTAGCGTGTATACATACTCTCCATCTTTTCACCTCCTTTGCTTATTTCCTCCTCTTTCCTCACTCTCTTTCTCTCTTTGCACCCTGTCTCTCCCTCATCTTTCACCATCTATCTGGCCTGTATTTGTGTTGCAGCTTCCTGCTTCTCTCCCACCCACTGTGTGGAGGGGCTGGGAGCTTACCTTCCCTGCGTGACACAACTTTTGGCCGCGCACGGGGAGATGGTGGAGCATGCTTCACTTCTAACTGTGTCACCATCCACCTGAGCAAACACTTTCTGGCGTTACAAGGGAGAGAGCAAGAGGAATGAAAGCGAGAGAGCGACCTGTCGGGGGACTATCAGTGGAGGCCTGGCATTGGTGCAGCCAATATATCAAAACATTAGTCTTGCGCCGGGCCCAGCTGAGATCTCCTTCTGGACATGGTTCTGCCTAGACTTCTTTTTTTCTTCTTTCCTTTGTATTTTCTTGTGAGGGGCTCCCTCCAACAGAAACACATACTTGTCATGCCTCAGTGCTGTCCCTTGTTTGTATTTCTCATTACAAACAGCATTACGTTGCAGGGCTTAAGGCTGGCCAACACACACCAGCCAGATTGTCAGGTCCAATGGTATGCTGAGTTGGATCCAGAGAATCCACTTAGTGCATAAGGGTAAGATAAAAGACGTTGGCAAAAATGTATTGGACATAGGAGCAATGTTGGGAAGGCTATATTTGGAACTGTAGCTTTGCGATTTTTGTCATTTTTCAAGTAGCCGTCATGTAGTTCTTGACTAATAAGTATCTAACTCAGGGGTGTTTAATCCAGCTCCTGCAGAGTTTAGCCCCAACACACCTGCCTGGAAGTTTCTAGTGATCCTAAAGACCTGGATTAGCTGATTCAGGTGTGTTTAATTAGGGCTAAAGCTATACTCTGCTGAATAGTTGCCCTCCAGGGCTGCGTTCCAGTCCACTTTTAGACACACACTTGCGAACTTCCCTAAGCACTTCCCCTCAGGGGGAATCCCTGCCGCCATTTTGAAGTGCGTTCCACTTCGTGAAGTGAACGAGGGAAGTTTATATGGACAGACACTCGTTCCCTCGATTTAGACCGAGGGAGCGAGTCTACTTCATATGCACACTTCAGGCATCTATATGTCCCACAATGCAGTACGATTGTAACGTAACCACAGATCGTCTAATCACCACCACAACAAACACTCTATGATATATTAATTATCATTTATTTATTTATTTTAAAATAACCCAAACACACCTATATACATGTGGATGCTGCATTAAACAAATTCTTAAAAGGAAAAAAAGTAAATAATAAATCAACTCATAGCTGATTCAAAGTGATCAAGGGCTTAGGACGTTCCAGTTCAGCTCATTGCGGTTTCCGCCAGTACACACTCGTGCAACGTAAGCAATGACGTACATCCGAGTGAACGAGACAAAGGGAAGTTAGCGAGTGAAGGGCATGACAATTTTGGACTGGAACGCAGCCCAGGAGCAGGATTGAACACCCCTTGAAATGCCTGATCAATAACTGAACTAATTGGTTAACCCTAACCTAACACTCACAGCTGAGTCGTTGCTTTTAAGATCTGTTCAAAGAAGAAACCACAACAGCTTATACATAGTTTCCATGACAGAGATCAAGATAAATCTTTTCATACTGGAGCTGCCAGTTTGCTAAGTTTTAAATAATTATTAAACAGCAAGCAAAAACTACGCAAAAGTAGCAGCCCATTCGGCACACTCAGTGTCCGAATTCCCGAATTCTCGTTTTCATTCACTCAAGTGAAATAGTGGACTAAGGTTGGGAATAATAAATGAGGGAAGTATAGGGGCGAATTCAAACACAGCCAAAGACAATAGTTAAAGAAGGTGGAAACAACATACTGTAAACGGATATGAGAGGAGGTCAGAATAATGTGCCCTTCAAATGAAAATATCGTAATTAGTATTTACGAGTAGGAAACTCAGAATTTGCAGAAACACTAATCTATAATATAGACGTCATATATCTATAATATAAAGTATAATATAAAGTCTGTAGTGAATTAAAATGCTATTTTAATTTTACATGTTGTATTTAAATCATTTTAAAGGTGCGATGTGTATAATCACTAATGCCCGACTCAGAGGTAGCTATAATAGCATTGCTGCTTTTAGTTAGTTATTCCTCAACATTGAGACATTCAAGCATTGTTCAATCTCCAAACATTAATTTTTTATCAAATAAATAAATAAAATAGATAAGTATAGGCTACATGTGTGAATGTCTTCAAGCATATAACAAAATTAAATCTTCCACCAAATTCCTTACAAGCCAATGTTGTTAAAGTTAGATATGCCTCTTAAAGGCATTTCACTCAAGACCTTGGCAGTGGGGCTATAAAAAGTATTTTGCTGACAGCCATCAAACAAGCGATATACAATTGCTCTGTCAGTCTTTCTTGGCCAATACCAGCATTTTATTATTAAAACCAGCATGTTGTCTTTCTCTTGATCCTTTTTTTAATCTTTTGCCAATCCCTGCTATAGAGGCTATGTCACTGTGCCATACCTCAAGAAGACTGGAGCCCGTCTTTCAAAACAGTCCCGAAAAGACTCATCTAGTAGCAGTGGAACATTATGTATTATGGAAAAGAACTCATAACGCAAAATAATGCCAGTCAAAATATGTATGTCAGAAAAACTGTCAAAAATGAAAATTCAATTTCTTTTTCAATGGAACACAAACGGAGATGTTTATGTTCATGCTGCTCTTATCCATTCAATAAAAGTGAATGGTGACTAGGAGCTGGACCCCCTGCAGTCAATCATCACCCCTTAAAAATATATTTTTTTTCCTGTGAAAATAAATGTATTCATGCCTTCAAATAGCTTGAATGTAACTCTACACCCTTGCTTCATTTAGTATACGGATACGCAGACTCATAAATACAAATTAGTCCCTGCCTCCACTCACTCGCACCAGTTCAGACTACCTGATCCACTCGGTCAACTGTAGTAAACGCTACACAATAGCAAGTGGAAATATTGGTTTAATTCAGCCATGTTTGAACCAGAAACTGATTCAAGAGAAGAAGAGGAAGAACGAATTATACAGGGTCGTCTACAAGGCGATATATCAGAATGGTAATGCATTTTATGTACCGCTCTCTACAACGTCGGACACATAGCGGCAATTCATTTGATTAGCCTTTGGCTTGACTACAATATCAAACAGCTAATGTGTTGCTAATGTTACACAAACCTAGTTCCCATTCGCCATTTAGAGTCAGACAGTAGCCTTCTAAATGTCAGCAAGAAACGCTTTGAACATCATAGAAAGTCAGTGGAGAAAAGCTGCACAACACATTGACGGGATTGGTTGCATGTTTGTGACAGTAGGAAACGAAGGAGACTGTCTTAGATTGTTTGAGACTTTCTTAGATCGATAGATCTATCGATCGTCTATCTATCTATCTATCTATCTATCTATCTATCTATCTATCTATCTATCTATCTATCTATCTATCTATCTATCTATCTATCTATCTATCTATCTATCTATCTATCTATCTATCTATCTATCTATAACAATGCGCCAAGTTAAAATATGCATATATTTAGTTTGCATGAATACTATTTCAGAGCTTGTGAATAACAAATTAAGTTTCAATCTTTTATAGTGTTTGACAGCCCCTGGTCATCTTCCTCTTTTTACCGTATGGCAAAAAGCAGCATGAAGATTCTACTTAAAATGTCCTTGTGTGCTCTACTAAAGATTGAACATCAAACAGGTTTGGAATGATCTGTTGGCGAGTATAATAGAATTTTAATTTTTGGGTAAATTATTCCTTTAATCATGTTGCACCTATTTACATGGTGCAAAGTTGCAATCCCATTTCATTCTCAGGCTTTTGACTCTTGTCCCAGTGCAGAGGTCCATTCCTCATTCAAACAAAAATTACAGTGTCTCAAGCATTTACTACCCCCCTTAAAAAAAAAGAAAACAAAGTGCCTTCCCTCAGCACAGAACAGGATCCCAAGCAATCTGTTATCAATTTGAGGCTGTGTATCCAGGGAAAAGCACATGATTCCATCCAAGATATAAACGATAACAAACGTGCTTGAGGTCTTTTGAAGTTGATGACAACATTCTCTGAGAAAAAAAAATAGTGGTCGAATTTTCTAGAGTTAACAGATACAAAACTGATGGAAAAAAGTCCAAGATTTCCAGCCTTTTGTTTTTTCCTTAGGTGAGAGTTTAAGCATGTGGGTGGAGGTGATTGAGAGATTATTTTTAGTTTGTAGCTGCCATTTCTTTGCATTTTCTGCAGAGATTACATACAGTAAATGGAGAAAACATCTTCCATAAATCCTCCTTGAGGACTTCAACTAATCTTGACACCTCCTTTATTTTCTTTGGCAAGTCGAGTCAAAGTCTCTCTCTCTTTTTTTTTTGCAAAGCTGTGGACTTCCATAAATGTTACAATTTAAATAATATTTTGAGGGCTGTGGATAATATGTATATATATATATATACACACGTGCATCATACCCGTTCTGCCAAAGTACCAGAAAACAACACATCCAGCGACGCAGGCATGTGTTGGCAGTGTCATATGTGACACTTCAGGCATTCAGTCAACATGCCTATGAGGCCTAAGCAAAATTCCAATCAGAAGAATGTCAGTTTCTCCATTCATATGAATGAGACCCACACTAGAGCTCTGATTATACAGAGGGCAGCTGTGGAAGAAAGCACCTGTTCCATCGCCAATTCCCAGAGTTCTTGGCATTAGGTACAATTTTTCATGGCAGAGAACCCTTAGGCCATATGAGTTGGCGTTGCCAGCTGAGTTTCAAAATGTAAATAAGGGCTAGTGTTAACTGCAGTACATTGAGAGCTGTGGCATCCAACGACTCATATCAGTTGATCCCCGTTAATAAAGAGTGATTTCCCAGCATGTTATGACTGGCATGCCATCACCAGTCTCACCAGAGATTCTGTTCCTGTTAGGACGGATGTGTTAGCTTTTAGCTTCATAGCACCCCAGCTGATGTTTAACTAGTTACCATACAAAGTGACAAGATACAATACTGTTCAAAAGTGTGCAGTAAGTACGATTTTTTTTATTTTTTAGAACTTAATATAGCATCCCAGACAGCAACATAGTGTTGGCCCAGATCTGGCCCACATCTGGGGCCTCATTAATAAAACTGTGTGTAGGATCCTTAAGAGAAGTGTACGTGCACCCGAAAGCTAAAAATAGCGTAGGAAAAAAAAATATTCAGACTTATAAAACCATTCATATGCCAGAACCTGCGCAGAATTCACTTTATAAATCCCAGTCAGTGGAAGAATGTGCGCACATGCGTCTCCTCCCCGAAATAACCATATATGGAGCTTTAAGTGTTACTCCATTAATGAGAATGGCATATTTAATCTAATTGTTTATATCAGACGTAAAACATAGTTTAAATCATTCTTTTATTTATTTAAACTGTTATTGTGAACATGCACTGTATTTATGATTAGGACACATAGTGAAGATTTACGGTTCTCTTACGAGAGGTTCTCTCGTATTGCGTAAGTTTAGCTTACGCTACGGGAAAGATTCATCTTCTCGAGATATTGAAGCCAAAAATGATCCTTAATTTTGTATTCATTGTCAACGCAGTGCAGCAGCTAGCAGACCTAGAGCAGGCCATCTCGCGTGCTCATTGGCTGCCCTGCGGGCAACTGCTGCAGCCTACCAGTGAGCCCGGCGTGATGTCAGGCCCAATGAAGGGCGCCCGCGCCTTCATAGCGTCACAGCCCGCCAGAATGGGCGTGGCTTAGCGTATAAAAGTAGGGGCTGTAGGCTGACTTCCCTGATTTTTCGTCTCTTCAGCGAGCTCTTCGCATCGCTGGATCTGAGAGAAGCCACCGCCGCCGTCGAACAAGCGAAACAGCCAGCTTAGGACAGCGCTGAGGAAGCCGGCCGACTTCGCCACCTTCAGCCATCCGTGCGAGCTACGCTATCCGACGACATATCCTTTTATCTCTGTATTCTGTGTTCTACACTTCCTACACTTCCGTCTTTTTCAAGATGTCTCGCACTTCCTATGGCTCGTGCAGAGCCGCTCAGTGTTGGAGACCGCCCATCTGCGCTCTCTGCCTGCGCCAGGAACACGCAGCCTCGCCCTCTCGATGGAGGATGCAAGCACTGCGAGGAACTTCCGATGTCGACCCAGCGGGCTCGAATCGAAATCTTTAACCACAGCGCCGCGCGGCTAGCTCTCTTTACGTTACAAGAGAGTTTCCCCGCCCTCGCGCCCCCGTTTCGCGCGTCATGCAGAGCCCTCTCGAGCTCTCTGCATGACCCGGACGGGCATCATCTGTGTCACATGAAGGTCCCGTGCCCACTACTTGTGCGCATGCCCTCATACAAACACTGTTCCCAGTTCTGCTCGACCAACGAGCATGCGGCTAGCTCTCTTTACGTTACAAGAGAGCTACCCCGCCCTCGCGTCACCGTTCGCAGCGTCATTCAGAGCCCTCTCGAGCTCTCTGCATGACCCGGACGGGCTTGCGCGCCGCCGTCGAAATGTCTCGCCCTGTCAGTCCCCTTAGATAAGGCTACTGCAGCGGTGTATTTGGCAGCCAACGAGCCGGTAATGCAACCCGCTTGCCTGCACACATCCGCCGTTCTCGCGGCGACCCAGAGAAATCTCAAGTGAGTATAATGTCTGGTTATCCGGCTCACGCCGTTGGTGTCTTGAGTGTAGAAAAGGTGCCCACATCTCGGTGTTCACCCTTACACACAAGCACGATACCCCCCGTGTCTCCCGCAGAGCCCACTCTCATAAAGCTGGCAAATGCCGCTGGAGTGCTAGATGTAGGAATCGTGCCCACAACTCTGTGCTCACGCCTATTTTCTGCCCGCTCTGTCACACGGCCAGAACAGCCTCATACATGTCAGGCTAAGAATGTAAGTTACGTGCCCGCTCACGAGCGCTCACGCTTACTAACAGACACATTGCCTCCGGCGCTGCTCGCACATTACAAGTTTTCATAAACGTTCCCCGTTTAAAAGCAGCCGGGACGCCACATGTAAAACAGCCAGTCCGGCTCACGCCGTCGGTGTTTTAAGTGTAGTGAAGGTGCCCACGCCCCAGTGTTCACCCCTACACACAAGCACTTCAAATCTCGTGTCACTCACAGAGCACACTCTCATAAAGCACAGAAAAGCCACTCGAGTGTTGAATGTAAGAAATGTGTCCACAGGTCTGTACCCACTATCTGCCCGCTCTGTTACACGATCAAAAAAGCAGGTTATGAATGTAAGTCTCGTGCCCGCCAGAGAGCGTTCACGTTTACTAACACAAACCTCCCCCTTGGCGCCGCCCGCACGTTTAAGTGTTATCACAAAACGCAGGGCATTAATAAGACGCTCCCCATCCATTACGATCAGGGCGTCAAATACACTTGTAAGTCTCGTGCCCGCGCTCACGCTTACAGGAAGCTTTTCCGCCCAGAGAGCTGCTCGCGCATCAAAAAGTGAAAAGAAAATGTTCCCCATCCCTTATGATTGGGACATCTCACATAAATCAGCCAGTTTCGGCTTTCACCGAGCAGCCATTGCCCAGTACCTAAAGTGCGCGCGCCGCATTTTTCGGCTCCGGTTCAGTTTCACAAGCCCGATCTGAACCTGGAGACCATTCGCCCCCTAGCAGCTCACATAGCTGCGTGGGAAACTATCCCAGGGATTTCAGAATGGGTGCTGAGCACAATAAAGCAGGGCTATACACTTCAATTCATTCGCCGTCCCCCGTGCCTTCAAGCCCGGACCGCGACGATAGTGAATGCAGAAGTAGCACACCTACTTCACGCAGAAATAGCAAAGCTGCTGTGCAAAGGGGCTATAAAAAAAGGTGCCGCCTTCTCTGAGCGAGTCAGGCTTTTACAGCCGATATTTTCTCGTACCCAAGAAGGACGGAGCCTTCAGACCATCCTAGATCTAAGACATTTGAACAAAGTGCTTGCGAAAAGACCGTTCAAAATGCTTACGACCAGGAAAATCCTCGCGCACGTTCGCCCGAGGGACTGGTTTATTTCTCTATATCTGAAGGATGCCTATTTTCAGATTCAGATAATACCCCGTCACAGGCAATTTTTGAGATTCGCCTTCGACGGTCAGGTATATCAATACACCGTCCTGCCATTCGGCCTGTCTCTAGCACCCAGTACATTTACGAAGTGCATGGACGCGGCGCTCGCCCCCCTGAGAAGTCAGGGGATGCGAATAATGAACTATCTGGACGATTGGCTGATATTGGCACAGTCAGAGACAGAACTGCTATCTCACAGAACAGTGCTTCTCAGTCACCTGGAAAGCTTGGGTCTCACGGTCAACTGGACCAAGAGCTCACTAATGCCCAGCCAGTCAATTTCCTTTTTTTAGGAATAGAACTGGATTCGGTGACCATGACGGCTCGTTTATCGACACAGCGCGCGCGCCGTGTTCGCCACCTAGCCGCATCTTTCCAGAAGGGCAGCTTTCTCCCTTTGAAAACATTTTAAAGGATGTTGGGCTGTATGGCATCAGCTGCAGCGGTGCTTCAGCTGGGCCTACTCCGCATGCGCCCGCTCCAACGCTGGTTGAATGCTCGCTCGTCCCGCCGAGCTTGGGTTTCTGGCGGCCAGAAAATCAGAGTGACTCAGACCTGCATAGCGGCTCTGCAGCCCTGGTTAGTAGCCGACTGGTACCAGCAGGGAGTGATGATGGGAACCATCTCTTATCAGAAAGTCATTTCGACAGACGCGTCCAACTCGGGTTGGGGCGCGCTGTTCGAGGGCAGACCGGTCTTCGGCCAGTGGTCAGACCAAGAGAAGTGTTTTCACATAAACTGTCTGGAAATGATAGCGGTCGAGAACGCGCTGAAGCGCTTCCTCCCGTTCATACAGGACCAACATGTTCTTGTCCGCTCGGACAACATGTCTGTGGTATCCTATGTAAACCGTCAAGACGGTGTCAGATCCAGAATTCTCTGCAATCTGACGGAACGCCTTCTGATTTGGTCTCAGATGCACCTGCGCTCGCTGAGGGCGGCGCATGTGCCTGGCCATTTGAACGATGGCCCAGACAAACTGTCCAGGGACAATGTTCCCTCAGGGGAATGGTCCCTGCACCCCCAAACGGTCCAGAAACTGTGGCGCCTATTCGTCAGAGCGGAAGTCAACCTATTTGCGTCAAAAGACAACGCTCAATGCCCGACGTTCTTCTCGAAGGACTAGGACGCGCTGGCCCAGGTTTGGCCCAGCCTCCCGCTATATGCTTTCCCTCCGGTCTCTCTGTTACCACAGGTGATCAATAGAATCAGGGAAACGCGCCACTCAGTGCTCTCATAGCCCCGCGTTGGCAGAATCAGATTTGGTTCCCGGAACTAGCCCGACTGTCACATACAGCTCCGTGGCCGATTCCGGTGAGGGCAGATCTCCTCTCTCAGGCTTGCGGCACGATCTGGCATCCCCATCCAGAGCGCTGGTCTCTGCACGCATGGTTGATCAACGGGTACTCGTTGCCCTGCCAGAAGGAGTGATGAACACGATCACGCAGTCTAGAGCTCCTTTCACGAGAAGGCTCTACGCCAGATGTGGGCTGGATCTGGGGCAACACTATGTTGCTGACTGGAAGGATGCATTAATATAATAAAAAATAAATAAATAAAGCAATTTGCATTGTTACAAAATGTATTTCAAATAAATGGTGTTCTTTCTATTCATCAAAAAATCCTGAACTAAAATGCATCACAGTTTCTACAAACACATCAAGCAGCACAACCTCTTTTTAATTGTGATAATAAGAAATGTTACTTGAGCAACAAATCAGCATATTAGAATGATTTATGAATGATCATGTGTATAAAATAGATTATAATTGTAATAATGTGTTTACTCTATAAACCTATGAATTCTGACATAATGTTTCTAGTCCTTTAAAACTGTTGTTTAGTCTGTGACTGTATTTTGTGCTTGCGGCCAAAAACACCAGGAGACAGCCTTTTAAAACCGTTTTCAGCTCATTTAACCAAGGGTGTTGGGCAGATGGTGGGGGCAGCGGTGCTTAGTCAGCTCTGTTAATTCATGCAACAGATGTGAACACCCTTGTGAAAAAGAAGTGTGCTTGTTAATTGTATTGAAAGCGTACTTTTTGTGTGTTTAAAATCATAAAAGTATACTTTTTGAAAAGTGCACTTGCAGATAATATAAAATAATTAAAATTAAAGACCACTTAAAGCAACACTAAGTAACTTTTCAACCTTCATAATATATGTCCAAGACCCTTGTGATGGTACATCGACTTACAATAGGTTGAATGACACGTCTGCCATAGCCTGATGTGGTCTGTATCGCTTTTACTTGCACTATGTAACTTCGGGTTTCGGGTAGGAACCGGAGCACAAAAAGAACTACAAAATTTCGACTGCTTTACGGCATACGTCACTTCCCCCACCACTTCCTCAAAATGTCTGTGGCCATTGCAGATATCCCAAGTCTCCCGGGAGTCTCCCGCATATTGATAGCGTCTCCCCGATGCCCGCAAATTACTTCAAATCTCCCTGAATCTAGAGCGCGCATGCGAGACAGAATATACTGCGCGCATAACATACATAGCGCGCACACGTCAGAGAGGGAGAGAGGGAGAGACCTTGCGAGTGTGCCTCACGAAAGCCAGTCAATCCCTCCGTCAACAATCCAGTCACCAAGATATACCTCCCTGAAATGACTTCTTGCAGGTTGGTATGTCTGCCATTGTTGATTCCAAAGCCGGTGCTGGATAAACAGTGAGCGTGCGCGTGTGACAGTAGGCTGAAGTAGGCAAAAAAATTTACGACAGCGGTAATGGACAATTCCGCTTCCAACCTGTAGGGCGACCGCAGAGGAAGAGTTACTTGGTGTTGCTTTAAGTGTACTTAAAGGGTTAGTTCACCCAAAAATGAAAATTAAGTCATTAATTACTCACCCCCATGCTGTACCAACCCCGTAAGGCCTTCGTTCGTCTTCGGAACACAAATGAAGATATTTATGATTAAATCTGAGAGGTTGATCACTCCTCCATAGGCTGCCTAAGGGAATGACACCGGACGGCCCAGAAAGTCATTAAAGAAAATGTTTAAATATTCCATGTCACAACAGTGGCTCAACTATAAGTTTATCAAGCGACAAGAATACTTTTTGTGCGAAAAAACAAACAAAAATAACGACTTTATTCGACTATTCCTTTTCTTCCTTGTAGGCCTGAAACGAGACTTCAAGAGATTTCCACGACGCATGCACGAGAATTGCGATCTCCTTCAACTACTTCAGTTAAGTTCTCGCGCGTGCGCGTCGTGGAAATCTCTTGAAGTCTCGTTTCAGGCCTACAAGGAAGAAAAGGAATAGTCGAATAAAGTCGTTTTTTTTTTTTTTTTTTTCGCACAAAAAGTATTCTCGTCGCTTGATAAACTTATAGTTGAGCCACTGTTGTGACATGGAATATTTAAACATTTTCTTTAATGACTTTCTGGGCCGTCCGGTGTCATTCCCTTAGGCAGCCTATGGAGGAGTGATCAACCTCTCAGATTTAATCATAAATATCTTCATTTGTGTTCCGAAGACGAACGAAGGTCTTACGGGGTTGGTACAGCATGGGGGTGAGTAATTAATGACTTAATTTTCATTTTTGGGTGAACTAACCCTTTAAAGGGAATACACTTTAATGACAATATTTATTAACACACTTAAGTGCACTTTTTACAAAATGCATTTTGTAATATCTAAATAAGTTTAACTTAAAGTAAGTACACTTTCATCACAATATTTATAAACACACTTAAGTGCACTTTTAAAAATGCACTTTGTAATAATGTCTAATTAAGCTTAACTTAAAGTAAGTACACTTTCATCACAATATTTATAAACACACTCAAGTACACTTTTTAAAAATGCACTTTGTAATAATGTCTAAGTTTTATTTAAAGAAAGTACACTTTCATCACAATATTCCTTAACGTACTTAAGTGCACTTTTTACAAATGCACTTTTTAATAATGTCTAATTAAATGTTACTTAAAGAAAGTACACTTTCATGACAATATTTCTAAACACACTTAAATGCACTTTTTAAAAATGTTTACTTAAGTTTTACTTAAACATACATTTTAAATAATTATGATTTTATAGTGTTTTAAATAAGTAGTAATGTTTATGTATTGACTAATATACTAAATAAAATAATACTTTTAATGGAAAACATGGAAAATAATTGAACTCAAGTGTGTAGTCCAAAAATATTTTGTTACTGTATTTTAAATGTGTTTAGTCTATAATATACTGTGTGCATTAATGCATTTGAAATGTATTTTCCCTCTAAACTGCAATACATTTGCTTATACAGTATCCTCCAGTACAACTTATTGTTGACATTTTTATCACCAGCTCCTGCTCTATGAACTCAATTAAAAATGTCAGTTTTCTACATAATATTTGACAATAAAATGTAATTTATGAGTCCTTAATGTAATAGTAATGTATTGTACTTTACATCTGTGTACAGAATACTTTTAATATAATTTTGTTGTTCTAAGTCAATTAAACACATTTAATTGCATTAATTGCGAGCAGAGTTAAAGTCCTTGTAAAGGCAATTCTAAAAAAAAATTCTAAACCCATTATAAATGTTAGAAATGTATTTCTAAAACATATTACAAAGACTGTGAACTGTGAAGTACTGAATTGTGGAGTTAGACCGTTAAACAGTTTTTCACCTTTGCTATTTTCCGGATTTTTTGGGCGGGACTAAAACGGGGCTCGATGACGCACTGGAGCCACTGAGCTCCTGGACACGCCCCTACTTGATGACGCACTGAGACCACTGAGGCTGGCCCCTCCCCTAACAATAGAGCACATTCGCATCAGTTCGCCGCTCAATCGCGAGTTACTGTCAGCCTCTATAGTATCCAGCTGCAGACCCGCAGCACCACCAGTTTCAGAACCCCAGCGCCAGAACCGGAAGTAAGAGGCGGAGCTCGTTCTAACACCAGCGCCAGGACCAGAAGTGAGGGGCGGAGCTTACGTTCTAAACCGAGTAACGCCACCTAACGTTTTGGAGCGTAATTTGCTTAGACACGCCAAAGCAAATTTGTGTCCCGCCAAAGCCCATTTTGATCGGTGAGTGATGTAGAATAGAATGACTGCTGTGCATGACAGGGCGCTTAACGAGCAGAGAGAGAGAGAGAGCCCCGGCCGCGCGCGCACTCTCACGTCTTAAAACAACACGAGCGAGTTATAGTTCATACAACGAGCAGTGAAATGTAAGTCTGGTATTCCTATAGACTCACTGTGTAATACAAAATACCCTAAATATTATTTAAAAGATGCAACAATTTTAAATATTTTTAAATACTTGCAAAAATAACCATATTGTGTCATTGTCAATACCGGTAATTCCGCCCCTCCCTCACTTCCGGTTCTGGCGCTGGGGTTCTGAAACTGGTGGTGCTGCGGGTCTGCAGCTGGATACTATAGGGTGCTGCGGGTCTCGTCAGCCTACAGTTTGCTAGCTAGCTATGCCTTCGACACGGAAATGCGTAGGCTACTACCTGGATGCGATCATGTACTAAACAGATCGGTGTCTTTATTTAAATTTCCTAAAAACGATCACATCAAGAAGAGGTGGATTAATTTTGTGAAGAGCCAACCTTGATGGAGAGTTGAGGATCACTGCCAACACCCGCCTCTGTAGTGATAATTTTACACGGGATAGTTTCATAACTTTCGTCGGAGACAACTGGGATTCACTGATAATCCGCTGTTACTGGTGGCCTAAATGGGCCGAACCGACTATCTCCCGCCTCGGTCTTCATCCTCCCGTCCCGAAAGCAGTAGCACCTAATATTACCATCGGCAGCTTTCCCGCGAGTGGGCGTGGTTTCAGCGCAGCCAGCGGACACGCCCCCAGCGTTTGAGAGCAGGGAATACTGCTCATTTTTTCAAGATTTTGATAGCTTATTTTAAGTACTTGCCGGCTTTTTTTATCGTTCAAATTTGGCTGGGTGGCTCATAAAACATTTTTCTATTGTGTGACAAACTCAGAACACATACTTAATTTTGACTTTACAGGGACTTTAAACAAATCTAAACAAAATTAATTTACATTTAAATTCAGTTTAAATACATTTAATTTAAATTAGACTAGTGTTTGGAAGTTTCCTGTCTGTCCTGCAGTTGCCACGCCCATTTTTTCTTTGCCACTCAGTTCCCCATGCAGTTCCCCACACCTTCATCTAATTAGCTCCAATCTGCCACAGACTTTATTAGACAGCACCTGTGCACAGCCCTTTCTCTTTGTTCCTGCCACATGGAGGAATCCTTGTATGTTGCTGCTGGAAATGCCTTGTCTCCTGCCCTGTGTGCGTTATTGAACTATGTAAGTTCCATACGTTTCTCTTTTGATCGTATGTTACTTTAATTATGAGACTGTTCCTTTCTGTCTGTTTAAATGTACAAATGTTTGATTGTCATTCAAATGGATTGCGGCCTTGTATTGTGGCATTATGTAACTAATTGTATCTCATATCATTTCCCTTTTAGAAACCACACACCCACATACACAAACATACCTAATAAAGAAAGACATTGTGTAATCAAGTGACTGGACAAGACTGTTCTTATCGACAACTCCACTGGTCTCAAGCCAGCTACCTGCACATCCCTCTCAAACCTCCTTTTCATGGTCCTTCGAGCCGGAGCCCATTGATGATCGGTGGATATGTCCAGTCACTCCTTGCCTTCGTTACTTCAGCGTCCTCACCGCCAAGCCCAGCGTCCTGTACGCTATGATGATTACGTCATGGAATATGGTCAGCAGCCACGACATCCTGCTGAAGCACCAGAGCCACCACCGCTTCACTCTGCAGACATTTTTGGTGTTGGACCTCAGTATCAACCACAGCATGAGTCTGAGGAGGAGGAAGAGCCACCTCAACTACCCAGTGAGGAGGAAGAGGAAGAGCCAGCAATAGAGCCTCCCTCACCTGTCTCTTCTGGGAGAGCCCTAGCCCCTGAGTACACACGTGACCCTCATGTACCCCCAATTCCTGACCCCCAAAACACTGAGCTCTTACAGCAGTTACTAGAAGAAGTAAGAAACCAAGGTAGACTAATCCAGCGCTGTATGCTTGGTGAAGGCCAATTCTCACGGTCTCGTTCAGGACCATCCCCTGAAAACCTTGCCCCTCAGTTAGTAGCATCACAAGCCCAGTATGCTGCAATGCCCCTCCAGGCTACCACAAGTGACTATAAGCCCTTTTCTTCCCCACCTCGGCAGCAGCTTCTTTATCAACCTCCTGTAAGCTGTGCCCCTGCCATTCAGCCCTTAGCTCAGCCCTGGCAGCACACGAATCCTTCTGATCATAGTCAGTTCCTTGCCACCCGTCAAGTCCCAGTCTCGCGTAACCCCTTGCTCCCAGGCTACATGTTGTCACCTCAAATTTCGCCTAGAGCTATGGCCCACTCTGCCCAGTCAGCATACCAGCTCAGCAATGTGCAGCCTCACCAGTTTATTTCTGCAGCCCCACCAAGCCATTTAGCTCCCCCTTCAGGCCGACTGCAGTCATATAGCAAGGTAGAAGGTCCCTCATTCCCTGATCTTACTAGAGAGGATGAAAGCCAGTATATAATGTTAAAGATGGCCCTATCCAACCTGTTGGACCCAAGAGAGTCGGAGCAGTATAAATATCATATCTTACTGGATCACTTAAAGGTAGATCAGGCGAAGCGGCTTGCCTTAGCTTATGTTTATGCCCAAGATCCCTACACTCAAGCTATTCGGGCCCTAGATGAGCGTTATGGCCAACCCAGACAGCTTGCTCTGAGAGAGCTCCGGGATATAATGGAGATGCCTGCTATCCGGATAGGGGATGGGAGAGGCCTAGATCAGTTTTCCCTTAGAGTACAAGCCTTAGTGGGTCTCCTCCAGTCCATGGGCCGCGAAGGTTACCTGTGGCTCACATGTCGAGCGGCTACTAGAAAAACTACCCAGTGAGCACTTTTGTCAGTTTAAGAGAAGCATGAGTTTGACCAAACCAGGTCCCCTTTCCTATAACCTCCTAGATTTCTCCTCCTGGTTGCAACAGGAAACCCGCTGCCAGCCCAGAAGGGAGAGAACCCTTCAGCCTGTCCGACCAAGGCCACCACCCTCTCACCCATTCAGAGCTACAGCTATACTTCATGGTAGCAAGACTTCCCAAATGACCTCCCCTAAAGTCCAGATAGCTCCTCCTAGAGCTAGTCAGTTTCCCCCCAACATCACATCCACACGCTGTCCAGTGTGTGCTTACTGTAACTCCCCTGAACATCATGTCAGTAAATGTGATGACTTCCTCCAGCTCACTGAAGATCAGATAACTAGTTGGATCAAAGGACAGAAACGCTGCTGGCGATGTGCACGAGACCACTTTGCAGACCAGTGTGATCTGAAGGGACGCTGCAACCAATGCAATGGGAAACATCTGCAGGTCCTATGCAACATCAACCAGAGGCAAGTGCAGAACTTCTACCTAGACCATCCTAGCGATTGCAATAAAGTGCTGCTGAAGGTAGTTGAAGTGACCCTACGTAATGGAAACAAGTCCTTAGACACGTATGCCATATTGGATGATGGGTCAGAACGTACGATCCTCCTGCATCCTGCCGCCCAGAAGCTCCAGTTGGTAGGAGAGTCTGAGAGCCTGAAGCTGAGGACTGTGAGACAGGATGTCCAGACTCTAAATGGTGCCGCCGTGTCCCTCACCATTATTCCAAAGGCACATCCAGAGAAATCCTATGCCATCAGGCATGCCTTCACTGCTGATCAGCTTTCCTTATCCGAACATTCTCATCCTGTGAAATCCCTCCAGCGGCGCTACATTCATCTCCGGCAGATTCCCTTGAAGCAGCATGATAACGTAAGCCCCCTTCTACTCATAGGAGCTGATCATACCCACCTTATCACTCCAACACTGCCTGTAAAGTTAGGCCCCCCCGGAGCCCCTGTAGCAATCAAAACCCGTCTCGGCTGGACGTTACAGGGCCCTGCTAGAGATCTTGTTAGCTCTCCCTCCACCAAGTGTCACTATATCTCCTTTAAATGCCCACCTGCTGACATCCACCACAATGTGCAAAAACTGTGGCAGCTGGACACAGTGCCCCCTAGGAACACAAAATTGGTTGTCCGCTCTAAACAGGACCAAGATGCAATTCACCAGCTGGAGACTCAAACCATCCGAATTCCTGTTGATGATGTCCTACGGTATGCCACACCTCTCCTCCGAGCAGATCCCTGGCCCCCTCTAAAAGCCCCTAAGGAAGCAGTTATGTCCCGTCTTCGCAGCTGTGAGAGGCGACTGCTCCAAAACCCCTCACAGGCGGAGACCTATACCAGAGAGATCCAGAAGTTGGTTGATGTGGGGTATGTCAAGAAGTTAACCTTATCTGAAGTAGAAGATACTCTTGAGTCTTGGTACATGCCTCATCACATTGTGCGTCATAATGGAAAGGACCGCATTGTATTTGATTGTTCTTTCTCCTATCAGAATCAATGCCTGAATTCACAATTGCTCCCTGGTCCAACCCTTGGGCCTTCCCTCCTTGGAGTTCTCCTCCGTTTCAGGCAGCATAGGATTGCCATCAGTGGAGATGTTAAGTCCATGTTCCACCAGGTACGCCTGTTACCCCGAGATAAACCCCTTCTGTGCTTCCTCTGGCGTAATCTAGACAGTAGATCCCCTCCAACTGTATATGAATGGCAAGTCATCCCATTTGGCACCACCGCCAGCCCATGCTGTGCCATTTACGCCCTCCAGAGGATTGCCAAGGATGCACAGGCAGATGAGCGCATTACCTATTCCATACAGCATTGTTTCTATGTGGATAACTGCCTTCAAAGTCTCCCCACACAAGAGGAAGCTAGGGACCTCCTTCACTGCATGCGTGCAACCCTCTCCTCTGGTGGCTTTGAGATTAGACAATGGGCCAGTAATGACCCCAAGGTCATCTGTGATCTCCCTTCCGATGCTAGGTCAGACCAGGCAGAGCTCTGGCTGTCACACCATCATTCCCTTGATCCCATGGAATCTACTCTAGGCCTCCACTGGAATTGCCATACAGACACCTTGAAATACAGGCACAGAGCCATTGAAGCTACTACTCCAACCATGCGTCACATCTACAGAGTTCTTGCGAGCCAGTACGATCCTCTTGGCTACATCCTCCCCTACACAACAAGAGCCAAGATCATTGTCCAGCACCTGTGGGCAAAAGCAAGAGAATGGGATGACCCAAACCTTCCCCACAACATCCTAGAAGCCTGGCTTTCCTGGTAAGGAGAACTCCCTAATCTCTCCTCAATAGTACTGCCCCGTTGTCTTATCCATTGGACAGTAGACACCCCCTCAGCCATCAAAGACCTGCACATCTTCTGCGATGCATCAGAGCAGTCTTATGGCGCAGTCGCCTACATGCGCACTGAAGATGGTCAACAGGTGAATGTGTCCTTCCTAATGGCGAGGTCCCGTGTTGCGCCCAAAAAACAACTATCTATCCCTCGACTTGAACTGTGCGCAGCCCTTATTGGAGCTCAACTGTTCAACCTCCTCCAAACAGAGATCACCCTTAACATCAGACAGGCTACTTTTTGGAGTGGCTCTACCACTGTCCTCTATTGGCTTCTCTCAGACTCATGCCGCTATAAGGTCTTTGTTGGAACCAGGGTGGCTGAAATCCAGGAGCTCACCAAAGGCCAGGAATGGCGCTATGTGGATTCCCGGAACAACCCAGCTGACGATCTGACTAGAGGGAAGCAACTGTCTGATCTAAGTAAGCCTTGCAGGTGGAACCAAGGACCTGCCTTCCTCCTGCAACCCCCTGACCTGTGGCCAACTAACCCCACAATAGATCAGGCCGAAGATCCTGTCGAGCTACGTAAGCCCAGTTTCTGTGGTGCTGTATTTCTTTGCCAAAATCCTTCTATCTCTGACCCTACTCAGTTCACCACCTTTCAGGATCTCCTTGACTCTACTGCTGCATCCCATCATGGGGTGACAGAACCTCCTGCAACACCATCGGCAGCAACCTACTTTGACGCAGAGATTGCAATCCTAAGACAGTCCCAGCTGGATTCCTTTGGAACTGATTTGACATGCCTTCAGACCCACAAACCCCTTCCACATTCCAGTCGTCTTCTTTCCCTTGCTCCGGAACTAGATCCAGTGTCAGGTCTCATTCGAGTAGGCGGACGGTTACGACAAAGCAGTGACCTGCCCCCTGATGCCATACATCCAGTTGTCCTGGACCCTGCCCATCCGATCACAAAACTTATAATTAAAGATTGTGATGACTACCTACATCATTCTGGTCCCGAGAGGCTATTTGCTGAGCTGAGGCGGCGATTCTGGATCCTGAGGGGTCGTGAGGCTGTCAGGAAACACCAGCACAGATGTGCTAAGTGCCAGCAGTTTCGTGCCAAACCCCTTATTCCCCAAATGGCCAATCTTCCTCCTGCTCGCCTACGCCTCCGCAAACCTCCCTTCTATTCCACCGGGATAGATTGTTTCGGGCCCTACAGTGTGAAAGTTGGACGACAAGTTGAGAAAAGGTGGGGAATTATTTTCAAATGTCTGACAACTAGTTGTGTACATCTAGATTTTCTCAGTCACATGAATACCGATTCCTTTCTAATGGCACTAAGGCGCTTTATAGCTCGCAGAGGCAAACCTTTTGAGCTGCTTTCTGACAGAGGTACCAATTTCATCGGAGGCAACAGAGAGCTACAGGAAGTCTACCAATCCCTGACCCCTGACCTCCAGGAAATCCTGGCCAAACAGAGGATCTCCTTCAAGTTCAACCCCCCACACGCACCCCACTTCGGCGGGACGTGGGAGCGTGAAATGCGTTCCATCAAGATTGCCCTGCAGACCACTCTAGGTGCCCAAGCTGTCACTGAAGAGGTGCTACGCACAGTGATGATTGAAATTGAAGGTATCCTCAATTCAAAGCCCCTAGGTTATGTCTCTTCTGACATTGCAGATCCTGATCCGGTGACTCCTAACCTGTTGCTCATGGGGCGGCATGACTCTTCCCTCCCTTTGGTAACGTATCCTGACTCTGAGCTGCGCAGCCGCCGTCAGTGGCGTCATAGTCAGATTCTTTCTGATCATTTTTGGGCCCACTTCCTCAGAAATTATCTTCCTTCTCTCCAGTCTAGACAGAAGTGGCGCACTGATAATCCTAACCTCCAACTAAACACTGTTGTTCTCATTCTTGACCCTCAGCTCCCTCGGTCCCTCTGGCCAGTAGGTAAAGTGATTTCCCTTCATCCCGGCAAGGACGGCCATTGTAGGGTTGCAGATGTACAGGTGGGGGACAAACAGTACACGAGACCTGTTGCCCGCCTCATCCCACTCCCTGCCCTACCTGAACCCCCATGACCTTCCACTCAAGCAAATTTGCAAGACAAATTTGGGGGCGGCTGTTTGGAAGTTTCCTGTCTGTCCTGCAGTTGCCACGCCCATTTTTTCTTTGCCACTCAGTTCCCCATGCAGTTCCCCACACCTTCATCTAATTAGCTCCAATCAGCCACAGACTTTATTAGACAGCACCTGTGCACAGCCCTTTCTCTTTGTTCCTGGCACATGGAGGAATCCTTGTATGTTGCTCCTGGAAATGCCTTGTCTCCTGCCCTGTGTGCGTTATTGAACTATGTAAGTTCCATACGTTTCTCTTTTGATCGTATGTTACTTTAATTATGAGACTGTTCCTTTCTGTCTGTTTAAATGTTTGATTGTCATTCAAATGGATTGTGGCCTTGTATTGTGGCATTATGTAGCTAATTGTATCTCATATCATTTCCCTTTTAGAAACCACACACCCACATACACAAACATACCTAATAAAGAAAGACATTGTGTAATCAAGTGACTGGACAAGACTGTTCTTATCGATAACTCCACTGGTCTCAAGCCAGCTACCTGCACATCCCTCTCAAACCTCCTTTTCAACTAGACTTTAACAATTATTGTCTTTTAGTTAGGTGAATGAGTCAAGTTTTGTGAACTCAGAGTCTAACAACACAATGTGTTGTATATCTCCAAACAAAATCATTTCTTAATCATAAAGCAACATTGGCCAAAATTTCCCGGGTCAAATTTTGAATACAAACCAGCCAATGAGGTGAAGGCACATGAGCGAATGTCACGTAATTGGTCAAGTTGAGAGTCAACATAACGATTAACTTAGTAACGAAGTCGACCAAAATGTTTGTGCATTTGCATCCTGGTGTATTAAGGTAAATAATACTAAAATATTCACATACGTTTTGATTTAACGATAAATGTAAAAGAAAAAGACGTCCGTTCTTCGATTTCTGTTGAGTTGTAATTTGCACTTTATTTGACTGAAACTAAGGTTACTTCGACTTGATCAGCAACTTGTGACATTTATTGTGTGATCCTTTCAAAGGATTGGCTGGAGATGATAGGCCTACATAATATATAGACATGCTCTCAAATACCCTCATACCTGCATGGTATGCAGTAGAAAAAGAAGCATCAAGAAAGAGTTGTGGTTGTGACTGCTGATGGATGGAGCAGCATTGCACAAGACCACTACCTGACAGTCCACTATGTGAGAGAGGGCTCCATGAAAGAGAAAGTCCTACATACAAGGGCAGTATACACATCCCAGGCAGGGGAAATTGTTGCAGAAGAGGTAGGAGATATTCTTGATGAATTCAATATAAAGGACAGAGTAGTTGCAGTCACAGTAGATAACGCAGCTAACATGGATGTAGCAATAAAAAAGATGAGTATTAAAAAGATTGGCTGCTTTGCTCATACTCTCAATATTGCTGCACAAAAGCTTTACACTATACCCTCAGTCTCACAGTGGGCAGGAAGGATCAGAGCAATGGTGGTGTGGCTGAAAAGGTCCAGCCTGGCTAAATCTGTCCTTAAAGAGAAGCAGCGTCTTCTCGGTAAGTAGAAATCAAAATAGGTCAATCTAACTCTTTGGCTAAATAGTTAGAAAAAATCCTTTGCTAAATCATTTAGTAAAAAATCTCTGCAAAGGAAAAATCACTTTTGTAACCACACACACCAATTTCCTCTATTTCTATCTCTCTCTCTCTCTCTCTCTTGGCCCTGCAGAACATGCTGTCATCCTGGATGTGAGGACAAGGTGGAATAGCCTGTTCCTGATGGTGGAGCGATTCCTGGAGCAGTTCCCTGCCATCCAGGCTGCCTCAATGCACCCTAGGCTTAAGAAATCAATGGAGAAGGACAGGTAAAAAAATTTGTCATTAGCTTAATTTAATTTCAGCCATTTTCAGTGTGAATCATTGTGCTCATAAAACTAGTCCAGCTATGAAATTATATTTGTCAGACTGCAGAGAGTTTCTGATGAGGATTTCAGAAAAGCAGAAGAGTTTGTCAAAGTTACAAAGATACTTTACACTTCAACCCTCTGCGTCTCTGAGAGGAGCCCAACGCTGGGTCAGATTCTGCCAATCTTGGATAAACTCCAGCACCACTTCACAGTTAATGATGATGTGGACACCTCCTTTACAAAGACCATCAAGAAAACTATCTGGAATGACCTCTCAAAAAGATACCAGGTGTGTAGTGTAATCCTATTGATTTCTCACTTGTTTTCATTTGGATTATTGAGGGACTCTTATCATAATATGTTTTTGCCTTTCAGGATGACAGCATCAGACAGTTCTTGGAGGAGGGCACAGCCTTGGATCCCAGATTCAAGTCAAAAGTGAAAGATGAAGTGTGGACCAGACTGAATGAGGAGCTGATGAGAAGGACCCCAGGACAGGTTTTTTATTTTTTTTATTGGTAATCTACTTCTCCTTAATTGTAGATCTATATTTTTTTTTTCCGTATTCTATTGAATACAGATTCAGTACCAGCAGATGGAACAGGGGCTCGAAGAGAGAGCAGGAGCAGGTGACCAAGCTGACAGCTCATCTGATGAAGATAGTGCATCTTCAGTAGCAACACTGGTAAGAAAATTAACTTCAGAAGAAAATGATCTTGTTCACATTTACCTTGATAGTGTTTTATGTGATTCTTTATTCTTTACTTATTTGTTCACAGAAGAGGCCAAAGCTCTCTGCCCTTGAGGAGCTATTTGCTATGGAGGACATGGAAATTGAAATAAGAAAAGAGACCACTGTCAGCAGCACTACAGAGAAGATACAGGCAGAGTTAAATAACTACAGATCACTTACATCTACGCTATCCTCAGTGAGTCCAGTAACCTGGTGGTGGGATATGAAGGACATTCTGCCAATGCTTTCTGATTTGGCAACAAGGTATCTCTGTGTGCAAGCATCATCCACACCCTCAGAGCGAACATTTTCTACCGCTGGGGACATTATCTTGTCTGTATCCTGAAAAAGCAGACATGCTAATTTTTTTTGAAGAAGAACTGCTGACTAAGTGATTTAAAAAATCTTATGTAAGCAGCAGTCTTGAGCCTCACAAAACTGTTCAGTTTGCACTGAAACTTTATTAAATCTATTTGCACTGATGTATGTTGGTTACATTGTTCCTTCGTGCTTTTTTTTCCTCTGTGCACTGGCTAAGGAGGAGCATGAGTCAAACTAAAAAAATAAAACCAAAGTTTTTCTAAGGTATAATGTGTTATGTAATCTTGTTAAAATGGATTTCATAAAATTGGTATCGAAAAAGGTATCATTCAGGTACCGGTATCGAAATCAAGGTATCGGTACCGAAATTGTTTGAACGATACCCAGCCCTATATATAATAACCATATTTCACATACAATAGGAGTAGTTAAAGTACATACTATAGAAAGATGCATTAAAATCACTCTTAAGTTCAACTGATTGCATTTAATGTACATTTAAATTGATATATTTGAATTTATTTAGCAAATATGTATGCGTTTGAAACATTACATTTAATTAAGAAATAAGTGTACTGTTAATTTGCATTAAAGTATATTTTAGTTCACATCAATTGCTTGTCAGTAGATTGAACAGTGCACTTTAACTATATTTTAAAAACACTAGAATCAAGTATGAAAGTAAATATAAAGTTGTATTAAAGTCCCACTTAAGTTGTTCCAAAAAATCACTCTTAATGGCAACGTATTGCATTTTATTTCAACTTAATATGTGATAATATTTGAAATTAATTACACTTAATGTGCATTCAGTGCGCCGAAAACATTGCATTCAATTCACACTTAAGTGTATACGTTTAAAGTATATTATTTGTGTAATAAGTACACTTTATAAAAGTGTATTTTGCTCTTACTTTGCACTAAATTGCACTTTTTTTCACACAAGGGCACTCTTTATTCACACTGTTTATTTCTAAATGGGCATGACTTTCACTTCCACAACAGAAGATTGATTATGATTCTCTTTGTTATTCATCATTGAAAACCAGTGAGTAAAAAGCATCTATAGGGTTAAACCTTTGGTAGGTCTCTTCACGCTGTAATTGAGGCCTGCAAATTTGAATGTTACAAAATCTAACCAGGTAAATCACCAAAAATCTCTTATCTAAGATATTCATTGGCTATACAATCACATTTACTTGGAGGGAATAACAAAAACAAAATAGAGCAGAGTAAAAGCTGGCTGTCACACTGGCCCCGTTCACACCGCAAGTCCTAATGCTCAATTCTGATTTTTTGCTCAGATCCGATTTTTTGATTGGCTGTTCACATTACCTTTTAAAATGTGACCTATATCTGATTGCAGTGTGAACTGTTTGAGGTTTCAAACTAACCGGCATGCGCAAAAGAACAATAACAATGACATCAGACGCAGCACGTGGTTGCACTAAAGGTCGGGAGGTTATGGAGGAAGTAAGCATATTCGCATTTATTTCATAATGTTTGTGTAATGGAAACTTTTGCGGGTTTATGGTTGCAAATTCACTACAGAGATCTGTGTGGATGCGTAGACGAAGCCAGGAGTGGTGGGAATATGACGTGAATAGTTTCACTGAGACGCTGTTCTCCTGTGTCCCCGTTCTTCCATTTCGTGTGCAATTTGTTTTTCAAAAATGGAGCGGTTACGGTAGGTCCTTCTAGCTTGAATTGAAGCATCTCCCCATATACTACTTAGATCTAACACCTCACTCTCATTGACTCGCTTCATCGCTGTTCTCCATATCTAGTCAAGTTTTTAATGTTAGGCTACTGTCTGTGTCTGTTGTGTCTAGGTATGTCGACGTAGATTGACGTAAAAGTCGCATCAAATCCGCCTTGATTGTTCACACTGCGGCCGCATTGAAAAAAATCAGATCTGGGTCTGATTCAGGACCACATATGTATGTGGTCTAAATCTGATTTGAAAAAATCAGATCTGGGCTAGATTTGAGTGTTCACACTACCTCTGAAGAAGTCTGACCTGGTCACTTGAACCCCAAAAAATCAGATTTGGGCCACTTTTGCCTGCAGTGTGAACGGGGCAGAGGCCCAGTTTCTCAGAGAGGGCTTAGATTAAGCCAGGATTAAGCCTAAATTTAATTAGGACATTTAAGCAGCTTTTATATGTGGCCGGGTGAAATGGAAGAAATACACACCGGAAGCAAACTATGCTTTTTTTGAAATTGGGGTTTTATTCTGACTGCTGTTGTAAATAAGTGACAGCGGTCGATGGGAGCACATTTAGACAGATAAAAGTCTAATTGAGAAAAAAAGATTTCACAACAAAAAGAATTGGATTTCACTAGTTAAACAAAAACAATTTGTGGAAACAGTTTACAGTAAATTTGAAGATGACATATAATCAAATGTCACAAAAACTCAAGTTTAGCCAGTGGATCAATGGCAGATCCATAAATGCGTAACTCAATTCAAAACTAAAATACAGTGAAATTCACTGCAATAGGTCAGAATTAAATCTATTACTCAATACCAAAGCAAAATATGGTACAGCTATTTTGAATACGTCAAAACAGACTGGAATACGGCAGTGGCTGAGGAACAAAAGAAATAAAAGCAAATTAACGAAGCCACAAACCATGTTTCACATATTAACCATGCAGTAGCAGACATATACAGTATAACTGAATGATCATATCAATGTATAATCACAGAACATAGCTTTAAATCATTAGCAGATTTATCAAATAAACATGGCATCAGCATTTTACCCCATTAATCATGAAACTTACATACACAATCCTTCACCAATCACCACGAAGTTCACTCGTCACACATTCGACACATCCAAATACAACTACGAGAAATCACATCAAATATTCTTTTAAACTCCGCTTCACAACATATTTGTACATATTGAAGATATTGGAGTAATATTTACCCAGGAATCCGATAGTTTAAACCAGTAAATCAGATCAATGCACGCGCAACAACATGGAGCTTCTCTGTACACTGAAAATGGCCTCTCGTTCGCGCGCAAGCATCCAAAACCAGTGAATAGTACCGCGAGAAGAGAGAGATTTCTAACACAAAATATAAACAATGTATATTTATACTACTTGGCCACATATAAATGTGCCTTAGAAAAAAAACATCACTGGTGTGCATCTTAAAACAAAACAAATTGCTTTCAGTTAAAGGAATAGTTACCCCAAAATAAAAATTATCCCATAATTTATTCGCCCTCAAGCCATCCTAGGTGTATATGACTTTCTTCTTTCAGCCAAACACAATCGGAGTTATATTAAATAATATCCGTGCTCTTCCCAGCTTTGTAATAAAATTAAACAGTGTTCGAGTTTTTGAATCAATACGACTCCAGGGGGTTAATAAAGGCCTTCTGAAGCTAAGCTATGGGTTTTTGTAAGAAAAATATCCACATTTAAAACTTTATAAACTATAATCACTGGTTTCCTGCAACGGCTGTACGCACGTTCACGAGAGAGAAGTTGAAGTTTTAAAGAAAAATGTTGGAGGATTTCGATATGAGAGAAGAGGAACTATGTCATACATCAGGTCAGAGGTCACCCTTCTGCCGGAAACTCTCTCGTGAACACGCCAGTGATTATAGTTTATAAAGTTTTAAATATGGATATTTTTCTTACAAAACCCATCGCTTCGCTTCAGAACGTCTGTATTAACCCACTGGAGTCATATGGATTACTTTTCTGATGGCTGGATGCGCTTTTTGGAGCTTCAAAAACTCTAACACTATTCAATGCCATTACAAAACTGGGTCATATAAGTCACCTAGGATGGCTTGAGGGTGAGTAAATTATGAGATCATTTTCATTCTTGGGTGATCTATTCCTTTAAAGGGTTAGTTCACCCAAAATGAAAATTCTGTCAGTAATTACTCACCCTCATGTTGTTCCAACCCCGTAAGACTTTCGTTCATCTTCTGAACACAAATTAAGATATTTTTATAATCTGAGAGCGGTCTCACTACTCCATAGGCTTCTATTGTAATTGAAACTTGCCGGCCCAGAAAGTAAATAAAAACATCGTTAAAATAGTCCAAGTGACTGTGGCTCAACCAAAACAAAACAAAAATAACGACTTTATTCAACTATTCGTTTTCTTCTGTGTGGGCCTGAGAGTGAGTTCACGTAGTGTAACAGCGCAGCGCTACGTCAGAACCTAGGCTCACTATTGGCCGACGCTGGTCATGAGTGTGATGCTGGCCAATAGGGAGCCTACGTTCTAACGTAGCTGGAGTGAGAAAGCTCTCAGATTTAATCAAAAATATCTTAAATTTTGTTCCGAAGATGAACGAAAGTCTTACGGGGTTGGAACAACATGAGGGTGAGTAATTACTAACAGAATTTTCATTTTTGGATGAAGTGAACTAACCTTTTAAGACTGCTCAAACATGCATTTTAGTCTGGGACTATGGTTAAGCCTTGTCAGTGAAACAGGGCAAGAGAAGTTGTCTCAAGGGCGATATTTCAGTGAATAAAAGGTTTTACGTTAAAGGTCCACTTACACAAATTTGTGTTTTCGATTCAGAACATTTTATTCAGAATCGATTCAGATTCTGTCGGATGGTTTCCAACACCTCGTTCAAATGTATTTTTTTAAATACAATTTCAATGACTGAGTGATTCATTTCATCTAATGAAAAATTGATTTTTCACTGGTATTAATATCAAGGTCAGGAACATAACCTCACACCCTCAGTGGAAACAGTATTACAGTACATGCTTGGCTTTATGTAAAAACAATGTCTGAACCATAAGTTTAAGAAAAAATATATTTTCACCGGAATTTTGGCTCTAATAGATTTATACTGCATCCTTGATTTGAAATCCAGCCATTTCAGAAGTGCACTATAAAGATAATCTTTGCCAACTTTGCCCCACTAAGCGAGACAAACCTGCTACATTTAATATAAGCTTCAGCCCGAGGCATGCGAACATGAACTTTACAGTGACTTTTATGGTACCCCAGACTCAGCAGTGACTTGAAACTGCAAGAGCGACGTAAAAAACTGGCCCCACTGGTTATTCCTGCCAAATGTGTGATGACGTTATTTACACACTTTGAGGGAGAATTGTGGTAGTACTGACAGTTATAGTGTCTTGGGCCTGTGTTTTATGTTTAAAGTGCAAGGTTGCTGCACTGCATGCCTGTGTTATCTCCCTTATCTTCCAAATGTTCTCCTCAGAGAGCAGTCACTGACATATTGTGGATAATAAACACTTTTCTCTCTTCAGCAGTTGAAGAGAATAATATAGGAACATGTAATTTCTTCCTGTTATACAAAATTGCACAGGAAAAGGTTTGTGCAATTGTGCTACAAGAATATTTACGTGAACAAGCTTGTTTTGGACAGTTGAAGATTGGAAAAATGTTGCCTGGTCTGATGAGTCTCGATTGTTGAGGCATTCAGATGGTAGAATCAGAATTTGGCGTAAACAGAATGAGAACATGGATCCATCATGCCTTGTTACCACTGTGCAGGCTGGTGGTGGTGGTGTAATGGTGTGGGGGATGTTTTCTTGGCACACTTTAGGCCTCTTAGTGCCAATTGGGCATCGTTTAAATGCCATGGCCTACCTGAGCATTGTTTCTGACTAGTGTTAATTTCGTTAACGAAAACTAAACGAAAATATTTTCGTCAACGCACATTTTTCACCGAACGAAAACTAGACGAGACGAGACTAAAATCCCCACTAATAAACATAAACTGGGAGTAAATCAGAAATAATTTTCGTAGACTAATAAAGACGAGACGAAAATGCAGTTCGGTAAATAAAAGACTGGGCTAAAATCTATGGACATTTTAGTTCACGAACAACGAGACGAAAATTACATATTATTATATGATATGGTTTTGTCAAATCCTGTCTCCTCCTCCGCCTCCTCCTCGTCAGCTCTTCCGCCACACACCCACTTTCAAACCTGGAGCGGGCGGGCCGGGCACAGAGTAGCCTATACAACACATGGAGCAGACAGGAGCTGGATTCACGGCGAGGCGGCGACAGGTTAAAAGTAAAACATGCTTTGCACGGGGCTCGGGAGAAAGAGAATGAGAGAAAATGTTGAAATGTGAAATAATTTTAGGAAATGTTAAATATTATCTGCTGACAAAAAAGTAAAAGGTTAAAATGTCCTGACTAAAACTAGACTAAAATGTTGACAGTTTTTGTTGACTAAAACTAAATGAATAAAATTATGTTTTCTTGGACTAAAATAAAGACTAAAATGCTCGACTTATAGTCGACTAAAACTAGACTAAATAAAAATGGGATGATGTCGACTAAATGTGATCAAAACTAACAAGCGATGCTGAAACTGGACTAAAACTGAAACTAAATTTAAAAATGGCTGGTAAAATTAACACTATTTCTGACCATGTCCATCCCTTTATGGCCACCATGTACCCATCCTCTGATGGCTACTTCCAGCAGGATAATGCACCATGTCACAAAGTTCAAATCATTTCAAATTGGTTTCTTGAACATGACAATGAGTTCACTGTACTAAAATGGCCCCCACAGTCACCAGATCTCAACCCAATAGAGCATCTTTGGGATGTGGTGGAACGGGAGCTTCGTGGCCTGGATGTGCATCCCACAAATCTCCATCAACTGCAAGATGCTATCCTATCAATATGGGCCAACATTTCTAAAGAATGCTTTCAGCACCTTGTTGAATCAATGCCACGTAGAATTAAGGCAGTTCTGAAGGCGAAAGGGGGTAAAACACAGTATTAGTATGGTGTTTATAATAATCCTTTAGGTGAGTGTATATTCACCATGGTCCATTTATGTACATAATAAAAATAATACACCTTTAACCTTATATATATAGCCTATATATATATATATATATATATATATATATATATATATATATATATATATATACAGTATATATATATATACCTATGTATGTTTTCTTTTCTTTTCATATTTCATTACATTATTTACGTAAATTAATGTCCAATAATTTAACAGTTTAAAGTAATCCGGCAATTCAGGAGGACGCAGCCTCTGAATTGGTACGCAGTAAACCAGCTCTGGCCATGGTCTTGGCTAAACCGAAAATACATGACATCACCGGGGGTGAAACATCCTTGTCGCCATGTCCTCCAGTAAAATATAAAACATAAAAATTACAATAGCCAATTCTGGCTATATAGCCGTTTACTCAATTATAAAAAATGAATGATCTGGATGGCAGCTGTACTCTCGCACCTTTGCTTGGCTCCAGGAGCGATAATCGGGAACACCTGGTTGTGCAATTAGGAAATCCTACGAAGGCTACATGGTCCGTCCTTCGAAGGACGAATAGGCTGCATCCTTCGTAGTCCACGGCCTTCGAAGGATGTAGCCTTCACATTGGGACACAGCTTCTGCCTCGTGCGTCTCGTGCACTCGGATGTACGTCATTGCTTACGTTGCACAAGTGCCCACTAGTCAAGTCAAGTCATCTTCATTTATATAGGGCTTTTAACAATGGATTGTTTCAAAGCAGCTTTACAGAGATAAACATATAATTTAAGGTAACAGATTGTTTTGGCGTTATAGCGGTTCTTGAATAATGTTACTTCCAGCTAAAGTTAACTTTGATTGATTCACCTCCATTGAAATGATCAGACTTTAAACGCGAACCTGTGATTAACGCTGACGGCGTTCAAATGCTCATTCAGAATTGATTCTATAGTTATGTGCTTTTTAAAATATGTGCGCAGGTTTGTAATTCATACAACCCAGCCTAAACAAACTACTTTTCTTGCCTATAAATTTTGATACAGAATTTTGTTTTATTTTATCACTTCGGGGTACGCGAGCCGGAATTCACAAAGCTTCATCTGTAGAGTGGGAAAGGGATCCTCCATAGGGAGAGGATAGTTGATACTTCAGCACTGCATTGTCATCGGGTCCAGGCGGATCTCCTTCATCAGATCTGGACACGGCCTAGATCCGGCAGGCTGCGGGAAAACCTCGGGATAAACAAAGACACTAATATTAGCGTAGATGCCATTCTTCTTATGATGTAGCGAGTACATCAAGATTCAAGGGAAGTGTTCCCAGTTCCGGCTGACCTAATCTATGCAGCCTAACATTGAATTTATAGAAGTCTATAATGTATTATGTGTATGCTAGGTCAAAGAGATGTGTTTTTAGTCTAGCTTTGAACTGACAGAGTGTGTCTGCTTCCCGGACAATGGTAGGAAGACTGTTCCAAAGTTTTGGTGCTAAATAGGAAAAGGATCTACCGCCTGCAGTCGATTGAGATATTCTAGGTATTATCAACTGGCCGGAATTTTGAGATCGCAATAGACGTGAAGGACTATAATGCGTTAAGAGCTCGCTCAAGTACTGCGGAGCTAAACCATTTAGTGCTTTGTAGGTAATTAACAATATTTTAAAATTTATACCATGTTTAATAGGCAGCCAATGCAGTGTTGACAGAACCGGGCTAATATGGTCATATTTCCTGGTTCTGGTAAGAACTCGAGCTGCGGCGTTTTGAACTAGCTGTAGTTTATTTATTAAGCGTGCAGGGCAACCACCCAGTAGAGCATTAAAATAATCTAGCCTTGAGGTCATGAACGCATGGACTAATTGTTCCGCATTTCCCAATGAGAGCATATGGCGTATTTTAGATATATTTTTAAGATGGAAAAATGCAGTTTTACAGATACTAGACACGTGGCTTTCAAAAGAACGGTTGGTATCAAAGAGCACACCCAGGTTCCTAACCGACGACGAAGACTTGACAGAGCAGCCATCAAGTGTTAGACAGTATTCTGGGTTATTACGTGTGGAAGTTTTTTGTCCAATAATTAGAATCTCTGTCTTTTCAGAATTTAGTTGTAGGAAATTACTAGTCATCCAATTTTTTATATCAGCTATGCATTCCGTTAATTTTGTGAATTGGTAAGTTTCGTTGGGTTTTGAAGAAATATACAGCTGAGTATCATCGCATAACAGTGAAAGTTAACTCCATGTTTCCTAATGATATCTCCTAATGGTAGCATGTACAGAGTGAACAGCAACGGTCCTAGTACTGAGCCTTGTGGTACGCCATACTGAACTTGTGATCGATAAGACATCTCTTCATTTACTGCTACAAACTGATAACGGTCAGTTAAGTATGATTTAAACCATGCTAATGCAATTCCACTAATGCCAACATAGTTTTCTAGTCTATTTAAAAGAATGTTGTGGTCAATGGTGTCAAATGCAGCACTAAGATTGAGTAACACTAATAGAGAGATACAACCACGATCGGAAGATAAGAGCAAATCATTTGTGACTCTAATGAGAGCGGTCTCAGTACTATGGTACGGTCTAAATCCGGACTGAAAATCCTCGCAGATATCATTTCTTTCTAGAAAGGAACATAGTTGTGAAGATACTGCTTTTTCTAATATCTTTGATAGAAAAGGCAGATTCGAGATCGGCCTGTAATTGACTAATTCTGTAGGATCAAGTTGTGGTTTTTTAACAAGCGGTTTTATCATAGCCAGTTTAAAGGTTTTTGGTACGTATCCTAGAGACAAAGATGAATTAATGATATTAAGAAGAGGATATATGACCTCTGGAAACATCTCTTTCAGTAGCTTAGTCGGTATAGGATCTAACATACAAGTTGTCGATTTAGATGAATTAACGAGTTTGCAGAATTCTTCCTCTCCTATAGCAACAAATGAATCAAATTTTTCCTCAGGGAGACTACAATGCACTTCCTGATGCGATGCTGCAGTAGACGGTTGCATAGTTATAATTTTGTCCCTGATATTATCAATCTTATAAGTGAAGAAGTTCATAAAGTCATCACTGCTGTGTTGCTTTGACACTTCTGAGCTTGAAGCTTTCTTTTTCGTTAGTTTAGCCACTGTTTCAAATAAATACCTTGGATTATGTTTATTTTCTTCTAATAGGTTTGAAAAATAAGCAGATCTAGCAGCTTTTAAAGCCTCTCTGTAAGCAATCGAGCTCTCTTTCCACTAAATCCGAAATAGCTCTAGTTTAGTTTTCTTCCAGTTGCGCTCCATTTTTCTGGCTGCTCTCTTAAGGGCCTGGGTGTGCTCGCTGTACCACGGCGTTGGACTATTTTCTTTAATCTTCTTTAAGCGCAACGGAGCAACTGCGTCTAAAGTGCTGGAAAAGAGAGAGTTAAACGTTTCTGTTGCAATATCAAGTTCTTCTAAGCTATCCGGGATGCTGAGATGATGAAACTGATTAGGAAGATTATTGATAAAGCAATCTGTAGTGGCAGAAGTTATAGGTCTAACGTATTTATAACACGGAGTCGGCTTTGCAGCCTTGGCTAAATGTAATTTACATGAGACTAGATAATGATCTGAGACGTCATCGCTCTGCTGCAGAATTTCAACGGCATCAACATCTATTCCATGTGATAATATTAGATCCAGAGTATGATTACGACAATGAGTAGGTCCTGACACGTGTTGTCTAACTCCAATTGAGTTTACAATATCTTTAAATGCCAATCCCAATGCATCTTTTTCATTATCTACATGTATATTAAAATCACCAACAATTAGTACTTTATCTGCAGCCAATACTAATTCTGATAGAAAGTCCGCAAATTCTTTGATAAAATCTTTATGGTGCCCTGGTGGCCTGTATACAGTAGCCAGCATAATTCTCAAATGTGATTTATCGTTTACACTATATATTTTTACATTAAGCACCAATACTTCAAAAGAAGTATATTTAAAGCTAGATTTCTTAGTGGTTTTGAAAATAATACTATAAATTACAGCAACACCTCCCCCTTTGCCTTTCAGACGAGGTTCATGTTTATTACTGTAATCTTGTGGGGTTGACTCATTTAAAATAATGTAATCGTTTGGTTTTAGCCAGGTTTCTGTCAAACACAGCATATCAAGATTATAATCTGAAATCATATCATTAACTATGAGATATTTTGAAGTAAGGAATCGAATATTCAGCAACCCAAGCTTTATCATTTGCTCATCTGTATTATATCTGTTTTTTATTTGTTGAACATCAATTACATTTTTAACCTGACATTTTTTGGATTTCCAAATTCGTGGAACAGACACAGTCTCTATATGATGATATCTAGGTGAAAGAGGCTCTATGTGATGGGATTTATCTGACCTTGGTGACGTGAGGCCGCTAGCAGACGGTCGGTTTAGCCAGTCTGTCTGCTTCCTGACCTGAGCCCCAGATTGTCATGTTTTATCTCTAAGACTAGGAGCCAAATTACTAGAGAGTAGAGCAGCACCAGCCCAGGAGGGATGGATACCATCTCTTTTCAACAGATCAGGCTTGCCCCAAACACTACTGGCAGAACCCTTGAAATTGAAATGTGTTTAAATGGAACCCTAAGTCCTTGATCACTTTGAATCTGCTATGGAGCGGATTTATTATTTATTGCACATTTTTTTCCCTTATGAATTTGTTTTATGCACCAAATAGGCCTGTATGCTTGGGCTGTTAAAAAATGTAATAAAAACAAATATTAATATATAGGCTATTTATATTAAATATAAAATCTAAATATAATATTAAACGTAGCCAGGATTCCGTGCTCTTTGTCGGATTCGTGAACAAATGACGAATGAGTCGCTCTTTTTTTAATAAATCAGTCAATAAGATTCACGAAACAATCTTGAACTCGCATGAGAGTTAGAGATTTGAATCAGATTCACTCAGAAAGTCAATCGTTCAGAGCAGCTTCTGGCCCTGTCCCAAATGGCACACTTCATATGCACTTTTGGTCTTGTGAACTTACAATGGCTGCCGCGTGCACGTGTCCGTTAAGTCCATGAGACCATAGGGTGTCCCATTTGTCATCTTAGGTTTTAGAAGGGTGCACGTGAGCCCGCACTGAAGCGAGTTCAGCAGCAGACTTCTTCCCGAGAGTCAAAGCGGCGTTACGTCACAAAAGTGCCGACTCAGAGCAAGACTGCGAATGTTTAGAGTGCCATTTAGGGACAGACAACTGTGGTTACAGTTCCCTCACTGAACGGCAAATAATTTTTCGATTTAGTCTGATTCGAAATGAACTGGAAAATGTTATGTAGCCTATTTTTTAAGTTTGTGAGACTCGCATTAGTCTATGTGTAATTAAGGGTACGTTTACAGCCAGGACAACGATATGCTTAAAATTGAGAAGTTCTTCCTTTGAGTTTTCCGCATACAGACGACACCATTGTCAAAACGATAATCATTCTCATGGATCCGCGAAAACGACTAAAAAAGCTGTATTCTGCTGCCAGGCCATTAGATGGCGATGAAACACTGTAGAGTGAATGTAATACGCATGTGCATGACGTCATCGTCTTCAGAGATTTACGTTTTTGTTGTTTACACGGAGACCGTTTTCAAAAACTTGCACTTTGAAACCCGTTTTCAAAAGTTCGCGTTTTCAGGCACCCAAAATGTCGTTGTCGTGTAAATGAACGGTCGAAACGCATCCATTTTTTAAACGTTTTTAGTTGAAAACAATGTCGTCTAAACAGCCCCTAAAGATCCCTGATCTAACACACCTTATCAAGTGCTCCTGAAGATATTAATTATCTGGTTCAGTTGTGTTTGATCAGGGGTTGAAGAAGCCATAGGCACCAATTTATGTTTCTGCAGATTGTGTCACCGCGGCGTAACGAAGACCGTCACAATTTGAAGGCTCCTTCAAATCCGCCCTCCAAATGCGGCCTTTGTTTCTCGTGAAATGAAGGATACATCAGATGGATCCTTCGCGGCCTTGCCTACCCCTGAATTCATTGCGCGCCAGTGACGACAGTCACTGAACAGTCCTCCGTATAGACCGTCCCATTTAAAAACGCTCAGTCTGACCTTCGTGGCCTTCGAAGGATTCAGTTGGCACTTATGGTTGCTTACTAAATGTTTTAGTATTGGAGCTGATGACTCCTTTCTTCAGTCTGAAGCCCTATGCTGTTTCTCTGTTCGTCTAGAGAAACTACAACACACCTGACAGGCTTGCGCATGAGTATCATATTCTATTATTACATGTATGCAAAAACACCAACGAGACGGATCCCTCAAACAGAATTATTGTAGTACGATGATAAGTTCTGAAGTCAAATGGAATGATTTCCATTTTTTACAGGCCGCTCTGTCTGCAGCCCCTCTGCTTCATGATCACACAGGCTGCGAATGACACTTACAGGATTGAACTGGAAGCAGGATAAAGCTCAGGCCGCCAGCAGCAAGCAGAAATCACAGTCTTAAGAGTCCTCTGGGTGCTGTTCCGCCTGGCGGTGCATTCAAGCAACACTTTCAAACATGTCCTGCCCAACTAACTCTAGAGGTCCCCAGCCAAAGGTCTGCTTTATGAGCCCTGGAGCTCACACAGTCGGACTGGGAAGGCAGGCACATAAAAAAAAAATGCCTGGCCATGGATATCAAAGCCTAGTTTTTTTCCTTCTCGCCCGCTCTTTCTCATTGTCTTTCAGTTTTACTTTTTCTGTTTAACCAGGGATTGTCTCTGAAAGCTGGCAAACGTTCTGTAAAAGTTCTCTTAAAATTACAAACAAAATGTTCTTGTAGTAACATTAATAGAACCTTCTCTCAAAGTGTTCTTTAAATGTCTGAGAGTTAATAAATAAAACGTTTAGTTTAATAGTTAACAGTGTTTCATTAGTTATAGGTGCTTTATTGGCCTCATTTATTTCATTATTTTACTTTCAATTTTATTGTTGTTAGATTGTTGTTTTTTTCTTAACATGTTTTTGTCTAAATGAAGTTTGTTATTCATTTTCAATTTCGAAAACAACAATTTTGTGGTGCATTTGGATAATGAGAAAACGAATGTTGGCTAATGCTCTGTGAAGATTCTCTTAGGGCGTTTTCACACCTGAAAGTCTGCACCAAGGTCCGAACCAAAGTTCACGTTTTGATACATTTGATACTTTCAGAAAGTTCTAGTTTGGTTTCACACTGCAATTATGCGAGCGCACTAAAGAACTTTACGTGACATACTTGCGTCCTGTCGTCATCATCTATGTGGGCTGCATCTTGACCTTGATTGGTTTGTAAATGGACGTGCGTCTGACGTCAGCGTGTGGTCAATTCGGCGGGTAACTTTGACAACATGAATGAACAGATGCATATCGTTGCAAATATTGTTATTTTTATGACATAATTACCTGCAGCACCAACTATACACAAGGCTAGTTCAAATTCGCCAAATGAACGTCCTCATCGTGCGAACATTTTATCGAGTTGACTTCTTATTATGTCATCAGACCATACTTTAATTAAAAACCTCATCTCCTCCTCTACCCATGTGCTACCACCGTACCACGGCTCATTTTTCCTGCCACCTTCTGTTTTTTTCGGCTATGCGGGAACCACCAGAACTTCCTGTAAAAGGTTTGAAAGTCCGAACCATAAAGAAATGCTTTCACACTAGAAACGAACCAAACCTTTGTTCAGTTTGATCCGGACCGAGACTACCTCTTTTCGTCGGACCCAATTTCATCTGTTTGGTCCGGACCGTGGTCCAGGGTAGGTTTCACACCTGTAATTTTGATTCGGACCATACTGAAAAGTCCGAAAGTCCGGACCAAACAAGGTAGGTGTGAAAGGGCCCTTAATGTGTTAACCTAATTTCACCAAGTGCACCATGTTCCTGGATCAACATCTTTGTTGCTCCTGGAACAACATTCCAATTAACCAATCAGATTTGAGGGACAGGTTTACACTTTATGTGAAGTTTAGGCTTACAACCAGCATTATGTGCTTCTACATCAGTGTTATTCACCTGTCATTTCACTCATATTTTGGGGTAACTCATGGGTAGGGTTAGGTTTAGGGGTAGGGATAGGGTTAGAACAAAATTTTCGGCAAAATCACAGTGAATTTTTAGTGTAACATTCCTTACATGTCCGTGAGTTAATGAATCAGCTAGTTTGGTTTAATAGTCAGCAGTGTTTCATAGTTATGTGCTTTATTGGGCTCTGTTTTATTGTTAGATTGTAGTCCAATCTTGTTTAACATGTTTTGAATTTAAGTTTGTTTGGTCTAAACATTTCAGTTTGAAAACAACACTTTGTGGTTCGATTACATAATGAGGAAATTGAACTTCTAATAACAATGGAAACGTAATGGCAACATTACAAAATGTTCTTAAAAACATAAAATTGTTTGTCTTTTTTCTGAAAACCTTCTTTGGCCATAACAGACTGGAGTGCAGTCAGCTCTTCCCATGGGAACCCTTATCCCGGGCCACTGCTCTTCCTCACCCTCACCTATCAGCCGACCAATCTGACTGTGATATACAGCAGGTCCCGCATACTGCCTGCTCTTTGAACATCCCCTTCTCCATTCACTTACCTCGTTAAACATGAAAAGGAAGATCAATGCTGTTGGAGTCACGATAACGGGCTGGATGACGCTGGCCAGTGAGACCGACAAGAATTCTGTGGGTCAATGTTATGGCAACATTTCTTCCTTTTCAATCATTGAGGGTGGAGGACTGCAGTTCTCCTAACAGCAAAGGGCGAGACAAAAACTGGCTGTCCCAATGTCTCACTCTCCCATTTTGGCTGCTTGTAATACACTGACGTCTCCTGGATGAGGTCTTGACCGTACAACGTGAAACGTTGCAAAACCACCAAATAGCTTTACATAATGGGTAATGATAACCCAGCATGAGCCACAACGTCCCCATCAAGCAGTTACCACTCTTATATTTTGCTTTGCAGATATATTATATGTCTCACGATGAATCCAATGACAGAATTTCTCCATTGATGTAATGCCCATGATCTGTCAGTTAAGCAAAGCCTAGTTTATTGCCAGTCAATCACAGTCGCCAACTTGGAAGCAGCCGAACAATTGAACGGCACACCATGTACATTTGGTTTGACAGGCAGCAAAAAATAACACCAACACCAGGCCCTAGAGAACTGGGCATGGACGTGTCTCCAAAATAAATGATTCCACACCAGAGAGGAGCCTTTACAGTTCACACTCCTTTTTTATTCAATATAAATTTGGATCCCGGGTGGGCGTTTTATAACTCTTTCTTGAAAAGAAACGCTGTTTCCTTTACTGGCTGCCAGGATAGTCTCAGCAGTCTTGTATCACACCTTGAGTTTGGTCAAGGCAAATGGAAAGGACCACAAAACACACACACACACACACACACACACACACTGATTTCATCGTCTCACGTCTCCATGCCAGTCCATTGAAAAAAAAATTACTTTTCAGGATTGTGGAGGAGTTAGATACTAGAAATACTAGACGTGGCATTTTCTGTCCATCACACTGTAAAAATGGCTTTTTAACATCCTATTACAGTCAATCATTGCTACATTCATTCAGTTAGATTATACATTAACACTTACAAGATAAACCATGTTGACGCTTGTTGACCATTATCATTCATTAAAATTTATAGTGACAGGAAAAAAAGTTACATTTTTTAAGTGAATAATTAAATACTTTCATCTACTCCGGATTAATATGCAGGCAATTATGATGTTGAACAAAAGTCAAATAATTTAGGCCTATATATAATTTTTTCTTGTCTTCAAAAAACATTGCTGTTTGTTAGGGGTGGGACTATCTCTTTGTCAACCAATGACAGATGAGATGAGAGGCGTGGCCATGAAACCAGTTTGAAGACTGCTATTTTCTTTGCAAATCCGATTGGTCAGGTCAGTGGCTCAGAAATTACACACTTCGTTTATAATTAGGGGTGTAACGATATTCAAACTGAACCGAAAAACCGCGATACACCACCCACGATACATATTGCGATAATCTCATGACGTACCGAACACACCCCGCCTCCTGTTGCCCCGCCCAGCCCTGGCTCAATGGACCTCATGTCTTATGTGTACAAAACGAATACAGTGTTGTAGCCTAACCACCATTAACACCCTATAATAGCAAGCTCCATGTTTTGTTACTTTCGATAATAAGCAAGATGTAGTCTTTGAAATTATGTCTATTTGATCACGAAATTCAAACAATAAATGCCGTTTTGGCGCTCTTTGATGATAAATGGTGCGTTCTATTATTTATCCGTGTCGGAGTTCCGACTAGGAAGACAGACGTTGCCTAGAAACATGCACTAACACGCCCCCTTTCCTCGGATTTTCCCGCTCGGATTTCGGACAACCGTGAGGACACCGAGCAAGAATTCTGATACGGAATCCAAGATGGCTGCGCCCTGTGTGTCTTATGGTGCGTTCACATGCTATGGTAATTATGGTAAATACCAAAAGCCGACGTGGAAAATGCACATGAACACCCCCTCATGTGGTATTTTCATCTATTTTTTTATTTTTTTATTTTTATAAACAGTTTTGAAGTTATATGAAACACAAAAAACATAAAACAGTCAGGACAGCAAAGACAAAAAAAAAAAAAAAAGATTGCCTCAGTCCACAAATATATACAAATAATTATTGAAAAGAAAAATAAATAGATACACATAAATTACAATATTCGCAATTGTTTTATAATACAGCAAATTCACCACAGGAGAGGAAAATAAATGTTAAACTACCAAAAGTCCCAAGAGAGGTCGCCATGTGGCTTCAAATCTTTTTTGTGAGTAGAACTCCCCAAAATGTTCTGTTCCATTTGGATATTAAAAAGCATCTCACTTACGGAAACAAGGCCCTTGTGAACTTTTCCAATTGAGGAGTATTACTTTTTTGGCCGCAATCAAGCCTACCGTTAGAGCATGCTGAAAAGTATGGGGAATATCCATTACATCAAAATAGCCAAAAATAGGCAGATTGTCGTCAGGTTGAATGTTAATTCTGTATGCGCTTGAAAACAATTAAAAAATCTTAGACCAGAAATCATATAAATTAGGCCAAAACCAAAATAAATGTGCCAATGTCCCCTCCGCTATCCCGTACCTATCACATTGAGAAGATATGGAGGGAAATATTTTACTTAATCTAGTTTTGGAGTAGGGAATTCGGTGTATAACTTTAAACTGGATTCATTTGTATCTCGAATTTACAGAACAGCTCTTTATTCTCGATAGGCCTTCTTCCCATATCTCATCAGACACTTCATCGTTCAGTTCAGTAGACCAGACGGCTTTAAGGTGGTTGGTGCAAATAGATATTGCAAAAGCCCGAACAAAACAAGATACTAATTGTCTGGTTTCAGGATTTCATGTGGTATTTTCCACTGGGCAACTCGTAGAATATTTTGATGCACAAGTTGCTGAGATGAGATAACCTTTGACCTTTTCAAAATGGCGGAGAGCAACGTGAGAATCGTGAATGGTAAAAATATGTACTATTCATGATCTAGAAAATATACAGCATATTATTTACCGTTTGAGTTTTGATCAATTATTTTCTTGCTGTAGCAGATGACTTAAGCAATCTAAAATAGTTTTAGCTAAATAACAGGTCTGGATCTCCATCTTTTTACCACATTTCAACAAAAAAAGCACTTGAACGCAACACACTGGTAAATACCAGTTCACAAGTGGAAAATATCGTATTTTCCATAGCACGTGAACGCACCATTAGTATGAATTGTTTTCATAGTTTTTGGACCGCTTTGGTTGTTTAAATGAAGATTTTAATCACTCGTATTACTGCAATACCTTACTGCGTCCTTATCACTGCCTGTGGGTATGGGAATCGGTCTTGTTGTGAGTGCAATATTGAATGAAGCCTTGTTTCAAAAGGGTGTTACTAACGTGGCTAGCGTTGCTAACAGAAGATAAACTAAAACATGAAATAAAGTGAAAATTTTAGAAGTTCAAATGGCCGAGTATTTGATAAGCGCCTGGCGTCCATGTTTTTTCTCTGACTCGGACGCGCAAAACATACCAGAACACTTGAAGTGTGGAAATGACGAGTCGGTTCGTTGACAATAATAGAACGTACCATAAGTACCAAGCGGCAACCATAGACATCATATAGAGACTACATTAGACTACGGCAACATTCTAATCTGAAAAATTAAACTCTACCCGGAAGTGCGAAAAACTGCAATACATCGAAAATCTGCTAGAGGGAGGTCCCAAAAGGGAGCAAATATCCATAGACCCCATGTTAAAATGTCCGTTTTCACAGCATATATTCATGTTTTTACAGGTTGGTTCCATGGACTTTTATTGTATTTTTCGATAGGTGCCTGACAATTGTGAGGGGGGTGAATTTTTTTTCTAACTCGTCAGTTTAGATCATATTTAGATATAAAATGTATGACAAATAAGGGCGTGGTTAACTTTGATTGACAGCTTGATTGACAGCTAATAACGGGCTGCGCCGAGTGGAATTCCTGAAATTTGACGTCTCGGCCATGATCTGACACAACACATCATACCACCTCTGTATCCTTTCTGAACATTTGTATTGAAATATCGTACATGTAACATAAGTTGCTCTCATAGACTAAAAAAATATGGACGTAGTATCCGTGAGGTCACCCATAGGTTTCTGGAGAGCGTTTTTGAAGCCTAAAGTGGGCGGGGCCGGCCGTCGCCATCTTGGCAGTGCGTCACCTCTCGTCACTACCGGATAAAATAAAATGGGCAAAGAGGCGGGTCGTGGGTCAGAGGTGCTATATGCTACTGGCCTCGCGCTTAAGTGACAGCTGATTGAAGAATTAAAGCCAATAGTTAAAGTTCATTTTTTTGCCTTTCGAAATATTATAATAGTTAAAAGACGTAACTAAAAGTGAGACTATTTACTTTACTTTTTTATCAACTTTATTAATCCCAAAAGGGGCAATTAGTTAAGAGCATGTAGGCTATACAACAGTACATAACACAGATCACACACATTTCTCACAACATACAAGCAGTCAACTATGTGTATCGTGATGCATTATTATTCTGCTAGTTAAAAATGTATTATCATGCAGACAGTTACTTACAGTATTGCTCTGAGCTTGTGCGTGTGACAGTGATTCATGCACAGTCAGCATGGCATCGCACGTCAAGTTCAAGTTCGTAAAAGAGCTTTATTCAGTCCATTTTACAATCTGATTTTGGCCGCCTCTCGATTTCTCAGATGGGTTAAACCAGCTTTTAAACCAGCAATTAAAGATTTTACCTCAGAAGTTCAAGTAAATGCACTAACGTTAGAAATCCCTGCTCATTTAAGTGTGCATGGACGAAGAGAAAGCTGACACCTGAAGGATTTCATCTGTACTTTTTATTTTACACTACAAAGTTAAATAAACATATCTATTCCGTGAGA